>CM040433.1:48279880-49479880 GCA_022702705.1 Papilionanthe hookeriana x Papilionanthe teres | reverse complement strand
AGGTTAAACAAAATAAATTTTTTAGTACAAAAATACAACCATTTTGCAGACAAAGTGTATATTAATCAGAACAGAAAACATACAAGCTTATCAAAAGTATCCTTAATTGCAGCCTCAAATGCTTCATAAGAAGTTGGGACAATTGCTCCAGCTTCCAATAGAGCTTGATTTTTTGCCTGTGCTGACTCTAGTTCACCTCCACTCTTGGCACCCTAGTTTATTGATAAGAAATAATTAGTTGGAGATCAGCTCAAAATGTAAGAAAATAATAACTTTACACTGAAGTAACACTCACAGCATGCCCAAACTGCACTTCTGACTTGAAGAGTCTTGCACAGGTTCCACTGACCCAGGCAACAACCGGTTTATGAATTTTACCCCCTTTAAGGGCCTCGACCAGAGAATATTCATCACGCCCGCCAAGTTCACCAAGTACAACCATCATTTTTACCTAAATTATACCCAGAGAGGATGTAAAGGAATGACTGAAAATAAAGTACGCCAATCATTTCCCCTAAAAGGAGAAGGTTGTCCAATGTATAAATAGATCAGAGCTTTTCTACAAATACAATTCTTTTTGGTGAGTTTATTTCTTAAAATTCTAATCTTAGATTTTAATTACTCAAAATGGCATGGCTGGGAAATTGTGGACAGTTATACAAGTTTCTGGTGGGTCATTCCTAATATTAGATAAATTTAAAAGGTTCAAGTGTAATGCAAATTCTTATAATTTTTTTATAATCAATTATATAATGAACCATATAGGATGGCATTGTTATATTTACAATTTCTTTTAAATTTTTTTCAAGGGCCTTCGGCTAGAGTTAAAGGGAGTAGGATCCATTTACAATATGCAGTTTGATGGAGTTTAAAATAAATAAATAACAAAAAATGGCAGGAAAATTAGATAAAATTTGCCAGTCCACCCTTTGGCTGAATTGAGAAAGAAGAGAGAAGCGGAAGAGAAAGGAAAACAAATGGAGTTGGGTGGGGAGAAAGAGAGAGAGAGAGAGAGAAGTGAAGTGGGTAGATGAGAAGGAAGAGACAAAAAAGAAGTAGGGAGTAAGCAAAAAGATCTAACGGAGAAATATTAAGCAGATTAAAGAAAATATAAAAACATGTAAGCAAGAAGTGGATGACAAAAATAGGAAGATAGCAGCAATGTATCTTTTTAATAACAATCACCAAAGGAAGTATGATGCATCAACTAGATCGTTTGGTGGATTTATTCGACAAATATCTGTTATAAGATGAGCATTCTGCAGACACTTGATATTACTAGCTTATTTTTTAGGCCAAAAATTTACATTCAAAGATCAATGAAAAATAAAAAAATAAGTAAGTTCAATTTCAACCCTCATGTTACTATCCACCTAGTAAATCCAATAGAAAAAAATGGAATTAGCTAACTTCTATATTTCATGAGTAGATGTTATCACGGTCATTATCATCAATTTATCAGTAGTCATCCCAGCTATTTGTGGTGGCTTTATAAATTTCTCCTAATTCAATAATTCCTCTTGATTGGTGTATTAGACTTTGACTCAAGTGTATGCAAGATTTTGCACAGCCTCATGTTACTTTTCATTTAACCCTTTTCCTTTTTTTTCATTTTAAGATTAATCTATCAATCTATCTGAATGAGGCATGCTTTTCATAAGTCACAAATCCAAAATTTACATTCCAATCTATTTAATTCAGTAGTTCTTTGGCTACCACCGATAATATAAATATTAAACTCTAAACTATTTATCATATTTGTCTTTATTTTGAAAATTTTTAATGCTTATCTATTTAGCATTTCAATGGTACAAGGAATAAGATTGCACACATTAAGCCCCACCAAAGCCGAACATTGGCAAGGGGCCTCATTTATTGGGAATAGAATTTCAACATTCTCATTTTAACAACAAACAGCCTAATTTTGCAAGTACTTGTTCATATCCAAAAAGCTTGGAAAAATGATATATAAGTATTCAATATTATTGACTAATAATATTAACTTCATCACGTGTTGGTATAAAATCTAATCTTTTAAGAATTTCCTCCATAATTAAAACTTTTCACTTGCTTTAAAACACGTCTTAACATATTAGAATTACAACCTGCCTATAAAAATACACCAAAATATTTCATCATGAATTTCACAACAATCTCCAAATTTCATTTATAAGTAATTATTCTTAAAAAAATGCTAATATGATTCAAAACTATTCAAACACACCATTATAATTTCTAGTACTTATCATTACTCCAAAATACATATATTTAATAAAACAGCATAAATTAAATGAATGTATTATTATTAGTATTCATCAAATTAATTCATGTGATATTTTTAAATACGACTTTTCAAGATTAAGAAAAATTATATGAAGATCATTTTGATGCTCTTGCATTTCAATTAAGTACCCCAATCAAGAGTATTGGGAATAAGGGTAGACCTAATTTGACCACAATAAGTGAAAAGAACAAAATAATAGGAACAAAAAGAGATCAAGGGGATTTTAATTTTTAAAAGGTGAAATACACTTTTTCATGGATAGCTAATGTGGTAAATGTGTAAAAATTAAAGTTTAGGTGTTGGATATGTAAATAGATAAGAATTGAGTGGTATGTAAATCTTCCAAAGATCAATGCATAAAGCACACCATAAATTTTATACAAAAATCCAATTGATAGCTACATCATCATATACTAAATGCAAATGTCACTTAGATTTTCTAGCAGTATTTTTTATTGTTCTAATTTCTCTAGAAAACATAAAAATGCTACCCCTATTCTTCATAAATAAAAAACTAGAACAAAAAAATTAAAATTCCCAAAATGTCCCTGATGAATAATTCACAAATATTGAATAAATTTTATATAGTACTTTTCTTTGTAGGAAAATTTAGGCTCTCAAATTAACAAAGAGTGACAACCACAGAAGATTTATCTAACATAAAATTAAATTGACCCACTAACAGAAATGTGAGTTTTCTTAATTTTTGTGTCAGCACTCTTTCATAATATTTTAGTGTTACTTTAAGTTTGATTTCCTTGTAAAACTGTCGCCCTAAATAGGCCCTTAAAAGATAGAATGCTTCTTTTTCAATTACTTTGCATCCTTTCAATATTCTGGATTTTATAAAATAATCATTAACCATATAATTTGAATATCTACTACATTCTTAAAAAATATATAGGTATCTGTAGTATATGTAAAGTTCTACCTTCATGTACCAATTTTAAAGGTAATTAAATTCCTTTTTTTTTTAAAAAAAAAAAGTAGGTTACATAATTCTATTTATTTCTTTATGGCAAAGAATTTTCTTCTTAAATATATGATCAATAATTCATCAATATTACATATTTATTTTAGCGTTTTTGTCTCCATCTTTACTTCAAATCTTAATAATTTCATTCTTAAGTTTCATTTTATTCCTTTTTTGTTTAACCTTTTAAAAAACAATTCAATTTTAAATGAAAAATATGCATAGAAATAAAAATAAATTGTTTATCTAAAAATTATGCATACAAAACTCAAGATGTCTCAAATACACCTTTTCTTTGTCTTCATGAGCATATAGATCCAGGGAGCAACTCATACTTCCAGGTGAGAGCAATATGATTTTATTTCACGTAGCTTGTTTAAACTTTAATGTTTTAATATTTGCTAATCTACCTTGGAAAACCAAAAATTATTCACCTTTAGATTCCAAAATCTTTACCCGTATGAGAATAAATATATGTTGATAAAAGGTGCATGATAAATTGTAAAATGTATGTCATAGATTATGTTGTGCATGGTTTAGTTTTTATGGTCCCGGTTTGGTTTATATTTAGACTCCTTGCTTTTATTTTTGAGAATATGCAATTTTAATATATTTTGTATAATAACTACAAAAAAAAAATCTAACCATATGAAAGCTAACACGTATTTTCTCGAAACAAATCACTTTTAAAGAATATATTTAATTTCTTTGTCATATCAATTTATTAATTTAATTATAGAAATAGATTAATATATTGTATTATAACTATATGAAATCATAATATATCTATATTGATCATTCTATCAACTCATATCTGCCTTACTAATAGTTTTTTTATCAAAACACTGCAATTATTACAACAATTTTAAAGGGCAAGAATAAATATCTATTTACAAAACACGGAATAGCGTTATATTAGCATAAAATAGAACAGCAGAAGAAAGCAATGCCAAACAAAGACTAAATCACTTATTCCTTCTAAATCAAAGAAGCAATTATATTTACTATTTCAATTTTAAAAACTAATTAATTTCTATATTTATAATCTACCACATTATATCATAAAAAATTTAAAAAGGGGTTTCTCTGATTTAAGAAATTCAAGAACGACTTCAAAAAAAGCAATCACCTGAGGAATATTATTAAATCGTATGACATGATCAGAAAGTGTTGATCCAGGAAAAACATCTCCGCCAATTGCAATGCCTAAAAATTTAATTAGATAGCAGAACTTTTAGGCCACCATCACAACAGATAAAAATAAAGACGAACAAGTGGGCTACACATTCTACATATACAAAAGAAGACGAGAGCCAAAAAAGGAGTTAAATGTGGAATAGCCCAATACCTTCATAAATTCCATCAGTTACACGTGCAATTGTATTGTAAAGCTCATTTGACATCCCACCCTGTCATTTAAAAAAAAAAAAAAAATCTATTCTTCAATTGTATGGAGATTGTCAACAACAAATCACACATTTCTAAAATTAACTGGATCAAAAAATTGCAAATAGTAGTAAACAACAACAAAGCCTTAATCCCACTAAGTGGAGTCAGCCACATGAATCCTTTTTCTCCATTGCGTCCTATTTAGTGTCAAATTTTCATTTAATTCTAATAAATTAAGATCATTTTTTATGCAATAAGCCCAAGTCTTCCTAGGTCTACCTCTGCCTTTCTTAACATAAGTTGTATCTAAAACATCTACTCTCCTAATCGGATCATCGGATGGTCGATGTTTAATGTGACCAAACTATATAAGTCGTCTCTCTCTAATTTTATCCGTCACTGGTGCAACACCAACCCTATTACGGATATATTTATTTCAAATTTTGTTTCCAAGTGTAAAGTCACTCATCCACCTAATCATTCTCATCTCGACAATACTTAACTTAGCATTATGCTTCTCCTTTAAAGGCCAACATTCAGCACCATAGAGCATTGCAGGTCTCACAACCATCTTATAAAATTTTCCTTTCAATCTAAGCGGTACTTTTCTATCACACAATAGCCCGGATGCATTCCTCCACTTCAACCAACAAACCTGAATTCTACTATTAACATCCCCATCTATATCACCATCTATTTGAACATTGGACCCGAGATATCTAAATTGTTCAGACCTTTTAATAATTTGATCACCCAAAGTTACACTTCTGTCATTAGAGCTACTATTACTAAAATTACATCCAAGTATTCAGTTTTAGTTCTACTCAAACGAAGACCTTTAGACTCCAATGTAGACCTCCATAATTCAAGTTTTTCCTGGGCTTTTTCTCTCGTCTTATCCACGAGGAGGATATCATCAGCAAAAAGCATACACCAAACTACATCCTCTTGTAAATGCCCAGTAAGACCATCCATAAATAAAGCAAAAATATATGAGCTTAAAACCAATAGAAATATTAAAATATTTGGTCAATCCTCCTTCAGTTCGAACACATGTAACAACTCTAGTATACATATATTTAATGACTTGAATATAAGTCATATCAACACCTTTCTTCTCAAGAACTCTTCAAAGAACATCTCTAAGAACCTTATCGTAAGCTTTTTCTAAATCAATAAAAATCAAACGTAGATCCTCCTTATTATCTCTGTATTTCTCCATCAAACCTCTCAATAAATGTATAGCTTCCATAGTAGACCCGCCCGGCATAAATCCAAATTGATTAGGAGAAACCTTGATAATACGTCTTAACCTGTGTTCAATTACCCTCTCCCATAATTTTAAAGTATGACTAAAGATCACTAAAAGTAGAATTTTTAACATCATAGATTATTCTTTTAGACTCTCTGCGGGCCATTTTATATTTTTCTCAGTTCTCTACGCTTTTACATTTAAACCAATTTTTATAACATAATTTTTTATGTTTTATCTTTTCTTGTACATTATTACTCCACTACCAACTATTTTTATTTATAGAAACTTTTTCTTTTGATTTTCCAAGTACATCTTTTGCCACTTGTTTAATAGTATTAGTTAATTTTTCCTAAATAGCGTTTGCGTCTTCATGAACATCCCAAATGTTTAAATCTAGAATTTTAATTTTTATAACATAACTTTTTATGTTTTATCTTTTCTTGTGCATTATTACTCCACTACCAACTATTTTTATTTATAGAAACTTGTTCTTTTGATTTTCCAAGTACATCTTTTGTCACTTGTTTAATAGTATTAATTAATTTTTCCCAAATAGCGTTTGCGTCTTCATGAACATCCCAAATGTTTAAATCTAGAATTTTACTCATAAAAATAATTTTATTTGTCTTTTAGGTACCCCCATCTAATTCTACGATGTTGAATCCTAGTATTATTTATTTTACAACTCTTCATCTTAAAATCTAAACTAATAATCGATGTTGGGTACCTTACAATTCTTACAATCTCGATGATTTCTTCTTCTCATAAGAAAATAATCAATTTGTGTTTTATTATATCTATTTTTATAAGTAATAAAATGCTCATATCTTTTCTTCAATAAAGTATTAGTAACAATCAGATCATTGACTAAAACAAAATCTAAAATGACTCTACCTTCTTCATTAATTGCTCCATAACCGTAACCACCATGAAGATTTCTGAAATCTTCTACTATTCTACAAACATGTCCATTTAAATCTCCTCTAATAAAATTTTTTTATTCAAGAGATATTAAGTATATTAAGTTTTCTAAATCATTACAGAATTTATCTTTAGAGTCTATATCTAAACCAACTTGAGGAGCATAAACACTTATAACATTAAAAATCTTAGTATCAATAATAATCTTAAGTTCTATAATTCTCTCCAATTCTATTAATTTTTACAACATTATCTTTCAAACTCTTATCTAAAATTACACCTACACCATTTCTAGTACGACTCTTATCAAAATCTCATAGTTTAAAACCTAAGCTATCAATCTCCTTAGCTTTTTCTTCAACCCATTTAATTTCTTGAATACATAAGATATTTATCTTTCAATGAATCATAATATCAACCAATTTCATTAATTTACCATTGAGAGTACCTATATTCTAAGATCCTACCCTAATACTAGTATCATGGACTAACTTCTTTACCCGCATCCATCCGTAATGTGGGAACCCTTGCCTATTTGACACTAGACTCAGGCGCCAGTGTAGCGGCACTTGCACATTTTTCACTGTATTCAGGCCATACAGCATGTCACTTCCAGGGGACGCCCTAGCACTTACACAATGATCAAATAGTAGTGAACAAGCAAAAATATTTATAACAAATAGTCAAGGATTGTTCGCACTCAACTCTCGATCAATACAAGTTATGAACTCTTCTATTATGCTTAATAATGGAATAGTTGACAAGATCAACGAAATTGCATGAAACACTTTATCTCAAAAAAATTATTAGCTTTGATCCAGTTCTTAAGGTTATCTCATGAGGGGTCAAAGCTGAGCCCAAAATATCAAACCAAACAACCACCAATACAAGGATTAGAATAATGCGAAATGGTTAACTACTTATTCCCATTTTATTTAACTATCTATTGTGAAGTTATATTTAATACATATTTGCATCTCAACACCTTCGATTGCTATATTGTGCAAATAGCAATTGGGACGTCCAGTAGAATTTCTATTTCAACCTAGTTTACGCAGTCTCTAACATAATCCATAATATAACCTTATAAAAAATAAACATTATCAAATTACTCCTTCATAATCACCATGGAAAAATAAACCGACTTCAACATTTCCTTTTGCATTTTCATGTTCCAGGAGTCTCTAGATTTTCTTTCTTTTTATCTTTTTTTAAAAGGTGCTCGTGTTATCATGTCTTCAACAAGATCTTGGAATATAGAATGATCAGCATATAAGAGTGGAGCAGAAGTAAACTAAAAGACCACTGATAGTTACACATACCGATTTAGAGACGAAACCAACAGATCCAGGTCGATAGAGCTTGCACTGAATTATATTGTCTATTGTTCCTGCTGTATCCCCTATCTTAAATGCTCCTGCTTGGATTCCCCCAACAGTGGCAGGACCAATGACTACCTGATAATATGAACAAGCATGCATGGTTAACACGCAAACGAAGAAAAAACTCAAAAAATAGAGCAATGCATACACGGCATGCTAAGAAGTAATGCTTCCATTGTTGTAATATATTGATGCTTAGAATTTTATCTAAAATTTTATGGCATAAACTTCTAAGTAAATTCAAAAAACCTTTTTGTCAAATTTAAATTGTATTACCTCATCTAAACAATCATATAATCACCAAATTCACATACATTTTGTCATTTGTAATCATTCATAAAGTTATATTAACGTCAATCGAATCAAGCAAAATAGCTGCTACATTAATGAAATGGACTGAACAAGTTGGCAGTCATAACACAACAAGCTTTTTATATAGCGACCTTGTTAGTTCACTTGGGTTAGTTCCTTATCGCCCAAAGTGCTTTAAAGAAATTTGGTATTTAATTAATAATTCATGGGGAAAATTTAGCCAAATATAATGATGATATAATTAAAGTGAGGACGAATTACATCCATACCACTCAACTCCAATGTATTTACATATCTAACACCTAAACTTCAATTTTTACGGGCATACCACCTAACTAATGCTTGAAAAGATGTATTTCAATTTTTAAAAATTAAAATGGTGGTATTTTTATGTGCTATGAATGATTTGGGTGCTATAAATGTAAGAAAGTAATTTTTAGGTGTTAGATATGTAAATTCATAGGAATTGAGTGCTATGTATGTAAATGCCCCTTAAAGTAAATTTTTCATAAACGATGAATGCAAATAAACCAGATAAGGCAATAGGATCGACATAGAAAACATGCTTACACCACATTCAAGCAGAGGAAGCCATATATATATATATATATATATATATATATATATATATATATATATATATATATATATATATATATATATATATATGTTGGTAAAACGGTTTTCTGATTTTTCTCAGGGTGGAAATGTAGGTTAGGATAGGTGGAAAATTTGGGATAATTTTGGTGATGTTTGGACAGTGAATATACTACAGGTTGTACGCATTGGAAGATAGGAAAAAAAAAAAAGATGAAGCAGCTACAGGTTAATACTCTAGCCATCTTAAGCTACGTGAATCTAGAAAAAGTAGATTATATATATATATATATATACATATACATGCCCGTGCGTGCATGCGTGTGTGTGTGTGTCCCCCCTTGGGTGACAAGTTGGTAGACAACTGAGTTGTCAGTTGTAAGACCCCTCTGACATAGATTCGATCCCTATGGGGACGGATAACCCCTCTGACATAGGTTCGATCCCTACGGGGACGGATAACACATATGGGGAGCAGTATTCTCAAATACCACTCTTTTACAATATATATATATACATACATACATAAATATATATACATACATATATATATAAATATATATACATAAGGGGAGTACTTTTGAATATGAAGGGATTATAAAATTGCAATATTGAAGCAGAGATTGAGGGAGATGCAATGGAATTGAGAAAATTTTGACAGGGATTATGCTGTGGGGAAGAAAGATTGCAAATTTTGACTCTTAAGCGCGGATATCATGATAAGATAGGAATTGTAAAAACAATAGTGGGAAGAAAACTTTAAAAAATACCTTTATAATTCATTAGAAATTTAAAACATATTCGTTTAATCCCTTATTAATAGATAAGATTACAAGATAAAATAAAAATAACTAAAAATATTTTTATCTCGCATTTGTGAGATTACTTGAGCTAATATTGACTGTTTTTGAAACATAAATCAAGACAAGTTATAAAAATACTATCACATAATTTAAGGTAAAATAATTATAACATTAAATAAATTAAAATAAAAATAAAATCATAAAATAACCCAAAATACTAGAAATTCTAGAAACAATATAAAACTATCTTCCACAAATATCTTCCAGCCCGTCAATTCATGTAAGGAAAAGAAAACTCTTCTCCCAAAAAGTTATACGTTGAACATCTGATTTCCATTGTAATTGTAAAGGAGAAAATGAAACTAGTTCATGAAATAAAGATCACATACTCAACGACATGTCTTGAAAATTATCTTGTACGAATGCCAAATGCAATAAAAACATAATAACTAGATTATGGAAGCTTCATGTTCAAATGTTGACGTGCATCATACAAGGAAACTATAAATAAAGATCCATTCTCCAATGGTAGTACATGAGAAGTAAAATTGAACTCAAAATGATTTTTGGGGAGGAAAATAGATGGCTTTGAACGCAAGGATCAATCTACAAATCTTAAAAATTATCCAGAAAGAATGCCAAAATTTTCTGATTATTTTGATTAGCCTATTTTATCAGCTTAATAAAAAAAATGATAGAATATATCTCAAATCTCAATCGGTAAGAAGTGCAAGCACAATCATGAGGCTTAGAGAAAGTTTAAACTCTGCAAGAGGCCTGCTTACCAGTGATTGATCATCATCATCTTGTTAATTTACAAAATTGTCGATTATTAAAATAATATTCTTGTATACCTACTCATCATGAAGATCAGGCTTTGGAATAAGAAGAGATAATAGATGTGCTAGAACTTATAGAAATAACATAATCAAGAAACCTTTGAAATTCGATAAACTGATTAATAAGATGATCTTTCATCAGGATAAGATGATTTTTGATAGAAAAAGACAAGAATATTATATGTATCATCATTATAAGATTTATCCTAAAGCTGATATTCATATTCATCATAAGACAATCCTACTAGGAATATTGATAACAACTAGATGCATTAACATTAATGTGTCTTGATGATTACTTATAGTACTCATGAGATTGTCCATGATTAAAAGGTAAACCAAAATTGTATTACAAATCGTAATTATGAGATCTATTGTAATATGACTTGCAGTTATTTTGATAAGAATAAATGTTAAAATAATATACGTACTCATGAGAAATATGCGGATTATAATTATATGACTCCCCATTATCCATTGACTTCATCTAGTAACATTAGTTAATATTTAACCGGCCATCATAGAAAATAATAATATTGATGCCACATATTGTAATAAAAGCTGTATGGGGCTTATAATCACATGGAACATACCATAATAACGTCATGTACTTGACATTTATAAGCTTGATGAAATATATGTCAACAAATTTATATTGACGATGCAAGCGAGGATAAGAACACTTTTGTAATTCCACATGCAATGTTATATGCTTTGATGGGACTCAAAAGTATAGTCTTACAGGTTAATCTTATTGACTTTTTAAATGACAAGCCAGAGTTAGATGGGTAATAGTAAGTAATCGATATAGGTGACTAGGTATAAATATGATTACAAGAATGAATTTTGCTTTGATACCAAATTAATACAAAGCAAACGAATGAAACAATTGTAGTCAAACAAAACCAATTTCAATATTTGATTTCCCTGATTACACTGGGTTACTTTGGTTTATCGTAGACCTAATTAACATTACATCCATTCAATAACAATTTATAGAAAAAATTTATTTAAAACATAGATCTAGACAACGCCTATAATCTTATTATATAATTCAAGATCAAGTTAATTCTAACATTAAATAAATTGAAATAAAATAAAAAATAATACAAAATATTAGAATATTCTAAATATATTTTTTAGATATGTTGACGTATTCTCTTATTACCTTGTTATTAGTCCTTGCATATGCAATCAGTCGCTTAGTGTCTGACTCCGGAACACCTTCGGCTATAATGGCAACAACTCTTATTGTTGGTTGCTTTAGTGCAGTCATTGAAGAATCGGCTGCACTGAAAAAATAAAAATAAAAAATCAACATATTTGAAAAATTGGGAATGAGAAGAATAGAGCAGAAAGTAAAGCAAATGATAGTGATAAGTCCCAAACCTTCTATAGGACGCAAAGTTGATAAAAACATCGGCAGTTGAGTGAGCACTGCAAGCTGCTTCAATGCTAACATAGGATTTCACAAACAGATGATAACATGGTTAATAAGAGAGCTACCCCATAAATCCATAAAAATGTTGTAATGTCTTTTCTAAATAAAAACCCAAAAAATGGCAAAATTACAGAAAGATGGAACCCATAAAAAAGTAGCAGGTTTTGCGATGGTGCAACTCCAATAGTCCAAGTAATAAATAACAAAATGGAATCAGAATTAGAAATCTACAACAAGGATAACAATTTTAGGGGCATTTACAAACATATCACCCAATTCATATGTATTTACATATCTAACATCTAAACTATATTTTTTACATTTACACCACCCAAAATTTTACTATCACATTAATACTGCCACCAATTTAACTTTTTAAATGTTAAAGACTTTTCATGCACAGGTAAAGTGGTATGTATATAAAATTTGAAGCTTAGGTGCTAGATGTATAAATACATAGGATATTAGTAGTCTAAATAATCCATAATTTTATTATGATGCAATACACGGACTTCTTACGGTTCATTTAACTCATTAAAAAGAAAGCATTTCAAATGCTTTTACATCAATACCATGAGAGATTTGTTTTTTACTTGGATGGCAAAGTCTCATCCATACCTTTCAACATATTCTTTTACCTAGTAATCATGAGTAATAAATAAATGATGAGGCCATAAAGCATGAAATGCCAAATGCCATCAAATTGGAATGTCTGCATCCTTACAAATACCAGTAAAACATAAAGACTTACTGACTGAACTTTCATATCCTGATCTATAAAAAATAAAATAAAATAAACTCAATAATTTTCCATGGGCCATACACTAAATGAATCATCAACTACTTTTTCTGTGGCTTTAGGCCATACTAATGGACATGGGGTCACATGCAGCTTTAAAATGGCTTTCAATTTAGGATTCAAAGGGACTGTCTGGCAATGTATTTAGCCCCGGATTTAACCTGGATATAGGCTAAATCCTGCCAGATGGTCATTTTGGACAAAATAAGGCGGCTGATTTGATAAATCCGTATTTCACAAATTTCAGCCATAAATCCCGGATTTAATAAATCCTGCGAACCGGTGAATTTATGGGATTTACGGCATTTGATGAAAGAACTATGGGGTTTGTTCAACTTATTGCCAAATAGTTTTACTGGATTTACAGGATTTAGTAAATCCCTGAGTTTTTCGGATTTAACCCATTCAGCATTTAGTAAATCTAGATTTACGGGATTTAGCAAATCCTAATAACTTAAATCTCACCTTCTGCCAGGCAGCACCTAAAAGTAAACTTTAGTTGCTCGGGCAAAAGATGAGATTTAACAGGAAATTTCACTTATAGCTTTAACAGCATCTAGTTTAAACAAGGAATACATGGAAGAATATCAATAGAAGCTAAAGATTATTGCTTTTAAGCGTTTCTCCAGCATGGTAAATCTCATGCAAATACCTGAAGAAAGCAAAAACAGCTAAGCAAGAACAATTTCTTTAACAATTTCTTCAATCCTTCAAGCATTCACACTTAATTGGAAATGTATAGGGAACGAATGGACTAATGATAACCTCATTTTGGCAATGAATCAATGTAGATTATGAAGGTTTTGCCTAAAAGGCGCAACTTTTATTTATTTTTTAAAGCATAGAATTAATAATTTCAAATGCATTTAACACAAAAAGGTGAGCTGACCTTGAATGAACTGGAATGGCAATTTCTTCTTGACCAAAGAATAGTTTTTGGAATCCCTCAGAACCAGGATTAATAATTCCAGCAACAGAAGGAGTTTCCCTCCCTATAAAGAAGATTGAAATGATCATCAATCAAAAAATAATAATAAATTACTAGATTCTTACAAAAAATAGCGCGCTCTCCCTCCAAAAGAAACAAGCCAGCAAGAATGAAACAATACCACAAAGAAAGTCGAAGTCAAGCATCCGCTGAATTGGAAGTTGCTTGTAATTGTAGAACAACGCTTGAGTATTTCGTGAGAAAATTTGTCCTGTAGCCATGATGCAAAATTAAAACAACCACGCCTGCACATCAACAAAGAGTTAGTCATTCTCCTTCAAGCAGATCAGGAGCTGGAAGCTAACTAAATGCAGGTTTTTGCAACACCAAAGATATATCACATCAAAATCATAAACAAAAAGAATTGAAATGGTGCAATGTTCCTAATTAAACAAATAGCTCATCAAGATGAAACCGGCAGATCCGAGCCCAAACCATCATAAAAAAAAATAATAATAAATGAAAAAATAAAAAGAAAAATAAACAAACAATTCCTGGGCTCCCATCAAATAAACAAAAGACCATAATCCAAAATCCCAAAATCTCACTTCGCAACCCCTATTACAGGAAACCTTCTCCCACCAACATAAAATCACAGATCGAACGAAGAAACACAATTGATACCAGTACTAGAGATTGGAAAAACTCAAAATGGAACAGTGCGATTCGATGCATAAATTCAATCAGCAGAAGTACGAATCATGCCATCAAGCAGCAACCCACAGCTCGAACATCCCTTTCCAACGTAAGTTCAACTACTGATTCAAATCAAAACCAAAGACATAGCTGAGATCTTAGATCGTATACTGCAATGCCTACCTCCGTGAATCAGAGAGCTTCCGCTTGCCTTTCTAGGAGGAAGCAGAGAGAGAATTCTGGAAAAACGATGGATCTATATAGAGAGGTGCCGGTGGGAACGAGCATCCCCAACTACCCCATCTACCAGCCTAGAGGGAAGTAAGATACCGAATGGGGATTCGGTGTGGAGCACGTTTGGCGGGTTGGTTACCTGGCGACTCATTACTACCGCATTGAAGGAAAAAGACTGCAATGAGCCTTACAATCCTGTGAAATATGTATTTTATTTTTTGCCTTATGTCCATTTATTTATTTTAATGCAATTTTGTTTACATTTTGGATGTGTATTTATTTTTGATTGATTGTATTATTTCTTTTTTTAGTATGATTTCTGCATAAAAAGAACATTATTTACCATTGACCTCATGTTTTTTGTCAACTTTTTAGTTAAAAAACATTCATCCATCCCCTTTGGGTGGATATTCCATGAGATTTATGAGTTTCAAAGTAGCTCAGTAGTGCCTGAAACCAAGATGCTACCTGGCAAAGCCATGTCAGCTTTGTGACGTGGCCATGCCTAGTGTTAACATGTTTACACCACCTAAGACCATGACACCACCTCGAGCAATGTCTGTGTGCATGATCCAGGTAACCCCACTAGTTTGTAGTGTGACTACAATGTCGTGCCTGAGAGAATGATGTAATTATGCTAGAGAGAAGGCTTGGTCATTGCACCAGCACTCCACCTCCTCCTTTTCATATCCTAGCATTAAAAGCAATCTAAATTCCTCATTTGGAAGACAAACACATGAAAATCACAAAGATTTCAGCCATCCATCATCTCCCTCTTTTTTGGTTTTTTGCTTCGATGCTCTCGTTGTTGTTTGATATACCTCGTCTCAAGTGCTCTACGGCTTCTCCAGTTTAAGTCTTCCTGCACTTCTTCTTCTACTACTACTACTTCTCCTCTTCTTCATACTACACAACACTTCTTTTTTTCTCTTCTTCTCTTCTACTTCTTCTTCTCCTCCTTTCAATCTTACCAGACCTAGCCTTTTCTTCTCTTTTTCTCTTATACTTCTTCTTCTCCTTTTTTTTCTACTACAATGCACTTCTTCTTCTACTACTACTGCTACTACTACTATTCTTATTCTTCTTCTACGACAACTACTCCTTCCTCTTCTTCTTCTTCTTCTACTACTACTACTAATTCTTCTTCTTCTTTTACTACTACTACTTCTTCTTCTTCTACTACTACTTCTTTTTCTTTTTCTCTTCCATGTAATATACTACACTTCTTCTTATCATCTTCACTTCTAATTCTACTTCTTCTCCTCTTCTTCTTACTATACTTCACATCTTCTTCTCTTCTTGCACCAACACAACACATTTTCTTCTTCCTAATACACTACACTTCTTGTTCTCTTCTTCCCATTATACTACAATTCTTCTTCTTCTTCTCCTCTTCTAACCACCGCCATAATTATTTTTTTCTTATGCTAACCAAATCCTTACACCTCCATCGTCTTCTTCTTTTCCTCCTAACCAAATGCCTGCAGTACTACCATCTTCCCTTTCTCATTCTCCTAACAAATCCCTATACAAACCAACTTGATCTTCTCCTCTCCTAACCAATCCCTACATCACCACCATCTTCCTTTTCTCCTTCATCTAACCAAATCCATACAATGGTACCTGTCGGTTGTTTTTTCTATGAGATAGAAATATATGATTTTGGGTTTAGCTTAATATATATATATATATATATATATATATATATATATTGATTTTTTTTAAATAATATTTTAAATTTAAAAAATACGAAATCAAAACGATCTCATATAAATGATATTTTAAATAATCGAGCACTTCACTACAAGACATGTATCTATCCCGAAGAATAGATACATGGCTTGGTGGTAAGACTCGATCAAATAAACTAAAGAATTCATGACATATATTCGGTCTACAAACCATTTATGTAAACCAACAATTTCCTCTATATAATATGGAGGAATTAGATAGGGTTTATATTAATTTGGGGTCTTTAAGTTTCCTATAAGGGCAAGCCCCTATAGTTAATTACATCTTAGATAACCAAAGTCACCTAAGAAAACTCTTGATATAGATCAGGAAATATTGTACTCATGACTTCCAAAGGGTAAGGTTCTTCAAGAAAGAGTGGTAATAGGAGATCCAATAGGTGAGTGGCTCAAATTCCGGAACAAATTTTGTAGGAATCCAAAGGAAGGAGAGACTAGGGGAAATACATAGATCCAAGAGAGGTCTTGGTGTTTTTTCCCAAACTATCCTATGGTTTGGATTTAATTTAAGATAGTATTTGGTGTTTCATCCTTCCAATTTTATTATTTAGGGCATACATTCATTTGATACCGATCATGTGAATGGCCTAGAAGATAGGAGGCTTTATGTCATACCTGATGACAACGTCGGAATCCTATGACAAGTTAGTGCTTATATTGCACAACATGGTCATGCAAATGCCTAAAGAGTTAAGGTGAGAGTTTATGCTGCACTAACCAAGCTACCTCGAAGTCCAATGAATTGTTGTTTTAATTTCTAAGGAGTTTTACTATTGAAGATAGCTGTGTTGCCCACTATTCGTGTGCCAAGTTCCTTGTCCTAGCATGTTTAGTTTAAAAAAGTGTCAGTTGAAGAAGAAAGAGAAGTATCGTCTTTTGGAAATGTTTAAATTGAGGTGTCTTAATATTTTATTAGAGGAAATGTTAAAGTTGATTATAGTGACATCGGTTATGATCTCTTGATTCCTTCATTCTGGCACCACTATTTTTTTGGATTCACTTAGTATAGATAAATTTACTAAACTCAACTCAATGAGTTCTATCCCTTCATTTAGACAATGGGAAATCTCATTAGCAACCATAGGTTGCATCCTTTGAGGTACTTCCGATCCTCTGATAGAGACATTTTAATTTAGTTGCAATTTTGATTTTTGTTTTGTTTATGATTAAATATTGGGTTGTTTTATATTTTTATTGTTATTGAGGTGAATTTTATCTTGTTTTGTTTTAATTTAGTTTTGGTTTTGGTTTTGTGGCTATCCTAAAATTTTTAGTTTTCATCAAGGGTGACATTGTTTTTAACATGCAAGTTTGTAAGCAAGAAAAGTAAAGTGAAAGGAAATGCTGAAAAGAAGGTACTGTAAACTTGTAAAAGTGTACCTGACGATTCTTCTTGTTCCTCTACCTGAAACTTTAGTATCTTTTGCAATAAATATTTATAATTTGCAGGAAAGTAAAGCCTATAGATAGGTTCGTCACAGACCTACAAAACCTTATGTCATAACTTAGTGGGTCCTATTCATCCATTTAAGAGATCTCTTCATTTAATAAATATGATAGGTTCAGTTGTCCTTCAAGGTGTCTAGAAGATTTGTGAGAAGGCCTTAGGAGATACCTAGGCATTTCACAATCCTTTTAAGCTTCCTTGAGTTCATTTTGGATTCATCATACTTTTTAAATGCTTCATCTGTTTTATGCCCTTATGCTTAGTGAACTAATGTTTTAATTATCCCGAAAGGTGGGGTAAACATCACTTGATATTTCACTTAGGAATTATGTAAGTGGGGCCTTTAGAGGAAAACTTAATTTATGAAAGAATTTAATTAGTTTCGATGTGTTTGTAGTGTTTCAAAAGTTCTTACAATTAATTGTATTTCCTTTTCTAATCTTCATTAGTCAATTTTTCAATTAAACCTAGCTCACTATTAAGCCTTTAATGTTTAATAGATAAATTTGTAATTTTTGGAAATGCTGAGTTAAATGATTTTTTAATCCTTATCAAATATTGAATTATCATTAACCATTAGATTAGGGGTCCCAAATCATAAGTTATCAATTTCCAAAATCAAACCCCTCACCTTAAAGATCATTTAATCTAATTTTCATCCAAATTATAATGATTAATAAAATCATAAACTTTATCTTTTAATGTGACAAAAATGAGATGAGTTTCTACCATTTATCCCTTTGTGTTTCAATCATTCAAACATATTTATTAAGATTATCCATTGTTCATTTCCCACTTTAATTAGGTATAAATATTGATTAAGGTTAAATTCTTCAAAATTACACTTTTACCCCTAAAGGCCTTATCACCTCATAATTCATTAAATTTAATTCAAATGACTTAAAATTTTTTTATGCTACCCCAACCATGGGTCAATTAAAGCATTAGAGGGGAAAATGTGATTTTTCCAAATTTGATTTAATTTATATAATTATTTCAATGCAAAAATATGGGGTTTTAAGGGAAATTCAATAACTTAATCAAAACAAAGTTTCTATCCTTAAGAAAATTATTGGAGATTCGCATAGACAATAGGACCACTTGGATCAAATTTCATGATTTTTTATATTTTAATTTAATTATTATAATTATTTCAATTTTTTGAGTATTAATTAAATATAAAATATTATATTAGTAGAAAATTAAGTTTTATATTTTTATTAAATCTCTCTAAGGTCAAGGAACCTAAAAAAATAAGTTTCATGTTTTTTTGAGTTATATTTTAATTATTAGAATTATTTTTGTGAAAAATTAGTGAATTTCCATATTTTTTAGCTTTTAGAAATTGATTTTACCCTTTCAAAATTTAATATCTTCATTTATAGAGTTGGAAAATTACCCCAATTTTTCCTAAATGATTAGGAAACAATTTGGAATATTTTCAACAATTTTATTAATTTTGTGATTTTATTATTTTTTTAATTATTTAAATATTAAAATAATGCTTAAAAATGAAAATTTTATTTTAATTACAATTTTATTATTTAGAGACTCCTCTTATTACAGAGAACTCCCAAAATTAATTTGGTAAATTTTTTAGTGTATTTAATTATTTATAATTATATGATTGCCAAAAATGTAATTTAACTTGAAAAATTCATTTAAGCATTTAAATTAACTCCATTTGACTTGAAATTTTTATGGAGAGTTCCCTATCCTTAAATTTTAGCGGAGAGTAATTTTTAGGTTATTTACATTTATATTTAATCCAATGTATTTTTATTTAAGTTTTACGTCTTAATTATCATTAGGGTTATACTTAATGAGTTAGACCAAGTTTACATTTTTCCTAGGGTCCTCCGGTCATAAGTAACCTACAAAAATTTACTTTGTATTTTTCTGATCATTATTTTAATTATTACAATTTTTATACCAAAATAAACATGATAATTTGAAAAATAGAGATCTCTGTCTAGAGATCTCCTCTGACTTTGGAAAAATTAGGGAAGATTCCATAAGATAGAGGAAACAATATACCAAAATATCAAGTTATGGTGAAATGTCTAAGTGCACGTAGAATCAAAACATTCAAAAGGGTATTTAATTTATTAAAAATCAAACATGCATCAAATAGATTTCAAACCATTTCCACATTATTCTACTTTGCTCATTGAGCGCAAAGGTATTTTTTTTATTTTTCTGATTTTTCTACACCAAGTTATGGATTTTTGAAGTTAATTAAATTTAAATAAATAAAAATACCCTTAATTCTACTTAAACATGTGGGACCGTGCCATCTTCGGCAGCTCCGAAGTCTCCACGCATCGCTCTGCCATTTGATGCCACCTTCTGACTCAGTTTCCACGCGGTCGCGCTTTATCTTTAGATCTCCTATCCTACGCAATCCCAGCCCTCCATTTGATACATGCGCAATCCAACGACGCCTGGTCTTCTTCCCCAACTGGTTCATCCCGTGAACCGTCCACCTTATAGGCTTAAGAACTCGAGCTAGACCTAACCAAATCACTTGGCGTTTATTTCTATAGACTCATCTGACCTAGACAAACCTATCCATATGGTTTATACGGTATGAAATACAGTCTACACATGTATAGGATGAAAATAAGCTCAGGATGAAGAGTGAGTTCAATATCTTGCTTTGAGAAGTGAAGCTTCAATGAGAGAGTTTTGGCAGCTTCAATTGGTCCCAATGAACCTCCATATGAAATCTTTTGCTCTGGTGAAATGTCTAGACCTGAATTCGATCAAGGGCGATTTCAGGTGTTAATTAAAGTCTAGTGTAGAGGCTCTCTGTGATGGGGCTTTTATAGGGAAATTTCTTCTTTCACTCTGGTGAGGTGTAGAGCAAGTTAGTTTGGAGTCTTAGGCAGTGGGGAGATGTAATTGCAACTGTCCTAGTTTAAACTGAGATTTCTGTGGGGAAATTAACTCGGGCAGTGGGGATGAGTGGCTGAGGATGATGGTCTTTCATGCAGGAGGTCTCAAGGAAGCTCTGGGAGCAATTTGACAGTCACCTTAGCAAATTTTCAGCACCTCCCCTTTGGCCATGAAGGGTGGCTTTTATAGCCATGGCCAATGGGCTGAGCTCAGAGCTTGACTTTGTGTGGGATTTGCTGCTTAGGTGAAAGGCAGCAAGGCACAAGTGATTAGTGAGGGGATGCCACACTGACAGGGCCTAATTTTTGAATTTAGGGGGTATGAGGGTGCTCGACTTTAGCTATTTCAGCAACTTAGGTCGGGTCGGTAAGGACAGAGATGGTAGCTGGCAGGTTGATGAGAAGTAAGAGAAGGGTTCAGTGCCATTAATTATGTTTCTTACTTGAGGGTTAAGGGGGTTGTGGGTTAGTTGAAAAGAGGAAGATCCATTGGTCCTAAGAGAGGGACCATTGGTCCGTGGCTCAGTGGGCTTGGGTTGGGTAAGCACTGACCAATCCTAGGGGTCCTGAGGTTGGCTACCATGGAGGTAATTTGGTCCATTTAGCTCAACTTAGGTGACATTGGGTCATATGGTCAATTTTGGTCACTTGAGGTCAAGATTGGGCTAGCTTGGATTTGAGCTTGCGTTGAGCCCAATTGATTAAGTAATTTGGTGTGTATGATTGTCATGAAGAGTTTAGAAAAGGATTGGTGTGGTTTTGAATTGATTTGGGGGTTTAATTTGGTTTAATTTGGGATTTTGGTCAATTTGTGACAAGTTGGGCTAGCTTGAGTCTAGGTTGGGCTAGAGTGGGGTTTAGGCCCAATTGATTATTCAAAAAGGACTAGGGGTTTGTGGTGAAGAGTTCCCAACATAAATTGGGTGGCAATTTTTGGATTGGGACCTTCAATTTAGTGTGATTTGGTCATGTGTCCAATTTGGGGCAAAATTAGGGATTTTAGATTTGGGTTAACTTGGATGAGACTTAAGCTCAAATTGGAGGCAATTGAATGTTAGAAGCTTTTTACACGCTTCCATGCTAGTCTTGGGGATGGTAACTCAGAGCTTGGGTTGAGAAACAAGATGCACTCATTGAAGGATCGGTTCTTGAGTGTGTTCGATCAATCACCAAAAAGGGGACCAGGCCTGAACATTTGGCCTAGGGGAGTGTCATGAGAAGTTTAGAATTCAAATTGAGGGGAAATTGGTTGACATTAGGCTTAATTTGGGTAAAATGGGTCACTTGTTCAAAATTGAGGATTTTGGAATTCATGTGAAATTGAGCTTAAATGTGGGTCAAATTGAGTTTGTATTTGGTTTAGATTGAGGCTAGGGAAGTTGAATTAAAGTTTGGAATTGAAATTGGGCAAGATTGTGGTCAATTGGGTGGACATTGGGTTAAATTTGGGCATTTTGGGTTAAATGAGTCAAATTGGGGCTTTTAGCTAAACTGGGCTAAAATTGGTCAAATTGGGTCATGTGGTAGTTGAGAGAAATGAAATTGGGAATATTTAAGAGGTTTTGAGAATTTTTGGAAAATTTTGAATTTTTTTCAATTTTCAGGCTAGGACGGGTATTTGATAATTTTGGGGTTGTTTTGGAAATTTTGGTAAATTTTGGTCAAATTGGTCAATTTGAGTGGTGGGGAATATTTGAAATAATCTTTGGAGAAAAATCGATAATTTGGGTAATTTTTAGGTAAAATTGAGTTTTAGGGGTATTTTGGGCAGATTTAGTGACAGGGGGGTTAAAATTGAAATTTTGGAAAAATTAAGGTTGAGTAGTATGGAATTGTTTAGGTTGAGCCATGGAACAAGCGTAACTCTCATTTCGTCCTCTATGTGTTGGTACTAACCAAACCTTAACTTGGGGCTAAGAGCTTGGAAAAACCAAGCACATGAGTTTCCAAAAGAGTAGGGGATCAATGTAGGATGTGCTTTGTTTAGGGTTGTGAGTGTAAAATGTGTGTATTGTGTAAGCTCTAGACCTCCCAGGATAAATCCTAAGGTCTGACCACCATAGGAGACTTCCTTTGGGCTTCCTTATGCTTAGTCTCTTCCTCCCAAAAGCTGGAGGTTAGGCATTAAGCATATGAAAACTCCCAGTGAAGCGAAGAAGATTTGAATTTCTAAGGGGGAGGTTTCCAAGACTAGTTTTCTAAGAAAGTCATCAGGAGAGTCCTATGGCTAGACTTTAGGCTATTCTAAAGAGAGACTAGACCATGACCAAAAGTGAGGTCAACAGTACCATCTTCTTCTTCTCCTTCTCCTAACCAAATCCCTACACTACCACCATCTTCACCTCTTCTCCTAGTCGAATCACCATCACCCTCTCCTCCATCTTCTCTTAGTCTAACCAGTACATCACTCTACCACTCTTCTCTTCTTATTCTTTTAGTCAAACCACATCATCTCCCTCTGTTATCTTCCTCTTCTTTTGGCTAAAAAACTTATTTACATGAACACTCATCTTCTTTTATTTCACCATGGACAAACCCTAACTCATCTCTCCCCCTTTTACTTTTCTTTCACCATGGTTAGAAAACTCTTTGTCACCCTTTCTTCCTTTTCTTCTACTTATGGCCTAAACCCTTGCTTTCTTATCTTTCTCTTCCTTGTTTTGCTACATGGCCAAAAATACACCCGCACCCACACACAGCCCTCTGTTACATCCCATGACCAAACTTTAAACCCTACGTCACCCTCTCCTTCTTCCTATCCAGCAAAAAATTATACAACGTTCTAACCCTCCTTTTGGCTTGATTAAACATGTGCTTAGCTTCTATTTAGTTTACTTTATGTGCTTAATAATTTATAAACTATTTACATGTGTATATTCATAACAAAGGTTAAACGAATAAAAATCGTGTTCCTTATGGAAAACCTTTTGTTTATGTTCTTTGTGGAAAAAAATTCATGTTTATGTCCTTTATGAAAAATCTCATGCTTATGTGCCTTGGGAAAAAATTCATGCCTATGTTCTTTACAAAAAATCCCATGTTTTTGTCCTTATAAAAAATCCCATATTTACATTCCTTATAAAAAGATTTTAAAATTTATGCCATTTATGATAAATCTCATGTTTATGCGCCTTAAGAAAAATCTCATGCTTATGTTCATTAAGAAACATCTCATATTTACATTCCTAAAAGAAATTTTAAATGTTTATGTCCTTTAGAAAAAATCTCATGCTTATGTGCCTTAAGTTAAATTTTCATGTTTATGAACTTTAAGAAATCCCATGTTTATGTTCCTTATGAAACAAAAACAAAAATTCATGTTTATGTTCCTTACAGAAAATTTCATGTTTATGTCATTTAAGAAAATCTCATATTTATATTTCTTATGAAGGAAAAATTTCATGTTTATGATCCTTAAAGAAAAAAATCATGCTTATATTCATTGAGAAAATTTTCATGTTTATGTGCCTTAAGAGGATAAATCCCATGTTTATGTGTCTTCAAGATAAATTTCATGCAACATTGAAGTAAGTTGTAGTTTAATGTGCTTATGTAGTATTCATGCAAGGTGTGGTTTAATGTACTTATGTGATAGTTATGCAATTTTTGGTCTATGTGATATTTAATAAAAAAAAGTCATGTGTGCTATGTTGAAAAAAAATACTTTCATAAAGTGTGACTCCTATTTAATAAATTAGGGTTTGCAAGTTCATGAGTCTAGGATAAGACCACTAACAAACGTATAAGTTCTCATCATGAGAGTTTACACACTCGGATAGGAAAATATTTGAATATTTCTAAGAAAGAAAAAGAACTCTTTTTTCATAACAATTACATCGAAATGTACTCCATGGATTTAAATTTATTTTTCTAAAATCTCATCTAAATGTGCTTCAAGTATTAAAAATTTATTTTTTATATTTATATAAAATTTCATGCTTAAGGATTTAAAGGATTTTCTCCAATAAAACATAGTTATATTTTATCTATCTCAAACTTTTCAAAATTAAAACACATTCAAATTCTTAAAATTTTAAAAGTTAATATTCAAAACTTCTTAATCACTCTAAAGTTATAAAATTAAATTTCAAATTCAAAATATACACTTAATTTTTAAACCATCATTAAATTTTAAAACTTAAGCTTTAATGATAAAATTTTCTAATTAATTCAAAATTCTGAACAACAACAAACTTAAAAATAAATAGTTTAGAATCTTTAAACTTTAAAATATAAAATTAAACTTTTACATCATCTAAACCTTTTTAATTTTTCCGAAACCCTTTTAAATCTTTTTAAGGATCTTTAAAACTCAAACTTTTCTTCTACCAACCAACACTAAAAGATCACATAACTAATTAAAACTTTTTCAAAATACTACTTTAAGTTTACATCTCTTTTCCTTTAGGTTTTATACTTATTTACATAAACTCTCATGTTTGACCATATAAGCTCAAGAGAAGTTGACAAGATCCGCAATTGCAGAGATATTTATTCTCCAAAAGATTGCCAAAAACTTATCCCAAATTATATTTAGCGGCTTATGTGAATAAAAGAAACGATTTAAAAAATAGATAATAAACCTTCACATTAGGGGTACTACATAACTATACGTATCGTTTCAAGTAATATAAGATTTTCTTTAAAAACCCCAGTATTGATCCACATGGAAAGCTGTAACTTTTTATTAATGGCTTAGGAAATCTTCTATTTAAATTGCAGATAAATATGATAGGAGAATAATCTCGAAAAGGTTTGCAATTAAATAAAAAAAAATTTATGCAGAAATTACAGACAAAGTTTAAAAGATTAATAAAGTTTAAAAGACTAATGAAGTTTAAATAGTTTGAATGTTATGAAATGATATTTCCCCTTGCAAAGAGATATTAATTAGTGTAGAATTTTAATGATTAAAAATATAAAATGATTTATTGTGACAAATAAAAACATACCCATCCTTTACCTCCTCTCAGTGATAACAAATAACATTGGCTAACCTTAAGTTTGTTCCAGCTTATATAGTAGTTCTGAGTAGATTCTAGCCTCTCACTTCTAGATTACCCACTGTACCCTCTCTATAGGACCTGCTAGTGACCCTTAGAGCCAAACTCAAGACCGAATTGATAAAAGAATCTAGTCTGTCACACTATAAACATTAATGCTACGCCCATAAAAAATTATCTCCCTATCTATTTTCACTCTCCTTAGATTGTGGTCGCCCTCCTCGTAAGGTGAGTGTGAAATTCACAAGTTAGGTGAAATCATAGCTCTCTCAGTTCATTATCTTTCTCAACTTATTTTAACCTCACAAGTGGTCAATTTGCAAATTCAATGAAGAACCAGTGAAAATGTCATCACAATTTTTAAAATAAAAAGAATTCTTTAAACTATTCTCATCCTACATGATTAATTCCCATATGCAAGAAGAAAAAGAAAGAAATTACTCAAAATTCATGGAGATAAAACAAAAACACATTATTTTTATTTAAAGCTAAGTCTTAATAACAAAAAAATCAAACACAAACACAAGATACTTGTTGACCTCATTTTTGATGAGGTCTAGTTTCTTCTTTAGAAGCCTACAAGCTAGCTATAAGACTTTCCTGTTGACTGTTCTAGAGGACTAGTTATGGATCCCTACCCCATTAGAAATTCTAAACACTTCTTCACTCTTCTTGAAGTTCCACATGTTTGATACTAACCTCTAGCACTTAGTAGGTTGGGGCCAAATGTGAGGGAGCTCAAGAAGGGATTCCCATAGGATTGCTTCGCCTTAGAGTTAACCCCAGGGGTGTGGCTTTGGTCAGTTCTGCACACACACACACAACCCCATACTCTCACTCACAACCTAAACCCTAAACCAATCACCCTCAACCTGGTTCCCCATTCTTTTTGAAAACTCATGTGGGTGATCCCCCCCAGCCCTTAGCCATAGGTAGGGTTTGGCTATGACCAACACATGGAGGATCTAAAATGGGACTTTCCTTGGTTCATGAATCAAATAAGGTGACCTCATGATTAACATTCTCAATTCATCCTAATTTTACAAAACCCCAAAATTTGAACTCTTAGCCCCAAACTTTCACCAATTTACCAAAATACCCCTAAACCGTAATTTTTCCCAAAATTCTCAAAATTGCTCAAATTCTCAAATTTTATTCAAAAATCATTTCAAATCGTCCCAAATCACCCAAATTGCCCAAAATACATCAAATTCTCAAAATTCCCAAAATACCCAAAATTACCAAAATGCCCTTCATACCTAAAAAAATTCCAAAAAATTCCCAAAAACTTCAAAAGCACTCCAAGTGTTTACAAAATCAATTAAAACCACTCCATTGAACCCAATTTGACCAATTTGACTCATTTTGATCAAAATTCCCAAATTGCCTCTAAAGGCTCAAAATCCCCAAATTACCCAAATTTTCCACCAAATTGATTTTAATCTCACCCAATTTCAAATATAAATCAAAATTCATCATATCCAAACCCAATTGATCCAAATTCATGCCCAATTGAGCCAATTTAATAACAATATTTTAAGTCCAAATTCCAAAATCCCACCAAATTGATCCCCATAACCAAACCAATTCCCCTAATTTTGAATTCTAAACTCTTCATAACATTCCCCTTAATCAATTTGAGCCCTCAATTGGTCCTAACCTAAACTAAAAACTCACCCAAATCCAACCTTAGTCAAAACCCCCAATTTTACCTTAAAACCTAAATGTCACCAAATTGAACTGCATAACTCCACAATTTCCACCCAATTGATACCCAAAACTCTTCATCACAATCTCTTGGACCATTTTGAATAATCAATTAAACTAAATCCAGGCCAATCCAAAACCAAGTCTGGCTCAAATGCCCCAAAATTGACCATAAGTGAATTCCACTAAATTGAGCCTCCCAATCAATTCAATATCACCCAATTCCTTTTCAAAACTTCTCATGAACCACATCAAATTGGTCAATCAATTGACCCCAAGTCTTAGCCCAAACCCAACCTAGACCCAAGTTCATATCAAAATCCCAATTTTGAATTCAAACCCCAAATTTGACCAAATCTATTGAAATTAACCAAACCATGGTCACGATAGCCTACCTTTGAGCCCTAGAAACCAAGTTTGATCCACCTAGCCCAACTTAGTTGAGCCATGGACCAAGGGCCTCTTGATTTGGGGGATTTCTTCCCATAATTAGCCCAACCTAAGGATATTTGCCACCAACCGTCAATCCTCCCAACTAATCACCATTAAGAACTCCCCTGGCTCCCCTGACCACCCTAGCCACTAGACCTGGCCTGGCTGGCTGGCTTAGTCGCCATAAAGCATAAGAAATGAGAGCTACCCAAGCCTTAAACCCAAAATTGAAACTCCCCGAGCCGGTTCACTCCCATCGGTCACTTGTACTTTTCTTTCCTCCACCTAAGCAAGAGAGCTCACCCGGATCGAAGCCTTGGTGGTCACCCTTTCCTTATCTATTTAGCCACCAACTCCCACGACCAAATTATAGAGTATTCACTGAACCTTGGGGAAGCTCTATCAAATTGCTTCCAGAGCTTCTTCAGACGTTCCTAAGCTCAAGCCCACCACTCTTTAGCCATCTCCTCCACTGCTTGAGGCTAATTTCTTCACCTAAGAATAGGCTAGAAATAGGACACTCCTAGAAACTCCACCAAACTCCAAATTGACTTACCCCTCGCCTTCCCTAGACCAAACAAGGAGTTCTACATTGAATGCCCCATCCTGTGAGCCCTCTTTACCTGACTTCCACCTCAGCCTCTCCACCTGTAGGAGGAGTTCATACACAAAACCTTCACTAGAGCCAGGTGACACTTCCAGCACATTCGCCAGGTCCCAATGAAGCTTCTAAAAGAAACCAATTGAGGCCTCACCTCTTGTGCTAAGGTATAAATCATTTTCCACCAAATCGAGCTTGGTTTGTGTCTTTATGAAGTAAACATGTATTTCGTACGATTAACCATATAGATAGGTTTGCCCTGAGTAGATGAATGTGTCGAAACTAACCCTATGCAATTTCAATAAGTATTAAGAGAAATCTTAGGGTTGGAAGGTGAAAGGTTCATGGTTTAGAACAGATGAGGACGATGAACGGATACCGTCCATTCACGTGTGTATAGAATCAACGAACCAGATGGCGCCAGACGAACTCTTGTTACATAAAGTGCGGGCCAAGTCAGCGTTGAGTTAGATGGTGGCATTCAGTAACAAGGTGGCGCATGGAAAGTTAGGAGCGCCGTAGGTTAACGTGGATAAGTACGAAAATATCATTTAAATGATTTATTTAATTCAATTAACTTAGAAAATTCGTAACTAAGTGTAGAAAAATCCTAAAAATAAAATAAAAATACAATGTTGCTCAATGAACAGAGGAGAATAATGTGGAATAAAAATTAAAAATATTTTAGTTATATTTATTTTTAAATTAATAAATACTCAGAGGTTTATTTAAATTATAACTTAATAAATATAAAACATCAAGGCAAGAAATTTGGAGGACTTGTTTGCTCTATTGATATGAGTGTTCCCTAATTTTTCTAGAGTCAGAGAATGTCTCTAGCATTAGAGCCCTAATTGTTAAGTCAAATCACCTTTTTTGCATTTAAAAAATTATAAAAATTAAATATTAATTAGAAAAATATAAAAATGTGTTTGGTAGGTTCACTGTGGTCAGTAGATCATAGGGAAAATATAAAATGGATATAAATAATTAAAAATGGCATTTTATGTATTTAACTCATTAAAAATTAAGGAAAATTAGATAATTAAAATATAAATATAAAAATCACAAAATTCAACCCACACTATAAATGATGATCATATTAACTCACTGTAAAAAGTTGAAACCAATTTGAATTAATTTGATCACCAAATTTGATTTTCTAAGAAAAATGATATTTTGCATTGAAATAATTATAGTAATTAAAATATAATTATGAAAATTATAAAAAGTGGTTTTTAGGAACACCTAAGAAAAATAAAATCAAGCCCTAAGTAAAAAAATTCATCTTTAACATATTTTCCTAATTTTTAAATAATTAAAATAATTTAAAATCATAAAAATCACAAAAATATAAAAATGCACTAAAATGTTCCAAATTTTTTCCTGATCTCTTAAGAGTAATTAAAATTTTTTTCTTAATTTTCTAAAAAAATTATGAATTTTTAAAGGCTTAAAAAAGAATTATTTCTAATTTTACACTAAGATAATTATAATAAAAAAATAAAAATTACAAAAATATGAAATTTGCTTTTTCGGGTTCCCTGAGCACAGGGATTTTTATAAAAAATATAAAACCCAAATTTTCACTTAAATAATATTTTATATTTAATTAATACTTAGGACAAACAAATAATTATAATAATTAGAATAAAACTTAAAAAATCATAAAAATTGGTCCAAGTGGTCCACTAAGCTAGCTAAACCTCCATTAATTTTTCTAAGGATAGATGGTATACTTTTGATAAGGTAATGAATTAACTTGAAAAATACATATTTCTGTATTAAAAATAATTCTAGAAATAAAATAAAAATCGAAATTTACGTTTTCTCCTCGGATGTTTTAATTGTCAATGAGTGGGGTAATATAAAACTTTCAATATCATTTGAGTTTAATTTAAAGAATTATGAAGTGATAAGGCCTTAAAGAGCAAAATGGTAATTATGGAATTTAAGCGCTAATTAACATTTAGATGAAATCAAAGGGTAAATGGTAATGTGTGATCATAATTGACTTTCTTAAGTGGTTAAGAAACAAGGGATTAAATGGTAGCAACTAACTCATCACTTTTTCTTAGCAAGGGTATAATTGCAATTTCCCCTAATTATCATAATTTGAGAAGTTAATTAAATTGAGTGATCCTAGGGTGAAGGGTTTGATTTTGGTAACAATAATTTACTAATATTGAAAACCCCAAATCAATGGTTGAACAATGATATAATCTTTCAATAAAGATTAAACTCACCCCATGTGATCCACTAAAAAATTGATAGGTTTTTACTATTCATTTCATACCTGTTTTTGATGATATTGCACTTTAAAGAAACGTAATTTTCATGATTTCATGCAGGTACATTGATTTTAGGCCTTTGGAGCAAAAGAAAGCGAAAAGGAGCAAATTTGGAGCAAAAAGGGGCAAAAGTGCATTTTATTGAACTAGCGCCGAACGGCGCTGTCACCAACGCTGGACCGTGCTATTTTACAGAGAGTTGCGATCGATTGGCAGAATAATGCGCCGAACTGTACCCTATCCTACGCCGGACCATACTCTATCCTGATTTCAAACTAGATTCAATGTATTTTGTCAGATTTTAGAGGGTTGCTTGAGGAAACTCTTAGGAAATCAGTTATGGTCGAATTTAAACTTCTTTAGAGCCAAGTTTAGAGAGGAGAGAAGAGTTTAAAGTGTAGAGAGAGTTTAGAGAGAGTGTCTTTCCATTTTGTTTAGGAAATCTAGGTTTTGTGTTTTCTCTTCTAAGGAGAGTAAGAGGAGAGGGAAAGCGAGGGATTTCTTCTTCCTTACTTATCTAAAGAGAGAATTGTGTGTTGTTATGAAGAAAGAAGATACGTCAAATGAATTCCTTGAGATTCTATTGGGGAAGAGTTTGAGATAAGTTGTATTTTCCTTACTTTGTTTCTATGACGTTGTTTTTATATATAAATCCATGTTTTATCATCTTTTCCTCATGAGTCTTGAGTAGATTTCTTTGTCTTTCTCTTTTTCATGTGATGTGTTGATGTTGTGATATGGAAATGATGTGCCGATTTATTATAGAAAATTTGTGATGACCTTTCACTTCGAACTTTATTTACTTTTTGATATGACCAAATGAATTGTTAAAACTTGTTGGGAAACATATGTTCCGAAAGGAGTATGAGTTCCAAAATAAAAGTGAAGGTCACATTCAATGTCCATGAATGAGAGACATAGTTCATGGGGATTGAGTGCAAATAAATAGAGAAATATACTTTGATGGGCGTAGAATTGGAGATTTCAGAGTGACAAACTGAAATTCTCAATTTGGTTCTAATGTTTGAAAACTAAAGCGAGAGTTAGCCTTCAGGTGAAGGGAAGTAGGAGCTCTGGAGTGAGAGCCAGTATCCTCCCAGCCTAACCACAGATTTGGGGACTAAACTTTGGATTGAACAATGTCCTTTATACGCTAAAAAAGGGTAAATAATAGGAATACTTCTATTTGGCACAATACATTTGCATCATTTATCTATGTCACAATAATCATCATATTATAATTGGAGAGGAGGAAGACTCTTTCTTACAACTGTACTTTGTTAAAACTTTAGTCTTGTGTTACTTTAATTTGCTAGAAATTTAGAGCGTACTTTGGTAAAAAAGTAACTACAATTGTTTGTCTTTATTTTAAGAATTAAACTTACTTGCAATTGTGCTGTGATTTGATAAGTGATTTCTGTGTTACATAATAAAATTAAAGCCTTCTTGTGGGATTGATATCTAGGACTCTACTAGATCTCTGTATTATTTGAGCAATATGTATACTTGTGTTTAATTGTGTCCCATTATAAAACTAAATCAATATATATATATATATATATATATATATATATATATATTTAAATTCGAGTTCATAAATTTTGACAAATTAAAAAAGTCGCACCAAGTTTTTGGCGCCGTTGCCGGGGAGGTGAGGAAAGGTAACTGTTAAAATTTAATTTTGTAGTATTTGAAATCTTATATTTGAATTACAGGTCATAATTGTGGGTGTTTGTTTATTGTTAGTGTGCTTATTATGTTTTTATGCGTAGTATTAGATTTATAGGTTTAGTGCCTTATGATTCTGAATTAGAGCTTACAATTAGAAAAATTAGAAAAAAATCTAGAAATCCTCACAAAATGGCGAACAACTTAAACAATCAAAACGAAAAAATATACCAAGACCTTTATGAGATTATGCTAATTTAACAGCAAATGAAATTCACTTAACTATCCAAAACCCTGATGTTGCTGCTAATTCATTTGAGCTTAAACATGCTATTATCTAAATGGTACATAATAATCAATTTGGAGGAACACGTAATGAAGATCCTAATTTACATCTGTCTAGTTTTCTAGAACTGTGCTACTTTTAAATATGATGGAGTGTCAAACGATGTTGTTAGGCTTAGACTTTTTCCATTTTCATTAAGGGATAAGGCTAAAGCATGGTTAAATTCTTTAGGACCTGGATCTATCAGAACTTGGGGAGAACTTTCACAAAAGTTTCTATCAAAATATTTTTCTCTTTCCAAAAATGCTAAGCTGAGGAATGATATTACATGTTTTAGTCAATTTGATGGAGAATCCATATATGAAGCTTGGAAAAGATTCAAAGATCTTCTGAGAAAGTGTCCACATCATGCTTTACCAGACTGGTTAATAATTCAAACCTTTTATAATATTTGTGAGAACTTTGAGATCGATTATCGTTGCTGCTGTTGGTGGATCATTAATGTCTAAACCTTTTGATGAAGCATATTCGTTAATTGAAGAGAGGGCTACTAATAATTTTCAATGGCCCTCTGAGTGGGTAAATCCTAAGAGAGTAGCTAGTATTAATGATTATGATGCGATAACTATTAGTCTCTTAAATTGCTGCACTTTCTAAGAAAATAGATCAATATGGAATGAATTATTCTCCAACGCCCCTAGTGTTAGAAGAAAATTCATCAGGACAGATGATATACTCTCGAATGTCTTATGAAACCCTTAATGCCATAAATAAAAAAGTCAATAATACTTATTGAAATTATTATAATCCTAGTTGGAGGAATCACTCGAACTTCAACTGGAATAACACCAATGCTGTTGTGAACCCACAATGGGGAAACAATCCTATGAATCCAGTTAGAAATCTGAACAACCAAGAAAATACCAATTATAGACCTTCTTATCCTCCTGGTTTTAATAATAATTAACAATTTAAGGAAAGGAAGTTATCTATTGAAGAAATGGTTCTGAGTATGGGTAATCAAATTCAAGCTCAAAATGTTGCGATGATAAACATTTGGAATCAATTGGGACATATCTTTACTGTGCTTAATGATAGACCTTCTAGAAATCTTCCTAGCAATGTTGAGATCAACCCAAAAGACCAAAACAAAGAGCAAATTAAGGCTATTCAATTAAGGATTGGAAAAGAATTAGAACTAAGAGTTCAAAAAGAAGTTGAAGTTGAAAGAGAGGAAGTGAACATTGAGAAAGGTTCTAATAGGATATATCCAGACGAATATCTGCTAGAACAAATGAAGATAACTGTTGAAAGACCACCTCCTCATTTTCCTCAAAGCTAAAGAAACAGAACAGGGATAATAGATTTGCAAAGTTTTCAAAAATTCTTAAGAAATTAACGATTAATATTCCCTTTGTTGAAGCATTAGAGCAGATGCCTGATTATGCAAAGTTTATGAAGGAGATTCTTAAAAGGAAAAGAAAGTTCAAAGAACACGAGATTGTTGCACTTAGTGGTGAGTGTAGTGCAATTATTCAGAAGAAGCTTCCTAAAAAACTTAAAGACCCAGGTAGTTTCAATATCCCGTGTGCTATAGGTGAGAAACTTTTTGAAAGAGCTTTATGTGATCTTGGAGCTAGTATTAATCTTATGCCTTTATCAAATTCCAAAAAGATGGGAATAGGATAAATTTCACCTACATATGTGACTCTTCAACTGGCTGATCGTTCTATCACTTATACTAAAGGAGTTGTGGAAGATGTATTAGTAAAGGTGGATAAATTTATCTTTCATGTGGACTTTATTGTATTAGATGTGGAGGAAGATGAAGAAATTCTAATTATTTTGGGAAGACCATTCCATGCTTCTGGGAGAGCTATGATCGATGTTCAAAAAGGAGAATTAACTATGAGAGTTAATGATCAAGAGATAACTTTCAATATTATGAAATCTATGAAGTACCCTTCAACTGAAAAAGATGATGAGTGCTTTTGAATGGAAATCTGCGATTATTTGAGAGAAGATCATTTTAAAGAAGTATTTGAAGAGAATCTGGAATGTGAGGATGAATATGAAAGTGAAAGTGAAGATGATTTGGATGATATGAAGAATGAAAAGTTAGAATTTGTTTAGGAAAGATTTGAAAGATTGGATACTATGAAAAATGGAGATAAAAGTTTAATTCCATCTATCATTAAACCCACTGAACTTGAACTGAAAATTCTCCCTAATCATTTAAAGTATATGTTTTTAGGAGAATCATCTACCTTACCATTCATTGTATCTTCAGATTTAAATGAATATCAAGAACAAAAATTACTGGACACCTTAAAAAGATACAAAAAGGCTTTTGGTTGGTCCATAGTGGATATTAAAGGAACCAGTCTATCGATATGTATGCACAGAATTTTGTTGAATGAACAACATAAGCCTAGAGTTGATCCACAAAGGAGACCGAACCTAATAATGAAAGAAGTGGTTAAAAAAGAGATTTTAAAGTGGTTAGATGCTGGAATTATATATTCTATTTCTGATAGTGTTTAGGTAAGTCCAATTAATTGTGTTCCTAAGAAAGGAGGAGTGACTGTTGACATAAATGAATGAGATGAAATTATACCGACAAGACAAGCCACGGTTGGTGAATATGTATTGATTATAGAAAATTAAATGCCGCCACTAGAAAAGATCACTTTCCTTTACCATTTTTAGACCAAATGTTAGGCAGACTTGCTGGACACAAGTATTATTGCTTTTTAGATGGATATACTGGTTATCACCAAATACCTATTTCTCCTGAGGATCAAGAGAAGACTACATTTACTAGCCATTATGGAACTTATTCTTTTAGAAGAATGCCCTTTGGATTATATAATGCACCTGCAACATTTCAAAGATGTACGACGTCCATATTTAGCAAATTAATTGATGATGGAATAGAAGTGTTTAGGGATGATTTCTAGTATTTGGAGATTCATTTGATGCATGCCTATGCAACTTAGAAAAAGTTTTAGAGGTATGTGAAAGAGCAAATTTAGTCGTAAACTGAGAAAAGTATCAATTTATGGCTGCAGGAGGAATTGTGCTTGGGCATAAAATATCTGAATATGGCATGGAAGTAGAACATGCGAAGATTCAAATTATAGAAAAATTACCACCTCCAATAACAGTGAGAGGGGTTAGTAGCTTTTTGGGACATGTGGGATTCTACAGGCGATATATCAAAGACTTTTCAAAAATCACTAAGCCTCTATGCCAATTTTTGGAAAAAGACAAGAAGTTTGATTTTAAATATGAATATTTAAAAGCTTTTGATCTATTAAAAGAAAAATTAATCGCTGCCCCTATAATAGTTTCATCTGACTAGGAGAATCCATTTGAATTAATGTGCGATTCTAGGGATTATGTTATTGAAGTTGTTTTAGGGCAAAGACATGATAAAATGCTTACAGTTATGTACTGCGCTAGTAAGACTCTCACTGTTGCTCAAATTAACTACGTCACTACAGAAAGAGAGTTATTAGCGATCATTTATGCCTTTGAAAAATTTAGATCTTATTTAATTGGAGCTAAATGTATAGTGCATACTGATCATTCTACTATTAAATATTTAATGCAAAAGAAGGATGCAAAATCAAGATTGATTTGATGGAAACTTTTAATGTAAGAATTTTATTTTGAGAACGTTAATAGAAAATAGGTCGATAATCAAATAGCTGATCATTTATCTAGACTTGAACAACATAATTTGGATGAATTTGAAAAGGAAATCACTGAAACTTTTCCTGATGAGCAATTATATAATATTTTTGAAGGAAATTTATCGTGGTATGTTGCTATATTGTAAACTACATTGTTGGTAATATTTTACCACCTGACTTAACAATGAACTGCATAAAAAATTTAAGCACGATGCTTAGTTTTATTTCTAGGACGATCCTTATTTGTGTAAGCAATGTAAAGATCTTATTATTAGGAGATGTGTGCCTTATGATGAAACTGAAAGAGATATTTGAGAATGTCATGATTCTGAATTTGGAGGACATTTCAGAATTGATAGAACTGCACAAAAGATTTTGCAATCTGGATTTTATTGGCCAACACTTTTTAGAGATATTTATAGATTTATCAAAACTTGTGATCGATGTCAGAGAATAGGCAATATATCTAGAAGAAATGAAATGCCTCTTAATTTTACTTTGGAAGTTGAAATTTTTTATTCTTGGGAATTAGATTTTATGGGACCATTTATACCTTCATTTGGAAATATATATATACTGATTGCTGTTGATTATTGATCCCCGATTTATATAAGTGCAACGGATGCCAAAAACTTAGTTCTGCTGGATAAATGCGCTAATGATTTAAGATATGAAAATAATGATTTTATAATATGGGATACTACACAAGTATACGTATCGTTTATCAAGTAATATAGGACTTTCTGATTAAGCCCCGAGATATCGAACCCAAAGGGAAAATGTGAAATCTTTAAAGGAATCAGAGAAATTATTTTTTTATTTTCTTTAATTATTTTCGAAAAAGTATGTCTTGATTTTGAAAAGTTTTGAAGGTTGATATGTCTTTTGAAATTTTCTTAATAAAAATGCAAAGCAAGAAATTAAAATTACAATAACTAATAACACTGGATGTAAAATACTATTAACCAGAATATCTTTTTCTTTCCTTCATGAAGTAGTAATAATTCTTAAGGTGTTGTTGTGGAAGTATTCAAATTTTTGTTGTGACAAATAGAAGCAAATGTGTTCTTTACCCTTACTTGGTTCTATAAAGAACATAGATTAATTTGAAATTTATATTATTTTGAACATGGTTAGGCAAGGAAGATACTAGTCTCTCACTTTAGAGTTCCCTCGATTCCCATCACTTGGAGGCTAACTTCTCATAACAAAACTCAAAAATTCAAACCAAATTAGGGGGTTTTAGCCTGTCACTCTAAAATCCTCTATTTTACTCCCTTTTATAAAAATATCTTCTATGATTACAATCAATTATATGGACTACAGTTCTCACCCATATAATTTCATGTGATTCTTACTAACTTTTATGAGACAATACCGCATTGGATCTTACATAATCTCAAGAAATTTTACAACTTAACAGGCCAAATTAAGAAGTAAACAAAGTTTTTAAAATCAATCTTCATAACTTCTTCCAACTTTTAAACACTTATACTTTCCACAACAATTCTCTTTAAATTAATTACTTCTCCGTTTAAGAAAGAAAAAGATAAAGTAAACTACTCAGAATGCATTGAGAAAATATAAAAACACATTGATTTGAAATTAAAAACAACGATAAGAAAAATAATAAACGAAAACAACTATTAATAAACTAAATAAAAGTAAACACTTATCTGAAAATCCTCTCCACAAGACTAAGGCTGCGTTTGGTTCAGCTTTTTGGTGCTGCGGCTTGCAATGTGACGCAGTTTTTACGCCGTGGGGTTAGATTCTGGAGGAATTCGCGGTGTATCACCGCGATCGAGGTGTATCACCGCAAAGTTGAGCCAAAGTGGGCCTCGGGATAAACCCCGCGGTCCCGAATTTCACTCGGCTTTTGACAGGCTTTTTACCTTTCGTTGCCCTCACTCGTCCATGCTCCCGAGCTCTGCGCTCCCGAACTCCTTCTCCACCCTAGAACTTCTCGCGAGATCTGGACTAGTTCTCCACCGAGAAACGACCAAATCGGAGGTAACCTACCTCCGATCTAACTGCTATCCTTCTCTCTCAAGGCTCCGTCTCCCTCTCCCACTCTCTTTCTCGTTCCTTCCTTCACCATCCTTCGTTAATTCTTCGATCTTGAAGAGTTCAAAGCATGAAGTTGGGAAAGATCCAGATCTATGGCAGTTTTATTTCTCTATTGTATGAAATGTGTTTGATATTCTCTATCAAGATCATGTAGGGAAGATCTATGGCAGTTTTTATTTTTGTTTCTATAGGAGTTTAGTAATTTTTTATCCTGATCTATTGCAGTTTTATTAGCAGTTTTTATTTTTGATATTATTTCTATGAAGCCCATGTAGGGAAAGCTCATGTAGGAAGATCTATGGTAGTTTTTATTAATGCTATAGGGAAATGTTATCTCAAATAATTGGTGTTGAGATTAGGCTCATGATATTGATTGAGAAAAGAAAATCTTAATTTTGTCACATTGTGATTGTTTCAAATGTTCTAGGTTACCTTGTTCTGTTCTTGATAAATTGCCATGGATCCGGATAAAAACTGCTCTATTGGGGAGTTTTGGTTATGCAATTCCATGGTTTATTTCTTGGTGCTTGTTGCACTATTTAGTTGAATTTGTTAAGTGTATGTCTGCTCATGCTTGTAACCCTATTCGGTTTGAACTTGGGGAGTTTTGGTCATGCTTGTAAGCCCATAGCTGTACGTGCTAAAATCTTCTGACTGTAACCCTATTTGGTTATGACTATTTCTTTCCTTCTTTTACTGAAACTGCACGACAATTTTATTGGAGAGTTAGAACATATGAGTGAGCAACACAAATTATAAAAACAGTTTCTCAAAAATATCGTCGGATGCTTATAGATATTTGCACTTCGCGGAAGTTTTTACGAGTAGTATGGAAAGGCAATTGTTTATTGTAAAATGCTGATCTTTGTCCCAAGCATCAAATGACTGCAGTCGTTTATTGAAAAAACTTCAAATTTCAAATGCATGAAAATTTAAAGTTTTGAAAGGCAATTGTAGTGGAAATTACAAGTTTTGAAAGGCTGTGGTTTATTGAAAAAACTTCTACATTTCAAAGGCAATGGCTTTTACAGTTTTTTTGTTGTTCATTTTGGGATGCATGTATTTCTTTGGAAAGGCATGTATGCAAAGGCCTGTTTACAGTTGATTGTTAGAGCAGAATTGAAATACTAATGCCACTGAAATTAATTCATTGCTTTGGAACAATTATATATAGCTTTTGTGCAAGGAATATTTGTCCCAAGCATCAATTGCATGGAGTTTTTAGTTTAGGAGTTGTTACGGAGTTAATATAGTTTGCTCATTAGAAACCTTGCTTACTTTCTGTCAGGAATGGAATATGAATAACAAACACATGTTATAGGAATTGTTATGTATATGGAGTTCTTGTCGTTGGAAATGCTATTTCATTATATTCTGTAACATCTGCTGTAATCGGTGTGTAACCCAAGGTAAATTGTAAATGCTATGTACATGTTACCTATTTCAGCAATAAAGCAATATCATTGCTTTACCGTGGATGTAGGTCAATTTGACCGAACCACGTAAATTGTTGTCTCCTTCTGTGCTTAACTGTATTATTTGGTTAAATTCAATTTATATCTCTCCATGCTAATATAAGTAAATGTATTACTAATATTTCTCCTATTCATAGTATGTCTAATAAGAACAAAGAAGTTGCTACTCCTGCACTGTGGGAAAATGATATAAAAATAATATTCTGCTATCTATGCTTAACTGAAGTCGAAAAGGGGAATAAGCCAAATTCTTTTTTCAGTAAAGAAGGTTGGCAAAACATTGTTACGAAGTTTAGGGAGGTCACAGGCAGGGATTATGAGAGGCTCCAGCTAAAAAATAAGTGGAACCAAGTGAAGAAAGAGTGGAAACTTTGGAATGATTTAAAAAAGGATCGACTGGCTTGGGATGGGATCCGGTAAAGCGAACAATTGCTGCTTCAGAAGCATGGTGGACTGAAAGGCTTGCGGTAAGATTTTTTTTGAATTAATTTTTGTTATGTTAAGAACTTTTATTTTTATTTTTTATAAAAAAATTTCATTATCTTTTACAGATTTATCATGCGGCAAAGAAGTTTAAATTGTTGGGATAGAGCCGAAATTGGAGAAGAAGCTCGATAAGATGTTTGGTGGAGTGGTAGCTACAGGGAAATATTCAGATGCCCCTAGCCAAACAATCTTTGAAACAACACATGAACATGCGGCCGTTGAATTATCAAACGATTCAACAGAGTTCCACATGTACGAGCAACCTGAGATCCAGTCAACAAACTGTGCGAAGCACCCCTCGAATAGAAGGAAGAGATAAAGTTCTGCTGCATCTATGAGAGATTGACTCTCATACCTAGTGGAGTTAACTAATGATGCCCCGCACAGAGTTCAAAAAAGCAACGTCCATGAGGTCATTAGACTTCTTGAGGATGACCCAGACTTTACAGGGGATCGTGATCTTTTCTTCTTTGTTGTCGACCTCTTCCGTGATTATCTACATCGAGACTTCTTCACTGCACTAAGCAAAGATCGACGAATAGAATACATTCATTATTATTATAATCATCGTACCATGTGATTTTTTCAGGAACTGTTTAATTTTATTGTATCTATGAGTACTTCTGCTAGTAATGTAGTTGTTTGGACAAGTTCTATTTCATTGAACTAAAGTTTTAGTTTAATTTCATCTAAAGTTTAAGTTTATTTCTTTTCCAAATATAGTTCATTCATGTGATTGTTTTTTAGTCCATTTATGATTTATATTTTCCAAATATAGTTTATAACGTCATGGACCCAGAGAATGTCTGATGTCGAAGGCGAAATGCAGCGGTAAATATACTAGTGCAGTACTATAATACGTACGTCGATCGTGAGCCCTGTTACACATCATCTCAGATTGGGGACAAATGGATGGTGGAAATGATTTCAGGACACCCAACAAGATTTCGAAACATCTTCTGAATGTCCCATGAAGTATTCAATGATCTTTTAATAGAGCTAACAACATTTCATGGACTTCACGGGTCTTCTAGGACAACAAGTCATGAAGTATTGGGGATAACACTTTACATACTAGCACAGAACGAGTTAATGCGCGGAGCCATGGAACGCTTCCAACACTCGTCAGAAACCATAAGCAGATATTTCTCAGTTGGTTTGAGTTCTCTTGTCAGTCTAGCACAAGCCATAATAAAACCAACCGATCCAACTTTTGCAAGGACGCCAGTAGAAATTCGCAACGATGACCGATATATGCCATATTTCAAGGTACACCTCTATACTACAACTATATATTAATGGATTGCATATTGAAATGATTTATGTTGTTACTAAAGGATTACATCGGTGCAATCGATGGAATGCACATTCATGCTATAGTGCCAGATAAAGAGAAAGTTGCATTTATCGGCCGTTATGGGAGAACAACTCAGAATATCATGGAGGTTTGTGATTTCAACATGTGTTTCACATTTGCATTGGCTGGATGGGAGGGCAGCACACATGATAGTAGAGTTTTTAAAACTACAACGAGAAATCTGGTGTACAATTTTCCTCACACACCGTAAGGTGAGTTCCTTCATAACATAAAAAGTAGATATTTACTTTATATGCTTAGCTAAGTTTCCTAATATTATAGAAAAGTATTATTTGGTAGATGCTGGCTACCCAATGCAGAGGGGGTACCTTAAACCCTATCCTGACACAAGGTATCATATTCCAGATTTTGAAGGAGCTAGTAATCGTACAAGAACTAGAAAAGAGTTGTTCAATAAAAGACATTCATCCTTGCGAGGCGTAATTGAGAGGAAATTTAGAGTTTGGAAGAAGAAATGGGTCATACTTCGAGATATGCCACCTTATCCGTTTCTCAAACAGGTACAGATAGTGTTAGCAACTATGGCCCTACATAATTATATTAGGCGGCATCTAACTCGAGCTGATGTAGATTTCAAGCGTTTTGAGCTAAATGACGAGGTAGTTACAGTTGAAGGTTATGAAGACCACAATGGCTAATCTCTGGCACGGGAGGAGAACAACAGTGCACCAATTTGCACGAAAGATGGGGAGGGTGTTGACCTCATTTTTGATGAGGTCTTCTCTTCTTCTCTTTAGTACTTAGGATCTAGCCTTAGGCTTTTCCTTTGACTATCTTAGAGGACTAGAATTGGGACCCACCTTTTAGAAATTCAAACCACTTCTTAACTCCCTGCAAACTCCACAAACTTGATCGTAGACCCCTAATCACCTAGAGGGTTGAAATCAAATGTGGAAGTTTAAAGGATGAGTTCCATAGGACTCTTTGGCCTTGGGACCGCCCCAGGTGGCCTAGTACGGTGAAGGGGCTGACTTACACACACTACACTTATACACTACACCTACACACTACACTTCCACATACCTCCCGAAACCACACCCATACCTAACTTGACCTCCCGACTCATGTGGGTGATTCACATGGATGGTCCTTAACCCCTAAGCCCTTGGCTAAGAGGGTTAGGAACAACATAGTGAATGCCTCAAATGAGTCCCTTCATGGCTCATATGGGCTTGATATGGCTTCATGGCTCAACCAAAATGACTTCTTTCCACTTACATTCACCCAATATTCAATTTCCCAAATTTTCAATTTTTGACCCACGGGACCCTACACCCGCTTAGCCTACCCAAAACCCTTGAAATTACCCAAATTTCTTAAAAATTTACAAATTACCAAAAATTCTCCAAAATCAATCCCAAACATTTCCACATCACTTAAATTGATCATCCATACCCAAAAATACCAAAAATTCCAAGAAAACCTCCCAATACCCTCCAAATACCCAAAATACCCCTCTTGACCTAAAAATCCAAAAATTCAGAAAATTCCCAGAAAATTCCAGAAAATCCCAAATATTCCCAATTTTATTTTTTCCAACTACACCATGGGCCAATTTTGTCAATTTACCCTACTTTTGTCAAAACACCCAATTTGACCCATTTTAACCCTAAGTGAACCCAATGTCAAACCAAACCTACCTAATTGACCCCAATTTTGGTCCAATTCAATTCTAAAACTTCAATTCAATATCCCCAATACCAATCTAGACCAAATCCAAGCCCAATTTGATTGACATTTGGATCCAATCTCACTTTTGGCCTTAAAGCCCAATTTGGACCCATGACACAAACCTAATCCAAACTCACCCAATTCAATTCCAATTAACCCCAAATCTTTTCTAAATCTTCCTTAACATTCCCACAAACAAAACACTAACATGATTTGCCCAAAATTTGGACCCAAATCCCACTCAAATTCAACCCAAAGCTAAAAGGCCCAATTTTGACCTAAACCCAAACCTAGCCCAAATGAGCCCAAACCCCAAAATCAAAGCCCAACCAAAGTCAAAACCTCTTTGAAACACTCCCATAAACATTTCTCAACATTGATTTTATATCAATTTCAACCCTAGCCCAACATTAGCCCAAGTTAGCCCAACTTGGACCTACATAGGCCCACTTACCAAATAAATCCAAATTCAAACCAATTCAACTCCAAATCACATCAAATTGATTTCAAGCCCTTCATAGAACATCCCTAAACCAATTATGACATTTATTTGACAAAGTTCTTCACAAAATTTTTATCCAAATGCCCATCCTAAAATCAAAAGCCCATTTCCCTTAAACTTTCCTAAAAGCCCACTTCACCACATCCAAAGGCCCAAAATCTACCCTAAAGCCCACATGACATCTCCATTTGTCATCCACTTAATTAAATCCATTACCTAAGTCCTAAATTCACCATCAAATTATTCCAAATCAAGTTTCATACAAATTTCCATCAAATTACCAAAAATTCTTAAAACCCATTTTCATGAAATCGACCAAACCTTTTCCCAAGCCAAAGGTGAGCCATGCAAGCCATGGACAAGCCACATGAAGCCATGGAAGGCTTCGACATGTGATCAAGCCATTAATGGAAAAAGGAGGGGCCCCTTTCCTAATCCTCCTTAACCCCTTTTTTACCTTAAGCATGTCACACACTAAACCATGCTTAGCCACCTCATCATGGATGGAGACCACACCACTCTCCCTTGGCTGACCCAACTGATCCTCTCAGCCCAAAATCAGGCCATGGGGAGGTGCACCCAACCCAAACTAATGGGTTGACCAAATTAATGCCAAAATGACCCCCTCTCCATTCCATTTTAATCCAAACACTTTACACATGTCCAAGCCCAATTGACTTCACCATTGCCAAGCCCTGACCTCCCTGGTCAAGATGGTGACCCATGCTCGCCGGCCAGCCCGCCCGGATCGCCGGAAAACACCACACCCGAGAGCATCATGTGAGCCCAAGCTTGGAATTCTCACCCGCCGAGTCGCCCCATGCCCAATGGCCACCATGGCTGTTCTTCTCCTCACCGCAGCAGCTGATCCCATGCCTCAACTCCCCCGGGAGGCCCTCCACCCTCTCCTATTTAAACTCCACCCCTCTCGGCCATGAGAAGAGCCGAGCACAAACCTTGCCGAAACTATGCCAAAATTGTTCCGCACCCTTCTCCACCCTTGGAGCAGCTTGATCCCCAAGTGTCAATTTGCCCTAATCCCCACCGATAAAATCCAATTTCCCAACCGAAATTCCACCCAAAACCAGGACACTTCTCCACAAGTGAGCCAATTCCCAAATTGATTGGTTATACACCTTCACTGCACCAAGGGAAGGTGTCCACCAACAAAAGCCCCATCTCCGAGCCACCCAGCTTGCTCCAGCCTCCAAGCTTTGTGGATCGGGCTTGGTCGAAATCACATCCAGTACAATTCACCGCACCAGGAGACTTCATCCGGAGCTTCGCGGGATCCAATCGAAGGTGCAACAACTCTCGGATCGAAGCCACACTTCTCCGAGCAAAGGTATGAGCTAATTCTTCATCCCGAGCTTCCGGAGATTCTCCATTTCAAATGCCTTAATTTCAATGCATGTTAACCGTATAGATGTGTTCGTCTCTTCAAGACGAATCCATAGAGCATAAGAACATGAAAATCCATCGAGTATCGAGTGAGATCTTAGGGATTTAGTGTGGACGGCTTTCGGGAGAGGACGCTCGGGGACGATGAACGGATGCCGTCCATTCAATACACGCGCGGACGAACGGCTCAGATGGCGTCGGACCAGGAGACGGTACGAGAACCGCGGGGCCCGGGCTGCTGACTCAGGTGGCGGCGTCGAATGGGAGCGCGACGCGTGTGCGTTCGGAGTTGCCGAGGTTGACGCGGCGCCGCGTGGATAAATAGAAAATTAGGGTATTTTTCTATTTATTTAATTCCCTAAACTTCAAAAATTCATATCTCCGTGTAGAAAAATCGAAAAATAAAATAAAAATACCCTCTTGCTCGGTGAACGTGAGGAGAATAATGTGGAAAAGAAATCATTTAATTTCACCAAGTATTTTATTTTTAATAATTTATTTACTCTCTGCATACTTTTAATTCCCCATGCATGTATACAATTCACCATGGCATGAGACCATAGGGCTTTTGAAGCCTCTGAATTTGGGAACATTCCCTGAATTTTCCAAAGTCAGAGGCCATCCCTATAAAGAATTATTGATTTTTCAAATTTATGTTGCTGTTTTGAGTATTTTAATTCCAATAAATAGCATGTTGTGAAATAAATTCTAGGAAAATTTGGTGATGTTCCTTATGACCAGAGAACCCTAGGAAAAATAGGTTTTGACTTAGTTCATTTAAAACAACCCTAATTGGCTTAAAAACCCAAAATAGGTCTTTAATTAATTAGAGTTAACCATGCATCAAATTGACTTGAAATCAATTCTCCACTGACCTTTAGGATCAGAGGAATCCACCATAAAAGTTTGAGGTCAATTGGACTTGGTTAGCCCCACTAATTAGGTTGATTAAGCCACTTAGCCATTTTAAACTTTAAAAATTCATAACTTTTAAAATACCTTTCAAAAATTCACCAAATTGGTTTTGGAGCCTCTCTAATATCAGGGGAACCTAAGAAAATTAAAATTTCAATTTTCTAAAAAAGTTGATTTTTAATAATATTTTAATATTTTTAATAATTAAAAAATAATAAAAATCACAAAAATAATAAAATTCACCAAAATGTCACATTTTGAATTTTAATCACATAGGAACAAATCCCACTTTTGTCTTAGGTCTATTTAGTGAGATATTAAATTTTAAAGCCCTAGGGTAATTTTAAAAATTAAAAAATATATATATTTTCTAGTTTTTTCACTAAAATAATTATAATAAATCATAGAAAAATTAGAAAATTACAAAATTTGCTTCTCTGGTTTCCTTGATATCAGAGAGATTTTTGAAAAATATAAAATTCATTTTTCAACATTTATTTTATTTTTAAATTAATTAACACTGCAAAATTTAAAATAATTATAATAAAAATAATATAATTCAAAAATCTCCAAAATTGGTTCAAGTGGTCCTCTGGTCATTAGGAATGTCCCCTAATTTTCTTAAGGACAGAAACTTTCCCTTGGTCATGTTATTAAATTTTCCTTGGAAATCTCTATTTTTCACCAAAAATAATTATATAAATAAATTAAATACAGAAAAATCACATTTTCTCCTCTCATGTCTTTATTGACATATGAGTGAAGTCACATAAAAATTTCAAGTTCATTTGAGTTCAATTTAGTGAGTTATGAAATTATTAAGCTTAAAGGGTAAAGTGGTAATTAGAATTTTAATCCTTAATTAAATTTTTAGGTTTAATAAAAAATTAACAAGTAAAATATTTGATCCTAATCTGATTTGGATGATTGAAATTTAAATAATTAAAGGGTAGAAACCCATTAAGCAATTTTAAAATGATTAAACTTTAATTAAATAATGGATTAAATTTGGAAGAATAATAAAATTGGAATTATTAAAATAGGGATATTATTAGGAAGAGATTTATTCTTTAATTTAAAATCCCTAAATTAATTATCTCATTAATATTCAATTCTTAATTAAAATGATAACTCAAATTTAAAATATTAAAAGACTTAATCATTAAACTAAAATTAAATTATTAAACTCTTTTAAAAAAATTCAATTAAAATTAAAAAAATAAAATTAAATTAAAATTAAATTAAATTAAATAAATTAAATTAAATTAAATAATTAAATTAAATTAAATAATTAAATTAAATTAAATCAAATTAAATTAAATTAAAAAATTAAATTAAACTAAATTAAATTAAATTAAATCAAATTAAATTAAATTAAACAATCAAATTAAATTAAATTAAATTAAATAAATTAAATTAAATTGAATAATTAAATTAAATTAAATTAAGTAAATTAAATCAAATTAAATTGAATTAAATTAAATAAATTAAATTAAATTGAATAATTAAATTAAACTAAATTAAATTAAATAAATTAAATTAAATTGAATAATTAAATTAAATTAAATTAAGTAAATTAAATCAAATTAAATTAAAATTAAATCAAATCAAATTAAACTAATTTAACATCAAATCAAACTCTATTGAATTAAATTAAATTAAATTAAATTAAATTAAATTAAATATAACATCACCTAAGACATAAAGAATTCAAAATAAATCTAAAATAACTTGAACACTATTCAAAATTTAAACTCATTAATGGAAATTAAACTAAATCACAAACCATTTGAACACCAATTTACCCTCAAAAGCTTTAGTTATCATAACTCCTAAATAGGACATTAAATGAAATGTTACTTCACTTATAGTGATATTCAAATGTCCTAGTTCACTCGAGTAAGTTAACAAAACTTCAATCCCTGGACGATTAATTCATTTATATAATCGAATTCATTTGACTTAAAACAATCCTAGAAATATCGAAAAGATGTTTAAGATTCTTCTTAAGCACTTCCTCAATATGATAGGACATTTATAAGAACAATTGAATTTAATTATTCTTTGATGAAGAAAATCGTCTTCAAACAAAAACACAAAGAACCTAGACGTCATAGGAAATGACTAAGCCTATAGGATTAGGAATTTGGTAGAAAACCATAACCTTTCCCTTAGCTTTACCTAGGAACTTGCTTAAATATTCTAATTGTGTTTTAAGTGTAGCTTGGGATGACGGGAAGACCCTCCGTGTACGCTTTTATTATATTGCAATTTACTTTCTTGCAATTTACATTATTGCAATTCACTTTATCGCATCGCACTTACTTTTCTTGCATGATAAACAACTCGTTGCATGAAAACCCACACCTTTAGGATAGTCCCTAAAACTGAAACCAAAACTAAATTAAAAGTCATTGCAAGATAAAATTCACCGCCACAACATTTCAAAATATAAAACAACTCAAAATTTAATCACAAACGTAACACAAAACTACAATTACAACTAAATTAAAACGTCCCGTCGGATGATCGGGAATACCTCGGATGATGTAACCTACGTGTTGCTAACGGGATTTCCCACGGTCTAAATGAAAGTGTGGAACTCATTCAGTTGAGTTTAGCAAATTCATGTGGACTAAGTGAATCCGATAAAAATAATGATACCAGAACGATGGAACCGTGGGATCTTAACCGGTGTCGTTATAATCAACTTTAAGATTTGTTTTAATCAAAACATAAAAAAAAACACTTGGAAAATTAAGACTTCTCTAAACCAAAACACTTTTCTCATCTCCTCGATTTATGATTTCTAAAACTAAACCTCCGCAACAACAAGGAGCTCGAGCATGGTGGGCAAAGACGGCCATCGTCGTCGCAGAAACCCGAGTCCACTTCAAAGAAACCTTCTTAGAATTAAACAACAAAGCCATAGGACTTCGAGGTAGTTTGCCTAGTGCAACATAAACCCTCAACCTTTGTTAGGCATTTGCATGATCGGGTCATGTAAATTAAGCCCTAACCGGTTTTAGATTCCGAGGTAGTCGTTCGATACGACATAAACCCTCACATCTTCGAGGCTATTTGTATGATTCTATCATATAAATATAAGTCCTAATTAACTAAAATCGGCAAGATCAAAAAATTTAAATAAATATTAGGACTTCCCTAAATCCAAGCCAAACAATAGGATAGTCGGAAATTACCGAAGTTTACTTCGAATCCGTGATTTCTCCTACTTTTCTTCCTTTCGGATTCACAAAACAAAATGTTCCAAGTTCGATCCATTCCCTATCGAAATTCCAAAATTCAATACCTTGAAAACTTAAACTTTGAAATCCTTCGAGAGCGACATTATTGATTATTATCGAGAGTTTTCTTAGGTGATTCCCGTCACTTAAGATGTAATTAACTATAGGGGCTTGCCCTTATAGGGAATTTTGAAGAACCCGTGTAATATAAACCCCGTTTAATGTTTTCATATTAAGCAAGGGAATTTTGTCGGCTTATAAAATTGGTTCGCGGACCAAACGGATGTCACAAATCTTCTAGTTTATTTAATCGAGCCCCATCGTCAAGCAGTGTGTCTATCCTTAGGGATAGATACACGGCTCATGGTGCGGTGCTCATTTATATAAACTATTCGGGATGTGAGATCGGCTTAGTCTCATATCTTAAAACCTTCAAATTTGAAATTATTTTCAAAATCAAATACTACTTTTCAAATTATTTATTTTAATTAAATTAAAAATTCGCCGACAGATTTCTGTTAGGCGACCCCTCTTCAAAATAAAACACAACCTAAAAATATGCCGACAGAATTCTGGCGACTCCGCTGGGGAAAATTCCTCTCTCCATTATAATCAGATAATTCTGCTTTCAAAAATCGGTAGTGCATCCATGTCCTTAGTGGATCAAACTACCCTTCTTTCCGTTGGAATACTATGTTCATTTCTATCTTGAATGAGTATAGCCAACATTCTCTCGGATTTAGGAGCCACTCGTTTAGACACCCCTAAACAGAGAGGTTCCGAGATTCTTTTACCTCATTTTCGAGGTGGGGCGGACTCCCAATAAGTGTTAGTTTAGGAATGATCCTTCGAGTCGAGAAGTCTTGCTTAAGACTTTCTTTTCCTTTCCAACTCTAAATCGGATTCCTTACCTTCTCTACACCTTGGAACATTCCGTTCTAAATAAACAAACTCTCTAATAAGTGATTCTTTTAACAAATGATTCTTTCTTATAAATACATGAATAAGAATGAGTTCAGACTCTTTTCAATTCCTTTCTTTTCGTCCTAAAGAAAAGAAGCATAACTCGGGATCGACAACCGAATCTACCTCGCGTAAATGGAAGCCCCGAAACCGATTTTCTCCTTCACCAACGGACCGGACTTCGCCGTCTATAAGGAAGAGCCGCCCGACAATGGGATCATCCGATTCGGACATGGATTTGAAAACACGAATGTCAAGGTCACCGACGTCTCCCTCTTCGCACCGACAAACAAGATATCCGAAGCCGAGGAGCCACCGCTCGAGTTCAACCTCAGTCGACCCAAGAGTTTCCTCCCCGCAAAGGATCCCGACTAGGAGGAGTACCGCCGTCCGCAGGAGGACCGTTCTTACTACCCCCACCTGGTCTAGTTGTTTCCGCACCTACCCCGACTTCGCCAAATCAAAGGGGAAAGAAATCCGTAATTATGGTAAACGTGTTACCGTGGACGGCATGCATCTTCCCGTAAGACCTTCCGTTTTCGAAATCGGGTCCAGGCTCAAAGATTCCGTCACCGACAAAGACCCAAAGAAGAAACGAAGTAGAAGGATCGCCAGAGAAGCCGTAGCCGCCGAGATCGCTTTCCCGAGGAAATTCCAGTTGCCGAATATACCGCTACCGAATATACACCGCTACCGAATATACACCATCGCTCGACTACATACCACTTTTGGGAGGAAGCAGTGTTCCATCCCCTCTCCGCCGCAGAGGACGAGGAGAATGTTCGCAAGATTGCCGCCACATTACCTCGGCCCGCATACTACAACGATAGCCGCAAGAAAAGAACTAGAACTACGCCGTTTGCTCGACCGCAAACTTTGGTAGAAAAGTTAGCAAGGAAGGAAAACCGCCCCGTATCGAAAATTCTACGAAGGATAGTGGCGGGTGCCGGTCAAATCCCGTCTTGGGCCCCGAGTAGAGCCCGCCGTCATGACGTAAAAGCCAAGCAAGAGAATGAAGGCTAGCCCGCCCGTCGTAGTCTCGTGATTGCGTGATTAGGGAGGATACCACCTTCCAAAGCATTCGGCCGACGCACCATCCGGTCCTAGACCTTCCGCCGCTAGAAAGATGGTATGGCGTCCCACTACTGGGCGACTGAGATCGAAACAAGCAGCCCGAGAAAGAAAGTCTCGCCAGAGGCCGGAATCCGAAGAAAGTGCTACCGCGATAAAGGGAACTCGTGAAAAGGGACCCGGCAGCCTATCGCATGACAACCGCAAAGACACACGTAAAGCCCCGCTGGAAGATGCCATGGAAAAGCCGAGAACCGATATCCGACGATCGGCAAAAGAAAGAGAAGAAAAGTTCGGAGATGAGATCGATTCATCCGAGTTCATGGACGACGAATATGCGTAAATCAATATGGCCGAGACACGAGCTTCATCGCCTTCGCAAGGTGCTCCTGCAGCCGCAGAAAGAGAGGAGCCGGAACTGATGAGAAGACGGCTTCAGCAAAAGGACGACACGATCGCTCAAATGGCGAAAAGGATGGAAGAGATGGCCGTAGCTCTGGCCACTCTCCAGAGTTAAGTACAACCACATAGAGAGACACCCCTGCGAGGTCATTCACATTGTAGACGGAGGAAAGGAGATTACATCCGTCAATGGGGATGATCAGCTAAAAAAGGATACAACACAAAGTATGATCCCTGAAAAGGATATCAAGAACTTAGTAGAACAGCAGGTGCGATAAGCCTTAGCACAATCGAAGAACGGGACATCCATTCGGACGGGTAGACCTTACCTGTAAGAATTCGACACCGTCCAATACCCGAAAGGCTTCGTACCACCTCTCGTTCAAGACATTCGATGGAACCGGGAACCCCCGACAAGACATGTCGCACACTTTCGTGCCGCTTGTTGCAATGCCGGCGGAAGCGATGCGTTACTCTTCCGACGAGCTCGTCGGCAGTCCGTCGTGAATCGCCTTCGACCGGTATGCGGAATTACCCAATGGTTCGGTGAAGACATTCTCGCAGCTAGAGAGCCTCTTCATCAAGCGATTTGTCGGAGCTCAAGCACCACATCACTATAGGTGATTTAGTGGTAGAGAAATAAAGGCCAAATGAAACTTTGGTGGATTACATACTTCGATGGAGAAACTTAAGCATGAAGTGTGAACCACAACCGCAAGAACAACATGCAACCGGCATCTTGCTTAAAAGCATTCACGGCCCGATAGCACTTCTCCTCAAAGGATTCACTATTAAGACTTTTGAGAAGTTGTTAAGCAAGGCCGGAAGCTTGCAAGAAGAGGCGAAGCAATTAAGTTTCGCCGACAAGACTGACAAGCGAAGCCGGTGAAGACCTTCGAAAAGAAATCCGGATCGTTGCGGCAGCTGACAAAGGCAAGCAACCGATGCAAATACCACCGTAACGGCCGCAAAGAACCACAACACGAATTACCAACAACCCCGGTCCACGATCACGTCGTCTCCGCAAGATGAACAACCGTCCCGTCCGCAACGTACATTGAGGGAGCTTCGAGAAGAGAATATCCGTTCAAAAATGAAGCAAGACCGAAGATGTTCCGTAGCCTAATGAAAACTCCGCATTTCCAGCCTGCCGCAGCCTAAAAGACCGGAGGAAGTCAACAAGAACGGTGATCCCAACTTTTGCCCCTACCATCTGGATGCTTAGGCACAAGATGAAGATTGCATTACCTTTAAAAGTTGGCTCAACGACAACCTTCGGAAAGGAAATATAACAATCTCGAAGGAGTACATGAAGGAACCCCGTAAAGGAGGTTCCGTCAATGTTATCTCAACCGATTTCGTCATTCCGATGGATCCCTATGCAACCGACGATGGATGGACTACCGCCTCGGACGAGGTCTTCGAAGAAGATTTTAGACAAGCATCCGAACCGCTTCGGTGCGAGCTTCAATTCGCAGTTCGAGACCCGTTAAACCGGTACTATCACTTGCGATAGAAGAACCACCTCGACAGGAGACGATCGAAGAAAAGAAGAAAATCGACGAAGAAGAGGGGACCGAGACTCCTAAGGCTAGACTAGGGGCCGCTTATCCTAGGATAGTTGTTTCCGATTCGGGGAGAAATCCCTCGAACCTCTCGATTTTGTATGATTATCTCGCTCACTTCGGTGGGATCATATAATGATAAGGGTGATGGCGTTGGCTACGTTTTCGACCGTTTCTAACGATTACGTAACTAGCGACAATCCGGACATCGACTTCGATACCAACAACAATTCTCAAATCATACACGATCTCGACGAGCAAAATAACGAAGAAGGCATCCATCAAGGAGGCTACGAGAGTTCAACAAGCAACGGATCTATCCGTGAGTTTCGAGGAGCTCCAGCTACGATAGAGTTAGGAGCCTTCGGATTTTGAAGATAATCCGGAAGAGCCCGTCATTCCGATTCGAGAGAAGACACCGACGAAGCTCAACACTAGATTCGAAGAAATTACGAAGTCAACTTAAGAAGTGGAAGAGTTCTACCTCCAAGAATGGGTCCAAAGGACAAAGGAAAGCGTGTGGTTGTTCAAGAAGAACCAATCCCGACAGAAGAAATACCCATTCGAGAAGAAGCCGAGACGCATGAGAACAAAGTGGACTACAACGTGCTAGCCCATCTTAGGAAACTACCGGCCAAACTGAGCATTTACGATGCTCTCATCTTATCAAAGGAGATGAGAGAAGCTCGATCAAAGCCTTACTTGATCCGTAAATTTGCTTAGCTCAAATGGCCGGAGATTCCTTAGATGAGGTTTGCTCGTTAAAGGAACAACGAGGCGTTACCTTCACTGGACAATGACCTACTACTTGGGATGCCAGATCACAACCGACCGTTGTACATTTCGGCCACAATCGGGAAGTTTACGCTCTCCGAGTATTGGTGGATCCAGGAGCATCAATCAACATAATGAGTCTTCGAACACTAAGCATACTTGGAAATTGATGCTCGCGAGCTCGAGGCGTACAAAATGTTATTAAGAGGATTCAACCGTAAAGGAGAAAGAGCCCTCTGGTCAATAACGCTATCGATGAAGACCGGTGACTTAGCAAAGACAACCGCAAAATTTCACATAATCGATTCAGAAACGTCGTTCAACGCTCTACTCGGGCCGACCATGGATACATGAAAACAGGATGGTACCATCATCTCTCGCACCAAGTGCATCAAATACTACGATGGAGGGGAACGAGTGCATCAAAGGCGACTTGCAACCATTCTCCGTACATGAGATTGGAATCCATGAAGATGCAACTTATTATGCACCGCCAAAGAAAACGATCTTCTCCGCAGATACCGTAACAAATGAAGCAAAGAAAGTTCAGGACAACGAAGAACCCGAGATTCTAGTCCAACAAGCCACTCACCACTCCCTTCCGGCGAGATGGTGAAGGTTTCTCCACAACTCGCATCCGAGGTCGAGGCCGGGGACGAGGTCGTGGTAGAGACACTAGGACAATCGGACGGAAGAAACCAGCCATCGATGTTGATCGGAATGATAGCTTCGAAGAAGAAAAGGAAATCAAGCAAGAAGCAAGCAACAATAAGTCGAAAGAAGCCGCAATTCAAGATCTCCGTCGAAGATGAAAAGAACGAAGAATATAAATCGATGTACGAGAAGATTAACCACTACGTACATACTATGACCTTGACCCCGATCCATTCTAATAAGATCGAGGGTATGGTGGTCAAAGAGGTACGTAACGACGGTGCAAGGCCAATCAAATTCTACCGTGGCGCTTCTTCCTCCAAAACCGAAAATAATGTACAATTCGAAGATGTCACTTCATCGAATTAATGGAATTACCTTTCGAGTGGTACTCTCCCCGTGTTCAAAATTTAATTCAACGTGGTTTCTTACCTCGACAATGGACAAAAGGCCAATCACAACATTTTGAAAAATTATGGAATAACTCCGGTCGTCCACCCAATTCAAAGCATGGACTCGGATTCGGCACGCAGTAGGTCGGCCGACGATACCGAATTTTGCTTAGTTGTCACTTGCAAGTCCAATGAAAACCGCATGGAAACTACGGACGAACTCGAAGATTTACAAATCGGAGACGCTCCACCAGAATTCGAAGAAGAAATCAAATCTACAATAGATGAGTTAACGAAAGTTAACTTAGGTACTAGCGAAGAGCCTGAGCCTACCTTTGTTAGCTCCTTACTCAATAAAGAAGACTCCGAAGAAATAATCAAGTTATTAATGGAATTTAAAGATTGTTTTGCTTGGAGCTACGATGAAATGCCGTGATTAGCCCGCAGGTCGCAGTCCATAAGCTAGGAGTGGATCCTACTTCGTCCCGCCGACAAGGTCCCGTAAGAATGCGTCTAGAAATCGAACAACAAGTCATACCGAAGTTAAAAAGCTAATAGACGCTAAATTTGTCCGCGAAGAACAATACCCGACTTGGCTAGCCAATGTGGTGCCGCCGTAAAGAAGAATGGTCGATCGAATCCGTGTGGACTTCGCAGATTTAAACAAGGCATGTCCAAAGGATGAATTCCCTCTACCGATCCCAGAATTAATGATCGACATTGCTTCAACACATGAAATATTCTCGTTCATGGATGGATCTTCAGGATACAACCAGATAAAAATGGCTCCATAAGATGAAAAGCTTACAGCATTCAGAACGCCGATCGGAGTATTTTGCTACACAGTGGATGCCATTCGGACCGAAGAACGCAGGAGCAACTTACCGCAGAGCAATGACAAGAATTTTTGATGATCTCATCCACAATCAAGTCGAATGCTACGTGGACGATGTGGTCATCAAAAGCAAAGTAAAGGAAAACCACCCGTATGATTCGAGAATTGTTTTCGAACGATTAAGACAATTTAACCTTAAGATGAATCCCTTAAAATGCGCCTTCGGCGTCACCTCCGGGAAATTCTTAGGATTCGTTGTCCGACATCGTGGAATTGAAATCGACCCGAAAAGATTAAAGCTATCTTAGAAATGCCGCCTCCCAAAACCTTAAAACAACTACGATCTTTTCAAGGGAAGCCGGCATATCTTCGACGCTTTATCTCAAACTTGTCAGTAGGTGTCACCTTTCTCAGCACTAGTTAAAAAGGACGCCAAATTTATTTGGGAAGAGAAATGCCGTAAGGCCTTCGAGGACATTAAACAATATTTAATGACACCTCCCGTCTTAGCAGCCCCGCCTCAGTGTAGACCACTGATACTTTACACCGCGGCTTTAGACGACTTCTCTCGGAGCCCCGTTAGCCTAGTGTCAATGATGAGGGTAAAGAAAATGCTCTTTACTACTTAAGCCGTCGTTTACTTTCGACGGAAGTAAGGTATCCCGCAATTGAAAAGCATTGTTCGGCCTCGATCTTCGCCGCTCAAAAGCTCGTGCACTACATGCTTTCTCATAAGGTCAACCCGATCTCGAAGTTTAATCCATTGCAATACTTGATGACTCGTCCAACACTTTCCGGCAGTACTTGCCGATGGTCAATGATATTATCGCAATTCGATATAACTTTCGTGCCTCCGCGTGCCGTAAAGGGACAAGTCTTAGCAGACTTCCTCAGCAACGCACCCTTTGCCGGCCGAATCTCCTCTCAATGATGATTTGCCGCATGAACAAATAATGAACCTAGAAGACCTCGATGATCGACGTTGGGAATTATATTTCGACGGAGCATCTTCAAGACACAAAGACGAAGAATCGCAAGTGATAGTGCCCTGTAAGGCAGAATCGGGCTAATCTTTATAACACCGGAGCGGGGATGTTAAGATACTCCTACCACTGACGTAACCGTGTACAAACAACGAAGCGTAATACGAAGCCCTCATAACGAGATCGGAATTAACTATTCAAATTGGGATAACGTACATCAACATCTACGGATTCACAGCTTAATCATTCAAATAGATCACGGACAATACAAAATTTTTAAACCAAGACTCGAACAATACTTCCAAGATGCCATACAAATTGTCGAACGCATTCCAAATGTGACAATCTACAAAATTCCCGTAAAAGAGAATGCTTTAGACAGATGCTTTAGCCCGTCTCGCAAAAGAATTTGCCCGTTTGCAAGATGAATCAGTGGAAGTGTCAGCTCACTGACGTCAGTCCTATCACGACCGACATGACACAATACACAAATCGAAAAAGAAAAAGAAGTAGCTACAGAAGAAGGACTAAAAACACGAAGATCGGCGACAACCATCGATGCACTACCCGCAAACAGAAAGCTACCAGACGATAGGTCGCTAGCCCATCGTATCAAGAAAAGAACTCGTCCTACGCATTAATAAACAACACATTATACGTAAGGTCTTTTCGATCAAATGTGGCTAAGGTGCCTAAGCGGGTCCGAGGCCCGTGAAATTGTTAAAGAGGTGCATTCAGACTCCGTGGCGCTCACCGCACGGATCCGAAGATGAAAATGAAAATTAAAAGACTAGGGTACTACCGGCCCTCGATGATGACCGACCGCATGAAAATCGCCAAGAGCCGTCATCAATGCCAAGTGCACGGAGTGGTTCTACACCAACCTCCAAATGTGCCGCACCCGACAACCGCGTCGTGGCCATTCGAATGTCGGGGCACGATATAATGGGTCCGATAGAACCACCATCTTCAAAAGGACATCGCTTCATTCTTGCGGCTACAGACTACTTTTCCAAGCGTGCGTGCGCTCCACTTAGAGAAGTGAAAGCACACCACGTGCTACGCTTTTCAAGAACCAAGTTGTCTACCGTTTCGGAGTGCCGCGCAGGATCATCTCGTATAACTGGCCGCATTCGAAGCACACAAATCAACAATTTTGTCGAGAGACACGGAATCGATCGGCGATACTCAACAATTTACTACCCAAGAGCAAACGGTCTCGCCGAGGCTTTTAATAAAACTCTCGTTCAAATCTTAAAGAAAACCTCGGACGATAATAAGAGAAATTGGCACGAGAAATCGTTAGAAGCCTTATGGCCTACCGGACAACCTTCGTAACTCCTACTCAAGCTACACCTTACGCTCCAGTGTATGGGTCCGAGGCAAGAGGTTACCTTTAGAGGTTCAGCCTTCCTTCACTCGTAATCGTAGCTGCAAACAAGATCACGACAGAAGAAAACGCCAGATTACGACTCGAAGAATTAGAAAGCTTCGAAGGGAAAAGACTTGTAGCCGCAACGTAATTTAGAACTATACCAAGCTAAGATGGTTCAAGCCCATGACAAACCGGTCCGCCCAAGAACCTTCAAAGTCGGTGACTTAGTTCTCGTTCTCAAGAGACCTATTCTCGCACACCGCAAGATAGGAGGAAAATTCGAACCCACTGGGAAGGACCGTTTCGTAGGTCAAGCAAGATACTCGTGGAGGTTCCTACCGACCAGTGAATCGCCGTGGAGAACGACATATGCTTCCGATCAACGGACGATACTTCGAAAAGTATTACGCTACCCGATGTTTCGAAGGAATGAATTCTTCATCCCTAAGAAACACGGCGAAGTAATTACTTATGATCGGGTCCGAACCCAAAAAATAATAAAATGTGTTAAAATAAATAAAATCATGATAATAAAGTTTTCCTCGTTTTCCTTTCCAAATCAAAATCTCTTCCCCGATCTTATCCTACTTCATTCCCGTTAAATTTTAAAATATAGGAGAAATAAAAAATGTATCTTTAATAAACATTTTCTTAATGTTCTTGTTCTTAAGATACAACTCTCGATCCTTTTCCTCTGTCTTTTCGTAGGAAATGTCGAACCGGCGGTTGGTCCCGAACTTTAAGAATGGCGTAAGCCTCGCACTCGATGAAAAGAGGGTGAAAGATGGAGCGATAATCGAGATCGACTCGGATTTCGCACCAACAGCCTACAATACGAGGAAAGTGACCGGGTCCCGCTAACCGAGAAGAACTACCCGGCAGTACAACGGATGAAAGTGGGTGGCCCAAGCCACCAATCCAACAACAAGAAAAGAAAAGCAAACACCGAAGAAGATAAGAAAATGAAGTCCGTAGTCGCATACAGTGAGGGCATGCTTGTCGCCGCCGCGCCCACGCAGATTCAAGAAGTGCGGAGAGCTACTCTCACGCCCACGCAACGAAGAAATAAGAATCGCCGTATCCGTAAGATGTTAACAAAACTAGCCGCGACCGCCGCGACGAGACAATCGCTAATGCCAAGACACACATTTCAAGGACACCGGCTCACCAGAACTCGAAGAAAGGAGGCCACCTCCTAGGATAACAAAAGAACCGTGGAAATCTCCGTAAGATCGAAGAAAGAAGGCTACCACGCCACCGGATGAACCACCAATAATGCATGACCTTGTTGCAGAGCAACCCCGGGATGTCCCGACGTGCATCATCCCCGAGGAGCCGAGGTATGCGGGGAACGTGAAGGGATTGAACCATATATCCCACAATATGTCACAAGGCCTCGCCATCCGCAGATCATTCCGGAATACGAGCCGGAGAGAATGCGAACGTCGAAAAGAAAACTTTCGAATACTTCGAGAGAATTAAAGGAAGAAGGATCAACATACTCGAGGGCCTCGAGCTACATACCGACGTATTCTCGCAGTATGAACAACAAGAAATCGTGGATTGTATCCGGATTCGAAAAGAATGGGCCGAGCAGCCGCCCGAGGGAAAACACATACTCGAACCCCGAGATGGATGCCGTGGAAAGGAAGAATCACAATACAATGCGGATGTCGCTACAACTTCGTCGAAGACGTAAAGGGAAACCCACCGGGATACTCCGTCATGGGCAAGTAGATCCGATGCCATTAGTCATCGTGAGAATGGTAAAAAGATTGATAACATGGAGGGTACGTCAGCAGTATCGCATACCCAATAGCCGCATTATCAACATTTACAAACAAGGTGACCGCATACCCCCACATATAGATCACCACGACTTCGTCGACCTTCTCGCACGCCTCTTTCGAACGAGTGTGACATCATGTTCGGATCCGACCTCCGGATAAGCAGTCCCGGTGAGTTCCGAGGGCCAAGCAAAGATACCTTTACCGGTGGGTTCCGTCATGATACCGAAGGGCAACGGAGCGGATATCGCTAAGCATCGCATACCAGAGTGCCAGCGGAGCGGATCTCGCTACTTTCAGAGAATGGACGACAAGCAAGATACCTTACCATTTCCAACCGCACCCGTAGCTAGAGAACCTCCGCCCTTACGAGCCGTGAGTTACATGGGAAATATCACACCTCCAACGTACATCCACCGCATCCTCGCTGTGGATGGCTTGGAAGGTGATGTTATTAACCATGTACCCCACTATTCGTACATGGATTTTTTCGACAAACGCTTCTTTTGATGGATCAACAAAGATCATACACAATCCGTTTTGAGTCTACATGGATTGTATGAAATATATTCCGCATCGAGTTGTATGATGTATTTTCAACATGATTGGAATGAAAGTGACCATGTCACGTTTTTGGCCTTCACCTCTTTCAGGCAAATTGATCGGGAAACGCCATTAAAGTTAAATGAACTTCGAACAAAGAATCGAAAAGAAATAAATAAAAAAAGAGGATAAAAGAAAACTTTCCTTAAAAAATCTTAAAAATGACAAACACCAAATTCACATGAACATTAAATAAACGATAAAATAAAATTTGAATCATTAAAAGATAAACGAAATCAACACAAATCTCAAATTCCATCCTTCCAAATTTCAAATCAAATTTCAAATTCAATCTTTCCAAATTCCAAATCCACTCTCGATCAAATTTCAATCTTTTCAAATCACAAATCAAATTCTCAATCAAATTTCAAATCCAATCTCGATCAAATTTCAAATTTGATCTTCCAAATTTCAAATCAAATCTTAAATCAAATTTCAATCGAGTTCAAACTCATCCTTCCAAATCTCAAATTCAATCTTTCCGCATTTCAAATCTCCATCAAATTCAACCTTTTGGGTCGAGGATTTTACATCCAAGACCGCACCGCTTTAGGATTCTTTCCTATCGCACCGAAATACATCAAATTCAAACTTTTGGGTCGAGGATTTTATATCCAAGACCGCACCGCTTTAGGATTCTTTCCTATCGCACCGAAGTACATCAAATTCAAACCTTTTGGGTCGAGGATTTTATATCCAAGACTCGCACCGCTTTAGGATTCTTTCCTATTGCACCGAAGTACATCAAATTCAAACTTTGGGTCGAGGATTTTACATCCAAGACCGCACCGCTTTAGGATTTTCTTCCTATCGCACCGAAATACATCAAATTCAAACTTTGGGTCGAGGATTTTACATCCAAGACCGCACCGCTTTAGGATTCTTTTCCTATTGCACCGAAATACATCAAATTCAACTTTTGGGTCGAGGATTTTACATCCAAGACCGCACTCGCTTTAGGATTCTTTTCCTATTGCACCGAAGTACATCAAATTCAAACTTTTGGGTCGAGGATTTTATATCCAAGACCGCACTCTTCAGATTCTTTCCTATCGACCGAAGTACATCAAATTCAAACCTTGGGTCGAGGATTTTATATCCAAGACCGCACCGCATTAGATTCTTTCCTATTGCACCGAAGTACATCAAGTTCAAACTTTCGGGTCGAGGATTTTACATCCAAGACCGCACCGTTTAGATTTTCTTCCTATCGCACCGAAATACATCAAATTCAAACTTTTGGGTCGAGGATTTTACATCCAAGACCGCACCGCTTTAGGATCCTTTTCCTATCGCACCGAAATACATCAAATTCAAACTTTTGGGTCGAGGATTTTACATCCAAGACCGCACCGCTTTAGGATTCTTTTCCTATCGCACCGAAATACATCAAATTCAAACTTTTGGGTCGAGGATTTTACATCCAAGACCGCACCGCTTTAGGATTCTTTCCTATCGCACCGAAGTACATCAAATTCAACCTTTTGGGTCGAGGATTTTACATCCAAGACCGCACCGCTTTAGGATTCTTTCCTATCGCACCGAAGTACATCAAATTCAAACTTTGGGTCGAGGATTTTACATCCAAGACCGCACCGCTTTAGGATTTTCTTCCTATCGCACCGAAATACATCAAATTCAAACTTTTGGGTCGAGGATTTTACATCCAAGACCGCACCGCTTTAGGATTCTTTTCCTATCGCACCGAAATACATCAAATTCAACCTTTTGGGTCGAGGATTTTACATCCGAGATCGCACTCGCTTTAGGATTCTTTTCCTATCGCACCGAAATACATCGAATTCAAATTTTTGGGTCGAGGATTTTACATCCAAGACCGCATCGCTTTAGGATTCTTCCCTATCGCACCGAAATACATCAAATTCAAACCTTTCGGGTCGAGGATTTTACATCCAAGACCGCATCGCTTTAGGATTCTTTTCCTATCGCGACCGAAATACATCAAAATCAAACTTCGAGGTTAAGGATTTTACATCCAACACCGCATTACTCCGAGATCTCTTCTCATTGCAACGATTCAATTTAATCAATTCAATTTTCTTTCGAGGTCAAGATGTTACATCTACAACCTCGTAATTCCAATTTTCATTTCAAATCAAATCCTTCAAATTAATTTCGACAAACTCCAATCTAAATCGAACTCCAAATTAAAATCTAAACTCACACATCAAAACTTAAATTGAAACAAAATAAAATCTAAATCGAAATTCCCCGTGTCATGTGATTCGGAATTCACCTCCTTTTCCTTTCCCTAGCCGAGAGTTCAGTGATCTCCAGCTTCGGAGACATACTCGATACTCCCCAACTGAAATTCTTCTATTTCGTCCTAAGTTTGTCACTTGGATGTTTGTGTTGGTTTTGTTGATCGCTTCGGTCAACACCAATACGCGCGGTGTGCTCCGTCACCACCACACCTATCGGGGTCCATTTGTCGACCTCATTTTCGATGAGGTCTTCTTCTTCTCTTTAAGACTTCAGATCTAGCCTTAGCTTTTCCTTTCGACTATCTTAGAGGACTAGAATCGGGACCCACCTTTTAGAAATTCAAACCACTTCTTAACTCCCCGCAAACTCCACAAACTCGACCGTAGACCCCTAATCACCTGTAGGGTCGAAATCAAATGTGGAAGTTTAAAGGATGAGTTCCTATAGACTCTTCGTCTTAGGATCGCCTCTGCGGCTCGGTCTCAGTGAAGGGGCCGACTTACACACACTACACTTATACACTACACCTACACACTACACTTCCACATACCTCCTGAAACCACACCCATACCTAACTCGACCTCCCCGACTCATGTAGGTGATTCACATGGATGGTCCTTAACCCCTAAGCCCTCGCAAGCAGGGTTGGGAACAACATAACTGAATGCCTCAAATGAGTCCCTTCATGGCTCACATGGGCTTGATATGGCTTCATGGCTCAACCAAAATGACTTCTTTCCACTTACATTCACCCAATATTCAATTTCCCAAATTTTCAATTTTCGACCCACGGACCCTACACCCGCTAAATTTACCCAAAACCCCCGAAATTACCCAAATTTCTCAAAAATTTCCAAATTACCCAAAATTCTCCAAAATCAATCCCAAACATTTCCACATCACTTAAATTGATCATCCATACCCAAAAATACCAAAAATTCCAAGAAAACCTCCCAATACCCTCCAAATACCCAAAATACCCCTCTCGACCTAAAAATCCAAAAATTCAGAAAATTCCCAGAAAATTCCGGAAAATCCCAAATATTCCCAATTTCATTTTGTCCAACTACACCATGGGCCAATTTTGTCAATTTACCCTACTTTTGTCAAAACCCCCACTCGACCCATTTTAACCCTAAGTGAACCCAATGTCAAACCAAACCTACGTAATTGACCTCAATTTTGGTCCAATTCAATTCTAAACTTCAATTAAATATCCCCAATACCAATCTAGACCAAATCCAAGCCCAATTTGATTGACATTTGAATCCAATCTCACTTTTGGCCTTAAAGCCCAATTTGGACCCATGACCCAAACCTAACCCAAACTCACCCAATTCAATTCCAATTAACCCCAAATCTTTTCTAAATCTTCCTTAACATTCCCACAAACAAAACACTAACATGATTTGCCCAAAATTTGGACCCAAACCCCACTCAAATTCAACCCAAAGCTAAAAGGCCCAATTTTGACCTAAACCCAAACCTAACCCAAATGAGCCCAAACCCCAAAATCAAAGCCCAACCAAAGTCAAAACCTCTTTGAAACACTCCCATAAACATTTCTCAACATTGATTTTATATCAATTTCAACCCTAGCCCAACATTAGCCCAAGTTAGCCCAACTTGGACCTACATATGCCCACTTACCAAATAAATCCAAATTCAAACCAATTCAACTCCAAATCACATCAAATTGATTCCAAGCCCTTCATAGAACATCCCTAAACCAATTATGACATTTATTTGACAAAGTTCTTCACAAAATTTTTATCCAAATGCCCATCCTAAAATCAAAAGCCCATTTCCCTTAAACTTTCCTAAAAGCCCACTTCACCACATCCAAAGGCCCAAAATCTACCCTAAAGCCCACATGACATCTCCATTTGTCATCCACTTAATTAAATCCATTACCTAAGTCCTAAATTCACCATCAAATTATTCCAAATCAAGTTTCATACAAATTTCCATCAAATTACCAAAAATTCTTAAAACCCATTTTCATGAAATCGACCAAACCTTTTCCCAAGCCAAAGGCGAGCCATGCAAGCCATTGACAAGCCACATGAAGCCATGGAAGGCTTGACATGTGATCAAGCCATTAATGGCAAAAGGAGGGGCCCCTTTCCTAATCCTCCTTAACCCCTTTTTTACCTTAAGCATGTCACACACTAAACCATGCTTAGCCACCTCATCATGGATGGAGACCACACCACTCTCCCTCACCGACCTAACCGATCCTCTCACCCAAAATCAAGCCATGGGGAGGTGCACCCAACCCAAACCAATGGGCTGACCAAATTCAAGGCCAAAATGACCCCCTCTCCATTCCATTTTAATCCAAACACTTTACACATGTCCAAGCCCAACCGACTTCACCATTGCCAAGCCCCCGACCTCCCCGGTCAAGATGGTGACCCATGCCCGCCGGCCACCCGCCCGGATCGCCGGAAAACACCACACCCGAGAGCATCATGTGAGCCCAAGCTCGGAATTCTCACCCGCCGAGTCGCCCCATGCCCAACGGCCACCATGGCCGTTCTTCTCCTCACCAGCAGCACTCGATCCCATGCCTCAACTCCCCCGGAGGCCCTCCACCCTCTCCTATTTAAACTCCACTCCTCTCGGCCACGAGAAGAGCCGAGCACAAACCTCGCCGAAACTCGCCAAAATTGTTCCGCACCCTTCTCCACCCTTAGAGCAGCTTGATCCCCAAGGTCAATTCGCCCTAATCCCCACCGATAAAATCCAATTTCCCAACCGAAATTCCACCCAAAACCAGGACACTTCTCCACAAAGGAGCCAATTCCCAAATTGATTGGTTCTACACCTTCACTGCACCAAGGGAAGGTGTCCACCAAGAAAAGCCCCATCTCCAGAGCCACCCAGCTGCTCCACCTCCAAGCTTTGTGGATCGGGCTTGGTCGAAATCACATCCGTACAATTCACTGCACTCAGAGACTTCATCCGGAGCTTCACGGGATCCAATCGAAGGTGCAACAACTCTCGCATCGAAGCCACACTTCTCCGAGCAAAGGTATGAGCTAATTCTTCATCCCGAGCTTCCGGAGATTCTCCATTTCAAATGCCTTAATTTCAATGCATGTTAACCGTATAGATGTGTTCGTCTCTTCAAGACGAATCCATAGAGCATAAGAACATGAAAATCCATCGAGTATCGAGCGAGATCTTAGTGGATTTAGTGTGGACGGCTCTCGGCGAGGACGCTCGGGACGATGAACGGATGCCGTCCATTCAATACACGCGCGGACGAACGGCTCGGACGGCGTCGGACCAAGAGACGGTACGAGAACCGCGGGGCCCGGCCGCCGACTCGGTGGCGGCGTCGAATGGGAGCGCGACGCGCGTGCGTTCGGAGCCGCCGAGGCCGACGCGGCGCCGCGTGGATAAATAGAAAATTAGGGTATTTTTCTATTTATTTAATTCCCTAAACTTCAAAAATTCATATCTCTCGTGTAGAAAAATCGAAAAATAAAATAAAAATACCCTCTCGCTTCAGTGAACGAGGAGAATAATGTGAAAAGAAATCATTTAATTTCACCAAGTATTTTATTTTTAATAATTTATTTACTCTCTCGCATTACTTTTAATTCCCCATGCATGTATACAATTCACCATGGCATGAGACCATAGGGCTTTGAAGCCTCCGAATTTGGGAACATTCCCCGAATTTTCCAAAGTCGCAGGCCATCCCTATGAAGAATTATTGATTTTTCAAATTCATGTTGCCGTTTTCGAGTATTTTAATTCCAATAAATAAGCATGTTGTGAAATAAATTCTAGGAAAATTTGGTGATGTTCCTTATGACTCAGAGAACCCTAGGAAAAATAGGTTTCGACTTAGTTCATTTAAAACAACCCTAATCGGCTTAAAAACCCAAAATAGGTCTTTAATTAATTAGAGTTAACCATGCATCAAATTGACTTGAAATCAATTCTCCACCGACCTTTAGGATCAGAGGAATCCACCATAAAAGTTTGAGGTCAATTGACTCGGTTAGCCCCACTAATCGGGTCGATTAAGCCACTTAGCCATTTTAAACTTTAAAAATTCATAACTTTTAAAATACCTTTCAAAAATTCACCAAATTGGTTTTGGAGCCTCTCTCGATATCAGGGGAACCTAAGAAAATTAAAATTTCAATTTTCTAAAAAAGTTGATTTTTAATAATATTTTAATATTTTTAATAATTAAAAAATAATAAAAATCACAAAAATAATAAAATTCACCAAAATGTCACATTTTGAATTTTAATCACATAGGAACAAATCCCACATTTTTCTTAGGTCTATTTAGTGAGATATTAAATTTTAAAGCCTTAAGGTAATTTTAAAAATTAAAAAAAATATATTTTCTAGCTTTTTCACTAAAATAATTATAATAAATCATAGAAAAATCAGAAAATTACAAAATTTGCTTCTCTGGTTTCCTTGATATCGAGAGATTTTTGAAAAATATAAAATTCATTTTTCAACATTTATTTTATTTTTAAATTAATTAACACTCGCAAAACTTAAAATAATTATAATAAAAATAATATAATTCAAAAAATCACCAAAATTGGTCCAAGTGGTCCTCTGGTCATTAGGAATGTCCCCTAATTTTCTTAAGGACAGTAAACTTTCCCTTAGTCATGTTATTAAATTTTCCATGGAAATCTCTATTTTTTACTAAAAATAATTATATAAATAAATTAAATACAGAAAAATCACATTTTCTCCTCTCATGTCTTTATTGACACATGAGTGAATTCACATAAAAATTTCAAGTTCATTTGAGTTCAATTTAGTGAGTTATGAAATTATTAAGCTTAAAGGGTAAAGTGGTAATTAGAATTTTAATCCTTAATTAAATTTTTTAGGTTTAATAAAAAATTAACAAGTAAAATATTTGATCCTAATCTGATTTGATGATTGAAATTTAAATAATTAAAGGGTAGAAACCCATTAAGCAATTTTAAAATGATTAAACTTTAATTAAATAATGGATTAAATTTGGAAGAATAATAAAATTGGAATTATTAAAATAGGGATATTATTAGGAAGAGATTTATTATTTAATTTAAAAATCCCTAAATTAATTATCTCATTAATATTCAATTCTTAATTAAAATGATAACTCAAATTTAAAATATTAAAAGACTTAATCATTAAACTAAAATTAAATTATTAAACTCTTTTAAAAAATTCAATTAAAATTAAAAAATAAAATTAAATTAAAATTAAATTAAATTAAATAAATTAAATTAAATAAATAATTAAATTAAATTAAATCAAATTAAATTAAATTAAACAATTAAATTAAACTAATAAATTAAATTAAATCAAATTAAATTAAATTAAACAATCAAATTAAATTAAATTAAATTAAATAAATTAAATTAAATTGAATAATTAAATTAAATTAAATTAAGTAAATTAAATCAAATTAAATTGAATTAAATTAAATAAATTAAATTAAATTAAATAATTAAATTAAACTAAATTAAATTAAATAAATTAAATTAAATTGAATAATTAAATTAAATTAAATTAAGTAAATTAAATCAAATTAAATTAAAATTAAATCAAATCAAATTAAACTAATTTAACATCAAATCAAACTCTATTGAATTAAATTAAATTAAAACTCAATTAAATTAAATTAAATTAAATTAAATCAAATTAAATATAACATCACCTAAGACAAAGAATTCAAAATAAATCTAAAATAACTCGAACACTATTCCAAATTTAAACTCATTAATGGAAATTAAACTAAATCACAAACCATTTCAACACCAATTTACCCTCAAAAGCTTTAGTTATCATAACTCCTAAATAGGACATTAAATGAAATGTTACTTCACTTATAGTGATATTCAAATGTCCTAGTTCACTGAGTAAGTTAACAAAACTTGAATCCCCGGACGATTAATTCATTTATATAATCGAATTCATTTCGACTTAAAACAATCCTAGAAATATTGAAAAGATGTTTAAGATTCTTCTTAAGCACTTCCTCAATATGATAGGACATTTATAAGAACAATTGAATTTAATTATTCTTTGATGAAGAAAATCGTCTTCAAACAAAAATACAAAGAACCTAGACGTCATAGAAATGACTAGCCTATAGGATTAGGAATTTGGTAGAAAACCATAACCTTTCCCTTAGCTTTACCTAGGAACTTGCTTAAATATTCTAATTGTGTTTTAAGTGTAGCTTCGGATGACGGGAAGACCCTCCAGTACGCTTTTATTTTATCGTAATTTACTTTCTTGCAATTTACATTATCGCAATTCACTTTATCGCATCGCACTTACTTTTCTTGCATGATAAACAATCGTTGCATGAAAACCCACACCTTTAGGATAGTCCCTAAAACCGAAACCAAAACTAAATTAAAAGTCATTGCAAGATAAAATTCACCGCCACAACATTTCAAAATATAAAACAACTCAAAATTTAATCACAAACGTAACACAAAACTACAATTACAACTAAATTAAAACGTCCTGTTGGATGATCGGGAATACCTCGGATGATGAAACCTACGTGTTGCTAACGGGATTTCCCACGGTCTAAATGAAAGTGTGGAACTCATTCAGTTGAGTTTAGCAAATTCATGTGGACTAAGTGAATCCGATAAAAATAATGATACCAGAACGATGGAACCGTGGATCTTAACCGTGTCGTTATAATCAACTTTAAGATTTGTTTTAATCAAAACATAAAAAAACACTTGGAAAATTAAGACTTCTCTAAACCAAAACACTTTTCTCATCTCCCGATTTATGATTTCTAAAACTAAACCTCCGCAACAACAAGGAGCTCGTAGCATGATGGGCAAGACGGCCATCGTCGTCGCAAGAAACCTCGAGTCCACTTCAAGAAAACCTTCTTAGAATTAAACAACAAAGCCATAGGACTTCGAGGTAGTTTGCCTAGTGCAACATAAACCCTCAACCTTTGTTAGCATTTGCATGATCGGTCATGTAAATTAAGCCCTAACCGGTTTTAGGATTCCGAGGTAGTCGTTCGATACGACATAAACCCTCACATCTTCGAGGCTATTTGTATGATTCTATCATATAAATATAAGTCCTAATTAACTAAAATTGGCAAGATCAAAAAATTTAAATAAATATTAGGACTTCCCTAAATCCAAGCCAAACAATAGGATAGTCGGGAAATTACCGAAGTTTACTTCGAATCTGTGATTTCTCCTACTTTTCTTCCTTTGGATTCACAAAACAAAATGTTCCAAGTTTGATCCATTCCCTATCGAAATTCCAAAATTCAATACCTCGAAAACTTAAACTTCGAAATCCTTGAGAGCGAATTATCGATTATTATCGAGAGTTTTCTTAGGTGATTCCCGTCACTTAAGATGTAATTAACTATAGGGGCTTGCCCTTATAGGGAATTTTGAAGAACCTGTGTAATATAAACCCCGTTTAATGTTTTCATATTAAGCGAGGAATTTTGTCGGCTTATAAAATTGGTTCGCGTACCAAACGGATGTCACAAATCTTCTAGTTTATTTAATCGAGCCCCATCATCAAGCAAGCGTGTCTATCCTTAGTGATAGATACACGGCTTGTGGTGCGGTGCTCATTTATATAAACTATTTGGGATGTGAGATCGGTTTAGTCTCATATCTTAAAACCTTCAAATTTGAAATTATTTTCAAAATCAAATACTACTTTTCAAATTATTTATTTTAATTAAATTAAAAATTCGCCGACAGATTTCTGTTAGGCGACCCCTCTTCAAAATAAAACACAACCTAAAAATATGCAGACAGAGGGTGCGAACGAAATGGCAGCCCTTCGAGAAGAGATTACTCACTCATTAGTTGGAGAGTGATTCTGTTAAGCAGTGCTATGTTTGTCTTTTACACTTTGTTGAGTACTTTCTTTCACATTAACTGATCTGTAAAAATAATGTTTGTCTTCTGTCTAGCTTGATTATTATCATTTTGTTTGAGCATTTGGTACTCAAATTAATTTAGTTGTATATCTGCTTGCATTTCAGGTAGACATGAGTTCTAGCATGTCAGCTACCTCTCGCGGAGTGTTATGTCACTGTGGCCTCCAGACATCTCTTTTGGCATCACGACAGCCGCACAGCTTTCGCCGAAAGTTTTATGCCTGTCCTCGGAACATTCCAGAGCAGTGCAGTTTTTTCCGATGAGCAGATAGTTTACCGGATTCTCAGGAGTCCGATGCTAAGGAGTGGACTGCTTCAACAGAAGACGGTGTGGCACGGGAGCTACAGCAACTCAAAACTAAAGTGAACATTATTATTGTGTTAATTGTTGTTGTAATAGTCATACAGTTTTTTTTCACTATACTACTACTAGCACGTGCTTGAGAGGACTCTATGTTCATCTGTAGAACTTTATGATTTTTTTGAGATATATTAGTATGAAATATTCACATCTCTGGTTCATGCCTTTATGGCTATCATCATTACAGCAACATTGTGATCATTTTGCCGAGAATCTCATTAGTGTCTCGGGCCTGAATTCCATTGCCATTAAATTGCAGAATATTGGCTTGAATTCTCATAGAGGGAAAGTTACATACATTCTACCATTTTTTATTTACCTAAAGCTTCATATTTACCTACATAAATCTCGATTCGCTTAACTCAATTAAAAACTATCTTTATCACTAATTTTTAAAAATGAAAGAAATATATTCATGCATATATTTTTAGTAAGATGGTATAAATGCAACCATGAAATTTTAGTTATTAGATGTAAAGTGTTAACATGTTTATAAAATTATTAAAGTTTATATACTATAATTAATAATTATAAAATGTAAAATGTGATTTAAAAGTTGATTTTTTTTAAAAGAATGTAGTGTAATATCTAATTTGATTGCAAATAGTAATAATTATATATTTTGATACTTTTTTAATAATATATTGTAATAATTTAAAACTTAAAAATTAAAAAAAAAATTATAACTCAAAACAAATCTATATTTTAAAGGATAACTAATCTAATGAAGTCATAATCATCATAAAATAAAATAAATTAACTAAGTAGCTCTTTATGCTCTCTTGATAAACTTTAAAATAAGTCAATTGTTTTACATTAGCGCTTTAAAATGAGCCTCAACTTACAAACATAAATTTCAAACAGTTTTAATAGACAGGGGCGGTATGGTCATTTTTATAAAAAAACTGCTCCGCAGCTGTTTTCCCACAGCTGCAACCAAACAAACACCCAGCTTCCCTGCAACTGCTTCCCTAGCATGCTTCTTGGCAACAGTAGATGACTCAATTTTAATATTTATGCAATTTATGTTTATAAGCAACGACACCAAAAACTTGATCCCGCTTTAAATATGGATATATGATTTAATGTATAATGTGGATTCTACGCAAGTATACGTATCGTATCAAGTAATACAGGGCTCTAGTGGAGTCCTGATTATCGATCATACAGGGAAGTTTTTAACAGATTTATTATCAACTAAATTAAAAGGAATTACTTACTAATAAAGTGAACGAAAATTCAAAGTAACTATCGCAACTAAAGTAAACTAATGCTTGAAATAAGTTGATTTAAATAATTCAGAAAAAGTATCATTCTCCTTGTTTTTTTAAAATTAAGTGAATGATGAATTTAAATAGAATTTTTAAATTGTATTGTGACAAATAGGAGCATTCCTATTCTTTACCCTTTGGTCCAGGTGAAAAGAACATTGACTAATCCTATGTTTGATTACTGAATCTACGGCTAGGCTGGGAGGATACTGGCTGCCACTTCAGAGCTCCCACGTTCCCCTCACCTGAGTGCTAACATCTACACTTCAGCTCTCAAACAGTAGGACCGAATTGAGTATTTTAGTCTGTTACACTAAAATATCCAATTCTACGCCCGATAATTAATATTTCCCTATTTATTTGCACTCGCCTTCCAAGGCTTTTGACTTCCCTGAATATTGAATGTAATATTTACTATAGTTGATAATTCAACATATTTTAACAACTCAATTGGCCAGATTGAAAGTAAATTAAGTTTTAAGTAAAAAAATTATCACAATTTATTTTAATATTATATTATGTGCTTCTATTTAATTTCATCAATCCGCATAATTTTCATAAACACGGAGAAAGACTAAGAAAACTACTCAGAATGCATGGGAATAAAACAAAGAATGGATTTCATTTAAAGTTAACAACAATAAACAAAGATACTTATCTTAATTTCCTCCCCTGCGTACTCTCAAGTTCCTTTCGACTTTTCCTTCTAGTACAACAAACTAAATAAGCACTCAATTAAACTAATGAACTCACTAAACACACTTAACTAAATTAAACTCACACAAATGACACTTAAGAAAATGAAAAGAGACTAAGACTCTCTAAAATGTATACACGAAGACTCAAGAGACACTAGAATTCGGCCTCTATTTATGAGGTAAGTAAAGGTCCAAGGGGTGCTTAAACACCTCTTCAAAAGTGTCCAGTGTTCAATGTATATGCATTTTGAACTAGCTCGCCGTCGGCGGAAATGACCTCGCCGTCGCGGGCTTCTGAAGGTCTTTAAACCACGCGATCTCACCGTTGGCGGGCTCGGCTCGCTGTCGGCGAGGTAGTTATAATTCCTTCAGTAATTCTCCTCACGATCTCGCCGTCGGCGCCTCGATCTCATTGTCGGTGAAGTAGTTATATTTGCATGAATTTCCTTCTTTTTGATCCAAATTTGCTCCATTTCATGCTTTTTTGCTTCCATCACTTATAAATCTTTATTCCGCAATAAAATAAAGAAAATACATTTCTTTAAAGTGCAATTTCATCAAAAATAGATATGAATTTCTCGATGTATTTTTCTCGTGATCAAAATCCCCTAAACTTAATTATTACTTGTCCTCAAGTAATTTTAATACTAAATAAATAATAATAATGATTTCTATAATAGAATTTTTCAATCCAAATAATATATGAATTAAATTTAAATAACATTATAATAAAGTTGAATAGAAATATTTCTAAGTAATTAAATTAACTTTATAGAGATAAGATTATTTAGTTATCAGCTCTAAGATTTCTAGCTTTCTATTTATTTCGAGAACGACTATATTTAAAAATAGTAAATTACTTAAGATATTTAGATGATAGAAAGTTCAAGAAAACACTATTTAGTAAAATACTAATCCATAAATATAAGTTTAGAAATATAATTAAGTTCTACCCTTTAGGTCGATTCCATCAAGCCAATTTTGATAAGGCATCTCCTCAAGCTTCTCCTCACTTATATTTTTCTTTTCTTTTCTTTTCTTTTCTTTTCTTTTTCTTTTCTTTTTTTTTCTTTTCTTTTTCAAGTGAGGATTATCGTATCCGGATAACTTCGTTAATAATTTTGAACTTCAATTTCTCTTCCTAAATTTGAAACTTAAAATATTTATTTGCTTATATATATTTCATAGCCTTTACTTCATTGAGTTTCTATCCTTTCTTTTTCACTTAAATACTTAAGAATTTTCAATTTTTTAGAATATAGTTTCCCTTATTTTAAATAGTTTACTATATTCTTATTACTTTTAACCAAATATCTTATTCCATTAATTAATTGAATTACTAGAAATATTTTCTTTAACTTTATATAATAATTAAATAAAGTAACTCATATTCATTGAATTGAAAACTACGATAGAAAAACATTTAATAATAATTTTTTAAAATAGAAATTGAGAACAATTTTAATAATTAAATTTGTATTTTTACCTTCCCCCAAACTTAAATTTTTCTATATATGCTATATAGTGAAAAAGGGAAAGTATATATTAAAATTTCATCATACCTTTGAGCTTTAGGTATTTCTTTTCTTTGAAATTTTCGCAGCTTTTTCATTACTTACAGAACCTGTACTGTTAGTATTCTTCCACATATAATATTTAAAAAGAAAGTGCAGGGATGAAAATTTTAAAATAAGTATCAAACATAACAAAGAAAACTTTAATCTATTACTACACATACATTTAAAATTTAAACAATAGATTAAAGAAAGACTAAAATCTTATATATATAAAAATTTGCAACTAATTTAACACACATAAGAAATTTAATATCACTGCTTAAGCAAACAAACAACATATCAAGTCCAAAGTCCACAAAAAGTACTAAAATATTACACACAGAAATAATAAAGTTTGCAAAACAACAAATCTAAACAAACCAAACAAACTAAACAAAGACTCTAATCTTCTACATTAAAATCCCAAACTATGTCATCTCCCTGATCTCTAGGCTGTGAAGGCTGATCAGGCTGGTATTGTGAATAACGGGGGAACTTAGGAAAGATAACATCTAAATCACCACTCCTATATCGACGCTTAGCTTCATAGTATGCAATCTCGTACTCTGAATGTCGCTGGAGATATTCGCTATCATAATCGTGTCTTCTCTCCAAGCCTCCGATCCTTTGGTCTATATGCTCAAATCTTCTTTCCATATTTTCTCCAAATAACTCAAAACTCTTTCTACTCGTGGTTAATTCATTCATCGATCTTCAAGGGTAGGAGTGGTGTACCGAGGGGGTGGTTCATAACTAGTAGAGGGTATATCTCTACTCGAAGAAGCTACATAATCCTCGTCCTGCATCTCCATTCTTCGTGGGATTCATATTTCTTTATATTAGCTCGAGTAAGGGGTTTCATAGGTTCAATCCATTCTTCATTATCTCTCGCCTCTACCCCGTATAATCGGCAAAGTGCGTAGATAAGACCGAGATGTCCTAGTCCTCCTCCACTTTCATTTCTAAGCAATGGCTAATATGTTTTTATAAATAACATTTCCCACATTAATACTCTTCTCGGTTCCGAATACGTAAATTCGAATCGTTTATCTCTTGTTACCTCACTATGGTGATAGGTAGGTAACAAAGTAGAACAAATAAAATAATGCCGTGCTTTAGATGTTGCATTTAGCATGTAAAGAAATAAGTTTACCCGTTCCCACCGCTTTATCTTCCGTACTCCTTTCCCATCAGCTGAGAAAGTCGATCACCTCTTCCAAATGGTCCTTCCATAGTTCCAAAAGTTTCATATTCGCTAGTGTAGGTGTCTCGTACTTCATAATAAGTGTTTATTCTAGTAGCGTTGAAATCTACAAAAAATCCTCTAACCTTAACCGGTGCATCTTCAGCCTGTGTTAAATTTGTATAAAATTCCTTTACTACTTCTACAGCTGCTTTGTTGGTAACGTAGCAGAAGTTTTCCCATCCTCGCACCTTTATAACTCATTCCACTTCTCCTCCTGGATTATTGAAAACTCGATCTTGTATGCACTTTCTTGCTTGAATGTTTTGAAAATATAGAGTTTGTGCTCTTGCATTAATGAATCGAGTTTCGTCATATTCTATTCCTCGCTTTTGTCGTGGAGCCATTTCTCGATCTGTGAAATTTGCAAAAAATTTAACTAAACTCCAAAATATTACTAAGAAGGCTTCCTACAACAACTAAAATCCATTTAAATCAATTTCTATGAAATTCTTCCAAGTATTTTCTTCACATTTCAAAATTTTTCAAAATATCCCAATGTAGAAGAAATTCATGGTGAAAATCAAAAATTTTTGTATAAGAGTGAAGCTCTTACCAAGGGAAGATGAAATCCGGTGTCAAAAAGTCTTGAAATCGCTTCAAATCCGAGATCTCTCAAGCCCTAGGTCGGTTTTTTCGAAAATTTGAGGAAAAGGATGATGAATAGTGTCGGTTGACTGGTTAAATATAGGTCTTTTCGTGTTCTCGCTGTCAGGGAGGTTTTTCTCGCCGTCGGTGAGCTAATTAATTTCATAAGGCAAAAGTTTCGGGAAAAATCCGCCGTCGGCGAGCTCGGTCTCGCTGTCAGCGGGTTTTCTCGCTGTCGGCGAGATAATTCTCGCCGTCGGCGAGGTTCCAAAAAATTTTAAATTTTTGAAATTCGTCAATCATTTTCAACCTCGAATTGCTCTTAATCAATCTTCCGATCACTTAATTTAATAATAATACGAAGATTAGATACTTATACTCTCAAAAAGTCACACAACACAAACAATATAACTTCATATATGAAATCCATGAAACTTACAAATTTTCACACTGACAACTTCACACATACTTAACTTAAATGTTCAAATCCATAATACTCAACATCACAATCCAAACCACAACACTCTAAATGCTGAGACATAACAATTTACAAATAATCTCATCAAATCTAAGATGATCAAATCAAAGTTCGACTCATAATAAAACCTAACTCCAAATCAAACACACATATATATACAAATATAACATAAACATATAAATCTTTCCTACTCTTCAGTGTTTGAACTAACATCTTCTCTGATATTTCCGATGCGACGCAGGTGCACAAATAAATTATAGAAAGGCTTGAAAGGGAATTATGCAGTAGATTCTTCATTAATCCATCCTTTCTGTCTTAGTAAATGAATAAAACTGGCCTCCAGATATCCTGTATGATCAAAGTGCTCCTTCATTTTTCAATCAATATGATCAAACATATCATAGATATTGTCAATGGAATTCATCACATTTTGCAAATCTTTCTCCAATCCTTTAATCTTCTTCAGAATGAAATTAGTCTTATCAGTAAAGGGCCTTGCTAAAGGATTGTTTTGTGATGCTCTGTCAGAAATAACGGTGATCTCATCATTGTTATCCAAAATGGGAAACATATCAATAGGATCCAGGGGTTTCCATGGTAAAAGTGCTTTTTCCCAAGCCTCATAAGAAACTTGGTACTGACTGCATAAAGCAAATATAGTAGATGGGTATCCAAGTCCATGCACTGACCCATGCACAATTAATCCCAATGGAGACTTTACTATTATTGATCCGACATCGATAGGTAATCCAATTTGAATACAATAGTTTAAAATAGTGCATTCCTTTGAAACTTTATTTACTCTCATGGTAGTTAATAGTTTTGATGATATAAAGAAATGCCGTTGCTTTGAGACATGGTTAAGAAGTGATGCGTAAAACCGACATACCCGTCTTCTCGTAACTCCCAATAATCCGGTTCATCGGTCAGGTATCTATAGATTTCGTTCATATTGTATCTCGAAGGCACAAAGTTGGAATAATGATAAACAGAGGTATTTTCTATAGAAAACAATTCATTTACCCTTGCAGGAGTAAATGTTACCCATCTTCCTCTGACGTTCACATTTCCATTGTTGATCGCATGTAAATTAGAGTAAAACTCTTTAACTACTGGTATAACTACAACGGATGTTGTATAACAAAATACCTCCCAATGCCGCTGTGCGATCATTTCTTCGATTTTTGTAGTAGAATTCTCTACTCCTCTATTGACAAATCCTCTTTCTTTAATCAATCTCTTCTTCATCAAGCCTTTGTTGAAGATTCGCTGCGCCTCCGAACTGACGAATTTTCTCTAGTTGAAAACTTTAGTTTTTGTGGTTTCTAGGAATTTGGAGGCCATTTTAGATGGAATGGATTGGTCTTTAGTCGTTCCTAAGGAAGAAAATGGTGTAAAATCGGATTTGGAATAATTTCTTACCAAGGAATGGCTTATATTCGTCCAAAACGCACGAAAAATCTTTAAGAAACCAAATTTTCAACTGCCTTCGCCGTCGGTGGGAAGTTCCTCACCGTCGGCGACTTAGTTATAAAACTTAATGGAGTAATGGTCCACGATCTCGGTGTCAGCGGGCTCGAGCTCGCTGTCGGCGAGATTTGTAAAAATCGCCCATTTTCGCTCTGGTCCGAATATTTTCTGATCTCATCCAATAGGTTCAATTTTGTGATGATTCTTAATAAAAATTGGATTAGTAAGATTTGTTTTAATAATATAGACTCACTAATATATAGATATTTAAAAATAAAAGACTACTATGGGTTGCCTCCCATAAAGCGCTTGGTTTAACGTCGTCGACCCGACCTAATTTAGTTAGTGTTCAGTGTTGACTAAGCATTAAAACCTCTTTAAAATTTAGTCTTCTATTTTCGAAATATGGTTTTAATCTATGTCCATTTACTTTAAATCTATGTCCTGTTTTTGGATCTTCAATTTCTATAATTCCATATGAAAATATTTGAGTTATGGTGAAAGGTCCTAACCATCGAGATTTCAATTTCCCAGGAAATAATTTCAATCTAGTATTATAAAGCAAAAATTCTTGTCCTAGTTCAAAATTTCTCTGATTAATCTTCCGATCATGCCATAATTTGATTATTTCTTTATAAATCTTATCATTATCATATGATTCATTTCTTAGTTCTTTCAATTCATTTAATTACAACAATCTCTTCTCACCAGCTTTTTTCATATTATAATTAAATTCTTTAATCGCCCAATATGCTTTATGTTCTAATTCAACTGGTAAGTTGCATGTTTTTCCATATATAAGCCTGTAAGGAGTCATTCCAATCGAAGTTTTATAAGCAGATCTTGTATGCCCATAATGCAGTTGTCTAGTCTTATAGACCGGCTCGATCTATTAGGATTTACGTACTTTTCTAATATACGCTTAATCTCTCAATTAGAAACTTCAGCTAATCCACTAGTTTGTGGATGATAAGTAGTTGATATCTTATGCATAATATTATATTTTTCTACTAATTTGTGAATATATTTGTTTCTAAAATGAGTTCCTCCGTCAGTGATAATCACTCTCGACATTCCAAATCTAGTAAAAATATTTTTCATTAAAAATTTCGAAACACTTTTAAGCATCACACCTAGATAAAGTTTGTGCTTCAATCCATTTGGAAACATAATCAATAAGCTACTAATATATATGAGTTTCCAAATGACTGAATAAAAGGTCCCATGAAATCTAATCCCCAAACATCAAAAATTTCAACTTCTGATATAAAATTCGCAGGCATTTCATTTTTTTCGATATGTTTCCAACTCTTTGGCATCTATCACAGGTTTTTATATATCTATATACATCTCTAAATAGAGTAGGCCAAGTAGAATCCAGTATCGTAGAATTTTATATGCAGTTTTATTTGTCCCAAAATGTCCTCCAAAATCGTAGTCATGACATTTTTGAATGATTGGTTCAGCTTTCTTCATAAGGCACGCATCTTCTAATAATTAGATCCTTACATTGCTTATATAAGTATGGTTCATCCCAAAAGTATGATTTAGTATCGTGAATGAATTTTTTCTGTTGTTGCAAAGTTAACATAGGTGATAAAATGTCACTTACAATATAATTTACTATATCAGCATACCAATGTATTTTCAACTCATTTATATTATAAAGTTGTTCATCAGGAAAACTGTCTAAAATTTTATTATCAATATTAGATAATTCATGATTTTCTAATCTTGATAAATGATCAGCAATTTGATTATCAGCTCCTTTTTGTTAATTATCTCAAAATCAAATTCTTGCATTAATAATATCCATCTAATTAATCTTGGTTCGGAATCTTTCTTTTGCATTAAATATTTTATAGCAGAATGATCGTATGCACAATACATTTAGTTCCTTTTAGATAATGCCGAAATTTATTAAAAGCATATACAATCGCTAATAATTCTCTTTCAAGAATCGTATAATTTATTTCAAAGATCATTTAGAGTTTAACTAAGCATAATATATAACTTTGAAAATCTTATCATATCTTTCGCCCAAGAACCGCTCCTATAAGATAATCACTAAGCATCACACATAAGCTCAAATGATTTCTCCCAATTAGGTGAAACTATTATAGGTGCCGTAATTAATTTATCTTTTAATAATTCAAAAGCATTCAGTATTCAACTGTAAATTCAAATTTCTTGTCCTTTTCAAGAAGTTGGCATATAGGTTTAGTAATTTTTAAAAATCTTTAATATAACGCCCGTAAAATCCAAGCATGTCCAAGAAAGCTTCTTACCCCTTTTACTCGTAGTTGGAGGTGGTAATTTAGCTATTACTTGAATTTTTGCAGTGGTCTACTTCCATGCCTTTTTCCGAAATTTTATGCCCTAATACAATGCCGCCCGTAACCATAAATCGACATTTCTCCCAATTAAGAACTAAATTAGTTTTCTCACATACTTCAAATACTTTTTCAAGATGATTTAAGCATGTGTCAAATGTTGTTCCAAATACGGAGAAATCATCCATAAATACTTCTATTCCATTATCAATTAATTTACTAAATATAGACATCATACATCTTTGGAATGTTGTAGTGCATTACATAATCCAAAAGGCATTCTTCGAAAAGCGAAAGTTCCATAAGGAATAGTAAATGTAGTTTTATCTTGATCCTCGAGAGCAATTTGTATTTGATGATAACCGGTATATCCATCTAAGAAACAAAAATACTTATGTCCGGCTAACCTATCTAACATCTGGTCTAGAAATGGTAAAGGGAAGTGATCTTTTCTAGTGGCTGTGTTTAATTTTCTATTATCAATACAAATTCGCCATCCAGTAACTTGTCTTATAGGGATAAGATCATTATTTTCATTAGCTTTGACAATCACCCCTCCTTTTTTCGGTACACGATGAATTGGGCTTACCCAAGCACTCGTCGAAATAGGATATATAATACCATTATCTAACCATTTTAAAATTTCTTTTCGACTACTTCTTTCATTATCGGATTTAATCTCCTTTCATGGATCGGCTTTAGGTTTATGTTCATTATCTAAAATAATTTCGTGCATACAGTATCGAAGGACTAATTCCTTTAATATCTCGCTAAAGTTCAACCAAAAATTTTCTTATATTTTTTTAACGTATCTAAAAGTTTTTGTTCTTGAGATTCATTTAATTCAGATGAAATAATAACTGGTAGAGTTGAAGAATTACCTACGTAAGCATATTTTAAATGATTAGGTAACATTTTTAACTCAAGTTCAGGACGTTTAATAATTGATGAAACTATATTTTTTTAGTGTTTTCTGTGTTATCCAAAAATTCAAACTTCTCTTGAATATAATCTAATTCTTCATTTATATCGGCCTTTTCAATTAATTCAGTATTTTATTTTTCTAATTTTTCTTCATAATATTCTTTAAAATGTTCTTTTTGTAAATGATCAAGTACTTCCATTCGAAAACACTCATCATCTTTTTCTAAGCAGCAGGATATTTCATTGATTTAGCAATATTAAAAGTTACTTTTTGGTCATTTACTCTCATAGTTAATTCTCCTTTCTGAACATCAATCATAGCTTTTCCAGTGGCTAAAAATGGTCGTCCTAAAATGATAGGAATTTCTTTATCTTCTTCCATATCTAGAACAATAAAATCTACAGGGAAGATAAATTTATCCACTTTTACTAATACATCTTCAATAACTCCCTTAGGATATGTAACAGAACGATCAACTAATCGAAGAGTTACCGAAGTAGGTGAAATTTCTCCCAATCCTAATCTCTTAAAAATTGATAGAGGCATTAGATTGATGCTTGCTCCTAAGTCACACAAAGCTTTTCCATAGAATTTTTCTCCAATAGCATGTAGGTATAGTGAAACTACCGTAGATCTTTTAATTTTTCGTGAAGTTTTTTCGAATAATAAGCACTACACTCTTCACTAAGTGCAACCATTTCATTATCGGTAAATTTTCTTTTTTATTTAGAATATCTTTCATAAATTTTACATAGTTTGGCATCTGTTCTAAAGCTTCTACGAAAGGAATATTTATCGTTAATTTCTTCAAAATTTTAAGGAATTTAGCAAATTGTTTGTCTTTTTTATGTTGAATTAGTCATTGAGGAAATGGTGGTGGAGGTTTTTCAACAGAATTTTTTATTGGTATTAAAGGATTTTCTAAGTTTGGATCTTGTCGATTCTTTTCCTTTTCAATTTCCACTTTCTCTTTTTGACTTTCAAGTTCTTTCTGAATTTGAGGTTCTAATTCTTTTCCACTTCGTAATTGTATCGCTTTAATTTGTTCATTTCCTTGTCTTTAGGATTTATTTCCACATTACTAGGAAATGTTCCGGTATTCTACTATTAGTGCAGTAGCGATATGTCCAAGTTGAGTTTCAATATTTTTGATAGCCGTTCCTTGATTTTGTAATTGGTTTCCTTGTATTTGTAATCGATTTCCTGATTTTGTAAATGTTGACCCATATTTAATATTAATTCTTCTATAGATAATTTCTTATCTTTAAATTGAGGGTTATTATTATTAAATCCAGGTGGATAATTAGGTTTATAATTAGGATTTCCTTGATTAGGTAGATTTCCTAATTGTTGTGTCATATTATTCATCCATGGTTGATTAGTATTATTATTCCAATTAAAATTAGGATGATTTTTCCATCCAGGATTATAATAATTTTCATAAGGATTATCGGGTCCGTTGTTAATCGCATTAATTGTTTCATATCGAGATCGGGATTCTATAAGTTGTCTAGATGAATTTTCTTCGATATAGCTGGAGAGTAATTCATTCCAAAATGATCTAATTTTTTAGATACAAGCAGCAATTTGTGAAGCTAACATAGATATTGCATCATTTTCATGAATACTAGCTATTTTTTCTGGATTCATTCTATCGCAGTGCCATTGAAAATTATTAGTTGCCATTTCTTCGATTGGTGCATAGGCTTCGATCAAATGGTTTTGACATTAATGATCTTCCACAGAAGAAGATCGATGATCGATCTCAAAGATCCTACTAATCCATTATAGAAAGTTTGGATAATTAACCAATCTGGTAACGCATGATGTGGGCATTTCCTAAGAAGTTCTTTAAATCTCTCCCAAGATTCATATATTGACTCTCCATCAAACTGACTAAAAGTAGTTATATCGTTTCTAAGCTTAGCAGTTTTAGATGGAGGAAAATATTTGGATAGAAATTTTTGTGATAATTCTCCCCAAGTTTTAATAGATCCAGAGCTAACGAATTTAACCACATTTTAGCCTTATCCCTTAAAGAAAAAGGAAAAAGTCTAAGTCTAATAACGATCGTTAGATACTCCTTCATATTTGAAAGTAGCACATAGTTCTAAAAAACTAGCAAGATGTAAATTAGGATCTTCAGTAGGTGAACCACTAAATTGATTATTTTGTACCATTTGGATAATTGTGTGTTTAAGTTCGAATGAATTAGCAACTACATCGTGGTTTTGAATAGTTAAATGAATTTCATCTAATGTAGGGTTGGCATAATCTCGTAATGGTCTTGGTTGATTTATATTTTCATTTTCAGGTATATTTCCCATTTGGGTTAAATTTATAATTTCTCTTTTTTGTTTTCTAATTCTTTTAATTGTACGCTCTAATTCTGAATAGTAAGGTATTAATTTTTCGTTTCCAAATTTTTGCATACAATTTTATTAAATAAAATAGTTCGTTACTTAAGTAAATAATTTCTTTACTTCCCTAACAACGACGCCAAAAACTTCGACCCACTTTTAATATTTATGCAATTTATGTTTATAAAGCAACGACACCAAAAACTTGATCCCGCTTTAAATATAGTATATATGATTTAATGTATAATGTGGATTCTACGCAAGTATACGTATCGTATCAAGTAACACAGGCTCTAGTGGAGTCCTCGGTTATCGATCCCACAGGAAGTTTTTAACGCATTTGTTATCGCTAAATTAAAAGGAATTACTTACTAATAAAGTAACGGAAATTCAAAGTAACTATCGCAACTAAAGTAAACTAATGCTTGAAATAAGTTGATTTAAATAATTCAGAAAAAGTATCCTTCTCCTTGTTTTTAGAAAATTAAGTGAATGATGAAATTAAATAGAATTTTTAAATTGTATTGTGACAAATAGGAGCATTCCTATTCTTTACCCTTTGGTCCAGTGCAAAGAACATCGACTAATCCTATGTTTGATTACCGAATCCGCGGTTAGGCCGGGAGGATACCGGCCGCCACTTCGTAGCTCCCACGTTCCCCTCACTCCGAGGGCTAACATCTACACTTCAGCCTCTCAAACAGTAGGACCGAATTGAGTATTTTAGTCTGTCACACTAAAATATCCAATTCTACACCCGATAAATAATATTTCCCTATTTATTTGCACCCGCCTTCCAAGGCTTTTGACTTCCCTGAATATTGGATGTAATTTTTACTATAGTTGATAATTCAACATATTTTAACAACTCAATTGGCCAGATTGAAAGTAAATTAAGTTTTAAGTAAAAAATTATCACAATTTATTTTAATATTATATTATGTGCTTCTATTTAATTTCATCAATCCGCATAATTTTCATAAACACGGAGAAAGACTAAGAAAACTACTCAGAATGCATGGGAATAAAACAAAGTATGGATTTCATTTAAAGTTAACAACAATAAACAAAGATACTTATCTTAATTTCCTCCCCTAGCGTACCCTGAAGTTCCTTTGACTTTTCCTTCTAGTACAACAAACTAAATAGCACTCAATTAAACTAATGAACTCACTAAACACACTCAACTAAATTAAACTCACACAAATGACACTTAAGAAAATGAAAAGAGACTAAGACTCTCTAAAATAGACACACAGAAGACTCAAGAGACACTAGAATTCGGCCTCTATTTATAGAGGTAGGCAAAGGTCCAAGGGGTGCTTAAACACCTCTTCAAAAAGTGTCCAGGTTCAATGTATATGCATTTTGAACTAGCTCGCCGTCAGCGGGAAACGACCTCGCCGTCAGCGGGGCTTCTAGAAGGTCTTCAAACCGCGCGATCTTACTGTCGGCAGGCTCGGGCTCGCTGTCGGTGAGGTAGTTATAATTCCTTCAGAAATTCTCCTCACGATCTCACCGTCGGCGGCCTTGATCTCGCCGTCGGTGAAGTAGTTATATTTACATGAATTTCCTCCCTTTTGATCCAAATTTGCTCCATTTCATGCTTTATTCTTCCATCACTTATAAATCTTTATTCCTGCAATAAAATAAAGAAAATACCTTTCTTTAAAGTGCAATTTCATCAAAAATAGATATGAATTTCTTGATGTATTTTTCTGTGATCACGCAGCTGCAGCTGCAAAGCTGAAAAGCTACAGCCGAACCAAACAAGCCCTAAGGAAGTTCCTCTGAAACTTTGACTCTTTGTTAAACTACTTCTTAGAGCAAGTCTCCCAACTCTATTAACTCAGAATACAGACTTCAGACTTCAATAAAAACTAAACTAAAAGAAAGAAAAGAAGTGGGAAAAAGAATACTTCACTCTGACCCTTTTCTCCTTTCTACTCTCTACTCCTACTCTAAATAAAAAACTTTAAAATGTAGTGGAAGAACAATGGAAGTACTCTTCAAAATGCAGTGGAAGAGGCTCCTTAAATTGCCTCCCCTAAATCTTTCCTAAGACTCTCTTTAAATAGTAAACCAAAAGATGCCTTGATGTCTCTTCAAAATGTGTCCAGATTCGATGTATCTACCAAGGAACGCACCCCTTCATTCAAACTTGCCGCTGTCGGCATTATTTTTAGGTTGTGTGTTTTGAAAAGGGGTCACCTACAGAAATTGTCGGCGAGTTTTTTTTTAATTTAATTTAAATAAATAATTTGGAAAGTAGTATTTGATTTTGAAAATAATTTTAAATTTGAAAATTTTAAGATATGAAATCAAACCGATCTCACATCCCAAATAGTTTATATAAATGAGCACCACATCACAAGTTATGTATCTATCCCGAAGAATAGACACACTACTTGATGATGGGGCTCGATTAAATAAACTAGAAGATTTTGTGACATCCGTTTGGTTTGCGAACCAATTTTATAAGCCGACAAATTCCCCGCTTAATATGAAAGCATTAAACAGGGTTTATATTACTCGGGTTCTTTAAATTCCCTATAAGGGCAAGCCCCAATAGTTAATTACATCTTAAGTGACGGAATCACCTAAGAAAACTCTCGATAATAATCGCAATTTCGCTCTCAAGAATTTCAAAGTTTAAGGTTTTCAAAGGATTGAATTTTGAAATTTCAATAGGGAATGGATCAAATTTGGAACATTTTGTTTTGGGAATCCAAAGGAAGAAAGGTAGGAGAAATCACAGATTCGAAGCGAACTCCGGTAATTTCCCGACTATCCTATTGTTTGGCTTGGATTTAGGAAAGTCCTAATGTTTGTTTAATGTTTTGAGCTTGCCAATTTTAATTAATTTGGACTTATATTTGTATGATAAAATCATACAAATAGCTCTGGAAGATGTGAGGGTTTATGTCATACCAAACGACTACCTCTGAGTCCTAAGACCTAGGTTAGGGCTTAATTTACATGACATGATCATGCAAATGCCTAACGAAGAGTTGAGGATTTATGTTGCACTAGTGCAAACTACCTCGAAATCCTATGGATTGGTTATTTAATTCTAAGAATGGTTTTGCCGATGTAGATTCAAGTTTTGCCGACGACGATGGCCATGTCGCCCACCATGCTCCGAGCTCCTCGTTGTCGTAGAGGTTTAGTTATAGAAGTCATAAATCGAGAGATGAGAAAAGTGTTTTGGTTTAGAGAAAATCTTAATTTCCAAGTGTCTTTTTTATATTTTATTTAAAACAAATCTTAAAGTTGATTATAACGACACCGGTTAAGATCCCACTGTTCCATCCTTCCGCATCGTTATTTTTATCGGATTCACTTAGTCCGTATGAATTTTCTAAACTCAACCGAATGGGTTCCACACTTTCATTTAGACCGTGGGAAATCCCGTTAGCAACACGTAGGTTACATCATCCGAGGTATTCCCGATCATCCAACAAGACGTTTTAATTTAGTTGTAATTGTAGTTTTGTGTTCCGTTTCGTGATTAAATTTTGAGTTATTTTATATTTTGAAATGTTGTGGCAGTGAATTTTATCTTGCAATGACTTTTTAATTTAGTTTTGGTTTCAGTTTTAGGGACTATCCTGGAGGTGTGGGTTTTCATGCAACAGTTTGTTTATCATGCAAGAAAAGTAAGTACAATGCGATTAAAGAAATTGCAATAATGTAAATTTCGCAATAAAATAAAAGCGTACCTGGAGAGTCTTCCCGTCATCCCAAGCTACACTTAAAACACAATTAGAATATTTAAGCAAGTTCCTAGGTAAAGCTAAGGAAGGGTTATGGTTTTCTACCAAGTTCCTAATCCTATAGCTAGTCATTTCCTATGACGTCTAAGTTCTTGTGTTTTGGTTTGAGGACGATTTTCTTCATCAAAGAATAATTAAGTTCAATTGTTCTTGTAAGTATCCTACCATATTGAGGAAGTGCTTAAGAAGAATCTTAAACATCTTTTCAATATTGCTGGAATTGTTTTAAGTCCAAATGAATTTAATTATACAAATGAATTAATCGTCCGAGAATTCAAGTTTTGTTATCTTGCTCAGTGAACTAGGATATTTGAATGTCCTATAAGTGAAGTAACATTTCATTTAATGTTCTGTTTAGGAGTTATGATAACCAAAGTTTTCGAGGGCAGATTGGTGTTCAAATGATTTGTGATTTAATTTAATTTCAGTTATCGGATTTAAATTTGGAATAATGTTCAAGTAGCTTTGTTTTGAATTTCTTTATGTCTTAGATGATGTTATTTAATTCAATTTAACTTTAATTTAATTTAATTTAATTTTAATTTTAATTTAATTTAATTTAATTCAATTTAGTTTGATTTGATGTTAAATTAATTTAGTTTAATTTGATTTAATTTCCTTTAATTTAATTTAATTTGATTTGATTTTAATTTAATTTAATTTAATTTAATTTAATTTAATTTAATTTAATTTAATTTAATTTAATTTATTTAATTTATTTAATTTATTTAATTTGTTTGATTTAATTTAATTTAATCTTTAATTTAATTTTAATTTAATTTTTAATTTAATTGAAGATTTTAAAAAGAGTTTAATAATTTAATTTTAATTTAATTTAATGATTAAGTCCTTTAACATTTTAAAACTTAGATTTGAATTATCATTTTAATTAGGAATTAAATATTATTGAGATGATTAATTTAGGGATCTTTAAATTAAAGAACAAATCTCTTTCTAATAATATCCCTATTTTAATAATTCCAACTTTATTATTCTTCCAAATTTAATCAATTATTTAATTAAGGTTTATTTTAATTATCTTCAAATTATTTAGTAGGTTTCTACCCTTTAATTATTTGAATTTCAATCATCCAAATCAGACTAAGATCAAATATTTTACTTGTTAATTTTATTAAACCTAAAGTTTTAATTAAGGGTTAAAATTTTAATTACCATTTTGCCCTTCAAGCTTAATAATTTCATAACTCACTAAATTGAGCTTAAATGAACTTGAAATTTTTATGTGACTTCATTCATATGCCAATAAAGACATGAGAGGAGAAAATGTGATTTTTCTCGTATTTAATTTATTTATATAATTATTTTTGGTGGAAAATAGGAATTTCCAAGGAAAATTTAATAATATGACCAAGGGAAAGTTTCTGTCCTTAAGAAAATTATGGGACATTCCTAATGACCAGAGGACCACTTGGACCAATTTTGGTAATTTTTTAAATTATATTATTTTTATTATAATTATTTTAAGTTTTGGAGTATTAATTAATTTAAAAATAAAATAAAGGTTGAAAAATGAAATTTATATTTTTTTAAAAATCTCTCTGATATCAAGGAAATCAGAGAATCAATTTTTGCAATTTTCTGATTTTTCTTTGATTTATTATAATTATTTTAGTGAAAATGCTAGAAAATACATTTTTTTAATTTTAAAAATTACCCTAGGCTTTAAAATTTAATATCTCATTAAATAGACCTAAGAAAAATATGGGATTTATTCCTAAGTGATTAAAATTAAAAATGTGACATTTTGGTGAATTTTATTATTTTTATGATTTTTATTATTTTTTAATTATTAAAATATTAAAATAATGCAAAAAATTAAATTTTTTAGAAAATTGAAATTTTAATTTCCTTCAATTCCCCTGATATCAAAGAGGCTCCAAAACCAATTTGGTGAATTTTTGAAAGGTATTTTGAAAGTTATGAATTTTTAAAGTTTAAAATGGCTAAATGGCTTAATCAACCCATTTAGTAGGGCTAACCAAGTCCAATTGACTTCAAATTTTTATGGTGGGTTCCTCTGATCCTAAAGGTCAGTGGAGAATTGATTTCAAGTCAATTTGATGTATGGTTAGCTCTAATTAATTAAGGAGCTATTTTGGGTGTTTAAGCCAATTAGGGTTATTTTAAATGAACTAATTCAAAACCTATTTTTCCTAGGGTCCTCTGGTCATAAGAGACATCACCAAATTTTCTTAGAATTTATTTCACAACATGCTAATTATTAGATTTAAAATACTCAAAACAGCAACATGAATTTGAAAAATCAATAACTTCTCATAGGGATGGACTCTGACTTTGGAAAATTCAGGGAATGTTCCCAAATTCGTAGGCTTCAAAAGCCCTATGGTCTCATGCCATGGTGAATTTCTTATATGCATGGAGAATTAAAACAATGCAGAAGGAAATAAATCATTAAAAATAAAATACTTGATGAAATTAAATGATTTCTTTTCCACATTATTCTCCTCTCGTTCACTGAGCAAGAGGGTATTTTTATTTTATTTTTCTGATTTTTCTACACAAAGTTATGGATTTTTGAAGTTTAGGGAATTAAATAAATCAGAAAATACCCTAATTTTCTATTTATCCACGTGGCACAGCGTCAACCTCGGCAGCTCCGAAACGCCGCGTGGCGCTCTCCGATTCGACGCCGTCATCTGACTCAGCGCTCCGGGGGCCCGCTGTGTCATTCCATCTCCTGATCCGGCGCGATCCTGGCCGTCCGTCCGCGATTTTATTAAATGAACGGCATCCGTTCATCGTCCCCAGGCGTCCTTACCCGAGAGCCGTCTGTCTTCTAGGCCTAAGATCTCCCTCGATACTTGACCAAATTTAACGTTCTTATGCTCTATGGATTCGTCTCGAGAATACGAACACATCCATACAGTTTATGTGGCATGAAATTGACTCAATGAAAATGAAGAATGTTCAGAAGCTCTGGAAGAAGAGTGAGGCCATACCTTTGCTCAGAGAAGTTTGGCTTCGATCTGAGGGTTGTGTCACCTTCGATTGGATCCCGAAGAAGCTCCGGATGAAGTCTCCTGGTCCGGTGAATTGCCTAGCTATGAAAGTGACCACGGCCGATCACAAAGCTTGGAGGCCGGAGCAACCGGGTGGCTCTGGAGATGGGGCTTTCGATGGGAAACTTCTCCTCTTGGTCCAGTGAAGGTGTAGGACCGATCGATTTGAGGATTGGCTCACTGTGGCAAAGTGTCCTGGTTTTGGGTGAAATTTCGGTTGAGAAATTGGATTCCGTTGGTGGGGATTAGGGCAAATTGGCCTGGGGATCAACTGCTCTAAGGATGGAGAAGGGTTTGGAACAATTTTGGCAGAGTTTCGGCAAGGTTTGTGCAACTCTCCTCTCATGGCCGTGAGGGGGTCGGGTTTAAATAGAGGTGGCTGGAGAGCCTCCCAGGGAGAGTTAGGGCTTGGGATCAGCTGCTCTTGGCAAGAGAAGAACAGCTACAATGGCCACTGGGGATGGGGCAGCTCAGCAGGTGAGAATTTCAAGTTTGGGCTCACATGTGAGCTCTCGGCCTGGTGGTTTCCGGCGGGCTGTGGTGGCCGGCCGGCCAGTGGTCGAGTCACCCTCGAAGCTCGGGGAGGTCGGGGCCGGGGCTTAGTGTATTCGATTGGCGGTTGCCAAGTGTAAAGTGGTTAGATCAAAATGGAATGGGGGCATGGCTAATCTTGGCTCAATTTGGTCAACCCATATGTTTGGGCTGGGTTCACCTCTCCATGACCTGATTTTAGGCTGAGAAAAAGTTGTTTAGGTCAGCTTAATCAGTGGGGAAGGGTCACCATCTAAGTACAATTAAGCTTAAGCAAGGTTCAGTGGAATCATGGGAGTGGCTAATCCTCTTAAGGGAACATGGAAAGAGCTCCCTCCTCTTGCCATATTGGGTATGGTGAGGTGGAAAGTAGATTCCATGGCTCTCATGGCTCCTATGGGGCTCATGCATGGCTTCATGACTTGTCTTTGGCTTGGGGAAAAGCTTGGTCAATTTCATGAAAATGGATCTTAGAAATTTTGGTAATTTGATGGGAATTTGTATGGGACTCAATTTGGAATCATTTGATGATTGATTTGAACTTAGGGATGATTTTAATTAAGGGCATGATGAGAAGAATTTGTCATATGGGCTTTAGCATGAAATTTGGGCGTTTTAGGAAGGTTTCATGTAAGTGGGCTTTTGGTTTAAAAATAGATTTATGGATAGGAATTTTCTAGAAGTTTGGGCCAAATAATTGTTGGGTTTAGCTCATAGATGTGTCATGAGTGACTTGAAGCAAATTGGGAGTGATTTGGGTTTGAATTGGGTTGAATTTGGGCTTCCTTGGTGAATGGGCCAATATAGGTCAAATTGGGTTAACTTGGGCCAATGTTGGGCTAGGGTTGAAATTGATGTAAAATAAATGTTGGAAAATGTTTATGGGAGTGTTTCAGAGAGGTTTTGGCTTTGGTTGGGCTTTGATTTTGGGGTTTGGGCTTTTTGGGTTAGGTTTGGGTTTAGGTCAAAATTAGGCTTTTTGGTTTTGGGTTGAATTTAAGTGGGGTTTGGGTCTAAATGTTGGGCAAATCATGTTAGTGTTTTGTTTGTAGGGATGTTAAGGAAGGTTTAGAAAAGATTTGGGGTTAATTGGAGTTGAATTGGGTGAGTTTGGGTTAGGTTTGGGTCATGGGTCCAAATTGGGCTTTAAGGCCAAAAGTGAAATTGGATCCAAATGTCAATCAAATTGGACTTGGGTTTGGTCTAGATTGGTGTTGGAAATGTTGAATTGAAGTTTAGAATTGAATTGGACCAGGATTTGGGTCAATTGGGTAGGTTTGGTTTGACATTGGGTTCACTTAGGGTTAAAATGGGTCAAATTAGGGGTTTTGATAAAAGTGGAGTAAATTGACAAAATTGGCCCATGGTGTAGTTGAACAAAATGAAATTGGGAATATTTGGGATTTTTTAGAATTTTCTGGGAAGTTTCTGAATTTTTGGATTTTTGGGTCAAGAGGGGTACTTTGGGTATTTGGAGGGTATTGGGAGGTATTTTTGGAATTTTTGGTATTTTTGGCTATGAATGATCAATTTGAGTAATGTGGGAATGTTTGGGAATAATTTTGAGAAATTTTGGGTAATTAGGTGTTTTGGAGGATTTCAAGGGTTTTGGGTAGGCTAGGCGGGTGTAGGGTCCCGGGGGTCAAAAATTGAAAATTTGGGAAATTGAAGATTGGGTGAATTTAAGTGGAATAAAGTTATTTTGGTTGAGCCATGAAGCCATATCAAGCCCACATGAGCCATGAAGGGACTCGTTTGAGGCATCCACTATGTTGTTCCTAACCCTCTTAGCCAAGGGCTTAGGGGTTAAGGACCATCCATGTGAATCACCTACATGAGTCAGGAGGTCAAGTTAGGTATGGGTGTGATTTTAGGAGGTGTGTGAAAGTGTAGTGTATAAATGTAGTGTGTGTGTAAGTCAGCCCCTTCACCAGACCAGGCCACCCAGGATAGTCCTAAGGCCAAAGAGTCCTATAGGAACCCATCCTTTAAACTTCCACATTTGATTTCAACCCTCTAGGTGATTAGGGGTCTATAGTCAAGTTTGTGGAGTTTGCAGGGAGTTAAGAAGTGGTTTGAATTTCTAAGAGGTGGGTCCCAATTCTAGTCCTCTAAGATAGTCAAAGGAAAAGCCTAAGGCTAGATCCTAAGTACTAAAGAGAAGAAGAGAAGACCTCATCAAAAATGAGGTCAACAGCCGCCCAAAGGAAGTTATGGACGTTACCACCAAGAGTTGCATCTCATCCCCTTTGAAATTGTCGCCAAATCCATTTGAATCTCGATTTTTAACTGTGGCGGCTAAGCGCCGGCCCAGCGGTACTTAGCCGCTAGTGCCAAATTTTTTATTTTTCATTTTTTTTGCTCCAAATTTGATCCAATTTTGCTCCTTTCATCATGACCATCCATTTTCATCATACCTACAAGAAAAACACAAAATACCTTCCATTAAAGTGCAATATCATTGAAAATAGGTATAAAAATGTGCTTCAAAATACTATATATTTTAGGTGTATCAAAATCCCCCAAACTTAAAATGTTATTTGTCCTCAAGTGTCAGTTAATCTCATAAAACATTTTATCATGCAAATTATGTAATGAGTTTCTTAGGAAGATAACAAAATTTTTTTCTAGAAATGAAATAGTCCAATTTAGAAAAAAGTTCAGTAATTAAAACCAACTTAAAGTTTAGAAAGTTCTTAAGTAAAATAAAATGATAAATATAAGTCTCTATCTATTTTAGAAATATTTGTAGATTTTTCAAAATATAAGATTCAAACATTTATGTTTCTCACTTAAAAATCTTTATTTGAAAAATAATTTTATGTACTATATTACAACTTTAAGCTTTAGATTTTCTTTGAACTTATATCTTAAACTTTAGGTATGAAACCAATTTTTGATTAGGCCCTTAAATCCTCAAGCTTCTCCTCCCTTTTCATATACTATATTTTTCACTTCTTTTTATTTTTTTTATTTTTTTATTTTTTTTATAAGGCAAGGATTACTATATCTGGATAGACCTTTAATGATTTTGAATTCCATCCATTTAAAATAAAGATCATATATACATCTTTCTCTTAAAAATCATAATAATAGTATCTGAAAATTACTCTTTAATAAAAGAAATTTAAGCTTTTAAGAATAAAAGTCAAATATTCTATTTATCCAAAAATACAAAACTTCTTACTAAAGATAGTTTAACTTTTTTTAACACTTCTTCATTAAGAAAATTTTAACTTTAAGTTTTTCATGATTACTATAAATTTTAACTAAATTCTTTTATTCATTTCTATATTCAAAATTTTGTTCTCCTAATATAACTTTATGTATATAATTGTTCTCAATCAAAAATATGATTTATTTTTAAGTATTCTTGATAATCAAATAAAATTTTAGGTTTTTCAAAATCTTTGTTTTTAAAATCCCCCCCAAACTTTAAATTTTTAATTAAGATAAAACATTTAAGCATAAGAAATGATACATGGGTGAGAAATAAAAACTGATATATCATGCTTGCAGAAATTTTTAATATCCTAATATGCAAGTATAATAATTTAAATACAGGAGTGAAATGAAATCATATTTAGTTTTTCAATACATTTTTCTCTTTTTTTTATAATAATAAGAAAAGTAAAAATTTCAGAAGACTTCTACAGTAGTGGAGGTTTTCAAAGCAAATACATACCAACTAAAATGACACACTCATACAAATAACATATGATTGTGGAATTTGAAGAATATTAAACATGTAGTTTTCCTAAGTAGAAGTTTCTAATAGTGGTTTATAATTTCCTAACAGTTTTTGAAATTAAAAATACATACTACTAAAAACTCTGACATAACATACACATAAAAACATTTGCTATTACACACTACCACACATCAACATATAAATCAACAATAAAACAACAACAATACCTGAATATGCATAACAGATAAACAGTACAACTACAATCTGCATACTATCAAGGTTCACATCACAACACAATCATCAAACAAGATACTAGATAAAGTACACAGTGACACAACACATCAGTAAAACAACTAAAACAAACAACATACATCTACTCTTCATCCTCATCATCATCATCATCTTGATCGTTCCAATCTCTGGATGACACATAAGGTATATAGAATGGATGAGGTGGCATCTCAGCACTCTGATCTCCTCTAATCAGTCTATCTAAATATTGCTGATAATTCTCCTCATATTCATCATGTTCTACAATATATCTCTCAACATTATCCAACTTACCATCCATATCTCTCACATGCTCTCGCGTAAGGCTCACCTTTTTCAAAATCTTTCTTAATAAACCAGTCTGTGAATCAGTAGATGACGAAGCACGTGCAGTAGTAGCACGAGAAGTAGAAGCAGCGAGGCGTGCAGCGACGAAGCCCTACCAAATCCTCCTCTCCAACCAAACTCGAATGTACGATGTAAGCACCAACGTTTACACTAGTAATTGGTCTCAATGGCTGAAGTACCTCTTCCCAGGTTTCAAATTTCACTCCAGATCTTTCACAAAGTGAATGAATCAAGGAAGGAATCCCATACCTGCAGTCTTGGTTGATCTAGCACAGTTCGAAGCATAATAAAAAATTATGCTTCCAATATCAACAGGCTTCCCATGCTGAATACAATGGTTCAACACCGCTCTTTCTCTCATCACTTCACTGGTATGACTTGAAGGTAACAACTTAGATGAGATAAAATAATGCCATGCCTTAGAAATGCCATTCAATTTGGAAGCAGGAAAGTTCACTCTTCTATCACTTGTAATTTTCCATAATCCTCTTCCATCAGTCAGAAACTCCATAATCTCATCTAATTCTCCTTCCGAAGGATGATAGTTAGAATAAAAATAGAACATGTCAGGAGGTAGTTCATAAAAAGTATTGATTGCACCAGAAGAGAAGTTTACTTCATGCCTCCTAACCATCACCTAATTTCCTCTGCAGCAGGTAAATTTGCATAAAATTCTCTTACCACAGAAACAACAGCAACAGCGGAGAAGCAATAATAATTCTGCCAGGTTTTTCTTGCAATCATATCTTCAATCACCTCTCAAGGTTTACTAAACACACACTCAGGAATCAACTTACATGATTGCAATGCATCGACGTATCATTCCTCAGCTCTCATACTAACAAATTTGTCAGAATCAAACTTCGTCTTTTCTCGTGCACGCTTTGACTTTGGAGCCATCTCTAAAAAATCACGAGAAATTCACCATAAATTACAAAATCAAACAAAACTTGCTAAATTATCTTCCAAAAGATATTTTCACTAAATCCAAGCAATTTATCAAGCTTTTCCCCAAATTTTCACCATGAATAGTGATTTTAAGATCTTCCAAAATGTACTCAAAATAGATGGTGAAAATAAAAATTTTTACTTAGGAGTAGTGCTCTTACCTCAAGGAATCCAAATCTAACAATTTTTGTTGAGATCGGCTCTTAAATGATCCATAATATGATACCCTAGGCTCCTCTTTCGTGGCAAAGCAGGGTTGAAGATGACGGGGCGGTTGAAAATGACAATTTTTGGGTTTTTAACTTTCGGGAATCAATTTTCGTGAACTGGCGCCTAAGCACGAACTATCGGCGCTTAGCAGCAAAATCTGGCGCGTAAGCGCTGACACTTTGACGCTTAGCCGCCAATACCCAAATTTTTATAAGGTATATGCACTAAATCACTTGGTTAATTACCCTTAATTAGTCCACAATAATTAATTCTCCCCACAAATCTTCAATAGTCCAAATCAAAATTAAATAACCAATGATTCCACACAAATTTCACAAAAACACAAACTTATATTAAAATAAACATAACATTCAATACAATACTAGAATTTTTATCCAAACATAAAGGATAAAATTCTCAAAATACAAGACACTATAATCTTAAACTGATAAGTGTACATCTCTAAGATGTACCCATCACATCATCGAGCATATATAAAAACATTAAACACACCAAACATGAACTCACAAGAACACTAACATAACACATAAGACACTACACAAATAGAAACAAAACACTTTTAATTCCACTCTCCATTAGGCGGAATATAACCAGGACCACTATTATTCTCATTTAACCCTTTAGGAATATAAATTTGATAGAACGGGCGATCATTGTCCATTCTTATATCATCTTCTTCAATCCATTTTTTCTTCACAAACATCGCCTTATCTATTTCTTCCACATACCTTGAATGATTGAATTGCATCTTGAGTTGCCATCCCATGTGATCTAGATGTAAAGTAATATCATTGATCTTTGCTTCCATTAAAGTCACTCGGGCTTCAATTTTTGCAATCATCTCTACAATACCTTGAATGCTAACAGCCAGATATCCATTAAATTACTCCTTAGCACTATCACTAATGAACTTACTTTTGTTAGAATCTTGCTTCTTCTTCATCTCGTTCTCCCAGGAAGACATGGTGCTCAAAATTCTCTTCTTAGACTTCTGTCGGCATATTTTTAAGTTATGTGTTTTATTTTGAAAAGGGGTCGCCTAACAGAAGTTGTCGGCGAATTTTAGATTTTAATTTTAATTTAAATATATATATATATGATTTAGAAAGTAGTATTTGATTTTGAAAATAATTTTAAGATATGAAATCAAACCGATCTCACATCCCAGATAGTTTATATAAACGAGCACCGCATCACAAACCGTGTATCTATCCCGAAGAATAGACACACTGTTTGGTGATGGGGCTCGATTAAATAAACTAGAAGATTTGTGACATCCGTTTGGTCTGCGAACCAATTTTATAAGCCGACAAATTCCCCTGCTTAATATAAATGAATTAAGCAGGGTTTATATTACCCGAGTTCTTAAAATTCCCTATAAGGGCAAGCCCCTATAGTTAATTACATCTTAAGTGACGGGAATCACTTTAAGAAAACTCTCGATAATAATCGTAGTTCTCGCTCTCAAGAATCTCAAAGTTTAAGTTTTCAAGGGATTAAATTTTAGAATTTCAATAGGGAATGGATCAAATTTGGAACATTTTGTTTTGGGAATTCAAAGGAAGAAAGGTAGGAGAAATTACAGATTCGAAGCGAACTTTGGTAATTTCCCGACTATCCTATTGTTTGGCTTGAATTTAGGAAAGTCCTAATGTTTATTTAATATTTTGATCTTGCCAATTTTAATTAATTAGGACTTATGTTCGTAAGACATGATCATACAAATAGCCTCGAAGATGTGAGGGTTTATGTCATATCGGATGACTACCTCGGAATCCTAAGACTGGTTAGGGCTTAATTTGCAATGCAAATGCCTAACAAAAGGTTGAGGATTTATGTTGCATTAGGCAAACTACCTCGAAGTCCTATGGCTTAGTTATTTAATTCTAAGAAAGTTTTGCTGAAGTAGACTCAAGTTTTGCTGAAGCAAACTACCTCGAAGTCCTATGGTTTAATTTAAACTTTAATTTGGTTTTATTTTTTTTAATTTTAATTTTGATTTAACTTTATTATTTTTCTTTTAATTTTAATTTAAAATTTTATTATTATTTTTTTATGCTTTATGGATAATTTAATTTTAATTGTTAAAGTATTAATTTAATTGAAATTTTAAAAGGATTTAATTTAAATGTTTTAATTTTAATTTAATTTAATGATTAAGCATTTCAAGTTATGAATTTGGATTATCATTTTAATTAGGAATTGAATATTATTGAGGTGATTAATTTAGGGATTCTTAGATTAAAGAATAAATTTCTTCCTAATAATATCCCTATTTTAATAATTCTAATTTTTCATTATTCTTCCAAATTTAATTAATTATTTAATTAAGGCTTATTTTGATTACTTTCAAATTATTTGGTAGGTTTCTACCCTTTAAATACCTAAGTTTCAAACATCCAAAATCAACTCAATATCAAATATTTTACCCATCCTTTTAATTAAACCTAAAATTTTTAATTATAGGTTAAAATTTTAATTACCATTTTGCCTTTTATGCTTACTAATTCCATAACTCACTAAATTGAGCTTAACTGAATTTGAAATTTTTATGTGGCTTCACTTATATGTCAATCAAGACATTAGAGAAGAAAATGTAATTTTTCTGTATTTAATTTATTTATATAATTATTTTTTGTGGAAAATAAGGATTTTCAAGGAAAATTCAACAACATGACCAAGGGAAAGTTTCTGTTCTTAAGAAAATTATGAGACATTCCTAATGACTAGAGGACCACTTGGACCAATTTTGGTGATTTTTTGAATTATATTATTTTTATTATAATTATTTTGAGTTTTGGAGTATTAATTAATTTAAAAACAAAATAAAGATTGAAAATTGAATTTTATATTTTTCAAAAATCTCTCTGATATCAAGGAAACCAGAGAACCAATTTTTGTAATTTTCTAATTTTTCTTTGATTTATTAGAATTATTTTTAGTGAAAATGCTAGAAAATACATTTTTTTAATTTTAAAATTACCTTAGGGCTTTAAAATTTAATATCTCATCATAGAGACTTAAAAAAAATATGGGGTTTGTTCCTAAGTGATTAAAATTCAAAATATAACATTTTGATGAATTTTATTATTTTTGTGATTTTTATTATTTTTTAATTATTAAAAATATTAAAATTATGCAAAAAATCAACTTTTTTAGAAAATTGCAATTTTACTTTTCTTAAATTCCCCTGATATCAGAGAGGCTCCAAAACCAATTTGGCGAATTTTTGAAATGTATTTTGAAAGTTATGAATTTTTAAAGTTTAAGTTGGCTAAATGGCTTAATCAACCCATTTGGTAGGGCTAACCAAGTCCAATTGACTTCAAATTTTTTGGTGGGTTTCTCAGATCCTAAAGGTCAGTGGAGAATTGATTTCAAGTCAATTTGATGTATGATTAGCTCTAATTAATTAAGGATCTATTTTGGGTGTTTAAGCCAATTAGGGTTATTCCAAGTGGATTAATTGAAAACCTATTTTTCCTAGAGTCCTCTGGTCACAAGAAACATCCTCAAATTTTTCTAGAATTTATTTCTCAACATGCTAATTATTAGAATTAAAATACTCAGAATAGTAACCTAGAATTGAAAAATCAATAACTCTTCATAGGGGTGGCCTCTGACTTTGGAAAATTTAGGGAATGTTCCCAAATTCAGAGGCTTCAAAAGCCCTATGGTCTCTTGCCATGGTAAATTGTATACATGCATAGAGAATTGAAGATGTACAGAGAGTAAATAAATTATTAAAAATCAAATACTCAATGAAATTAAATGATTTCTTTTTCACATTATTCTCCTCTGTTCACAGAGCAAGAGGGTATTTTTATTTTATTTTTCTGATTTTTCTACACAAAGTTATGTATTTTTGAAGTTTAAGGAATTAAATAAATAAGAAAATGCCTATTTTCCTACCTATCCAGCGCGGCGCCCTGTCATCCTCGGCATCTCCGAACGACCACGCGGCGCGCTCCCATTCGATGCCACCACTTGAGTCAGCAGCTCGGGTCCAGCCTTCCGCGTGTCATCCACTAATCCGACCTGATCTGAGCCGTCCATTCGTGCGTGTATTGAATGAACGACATCCGTTCATCGTCCCCAAACCTCCTAGCCCGAGAACCGTCCATCTTCTAGGCTTAAGATCTCGCTCGATACTTGACCAAATTAAATGTTCTTATGCTCTATATATTCGTCTCGAGAAGACGAACACATCCATACAGTTTATGTGGCATGAAATTGACTCAATAAAAATGGAGAATGTTCGAAGCTCGGGAAGAAGAGTGAGACCATACCTTTGCTCGGAGAAGTGTGGCTTCGATCCGAGGGTTGTGTCACCTTCGATTGGGTCTAAGCAAGCTCCGGATGAAGTCTCCCGGCTCGGTGAATTGTCCGAGTATGATTTTGACCAAGCCCGATTTCAACCTTTGGAGTCCGGAACAGATGGGTGGCCCGGAGAGGGGCTTTCACCTGGGAACTTCTCCTCTCGACCTTTTGCAGTGTGTAGGTGAGTTTAATTTGACTTTGGTGGATGATTTGGGAATGTCCCGTTTCGGCTCGAGAATTGAGCTCCAAAATTGAGCTCAATTAGTGGGGATTAGGGCAAGAGGACAGTGGGGATCAAGTGCTCTAGGTGTGGGGAGTGTCTGGAGTGATTTTGGCAGAGTTTCCTTAAGGTTTTTTTCAGCACCTCTTCATGGCCGAGAGAGGTGGGGTTTAAATAGGAGAGGCTGGAGGGCCTCCCAGGGAGAGTTAGGGCTTGGGATCAGCTGCTTAGGTCAAGGGAAGAACAGCCATGGTGGCCATTGGGCATGGGGCAACTCAGCAAGGTGGAATTCCAAAGTTTGGCTCCTCCCCATGTCTCGGCCATGGCGTTTTCCGGTGGCCCGTAGTGGCCGGCCGAGCAGCAAGGGTCACCCTCAAGGTCGTGGAGGTCGGGGTCGAAGTTGGTAAATTCAATTGAAGCCTTACATGTGTAAAGTGGTTGGATCAAAATGGCATGTGCAGGTGGCTTCTTTTGCACTTGGTTTGGTCAACCCATGGAAATGGGATTGGTTCACCTCCCCATGGCTGATTTGGGCTGAGGGAGGATCAGATGAATCAGCTAGGAAAGGGTAGAGAAGTCACCATCCATGAATATTTTGATTAATCATGGATTAAGGTGAAGCATTAAAAGGGTTAAAACCTTTTTAAGGGGGCTTAAAAGAGGCTCCTACTTTTGCAATTAATAGTATGATTATGTGTAAAGTGGATCCCATGGCTTCATGTGGCTTGTGCATGGCTTCAAGGCTTCGCTTCATGGCTTGGCTCACTTACATGAGAAAGGGATTTTGGGATTTTTGGCATTTAGAGGTGACTTGGCATATGGCTTGATTTGGAACCATTTGATGATTGATTTAGGACTTAAGGGATGATATTAATTGAGTGTTGATGGGATGAGATTGTAATGTGGGCTTTAGGATGAGTTTGGGCTTTTAAAATTTAATGAAGATGTGTTTTTTTTAAAATGGTTTAGGGAAGTGGGATTTTGGATTTTAAAATGGATTTTAGGATGAAATTTTGGTAAAGGCTTGGGCCAAATAATTGTTGGGTTTGGCTTAAGGATGTGTCATGATTGATTTGAAACAAGTTTGGAGTGATTTGGGTTTGAATTGGGTTGAATTTGTGTTGATTTGATAAATGTGCCTATGTAGGTCAAATTGGGCTAATTTGGGCCAATGTTGGGCTAAGGTTGAAATTGATGTGAAATTGATGTTGGCAAAGGTTTATGGGAGTGTTTGAAAGAGGTTTTGGCTTTGGTTGGGTTTTGATTTTGGGGTTTGGGCTTATTTTGGTTAGGGTTGGATTTAGGTCAAAATTGGGCCTTTTGGTTTTAGGTTGAATTTGAGTGGGGTTTGGATCCAAATTTTGGGCAAATCATATTAGTGTTTTGTTTGTGGGGATGTTAGGGAAGGTTTAGAAAAGATTTGGGGTTAATTGGAGTTAAATTGGTTTGGTTTGGGCTAGGTTTGGGTCATGGGTCCAAATTGGGCTTTAATGCCAAAAGTGAAATTGGATTCAAATGTCAATCAAATTGGACTTGGATTTGGTCTAAATTGGTGTTGGGAATGTTGAATTGAAGTTTAGAATTGAATTGGGCCAGAATTTGAGTCAATTGGGTAGGTTTGGTTTGACATTGGGTTCACTTTGGGTTAAAATGGGTCAAATTGGAGATTTTGACAAAAGTTGGGTAAATTGACAAAATTAGCCCATAGTGTAGTTGAACAAAATGAAATTGGAAATATTTGGGATTTTCTGGAATTTTATGGGAATTTTCTGAATTTTTGGATTTTTGGGTCAAGAGGGGCATTTTGGGTATTTGGAGGGTATTGGGAGGTATTTTAGGAATTTTTGGTATTTTTGGCTATGAATGATCAATTTGAGTAATGTTGGAATGTTTGGGATTGGTTTTGAGGAATTTTGGGTGATTTAGGTGATTTTACAAATTTTGGGTGGTTTCAAGGGCATTTGGTAGGTTAGGCGGGTCCGGAGCCCCGGGGGTCAAAAATTGAAAATTTAGAAAATTGAAGATTGGGTAAATATAAGTGGAATGAAATCATTTTGGTTGAGCCATGAAACCATATCAAGCTCACATGAGCCATGAAGGGACTCACTTGAGGCATTCACTATGTTGTTCCTAACCCTCTTAGCCAAAGGCTTAGGGGTTAAGGACCATCCATATGAATCAACTTTATGAGTCAGGAAGTCAAGTTGGGTATGGGTGTGGTTTTAGGAGGTGTGTGAAAGTGTAGTGTACAAGTGTAAGGTGTGTGTAAGTCAGCCCTCACTGCGACCGAGCCACCTGTAGGAGGCCTTAAGGCCAAAGAGTCCTATAAGAACCCATCCTTTAAACTTCCACATTTGATTTCAACCCTTAAGGTGATTAGGGGTCTACAGTCAAGTTTGTGGAGTTTGCAGGGAGTTAAGAAGTGGTTTGAAATTCTAGGTGGTGGGTCCCAATTCTAATCCTCTAAGATAGTCAAAGGAAAAGCCTAAGGCTAGATCCTAAGTACTAAAAAGAAGAAGAGAAGACCTCATCAAAAATGAGGTCAACAAATGGACCCACTATAGGTGTGGTGAGCTGACAGAGCACACCACACGTATTGGTGTTGACCGAAGTGATCAACAAAACCAACACAAAAGTCAAAGTAACAAACTTAGGACAAAGTAGAAGAGTTTCCGCTGGGGAGTGTCAAGTATATCTCTGAGACTGGAGATTCCTGAACTCTCGCTGGGAAAGGGAAAGGAGGTGAATCCCAAATCACATGATCTGGGGGAATTTCGATTTAGATTTTATTATGTTTCAGTTTAAATTTTGATGTGTGAGCTCAGATTTTAGTTTGAGTTTAAATTTAGATTAAAGTTTTGTTAAGATTAATTTTGAAGGGATTTGAACTTGAAATGAAAATTGGAATTTTGTGGTTTTAGATGTAACATCTTCAACCTCAAAAGAAAATTGAATTGATTGGATTGAATCATTACAATGAGGAGAGATCTCAGAGCAATGCGGTATTAGATGTAAAATCCTTAACCTCAAGAGTTTGATTTTTTGATGTATTTCATTGCGATAGGGAAATAACCTAAAGCAATGCAGTATCGGATATAAAATTCTCTACCCTAAAAATTTGATTTTGATGTATTTCATTGCGATAGGGAAAGAACCTAAAGCAATGCAGTATCGGATATAAAATCCTCAACCCCAAAAATTTGATTTTGATGTATTTCATTGCGATAAGGAAAGAACCTAAAGCAATGCAGTATCAGATATGAAATCCTCTACCCCAAAAATTTGATTTTGATGTATTTCATTGCGATAGGGAAAGAACCTAAAGCAATGCAGTATCGGATATAAAATCCTCTACCCCAAAAAATTTGATTTTGATGTATTTCATTGCAACAGGGAAAAGAATCCTAAAGCAATGCAGTCTCAGATATGAAATCCTCTACCCCAAAAATTTGATTTTGATGTATTTCATTGCGATAGGGAAAGAACCTAAAGCAATGCAGTATCGGATATAAAATCCTCTACCCAAAAAATTTGATTTTGATGTATTTCATTGCAACAGGGAAAGAATCCTAAAGCAATGCAGTCTCGGATGTAAAATCCTCAACCCCAAAAGTTTGATTTTGATGTATTTCATTGCGATAGGGAAAGAACCTAAAGCAATGCAGTCTCGGATGTAAAATCCTCAACCCCAAAAGTTTGATTTTGATGTATTTCATTGCGATAGGGAAATAACCTAAAGCAATGCAGTCTCGGATGTAAAATCCTCAACCCCAAAAGTTTGATTTTGATGTATTTTATTGCTATAGGGAAAGAACCTAAAGCAATGCAGTATCAGATATAAAATCCTCTACGCCAAAAATTTGATTTTGATGTATTTCATTGCGATAGGGGAAGAACCTAAAGCAATGCAGTCTCGGATGTAAAATCCTCAACCTCAAAAGTTTGATTTTGATGTATGGTAATTGATTTTGCAAAGATTTGTAGTGTTGATTTGAAAAGTGTGGAATTTTGGTGTTTCGAGAATTTCATGAGAGTTGTGAAAGTTTTTTTTTTGGAAAGAAACAGATTAGGAGGGAATATGTAGATGTTACATATCCTATTCAAAAAGAGTTGATCGAAAGTTGCTGGTTTGGATTGGATACAATTCCTCGCCATCAGATTCGAATTGAAAACCTCATGACTCCGTGTCAATGGAATCAACCGCTTCCATCCCAGACAAGGGAGAGAGTAGAATGGATTAGATTTCAGATTTGGAAGATTGAGTTTGAATTTGATTGAGATTTGATTTGAGATCTGGAAGGTTGAATTTGAATTTGATTGAGATTTGATTTAAAATTTGTGTTCATTTTGTTTGTCCTTTAACGATTCAAATTTATTTTATCGTCCATTTAATGTTCATGTGAATTTGGTGTTCATCATTTTTTTTATTTAGATTTTTAAGGAAAGTTTTCTTTTATTCTTTTTGTTTCTTTTCTGTTCTTCGTTCGAAGTTCATTTAACTTTAATGGTGTTTCCCAGTTAACTTGCACAAAAGAGGTGAAGGCCAAAAATGTGACATGGTCACTTTCATTCCAATCATGTTGAAGATACATCATACAACTCGATCTGGAATACATCTCATACAATCCATGTAGACTCAAAACGACTATGTATGATCTTTGTCGATCCATCCAAAAAGGCATCTCATTAAAAATCCATGTCTGAATAGTGAGGTACATGGTCAATAACATCACCTTCCAAGCCATCCTTGGCAAGGATGCCGTATGGATGTACGTTGGAGGTGTGATATTTTCCATGTAACTCACAGCTCGTAAGGCCGGAGACTCTCTAGCTCCGGGTCTGGCTGGAAGTGATAAGGTGCTTTCTTGTCATCCATCCTTCTGAAAGTAACTGAGATCCGCTTCATTGGTACTCCCGGTATGCAATGTTTAGCGACATCTGCTCCGTTGCCCTTCAATATCATGACGAAACCTACCAGTAATGGTATCTTTACTGGCCCTCGGAACTCACCTGGGCCTGCTATCCGGAGGTCAGATCCAAACATGATATTACACTTGTTTAGAAAAGAAACTGTGCAAAAAGGTCTGACAAAGTCGTGGTGATCTATGTGCGGGGGTATGCAGTCACCCTTCTTGTAAATGTTAATGATGCAACTGTTGGGTATGCAATCTGCTGGCAGTACCCTCCATGTTATCATTCTCTTTACCATCCTTTTGATGACCAATGGAATTGGATCTACCTTACCATGAGGGAGTATCCCTGGTGGGTTTCCCTTCCTGTCTTCTGCGAAGTTGTAGCAGCATCCACATTGTATTGTAATTCTCCCTTTCCCTGGCATCCATCTCCGGGGTTCCGAGTAAGTGTTTTCTCTTAGGCGGCCTGCTCGACCCATTCTTTTCAAATCCCGGAAGCAGTCCACAATTTGTTGTTGTTCGCATTTTGAGAACACGTTTGTATGTAGCTCGAGGCTTTCTAGTATATTGATCCTCCTGCCTCTAACTCTCTCGAAGTATTCAAAAGTTTGCTTTCGATATTCTGCATTCTTTCTAGCTCGTATTCTAGAATAATCTACAAATGGCGAGTCCTGGTGACATACTATGGGATATATGGCTCAATCCCTTCGCGTTCTCCTGCATACCTCGGCTCCTCAGGGATGGTCTCCGTCGGGACATCCTCCGGGGTTGCTTCTACAGCAAGGTTATGCATTACTGGTGGCTTCATCCGGTGGCGTGGTAGCCTTCCTTCTTTTGATCTTCTTGAGATTTCCCTGGTCTTTTCTGTTATCCTTGGAGCTGGCCTTCTTTCTTCAGGTTCCTGGCTAACCAGTATCCTTGAAGTATATGCACTGGTAGTAGTGACTGCCTCGTCGCGCTGGTCCGCTGCTAATTTAGTTAACATCTTGCGGATACGATGATTTTTATTTCTTCGCTGAGTTGCTGTGAGAGTAGCTCTTCGTACTTTCTGAATCTCTGTGGGCGCGGCGCTGACAAGCCTCGCCCTCCGTTGTAGCGACTACGGACTTGATTCTCTTGTCCTCCTCGGTGTTTGTTTTCCTTTCTTCTTGCTCGGGTTGGTGGCTTGGGCCACCCACTTTCATTATCGTCTAACCGGGCAGTTCCTCTCGGCCAACCGGGACCCGGTCACTTTCCTCGTATTGCGAGCCTGCTCGGTGCGAAGTCCGAGTCAATCTCTATTATCGCTCCATCTTTCACCCTCTTCTCGTCGAGTGCAAGGCTTACACCATTTCTAAAGTTCAGGACCAACCGCCAGTTCGACATTTCCCTGCGAAAAGACAAGGAAAAGGATCAGGGGCTGTACTAAGAACAAGAACATTAAGAAAATGTTTATTGGAGACAGAGTTTTCTTTTGTATTATATATTTTTTTTAAATTCAACAGGAATGAAGTGGGAAAAGATCGGGGAAAAGATTTTGATTTGGAAGAGAGAACAAGGAAAACTTTATTATCATTATTTTATTTATTTTAGCACATTTTTTTATTATTTTTGGGTTCGGACCCAGTCATAAGTAATTACTTCGCCCGTGCTTCTAGGGATGAAGAATTCATTCCTTTGAAATATCAGGTAGCGTAATACTTCTTCAAGTATCGTCCGTTGATCGGAAGCATATGTCGTTCTCCTTAGCAATTCACTAGCTGGTAAGAGCCTCCTGAGTATACTGCTTCAACCACAAACGGTCCTTCCTAAGTGGGTTCAAATTTTCCTCCTATCTTGCGGTGTGCAAGGATAGGTCTCTTGAGAACGAGAACTAAGTCACCAACTTTGAAGGTTCTTGGGCGGACTAGTCTGTCATGGGCTAGGACCATCTTAGCTTGGTATAGTTCTAATTTCTGCTGCGCTGCAAGTCTTTTCCCTTCCAGGCTTTCTAATTCCTCTAGTCGTAATTTGGCATTCTCTTCTGTCGTGATTTTGTTTGCAACTGCAATTCCGAGTGAAGGAAGCTGGCATTCTAAGGGTAACACTGCCTCGGACCCATACACCAGAGCGTAAGGTGTAGCTTGAGTAGGCGTTCTGAAGGTTGTCCGGTAGGCCCATAAGGCTTCTAATAACTTCTCGTGCCAATTTCTCTTATTATCGTCCAAAGTTTTCTTTAAAATTTGAACGAGAGTTTTATTAAAAACCTCAGCCAGGCCGTTTGCTCTTGGATAATAAATTGTTAAATACCGCCAGTCGATTCCGTGTCTCCTGACAAAATTGTTGATTTGCGTGCTTCTGAATGCTGACCCATTATCTGAGATGATCCTGCGCGGCACTCCGAAACGGTAGACAACTTGGTTCTTGAAAAACAGTAGCACGTGGTGTGCTTTCACTTCTCTGAGTGGAACTGCCTCTGCCCACTTGGAAAAGTAATCTGTAGCCGCAAGAATGAAACGATGTCCTTTTGAAGATTGTGGTTCTATTGGACCCACTATATCTGTGCCCCAACATTCAAATGGCCACGACGCAATTGTCGGATGTAGTACATTTGGAGTTTGGTGTAGAACCACTCCGTGCACTTGGCATTGGTGACAGCTCTTGGCGATTTTCATGCAGTCGGTCATCATCGAGGGCCAGTAGTACCCTAGTCTTTTAATTTTCATTTTCATCTTCGGACCCGACTGGTGAGCACCACAGAGTCCTGAATGCACATCTTTAACAATTTCACGGGCCTCGGACCCGCTTAGGCATCTTAGCCACATTTGATCGAAAGACTTTCTGTATAACATGTTGTTTATTAATGCGTAGGAGAGAGTTCTTTTCTTGATCTGATGGGCTAACGACCTATCGTCTGGTAGTTTTCCTGTTTGCAAGTAGTCTATTAATGGCCGTCGCCAATCTTCCGTGTTTTTCGTCATCGCTCGCAACTGATTCTTTTTCTTTTTCTGATTTGTGTATTGTGTCTATGTCGAGCTGTGATAGGACCTGACGTCCATGAACTGACACTTCTACTGATTCATCTTGCAAGCAGGCAAATTCTTTTGCGAGGCGGGCTAACGCATCTGCTAAAGCGTTTTCTTTCCTGGGAATTTTGTAGATCGTCACATTCGGAATCTGTTCCAACAACTGTATGACATACTGGAAGTATTGCTCGAGACTTGGTTTTAAAATTCTATCTTGTCCGATGATCCGTTGAATGATTAACTCGCGAATCCCCGTTGATGTTGATGTTTGTTATCCCCATTTGAATAGTTAATTCCAAGTCCTGTTATGAGGGCTTCGTATTCTCGCTTCATTGTTTGTACATGGCTCTGTCAAGTGGTAGGAGTATCTTAACATCCCCCGCTCCGGTGTTGTAAAGATTAGTCCGATTCCTGCCTTACCGGGCACTATCACTTACGATTCTTCGTCTTTGTGTGCTGAAGATACTCCGTCGAAATATAATTCCCAACGTCGATCATCAGGGTCTTCTAAGCTCATTATTTGTTCGTCTGACAAATCGTCATTGAGAGGAGATTCTGCCGGCAGAGGGTGTGCTGCTAGGAAGTCTGCTAGGACTTGTCCCTTTACGGCACGAAGAGGCACGAAAGTTATATCGAATTGCATTAATATCATTGACCACCTGGCAAGTCTGCCGGAAAGCGTTGGGCGAGTCATCAAGTATTGCAATGGATTAAATTTCGAGATCAGGTTTACCTTATGAGAAAGCATGTAGTGCCTGAGCTTTTGAGCGACGAAGATCAGAGCCAAACAGTGCTTTTCAATTATGGGGTACTTTATTTTCGTCGGAAGTAAATGACGGCTTAGGTAGTAAAGAGCATTTTCTTTACCCTCATCATTGACCTGGGCTAACAGGGCTCCGAGAGAGTCATCTAAAGCCGCGATATAAAGTATCAACGGTCTACCCGAGATCGGGGTCGCTAAGACGGGAGGTGTCATTAAATATTGTTTAATGTCCTCAAAGGCCTTCTGGCATTTCTCCTCCCAAATAAATTTGGCGTCCTTTTTAACTAATGCCGAGAAATGCTGACACCTACCTGACAAGTTTGAGATAAAGCGTCGGAGATATGCCAACTTCCCTTGAAAAGATCGTAGTTGTTTTAAGGTTTTGGGAGGTGGCATTTCTAAGATAGCTTTAATCTTTTCCGGGTCGATTTCAATTCCACGATGTCGGACAACGAATCCTAAGAATTTCCCGGAGGTGACGCCGAAGGCTCATTTTAAGGGATTCATCTTAAGGTTAAATTGTCTTAATCGTTCGAAAACAATTCTCAAATCATACAGGTGGTTTTCCTTTACTTTGCTTTTGATGATCACATCGTCCACGTAGCATTCGACTTGATTGTGGATGAGATCATCAAAAATTCTTGTCATCGCTCTCCGGTAGGTTGCTCCCGCGTTCTTCGGTCCGAACGGCATCACCGTGTAGCAATATACTCGGATCGGCGTTACGAATGCTCGTAAGTTTTTCATCTTCTAGAGCCATTTTTATCTGGTTGTATCCTGAAGATCCATCCATGAATGAGAATATTTCATGTGTTGAAGCAATGTCGATCATTAATTCTGGGATCGATAGAGGGAATTCATCTTTTGGACATGCCTTGTTTAAATCTCTGAAATCCACACAAATTCTGATTTGACCATTCTTCTTCCTGACTGGTACCACATTGGCTAGCCAAGTCGGGTATTGTTCTTCACAGACAAATTTAGCGTCTATTAGCTTTTTAACTTCAGCTATGACTTGTTGTTCGATTTCTAGACGCATTCTTCTGGTACCTTGTCCGACTAGAACGAAGTAGGATCCACTCCTAGCTTATGGACTGCAACCTCTGGAGCTAATCTTGGCATCTCATCGTAGCTCCAAGCAAAACAGTCTTTAAATTCCATTAATAACTTGATTATTTCTTCGGAGTCTTCTTTATTGAGTAAGGAGCTAACAAAGGTAGGTCTAGGCTCTTCGCTAGTACCTAAGTTAACTTCCGTTAACTCATCTATTGTAGATTTGATCTATTCTTCGAACTCTGGTGGAGCATTTCCAATTTGTAAATCTTCAAGTTCTTCTGTAGTTTCCATGCAGTTTTCATTAGACTCGCAAGTGACAACCAAGCAAAATTCAGTATCGTCAACTGATCCTACTGTGCTGAATCCGAGACCATGCTTTGAATTGGGTGGACGACCGGAGTTATTCCATAATTTTTCAAAATGTTGTGATTGACCTTTTGTCCATTGTCGAGGTAAGAAACCACACTGAATTAAATTTTGAACACAGGGAGAGTACCACTCAAAAGGTAATTCCATTAATTTGGAAGAAGTGACATCTTCAAATTGTACATTGTTTTCAGTTTTGTAGGAAGGAGCACCACGATAGAATTTGATGGGCTTTGCACCGCCGCTACGTACTTCTTTGACCACCATACCCTCGATCTTATTAGAATGGATCGGGGTTAGGGTCATAGTATGTACATAGTGGTTAAACTTCTCGTACATCGATTTATATTCTTCGTTCTTTTCATCTTCGAGAGGGATCCTGAATTGCAGCTTCTTCCGACTTATTGTCGCTGCTTCTTGTTTGATCTCTTTTTCTTCTTCAGAACTGTCTTCCCAATCAACATTGATGGCTGGTTTCCTCTGTCCAACTATCCTAACGTCTCTGCCACGACCTTGTCCCCGGCCTCGACCTCGGATGCGAGTTGTGGAGAAACCTTCACCATCTCGCCGTAAGGGAGTGGTGAGTGACTGTTGGATTAGAACTTCAGGTTCTTCGTTGTCCCGGACTTCCTTTGCTTCATTCGTTATGGTATCTCTGGAGAAGATTGTTTTCTTCGGAGGTGCATAATAAGCTGCATCTTCATGGATTCCAATTTCATGTACGGAGAAAGGTTGTAAGTCACCTTTGATGCACTCGTTCCCCTCCATCGTAGTATTTGATGCACTCGATGTAGGGATGATGGTACCATCCTGTTTTCATGTATCCATGGTCGGCCCAGTAGAGCGTTGAATGACGTTTCTGAATCAATTATGTGAAATTTTGCGGTTGTCTTTGCCAAGTCACCGGTTTTCATTAGCAGTGTTATTGATCTGAGGGCTCTTTCTCCTTTCTGGTTGAATCCTCTTAATAGCATTTTGTCCGCTTCGAGCTCGCGAGCATCAATTTCCAAATATGCTAGCGTTCGAAGATTCATTATATTTATTGATGCTCCCGGATCCACCAATACTCGGAGAGTGTAAACTTCCCGATTGTAACTCGAAATGTACAACGGTCGGTTGTGGTCTCGTCGTCCCAAGTAGTAGGTCATTGTCCGTGAAGGTAACACCTCGCTGTTCCTTTAACGAGCAAACCTCATCTAAGGAATCTCCTGTCATTTGAGCTAAGCAAATTTCTGGTTCAAGTAAGGCCTTGACCAGAGATTCTCTCATCTCCTTTGATAAAATGAGAGCGTCATAGATGCTTAGTTTGGCCGGTAGTTTCCTAAGATGGGCTAGCACGTTGTAGTCCACTTTATTTCCATGTGTCTCGATTTCTTCCCGAATGGGTATTTCTTCTGCGGGGTTGGTTCTTCCCGAACAACCACACGCTTTCCTTTGTCCTTTGGACCCATTCTCGGAGCTAGAACTCTTCTACTTCTCAAGTTGACTTCTGTAATTTCTCCTGAATCCAGTATTGAGTTTGCTGGTGTTTCCTCCTGAATTGGAATGATAGGTTCTTCTGGATTAGCTTCAGAATCTGAAGGCTCTAACTCTATTGTGACTGGAGCTCCTTGAAACTCGCAAATAGATTCATTGCTTGTTGAACTCTCGTAGCCTCCCTGGTGGTTATCTTCTTCGTCATTGTGATCGTCGAGATTGTGTATGATTTGAGAATTGTCACTTGTATTGGAATCGATGTCCGGATTAGGTTGGTTGTCGCTAGTTACGTAATCGTTAGAGACAGTCAAAATGTAGCCAACGCCATAACCCTTATCATTATAAGATCCTGCCGGAGCGAGCAAATAATTATACAGAGTCAGAGGTTCGAGGGATTTCTCCCCCGAATCGGAAACAACTATCCTAGGATAAGCAGCCCCTAGTCTAGCCTTAAGAGCCTTGGTCTTTTCTTCTTCATCAATTTTCTTCTTTTCTTCAATCGTCTCTTGTTAAGGTGGTTCTTCTATCGCAAGTGATAGTGCCGACTTGACAGGTTTTGAACTCTGAATTGAGGCTCACACCGAAGCTGTTTGGATGTGATCCAAAATCTTCTTCGAAGAATTTGTCCAAGCGGTAGTCCATCCATCATCAGTCGCATAGGGATCTATCGGAACAATGAGATCCGTCGAGATAAAATTGACGGAACCTCCTTTCTGGGGTTCCTTCATGTACTCATTCGGGATCGTTATATTCCCTTTTCGAAGATTGTCGTTGAGCCAACTTTTGAAGGTAATACAATCTTCTATCTTATGTCCAAGCATCCGGTGATAAGGGCAAAAGTTGGGATCACCTTTCTTGTCGACTTCTTCTGGTCTCTTAGGTTCTGGCAGTTGGAAATCTGGAGTCTTCATCGATGCGCGAAACATTTTCGGCACTCGCCTCATTCTTGAACGGATACTCCTCGCTCAGAAGCTCCCTTAACGTACGTTGTGGACGAGGCGGTTGTTCATACTGTTGAGATGACTGATAGCTGGGTCGGGGTTGCTGGTGATTCTGTTGAATTTGCTGCGGCCGTTCTGACGGTATTTGTATTGGCTGCTTGCCTTTATCGACTGCTGCGACGATCCCGGACTTCTTTTCAAAAGTTTTCATGGGCTTCTGTTTGTCTGTTTTGTCGGTGAAACTTAATTGCTTCGCCTCCTCTTGCAAGCTTCCGGCCTTGCTTAACAACTTCTCGAAAGTCTTAATAGTAAATCCCTTGAGGAGAAGTGCTATCGGGCCATGAATGCTTTTCAGTAAAATGCCGACTGCGTGCTGTTCTTGTAGCTGTGGCTCACACTTCATACTTAGATTCCTCCATCGAAGTATGTAGTCTACCAAAGTTTTGTTCGGCTTCTGCTTCTCTACCACTAAATCACCTATAGTGATGTGATGCTGAGCTCCGGCAAATCGCTTGATGAAGAGGTTCTCTAATTCTGAAAATGTCTTCACCGAACCGTTCGGTAATTCTGTATACCAATCAAAGGCGATCCCTGACAGGCTGCTGATAAATTGTCGGAAGAGTAAAGCATCACTTCCACTGGCATTGCAACAACTGGCACGAAAATGTGCAACATGCTGTCGGGGGTTTCCGGTTCCATCAAAGGTCTTGAACAGAGGTGGTATTAAGCCTTTCGGGTATTGGACAACATCGAATTCTTCGGGGTAAGGCCTACCCGTCCGAATGGATGTCCCACTCTTTGATTGTGCCAAGGCTTCTCGCACCTGCTGTTCCACCATGCTCTTGATTTCCTTTTCCGGAATCATGTTTTGTGTTGTGTCCTTTTTAATTGATCATCCCCGTTGACGGATGTAATCTCCTTTCCTCCATCTACAATGTGAATAACTTCCGGGGTGTTTCTCTTTGGGGTTGAACCTGACTCTGGAGAGTGGCTAGGGCTACAACCATCTCTTCCATCCTTTTTGCCATTTGGGCGATCGTATCATCTTTCTCCTAAAGCTGCATCCTCATTACTTCCGACTCCTCTCTTTCTACGGCTGCAGGAGCACCTTGTGAAGCTGACGAAGCTCGTATTTCAACCATGTTAATTTCTGCAAATTCATCATCCATGAACTCTGACGAGTCAACTTCATCTCAGAATTTCTCTTCTCTTTCTCTTGCTAATCGCCGAATATCAGTTCTTAGCTTTTCCATAGCATTTTCTAATGGTCTTTTCTGTACATCTTTGCAGTTGTCATGCGATAGCTGTCGGGTTTCCTTCTCATGAGTCCCCTTCAATGCTGTAGCACTTACTTCGGACTCAAGTCTCCTGACGAGACTTTCCTTCTCAAGTTGTTGTTTTAATCTTAATTGTCCGGTAGTGGGACGCCATACCATCCTCCTAGCAGCAGAAGGTCTGGGACCGGATGGTCTGTCAGCCAAATGCTGGAAGGTGGTATCCTCCCTAATTTGTAGTCCTGAAACAACGACAGGTGGACTAGCTTTCATTCTCTTATTTGGCTTTTCCGCAGCGATAGCAGGTTCTACTCGCGGCCCAAGACGAGACTTGGCTGGCACCCGCCCTATCCTTCTTAAAATCTCTGATACAGGGCATTTTTCTTTCTTTGCTAACTTTTCTATCAGGGTTTGCAGTCGAGCAAACGGCGTAATTCTAACCCTTTTCTTACGGCCGTCATTGTAATATGCGGGCTGAGGCAATGCAGAAGCAATCTTGCGGACATTTTCCTCGTCCTCTGCGGCGGAGAGGGGATGGAACCTACTTCCTCCCAAAAGTGGTATGTATTCAGGCAGCGGTGTATATTCGGGCAGTTCTGGGATTTCCTCTAGGAAAGCAACTTCAGCAGCTCTGGCTTCTCTAGCAATCCTTCTACTTCTGTTCCTTCTCTGAGTCCGTGTCAGTGGTGGAATTCTCGAGCTGGACCCGATCTCTAAAATGGAAGGTTTCACAGGAAGATCTGTACCCTCCACGGTAACAGGTTCATCACAGTTCTAAATTTCCTTTCCCTTTAATTTGGCAGAAGCCCGGGTATGTGCAGAAACAACTAGACCAGTGGGGGTAGTAACAACAGTCCTTCTGCGAACAACAATACTCCTTTCAGTTGGAATCTTTTGCAGAGGAGGGAATTCATGAGTTGACTTGAGATTAAACTCAATCAACGGTTTCTCAGTTTCCGGTACTTTGCTTGTGAGTGAAAAGAGAGTGACGTCGGGGATTTTGATGTCGGTGTCCCCGAATCCTTGTCCGAATCGAATGATTCCATTATCAGGCAGTTCGTCCTTGAACACGACCAGGTCCAGTCCGTTGACGAAGGAGAAGATCAGTTTTGGGGCTTCCATTTCTGCAGGGCAGATTCCAAGTGTTAGTCCCCGAATCGTGCTTCTTCTTGTCGTAAAACTTATGACGAAAAAGAAAGAGTCCGAACACATTTTCGTTTACCTTAGTGTATTTGTGGTATTAAAAGAAAATTTTTTTTCGAAAAGATTTGTTCGTTAAGACAGAGAGTTATTAAAAGAAGGAGAGTTGTAGGAAGAATAAAAGGAATTGATTAGGAACTGGAAAAGGAAGAGAAAGTTTTGTAGAAACTTCTCGACCCTCAAGATCGCTCCTAAACTAATACCTATTGGGGGTCCATCCCACCTCCGAAATGAGGTAAAAGGATCTCAGAACCTCTCTATTTAGGGGTGTCTAAATAGTGGCTCCTAAATCCGAGAGAATGTTGGCTATACTTGCTCAAGGTAGAAATGAACATAGTATTCCAATGGAAAGAAGGGTAGTTTGATCCACTAGGGACATGGATACACTACCGATTTTTGAAAGCAGAACTATCTGATTAAAAATGGAGAGAGGAATTGTCCCCAGCGGAGTCGCCAGAAGTTGGACGGCTTATTTTTAAGTTATGTGTTTTATTTTGAAAAGGGGTCGCCTAACAGAAGTTGTCGGCAAATTTTAGATTTTAATTTTAATTTAAATATATATATATGATTTAGAAAGTAGTATTTGATTTTGAAAATAATTTTAAGATATGAAATCAAACCGATCTCACATCCCAGATAGTTTATATAAACGAGTACCGCATAACAAACCATGTATTTATCCCGAAGAATAGACACACTGTTTGGTGATGGGGCTCGATTAAATAAACTAGAAGATTTGTGACATCCGTTTGGTCTGCGAACCAATTTTATAAGTCGACAAATTCTCCTGCTTAATATAAATGAATTAAGCAGGGTTTATATTACCTGGGTTCTTAAAATTCCCTATAAGGGCAAGCCCCTATAGTTAATTACATCTTAAGTGACAGGAATCACTTTAAGAAAACTCTCGATAATAATCAGTAGTTCTGCTCTCAAGAATCTCAAAGTTTAAGTTTTCAAGGGATTGAATTTTAGAATTTCAATAGGGAATGGATCAAATTTGGAACATTTTGTTTTGGGAATTCAAAGGAAGAAAGGTAGGAGAAATTACAGATTCGAAGCGAACTTTGGTAATTTCCCGACTATCCTATTGTTTGGCTTGAATTTAGGAAAGTCCTAATGTTTATTTAATGTTTTGATCTTGCCAATTTTAATTAATTAGGACTTATGTTCGTATGACATGATCATACAAATAGCCTCGAAGATGTGAGGGTTTATGTCATATCGGATGACTACCTCGGAATCTTAAGACTGGTTAGGGCTTAATTTGCAATGCAAATGCCTAACAAAAGGTTGAGGATTTATGTTGCACTAGGCAAACTACATCGAAGTCCTATGGCTTAGTTATTTAATTCTAAGAAAATTTTGCTGATGACGATGGCCGTGCTGCCCACCATGCTCCGAGCTCCTTGTTGTTGCAGAGGGTTTAGTTATAGAAGATGAAAATCAAGAGATGAGAAAAGTGTTCTGGTTTAGAGAAAATCTTAAAATCCAAGTATTTTTATGTTTTAATTAAAACAAATCTTAAAGTTGATTATAACAACACCGGTTAAGATCCCAGGGTTCCATCCTCCCGACATCGTTATTTTTATCGGATTCACTTAGTCCAGATGAATTTGCTAAACTCAACTAAATGAGTTCCACACTTTCATTTAGACCGTGGGAAATCCCGTATTCCCGATCATCCAACAAGACATTTTAATTTAGTTGTAGTTGTGGTTTTTTTGTTCTGTTTGTGATTAAATTTTGAGTTGTTTTATATTTTGAAATATATTGTGGCGGTGAATTTTATCTTGTAATGACTTTTAATTTAGTTTTGGTTTCAGTTTTAGGGACTATCCTAAAGGTGTGGGTTTTCATGCAACAGTTGTTTATCATGCAATAAAAATAAAGTGCATTTGCAATAAAGTAAATTGCAAGAGGGTAAATTGCAATAAAATAAAAGCGTACCTGGAGGGTCTTCCCGTCATCCCAGGCTGCACTTAAAAACAATTTAGAATATTTAAGCATTTAAAGCATGTTCCTAGGTAAAGCTAAGGGAAGGGTTATGGTTTTCTACCAAGTTCCTAATCCTATAGCTAGTCATCTCCTATGACGTCTAGGTTCCTGTGTTTTGGTTTGAGGACGATTTTCTTCATCAAAGAACAATTAAGTTCAGTTGTTCTTATAAACATCCTATCGTACTGAGGAAGTGCTTAAGACGAATCTTAAACATCTTTTCAATACCTTTAGGATTGTGTTAAGTCCAAGAGAATTTAATTATATAATGAATCAATTATCCAGGAGTTCAAGTTTTGCTATCTTGCCCAGTGAACTAGGAGATTTGAATATCCTATGAGTGAAATAACACTTCACTTAACACTCCGTTTAAGAGTTATGACATCATGAGCTTTTGAGGGCAAATTAACGTTCAAGTGATTTGTGATTTAATTTTAATTTCAATTAATGGGTTGAAGTTTGGAATAGTGTTCAAGTTGTTTTAGATTTATTTTTGAATTCTTTTTTTACGTCTTAAGTGATGTTATATTTAATTCAATTTAATTTAATTTAATTTAATTTAATTTAATTTAATTTAATTTGATTTAGTTTTAATTTTAATTTAATTTTATTTATTTAATTTAATTTTAATTTTATTTTAACTTGATTTTATTTATTTATTTAATTTAATTTAATATGTTGTAATTTAATTTAATTTAATGTGATTTAATTTAATTTAATTTAATTTAATTTAAATTTAAATTTTAATTTAATTTAAACTTTAATTTGGTTTTATTTTTTTAAATTTTAATTTTGATTTAACTTTATTATTTTTCTTTTAATTTTAATTTAAAATTTTATTATTATTTTTTTTATGCTTTATGGATAATTTAATTTTAATTGTTAAAGTATTAATGTAATTGAAATTTTAAAAGGATTTAATTTAAATGTTTTAATTTTAATTTAATTTAATGATTAAGTATTTCAAGTTTTGAATTTGGATTATCATTTTAATTAGGAATTGAATATTATTGAGGTGATTAATTTAGGGATTCTTAGATTAAAGAATAAATTTCTTCCTAATAATATCCCTATTTTAATAATTCTAATTTTTCATTATTCTTCGAAATTTAATTAATTATTTAATTAAGGTTTATTTTGATTACTTTCAAATTATTTGGTAAGTTTCTACCCTTTAAAAACCTAAGTTTCAAACATCCAAAATCAACTAAATATCAAATATTTTACCCATTCTTTTAATTAAACCTAAAATTTTTAATTATAGGTTAAAATTTTAATTACCATTTTGCCCTTTATGCTTACTAATTCCATAACTCACTAAATTGAGCTTAACTGAATTTGAAATTTTTATGTGGCTTCATTCATATGTCAATCAAGACATTAGAGGAGAAAATGTGATTTTTCTATATTTAATTTATTTATATAATTATTTTTTGTGGAAAATAAGGATTTTCAATGAAAATTCAACAATATGACCAAGGGAAAGTTTCTATCCTTAAGAAAATTATGGGACATTCCAAATGACTAGAGGACCACTTGGACCAATTTTGGTGATTTTTTGAATTACATTATTTTTATTATAATTATTTTGAGTTTTGGAGTATTAATTAATTTAAAAATAAAATAAAGATTGAAAAATGGATTTAATATTTTTTAAAAATCTCTCTGATATCAAGGAAACTAGAGAACCAATTTTTGTAATTTTCTAATTTTTCTTTGATTTATTAGAATTATTTTTAGTGGAAAAGCTAGAAAATACATTTTTTTTAATTTTAAAATTACCTTAGGGCTTTAAAATTTAATATCTCATCATAGAGACTTAATAAAAATATGGAGTTTGTTCCTAAGTGATTAAAATTCAAAATATAATATTTTGATGAATTTTATTATTTTTGTGATTTTTATTATTTTTAATTATTAAAAATATTAAAATTATGCAAAAAATCAACTTTTTTAGAAAATTGCAATTTTGATTTTCTTAAATTCCCCTGATATTAGAGAGGCTCCAAAACTAATTTGGTGAATTTTTGAAAAGTATTTTGAAAGTTATAAATTTTTAAAGTTTAAGTTGGCTAAATGGCTTAATCAACCCATTTGGTAGGGCTAACCAGGTCTAATTGACTTCAAATTTTTATGGTGGGTTCCTATGATCCTAAAGGTCAGTGGAGAATTGATTTCAAGTCAATTTTATGTATGATTAGCTCTAATTAATTAAGGAACTATTTTAGGTGTTTAAGCCAATTAGGGTTATTCCAAGTGGATTAATTGAAAACCTATTTTTCCTAGAGTCCTCTGGTCACAAGAAACATCCTCAAATTTTTCAAGAATTTATTTCTCAACATGCTAATTATTGGAATTAAAATACTCAGAATAGTAACCAAGATTTGAAAAATCAATAACTCTTCATAGGGGTGGCCTCTGACTTTGGAAAATTCAGGGAATGTTCCCAAATTCAAAGGCTTCAAAAGCCCTATGGTCTCATGCCATGGTGAATTGTATACATGCATAGAGAATTGAAGATGTACAGAGAGTAAATAAATTATTAAAAATCAAATACTCAATGAAATTAAATGATTTCTTTTCCACATTATTCTCCTCTGTTCACTGAGCAAGAGGGTATTTTTATTTTATTTTTCTGATTTGTTTACACAAAGTTATGTATTTTTGAAGTTTAGGGAATTAAATAAATAAGAAAATGCCTATTTTCCTACTTATCCAGCGCGACGCCCTGTCATCCTCGGCATCTCCGAATGACCACGCGGCTCGCTCCCATTCGACGCTGCCACTTGAGTCAGCAGCCCGGGTCCCGCCTTCCGCGTATCATCCACTGATCCGACCTGATCTGAGCCGTCCATCCGCACGTGTATTGAATGAACGGCATCCGTTCATCGTCCCCAAACCTCCTAGCCTGAGAACCGTCCATTTTCTAGGCTTAAGATCTCGCTCGATACTTGACCAAATTAAACGTTCTTTTGCTCTATGGATTCATCTCGAGAAGAGGAACACATCCATACAGTTTATGTGGCATGAAATTGACTCAATAAAAATGGAGAATGTTCAGAATCTTGGGAAGAAGAGTGAGACCATACCTTTGCTCAGAGAAGTGTGGCTTCGATCTGAGGGTTGTGTCACCTTCGATTGGGTCCAAGCAAGCTCCAGATGAAGTCTCCTGGCCTGCCCGATTTCAACCTTTGGAGTCTGGAACAGATGGGTGGCCTGGAGAGGGGGCTTTCACTAGGGAACTTGCCCTCTTGACCTTGTGCAGGTGTAGGGGAGTTTAATTTGACTTTGGTGGAGGATTTGGGAATGTTCTGTTCTGGCCTGAGAATTGAGCTCCAAAATTAAGCTCAATTAGTGGGGATTAGGGCAGGAGGATAGTGGGGATCAAGTGCTCTAGGTGTGGGGAGAGTCTGGAGTGATTTTGGCAGAGTTTCCTTAAGGTTTTTTCAGCACCTCTTCATGGCCGAGAGAGTTGGGGTTTAAATAGGAGAGGCTGGAGGGCCTCCCAGGGAGAGTTAGGGCTTGAGATCAGCTGCTTAGGTCAAGGGAAGAACAGCCATGGTGGCCATTGGGCATGGGGCAACTCAGCAAGGTGGAATTCCAAAGTTTGGCTCCTCCCCATGTCTCGGCCATGGCGTTTTCCGGTGGCCCAGGTGGCTGGCCGGCAGGCAAGGGTCACCCTCAAGGTCAGGGAGGTCAGGGGTTGAAGTTGGTGAATTCAATTGAAGCCTTACATGTGTAAAGTGGTTGGATCAAAATGGCACGGGGAGGTGGCTTCTTTTGCACTTGGTTAGGTCAACCCATGGAAATGGGCTTGGTTCACCTCCCCATGGCTGATTTAGGCTGAGGGAGGATCAGATGAATCAGCTAGGAAAGGGTAGAGAAGTCACCATCCATGAATATTTTGATTAATCATGGATTAAGGTGAAGCATTAAAAGGGTTAAAACCTTTTTAAGGGGGATTAAAAGAGGCTCCTCTTTTTGCAATTAATAGTATGATGATGTGTAAAGTGGATCCCATGGCTTCATGTAGCTTGTGCATGGCTTCAAGGCTTGCTCATGGCTTGGCTCACTTACATGAGAAAGGGATTTTGGGATTTTTGGCATTTAGAGGTGACTTGGCATATGGCTTGATTTGGAACCATTTGATGATTGATTTAGGACTTAAGGGATGATATTAATTGAGTGGTGATGGGATGAGATTGTAATGTGAGCTTTAGGATGAGTTTGGGCTTTTAAAATTTAATGAAGATGGGTTTTTTTTAAAATGGTTTAGAGAAGTGGGCTTTTGGATTTTAAAATGGATTTTAGGATGAAAGTTTGGTAAAGGCTTGGGCCAAATAATTGTTGGGTTTGGCTTAAGGATGTGTCATGATTGATTTGAAACAAGTTTGGAGTGATTTGGGTTTGAATTGGGTTGAATTTGGGTTGATTTGATAAATGGGCCTATGTAGGTCAAATTGGGCTAATTTGGGCCAATGTTGGGCTAAGGTTGAAATTGATGTGAAATTGATGTTGGGAAATGTTTATGGGAGTGTTTGAAAGAGGTTTTGGCTTTGGTTGAGTTTTGATTTTGGGGTTTGGGCTTATTTGGGTTAGGGTTAGATTTAGGTCAAAATTGGGCCTTTTGGCTTTAGGTTGAATTTGAGTGGGGGTTGGATCCAAATTTTGGGAAAATCATGTTAGTGTTTTGTTTGTGGGGATGTTAGGGAAGGTTTAGAAAAGATTTGGGGTGAATTGGTGTTAAATTGGTTTGGTTTGGGCTAGGTTTGGGTCATGGGTCCAAATTGGGCTTTAATGTCAAAAGTGAAATTGGATTCAAATGTCAATCAAATTGGACTATGATTTGGTCTAGATTGGTGTTGGGAATGTTGAATTGAAGTTTAGAATTGAATTGGACTAGAATTTGGGTCAATTGGGTAGGTTTGGTTTGACATTGGGTTCACTTTGGGTTAAAATGGGTCAAATTGGGGATTTTGACAAAAAGTGTAGTTGAACAAAATGAAATTGGGAATATTTTGGATTTTTTGGAATTTTCTGGGAATTTTCTGAATTTTTGGATTTTTGGGTCAAGAGGGGCATTTTGGGTATTTGGAGGGTATTGGGAGGTATTTTTGGAATTTTTGGTATTTTTGGCTATGAATGATCAATTTGAGTAATGTGGGAATGTTTGGGATTGGTTTTGAGGAATTTTGGGTAATTTAGGTGATTTTGCAAATTTTGGGTAGTTTCAAGGGCATTTGGTAGGTTAGGCGGGTCCGGAGCCCCGGGGGTCAAAAATTGAAAATTTAGAAAATTGAAGATTGGGTAAATGTAAGTGGAATGAAATCATTTTGGTTGAGCCATGAAACCATATCAAGCTCACATGAGCCATGAAGGGACTCACTTGAGGCATTCACTATGTTGTTCCTAACCCTCTTAGCCAAGGGCTTAGGGGTTAAGGACCATCCATATGAATCAACTTTATGAGTCAGGAAGTCAAGTTAAATATGGGTGTGGTTTTAGGAGGTGTGTGAAAGTGTAGTGTAAAAGTGTAAGGTGTGTGTAAGTCAGCCCTCACCAGACCAGGCCACCCAGGGCAGTCCTAAGGCCAAAGAGTCCTATAGGAATCCATCTTTTAAACTTCCACATTTGATTTCAACCCTCTAGGTGATTAGGGGTCTACAGTCAAGTTTGTGGAGTTTGCAGGGAGTTAAGAAGTGGTTTGAAATTCTAGGTGGTGGGTCCCAATTCTAATCCTCTAAGATAGTCAAAGGAAAAGCCTAAGGCTAGATCCTAAGTACTAAAAAGAAGAAGAGAAGACCTCATAAAAAATGAGGTCAACAACTTCAGAAATGAAAATAGGACTTGGGGCAAGTGTTTTCCTTAGGTCAGGACCTTTTTATAGACTTGGGAGATGCTAGAATATTCTCCAACACGTTTAGAATCTCCTAAATAACTCCCACAACTTCTCCCCCACGATCTTGGCTCTAAATTCACATTTTTCACGTTTTTTATAACTGTGGCGCCTAAGCGCCAACTAGTCGGCGCTTAGCCACCAGTGCACAATTTAGCACAGGTTTGCTAAGTGTCTAAATTCTTATTCTGAATTTTCCAAATCATCAATTAAGGTCAAATAAACTCCACTTAAGTTTAAAAACTCCAAATTACTACCACTAAAAATATAAAGCCAAACCAAATTAAGCAAACAAAACACACAAAACAAACATAAATCTAAGCACACCGATAAATATGGGTTGCCTCCCACAAAGCGCTTGTTTTAACGTCTTCAGCCTGACATACCCAGAACTCATTATGAGTGATCCAACGTTAAATTCTCATCAGATTTAGATTTATTGACTGAAAATTATGGTTTAAGTCTATGTCCGTTAACTTTAAATATTTTTCCAGTCTTAAGATCTTGAATATCTACAGCTCCATAAGAATAAACTTTTATCACAATGAATGGACCCATCCACCTAGACTTACATTTTCCAGAAAATATTCTCAATCTAGCATTATACAGCAAAACTTGTTGTTCTGGTACAAGATTTTTGGTAAGAATCTTCCGATCATGCCATAACTTCATCTTTTCCTATAAATCTTAGCATTTTCATGAGATTCATTCCTTATTTCTTCAAGCTCATTCAATTGCAATAATCTTTTTTCTGCAGCATCTTTCAAATTATAATTGAACTCTTTAATAGCCTAATAAGCCTTATGCTCAAGTTCAAAAGGTAAATGACAAGCTTTTCCAAAAATCAGCCTATATTGGGACATTCCTATAGATGTTCTGTAAGCAGTCCTATAGGTCCACAAAGCATAATCCAATTTAATTTACCAATCTTTTCTATTTGGATTAACATTTTTTTCCAATATTCTTTTAATTTCAGGATTGGATAATTCAACCAAACCACTTGTCTGTGGATGATAAGCAGTAGCAATGCGATGATTAATATGATATTTCTTTGCTAACTTCCCAATAATCACATTTCTAAAATGACTTCCTCCATTAGTTATGATTACTCTTGGTATTCCAAATCTGCAAAATATATTCTTTTCTAAAAACTTTGTAACACTTTGAGCATCACATCGAGGTAAAGCAATAGCTTCAATCCATATGGAAATATAGTCTACTACTATCAAAATATAAACATTTCCGAAGATGGTGTAAATGGTCCCATAAAATCTAATCCCCAAACATCAAATATTTCAACTTCCAACATATAATTAAGGGACATCTCATTTCTTCTAGAAATATTGCCTACATGCTGACATCTATCACAATTTTTAATATAAACATTCACATCCTTAAAAATTGTAGGCCAATAAAATCCTGATTGTAATATTTTATATGCAGTTTTATCACTTCCAAAATGTCCCCCATAATCAGAATCATGACATTTTTGAATAATTTCATAAGTCTCTTCCAAAGGTACACATCTCCGAATTATAAGATCCTTTCCTTGTTTATATAAAAATGGGTCATCCTAAAATTAAGTCTTAGCATCAGAAAAAAATTTCTTCTTTTCATGATATGTCAAACCATAAGGTATAATATTACTAACAATAAAGTTTACTATGTCTACATAACACGGAACACTCCATTCTTTAACACTGAACAATTTTTCATCAGGAAAATGTTCATTAATTTCTTCAATATCACAGAAATATTTTTCTATTTCAAGCCTGGACAAATGATCAGTAATTTGAATATAAGAACCCTTCCTATCTACTATCTCAAAATTAAATTCTTGCAAAAGAAGAATCCATCTTATAAGTCTCGGTTTTGCATCATTTTTCTTCATTAAGTATTTGATAGCAGAATGATTAGTATGCACAACACATTTAGTTCCAATTAAATATGATTGAAATTTATCAAAGGCAAATACTATAGCTAATAACTCTTTCTCCGTAGTGGTTTAAATAATTTGAGCTTCATTAAGAGTTTTACTAGCATAATAAATTAATTTGAAAATTTTATCATATTTCTGACCTAAAACAGCACCAACAGCATAATCACTAGCATCACACATTAATTCAAAAGGTTTTTCCCAAATTGGTGAAATGATTACAAGTGCAGTGATTAATTTTTCTTTTAATGTTTCAAAGGCTTTATGGAAATCATCATCAAAATTAAAAATTGCATCCTTTTCCAGTAAACGATATAAATGATTTGTAATCTTTGAAAAATCTTTGATGTTACGCCTGTAGATTCCAGCATGTCCTAATAAACTTCTAATTGCCCTTATATTGGTTGGGCAAGGTAAATTAGATATAACTTGAATTTTTGCAGGATCTACCTCCAAACCTTTTTCTGAAATTCGGTGTCCCAAAATAATTCCTCCTTCTACCATAAATTGGCATTTTTCCCAATTAAGTACCAAATTAGTTTTTCACAGCATTTTAGAACTTTAGATAGATGTTCTAAACATGATTCAAATGAAATTCCAAACACTGAAAAGTCATCCATAAAAACTTCAATCCGTTTTTCAATTAAATCACAAAAAATAGCCAACATACATCTTTGAAATGTAGCAGGGGCATTACATAAACCAAATGGCATTCATCTAAAAGCAAACGTACCATAAGAACTGGTAAACATAGTTTTCTCTTGATCCTCAGGAGCAATTTGAATCAGGTGGTAACCAGTATTTCCATCCAGAAAACAAAAGTATTTATACCCGCCAGTCTATCCAACATTTGATCTAGAAAAGGGAGTGGAAAATGATCTTTCCTTGTGGCAATGTTTAATTTTCTATAATCAATTCATATTCTCCACCCTGTAACTTGTCTTGTTGGTATCTTTTCATTCTTTTCATTAACAGTCACAGTTACTCCTCCTTTCTTAGGAAAACATTGAATAGGACTAACCCATGCACTATCTGAAATAGGGTAGATAATTCCAGCATCCAACCACTTTAAAATTTCATTCTTAACAACTTCTTTCATGATATGATTTATTCTCCTTTGGGGATCAACCCGCGGTTTGCTATTATCTTCCATAAGAATTCTGTGCATATAAATTGAAGGACTGATTCCTTTAATATCAGCAATTGTCCATCCAAAGGCTTTCTTGTGCTTCTTCAGAATTTCAAGCAAACTCTCTTCTTCTTTTTCAGTTAATTGAGAGGAAAATATAACAGGCAAGGTTGAGGAATCACCTAAAAAACATACTTCAAATGATCAGGAAGCATTTTTAACTCAAGTTCAGGAGGTTTTTCAATTGATGGACCATAAGATTTATCTTTTTCAGTCATATCCAACAATTCAAAACTTTCACAAACATACTTTAAATCTTCTTGAAAATCTTCAGAATCAAATAACTCCTCTTCTTGCTTATATTCAAATTCTTCTCTTTCAGCATTCTCTTCATAAGTTGATTTGAAATAACATTCACTTAAATATTCGATAACATCCATCCTAAAACACTTATCTTCTTTACCTCTTGCAGGATATTTCATCAATTTTGAAATTTTAAATGTAATAGTTTGATCATTAACCCTCATCGTTAATTCCCCTTTTTGCACATCTATCATGGCTCTGCCTGTAGCTAGAAAAGGTCTCCCCAAAATTATGGGTATCTCTTTATCTTCCTCCATATCTAACACAATGAAATCCACAGGAAAGATAAATTGATCCACTTTTACCAAAACATCTTCTATAACTCCTTTAGGATATGTGATCGAACGATCTGCTAATTGCAGAGTTACAGTAGTCGGGGTTATTTCTCCTAGTCCCAGTCTTTTGAATATTGATAGAGGTATAAGGTTAATTCTTGCACCCAAATCACATAAAGCTTTTCCACAAAATCTTTCTCCGATTGCACATAAAAATTGAAACTACCAGGATCTTTAAGTTTTCAGGAAGCTTTTTCTGAATTATCGAACTGCACTCCCCACTAAGTGCAACAGTCACATTTTCTTCAAACTTCCTCTTTTTATTAAGAATATCCTTCATAAATTTCGCATAGCTTGGCATTTGTTCTAGGGCTTCAGCAAATGGAATATTGATGGTAAGCTTCTTTAATATCTCCAAGAATTTTAAAAATTGCTTATCCAACTTTTGTTGATGAAGTCTCTGAGGAAATGGAGGTGGTGGTTTTTCTAAATCAACCTTAGGTGGAGAAATAGGTCTTTCAAAACCTTTTGGAGCATCCTCTTTAGGACTTTCAATCTCTTCTTTCTCTACTTCAGTTTCTTTTTGAACTCTACCTTCCAATTCTTTTCCACTTCTCAGTTGAATTGCTTTCACTTGTTCTTTATTTTTTTCTCTTGGATTCACTTCAGTATTACTTGGAAGCATTCCTTTGTATCTATTACTTAAGGCATTTGCAATTTGTTCCAATTGATTTTCATTATTTCTAATGGTTGCTCCTTGAATTTGTAATTGATTTCCCATATGTGATACTACTTCTTCCATAGACAACTTCTTCTCCTTATTTTGTAAAGCATTGTTATAACCTGAAGGATAAGTTAATCTATTACTATTATTACCTTGGTTGTTCCAATTCCCCAATGGGTTTACTTGGGTATTCCCCCATTGTTGATTAACACCACCCTAATTATTGTTATTCCAGTTAAAATTTGGATGATTCTTCCAACCAGGGTTATAATAATTGGAATATGGGTTGTTAGGTTTGATTATAACATTCACAGTTTCTGGTGAAGAATAAGAATCAACCATTTGGCCTAATGAATTTTCTTCAATCATGAGATTTCATGAAGCAGTAATAATTCTTAAAGTATTGTTGTGGAAGTATTCAAATTTTTGTTGTGACAGATAGAACAAAATGTGCTCTTTACCCTTACTTGTTTCTATAAAGAACATATGTTAATTTGAAATTTATATTATTTTGAACATGGTTAGGCAGAGAAGATACCAGTCTCTCACTCTAGAGTTCCCTCAATTCCCACCACGTGAAGGCTAACTTCTCATAACAAAACTCAAAACTTCAAACCAAATTAAGGTGTTTTAGCCTGTCACTCTAAAATCCTCTAATTTTACTCCCTTTTATAAAAGTATCTTCTAATATTACATTCAATTATATGGACTACAGTTCTCACCCATATAATTTCATATGATTCTTACGAACTTTTATGAGACAATACCGCATTGGATCTTACATAATCTCAAGAAATTTTACAACTTAACAGGCCAAATTAAGAAGTAAACAAAGTTTTTGGAATCAATCTTCACAACTTCTTCCAACTTTTAAACACTTATACTTTCCACAACAATTCTCTTTAAATTATTTACTTCTCCATTTAAAAAAGAAAAAGATAAAGTGAACTACTCAGAATGCATTGAGAAAATATAAAAACACATTGATTTGAAATTAAAAACAACGATAAGAAAAATAATAAACGAAAACAAGTATTAATAAACTAAATAAAAGTAAACACTTATCTGAAAATACTCTCCACAAGACTAAGGAAGTTCCTCTGAAACTTTGAGTCTTTGCTAAACTACTTCTCAGAGCAAGTCTCCCAACTCCGTTGACTCAGAATACAGACTTCAGACTTCAATAAAAACTAAACTAAAAGAAATAAAATAAGTGGGAATAAGAATACTTCACTCTGCCCCTTTTCTCCTTTCTACTCTCTACTCCTACTCTAAATAAAAACTTTTAAAATGCAGTGGAAGAACAATGGAAGTACTCTTAAAAATGCAGTGGAAGAGTCTCCTCAAATTGCCTCCCCTAAATCTTTCCTAAGACTCTCTTTAAATAGTAAACCAAAAGGTGCCTTGGTGCTCTTCAAAATGTGTCCAGATTCGATGTATCTACCAAGGAACGCATCCCTTCATTCAAACATGCCGCCCAAAGGAAGTTATGGAAGTTACCACCAAGAGTTGCATCCCATCCACTTTGAAATTAGCGCCAAATCCATTTGAATCTTGATTTTTAACTGTGGCGGCGCTTAGTCGCCAGTGCCAAATTTTTTATTTTTCATTTTTTTGCTCCAATTTGATCCAATTTTGCTCCTTTCATCATGACCATCAATTTTCATCTTACCTGCAAGAAAAACACAAAATACCTTCCATTAAAGTGCAATATCATTAAAAATAGGTATAAAAATGTGCATAAAAATACTATATATTTTAGGTGTATCAATTATGTATCAAAATGGATTGAGGCAATAGCTTTACCTATGTGTGATGCTCGAAGTGTTTCGAGGTTTTTAATGAAAAATATTTTCCCAATATATGGAATGCCAAAAGTAATCATCACTGATGGAGAATTCAATTTTAAGAATATTCTGATTCAGAGATTGGTGGAAAAAAATATAATATTATGCATAAAATCTCTACAGCTTATCATCCCCAAACTAATGGTTTAGCAGAGGTATCTAATCATGAAATTAAATAAATTTTGGAGAAAATCATTAATCCCGAGAAATTAGATTGGTCTGCTAGACTAGACACTGCTTTATGAGCATACATAACTGCTTATAAAACTTTTATATGAATGTCCCCTTACAGATTAATCTTTGGAAAGAATTGTCACTTGCCAGTTGAATTAAATATAAAGCATATTGGGTGATAAAGAAATTGAATTTTAATTTGAAAGATGTAGGTGAGAAGAGACTGTTGCAATTAAATGAATTGGAAGAAATTAGAATTGAATCATATGATAATGATAGAATATACAAGAAGAGAAGAAACATATGGCATGATCGGAAAATTGTTAAAAAGTAATTTGAACCATGATAAAAAGTTATATTATATAATACAAGATTGAAATTATTTCCTTGGAAACTAAAATCTAGATGGACAAGACCTTTCATTGTTGTAAAAATATACTAGTTTGGAGCTGTGATTATCAAAGACCCTAAATCTGGAAGAATATTGAAAGTTAATGGACAAAGATTAAAATCATATTTTGAAGACAATAAACCTAATTTTAAAGTGGTTTTAATGTTGGATCACCTAAATAACTGGAAGTTATGTCGGGCTGACGACGTTAAACAAAGCACTTTATGGGAGGCAACCCACAGTTATTGAGTGTTTTCTTTGTTTGATGTGTTATTTGTGTTTGTTTATTACTTAATTAAGTCTTATTCTTCCTTAATTATCATTAACAACATTTAATAAATGAATCAAATCAAAATTTGGAAAAAATTTAGACAAAATGAAGTTTAGCAATTTGAATTAGCGTCGAACGGCGTTGCTATCAGCGCTGGGCCGCGCCGCTATTAAATAAACAATTTCTCATCTTTAAATTCGAGTTTTGGTGGTTCTAGGCGGCAATTCTTCCACTTGAACTCCCAAAAACTGCCCCTAGACATATGAACTACTAAAGGAATGAAGAGGAAGATCCCAAGTCTCGTCCAAATGGATTCCGACTCGATAGAAACTTCAAGATTTCAAGTTTTCAACCATAGAAAGTTCATCAATTTTGAAGTGCAAGGTCTATTCAATAAAAATATCTAAAAAATGAGGTTAATTAAGGAGCGAGGTTTTTTGAATCGAGGTACAAATTCTTCTATGACTAGAATTGATGAAATTATTATTTAGAGATGTTGGGAAGTATTGTGTTATACTACTACTGCAGTAGTTGTCTCGATTATGAAGGAGTTTTATGCAAATCTTCATGGAATCAATCAAGGATCAGTCTATGCGTGAGGTAGGTTTGTCACATTTACTCTTGCAAAGATTAATGATTTATACATGATTGAGAATTTGTCAATCTGCCACTATTCAAATTTTGCCCCGACGAAGGACAACATGAATGATATATACAGATATTTGACGGATGAAAGTGATCATTGAGAGATATGATATAACAGGTATGTAAGTTTTTTGACCACACTGTTAAATCCTACGTCAAAACACTTACATTATTTCATATGTGCAAAATTGCTCCCAACAATGAAAATCAGAAAAGTAACTAAGGAGTGTGTTATTCTAAACTACTGTATTCAAATGAGGATGCCTATTGATGTTGGTTCGATAATTGTTAAGTCTGTTTTGGGATTGATCGTCCACGGATCAAAGTATGTGTTTGGACATCCTTCCACCATATTTCTTCTTTGCAGTCAATTACAAGTACCATATGGGAACTGGGAAAGAGTAGTTCTACCTTGAAAGCCTATAAACCAAGTAGATGCATATAGTAACCAGGAAGTTGGTGATATGAATGACATGAGCATTATTGAAGATCAACCATCTCAGAGGTCAACACCTATTCCTCCTTACTTTCCTGAAAGTTTACAGATCATCTTGAAGAAAATTAAGAAATTGGAGAAGGAAGTACAACACCTGATGAATGTAATCAACAATTTATCTGATTTCTTTGATCATCTGGATTGAAGAATGAAGGAGCACTTTCATTATTCTGGGTATCTTGAAGGAAGTTTGATATGATTGATGAAAAGGAAAGGTTGGATTGAAGAAGATTCTACTGAAGAATTCCAGTTTCTTCCATTCTAAAATTTGTTCGTTCACACTCAATCCATTGGAGATCTTAGAGTTGATGATAGTTCTGAGGAAGAATGAAGACTTGATTATTGTATTTCTGTGTTTGTGTATTTGATTGCTTTGCTTTACTTTGCATGGATGTTATCTTTGGACTTACTTTCTTGTTTAGTTTTCATCGTTATTGTGTTGTGGTTGTGATCGATGCAAAATTTTAGAATTATATGGCTTGATAATGTGTAGTATTTAGTGTTATGTGTATGTGTCTGAAACTTGGATTTTATATATGAAAGTGATTTTTTGTGTTGTTTGTGTTAAAAAATATCATTTTCCATAGCTTTAGAATGTTATTCAATGCTTAATTAGACTAATTAAATGTCGGAGCGAGCTTGAAAAGATCGAAATTACAAAAGAAAGTCGGAAGCCCAGTTTTTGAACTGGCGCTGAACGATGCTATCACCAGTGCCGGACCGCACCAAAAGATAGAGAGTTTGGCCATAAGAGCAGAAAAATGCACCGAATGGCGCTGTTGCTAGTGCCGGACAGCGCTAGACTAGAAAAAGGCCTGAAACTCCAAATTTTTGTGATTTAACCCTAGGACCCGCCCTTTTTGCCCAAACCATCATCTTTTACCTCCAGCCAAGGCTGATTTTCGCACCTAGGGCTCACTAGAATTTCTATTTGAAGTGATTTCATGGCCGGAAAAGTTCGGATTTCATCTTCTCTTGGTAAGAGCTACACTTTAAACTAAATTTTTTCGATTTTGACCGTGGAAATCTCCTACGTTAAGAAGATTTGAAATTTTGAAGTTTTTAGAGAAAGTTTAGAGATTTTTCATGGATTTTGAGTTCTTATCTTTTTAAATTTACCTTAGAGTCCATTACATTGCAATTTTAAAATTGATTTGGATAAATTTGATATTTTTAGACAAATGACTCCAATAATTTCAAAGGGGAAGAGAAAATTTGATTATGATGAATGAAAATTTGTTAATTTCAAGGCTTATTCATGCTTTAGTACATTTCCGAGCAATTAGAAAAGTATTCAAGAGAAAGCCTTTGAAAATCCTGGAGATATGCTTGAAGAACTTATTGCTAATCCTCAATGGGAGATTTTCTGTTATTTTACTGCTGAAGCGATGTTGGGAATTGTTAGAGAGTTTTATGCAAATCTGTATTACTCTGAGAGTGAATACATACTGGTTAGAAGACAAATGGTTGAGTTTACCCCTGCTCGCATTAATGCATTTTATCAGTTAAGAGCGCCTTTTTCATGTGAATACGAAAAAAATTTTTATTACGAATGAAGCATTGGATACGATTTGAACTTTTTGACTGACGGAAAAGGGGAATGGAAGGTTAAACAAAGACTAAAAGTTAACTTCCCCCTTTCTACTTTGAATTCTGTATCAAAAGCCTACACTATTTCATTTCTGCAAGACTTTTGCCTACCAACCATGATAGCGAGGTTACTGTAGATAGAGCTGTTCTGAACTACTATATTCAGAACATGAAGAATATCAATATTGGTGCAATTATTCATAAAAATATTTTGACAAGCTCAAAAGGAGAGACTACAAGTGGACTAGGACACCCCAGCTTGATTCATGACCTGTGTATTTAGTCAGGTGTAGCAACTGAAGATAATGATGAGGTAGTATATCCCCTGAAGCCCATTATTAAACTAAATTTGAAAATCTATGAAGCCTATGTAGGATGGAATTGGAGTAAGAAAGCTGACGAGCCTTCTTCTAGTCATGAGAGACCATCTACATCTAGAGAGCTTACTCTGCATGATGTTATGGATCAGTTGGAAAGGTTGAACACCAGAGTAGAGGGACTAGAAGTAAGGAACAAAATAAATGATGATTATCAAGTGCGGTGAGAGAATATGAGATAGCTTATCATGATGCACATATGAGATTTTTCAGGGGAGACACTAGTGCTGTATTTCCTACTTACCCTGAGTATACTCCATACCAGCCTGAAGAATCTGATGATGGTGGAACTCCTGCAGATGAAGATTGGTAGTTTTATAGTTTTATTTTCATTTTATTTTTTATTTGTGTTTTGTATATGTGATGTACCTGAGACTCTTTCTGATTTGTATTTGTGATGTCATGTGTATTTGGTTATACTTGTAGCAAACTTTATGTTGATTTGTGATGTATGTGATGTGATAGTAGAGTTTGCATGTGTTTAATTTGTTATTTTAATTTGTGATAGTAACAGTTGGATGTTAATGTTGTGTGTTGTATGTTTTTAAACTTCTTCCCTTACAAATTTCTAACCCATATTTGTGTATAGAAATGCTCTTAATTATTTCAGGCTTACTGTTCTACTTTATGAAGAAAAACCTGCTTAAACTCAAAGGTATGAAAAGCCCAACATATTGAGGTATGAGTTATATATGTTTAAATCATTTCTTTCTTCCCATGCTAATTATATTAATATTCAAAAATCTAAGTTTGGGGGAGGGAAATAATTAACTATTAATTGTTCTCATTTAAAAGTATTTTTAAAATTATTAACATGATTTCCTGTAATAGAACTCAATTTTAAATAACTGTATTTTGATTTTATTAAGTATTTTGTAAAGTTGAATAAAAGTATTTGATAATGAAAAGTAATTTTGTAAGCTAAAATATTTGGAATAAGAGAATAGGACTATAGTCAACTATTCAAAGTAAGAAAAACTGTATGTTTGAAATATTAAGAATCTTAAAACTTTATGTGATAAGAAAGGATTGAGACTCTCTGATGAATCATTAATAAGCTAAAAAAATGCCTATAGGGTAAAGGAATGTGGTAAGTTTCAAATTTAGGGTGAGAAGGGTGAAGTTCAAAATTATTAAAGGCTATCCAGATACAGTAATCCCCACTTACAAAAAAAGAGAATAAGAAGAGAAAAGAAAAGAAAAGAAAAGAAACGCAAAAAAAAAATTAAAGAAAGAAAAGTGAGGAGAAGCTTAAGGAGATGCCTAATCAAAAATTGGCTTCACTTGGACCTACCTAAAGGGAAAAAATTAATTACTTTCCTGAACTTATATGTGTGGATTAACATCTTTAGTAGTAGTTTTCTAATAAACTTCTTTTCATGTAATCCTTTTAAGTGCCTTAATAGGACAATCTACAGTCATTTTTGAAATGAATAGAAGGCTAGAACTCTTAGACTTGATTACTAGATAGTCTTACACCTACAAAATTTACTTGAACTATACAAAGATCTTTCTGAAAATTTTACCATTGTACTCATCTAAATCAAAATTATGGTATTCTAGAAAGAAAGTTCATTGCAGTGAATCATTATTTTATGTATTAACTAAAATTACTTGAGGATAAGTAATAGTTAAGTTTGGGGGATCTTGATCCACAGAAAAATTGATAGCTTTTTACTATTCATTTCATACCTATTTTTGATGATATTGCACTTTAAAGAAAAGTATTTTTCATGATTTGATGCAGATACAGTGGTTTTAGGCCTTTGGAGCAAAAGGAAGCGAAAAGGAACCAATTTGGAGAAAAAAGAGGCAAAAGTACATTTTATTGAACTAGCACCGAACGGCGCTGTCACTAGCATCAGACCGCGCTATTTTACAGAGAATTACGACCGATTGGCAGAATAATGTGCTGAACGATGCCCTATCCTGTGCCGGACCGCGCCCTATCTCGATTTCAAAATAGATTCAATGTATTTGGCCAGATTTTGGAGGGTTGCTTTAAGAAACTCTTGGGAAATTAGTTATGGCCAAATTTAAACATCTTTGGAGCCAAGTTTAGAGAGAGGAGAGAAGAGTTTAGAGTGTATAGAGAGTTTAAAGAGAGTGTCTTTCCATTTTATTTAGGAAATATAGGTTTTATGTTTTCTCTTCTAAGTAGTGTAAGAGGAGAGGGAAAGTGAAAGATTTCTTCTTTCTTACTTATCTAAAGAGAGAATTGTGTGTTGTTGTGAAGATAGAAGAGGAGTCAAAGGAATTCCTTGAGATTTGCTTGGAGAAGAGTTTGAGATAAGTTGTCTTTTCTTTACTCTATTTGTATGATATTGTTTTATATATAAAATGTATGTTTTGTCAATTTTTTCTCATGAGTCTTGAGTAGATTTCTTTATCTTTCTTTTTTTAATGTGATGTGTTGATGTTATGATATGGAAATGATGTACTGATTTATTATGGAGAATTTGTGATGACCTTTTCACTTCGAACTTCATTTACTTTTTGATATTGCCAATTGAATTGTTAAAACTTGTTAGGAAACATATGTTCCGAAAGGATTATGAGTTCCACAACAAAAGTGAAGGTCACATTCAATGTCCATGAATGAGAGTCGTAGTTCATGGGGATTGAGTGCAAATAAATAAGAAAATATACTTTGATGGGCGTAGAATTGGTGATTTCAGAGTGACAGGCTGAAATCCTCAATTTGGTTCTATTGTTTGGAAACTAAAGCGAGAATTAGCCTTCAGGGGAAGGGAAGTGGGAGCTTTAGAGTGAGAGCCAGTATCCTCTCAGCCTAACCATGGATTTGGGGACTAAAATTAGGATTAACCAATGTTCTTTATACGCTGAAAAAAGGGTAAAGAATAGGAATGCTCCTATTTGGCACAATACATTTGCATCACTGATCTATGTCACAATAGTCATCATATTATAATTGGAGAGGAGGAAGACTCTTTCTTACAACTATACTTTGTTATAACTTTAGTCTTGTGTTAGTTTAATTTGCTAGAAGTTTAGAGCATACTTTAATAGAAATAGTAACTAAAACTATTTATATTTATTTTAAGAATTGAACTTACTTGTAATTGTGTTGTGATTCGATAAGTGATTTCTGTGCTACGTCATAAAATTAAAGCCTCCCCTTGGGATAGATATCCAGGACTCCACTAGAGCCCTGTATTACTTGAGCGATACATATACTTGTGTTTAATTGTGTGACTCATTATAAAACTAAATCAATATATATATTTATATATATCTAACTCTGAGTTCATAAATTTTGGCAAATTTAAAAAGTCACACCAAGTTTTTGGCTTTGTTGCCGGGGAGGTGAGGAAAGGTAATTGCTAAAATTTAATTTTGTAGTATTTGAAATCTTATATTTGAATTACAAGTCATAATTGGGTGTGTTTGTTTATTATTTGTGTGCTTATTGTGTTTTTATGCGTAGTATCGGATCTATAGGTTTAGTGCCTTACGATTCTGAATTAGAGCGTACTATTAGAAAAATTCAAAAACAACAAAAACAATCTGCAAATCCTCACAAAATGGCGAACAACTTAAACAATCAAAACAAAAATATACTAAGACCTTTAAGAGATTATGCTAATCCAACAACAGATAAAATTCACTCAACTATGAAAAACTCTGATGTTGCTGCTAATTTATTTGAGCTTAAACCTGCTATTTATCCAAATGGTACAAAAAAATAAATTTGTATGAACACTTAATGAAGATCCTAAGTTAAATCTCACTATTTTTTTAGAAAAATGTATACTTTTAAATACTATGAACTGTCAAATGATGCTGTTAGGCTTAGACTTTTTCCTTTTTCATTAAGGGATATGGCTAAAGCGTGGTTAAATTCGTTAGGACCTAGATCTGTCAGAACTTAGGGAGACCTTTCACAAAAGTTTCTGTCAAAATATTTTCCTTCTTCCAAAACTTATAAGCTGAGGAATGATATTACATCTTTTAGTCAGTTTGATGGAGAATCCATATATGAAGCTTGGTAAAGATTCAAAGATCTTTTGAGAAAGTGTCCACATCATGCTTTACCAGACTGGCTAATAATTCAAATATTTTATAATGGATTAGTGGGATCTGTAAGATTGATTATCGATGCTGTTGCTGGTGGATTATTATTGTCTAAACCTTTTGATGAAGCATATTCGTTAATTGAAACGATGGCTACTAATATTTTTCAATGGCCCTCTGAGCAGGTAAATCCTAACAGAGTAGCTAGTATTCATGATTCTGATGCGATAACTATGATAGTCTCTCATATTACTGCACTTTTTAAGAAAATAGATCAATATGGAATGAATTATTCTCCAACACCCCAAGTGTTAGAAGAAAATTCATCAGGACAGATGATAGACTCTCAAATGTCTTATGAAACCCTTAATGCCAGAATAACAAAGTCAATAATCCTTATTCGAAATATTATAATCCCAGTTGGAGGAATCATTCAAACTTCAACTGGAATAACACCAATGCTGTTGTTAACCCGCAATGGGGAAACAATCCTATGAATCCAGTTAGAAATCCAAACAACTAAGGAAATAACAATTATAGACCTTCTTATCCTCCTGGTTTTAATAGTGATCAACAATTTAAGAAAAGGAAGTTTTCTACTGAATAAATGATTCCGAATATGGGTAATCAAATTCAAGCTCAAAATGTTGTGATGACAAACATTGAGAATCAATTGGGACATATCTTTACTGCACTTAATAATAGACCTTCTGAAATTCTTCCTAGCAATGTTGAGATCAACCCAAAAGATCAAAACAAGGAGCAAATTAAGGCTATTCAATTAATGAGTGGAAAAGAATTGGAACTAAGAGTTAAAAAGAAGTCGAAGTAAAAGAGAGGAAGTGAACATTGAGAAAGGTTCTAATAGGATATATCCAGACGAATACTAGCTAGAACCAATGAAGATAACTGTTGCAAGACCACCTCATACTTTTCTTCAAAGACTAAATAAACAGAACAAGGATAATAGATTTGCAAAGTTTTTCAGAAATTCTTAAGAAATTAATAATTAATTGTTGAGGAATAGAGCACATGCCTGATTTTGCAAAGTTTATGAAGCATATTCTTAAAAAGAAAAGAAAGTTCAAAGACCACAAGACTATTGCACTTAGCGGTGAGTTTAGTACAATTATTCAGAAGAAGCTTCCTAAAAAAGTTAAAAACCCAGGTAGTTTCACTATCCCATATGTTATAGGTGAGAAATTTTTCAGAAGAGCTTTATGTGATATTGGAGCTAGTATTAATTTTATGTCTTTATAAACTTTCAAAAAATTGAGAATAGGAGAAATTTCACATACATCTGTGACTCTTCAACTGGCTATCACTTATCCTAAAGGAGTTGTGGAAGATGTATTATTAAAGGTGGATAAATTTATCTTTCCTGTTGACTTTATTGTATTAGATATGGAGGAAGAAAAAGAAATTCCAATTATTTTAGGAAGACCAATCCTTGTTACTGGGAGAGCTATGATCGATGTTCAAAAAGGAGAATTAATTATGAGAGTTAATGATCAAGAGGTAACTTTCAATATTCTGAAATCTATGAAATACCCTTCAATTGAAAAAGATGATGAGTGCTTTCGAATGGAAATCTGTAATTATTTGAGAGAAGATCATTTTAAAGAAGTATTTGAAGAGAATCTGGAATGTGAGGATGAATATGAAAGTGAAAGTGAAGATGATTTGGATAATATGAAGAATGAAATGTTAGAATTTGTTCACGAAAGATTTGAAAGATTGGATACTATGGAAAAAGGAGATAAAAGTTTAATTCCATCTATCATTAAACCCCTTGGACTTGAGCTGAAAATTCTCCCTAATCATTTGAAGTATAAATTTTTAGGAGAATCATCTACTTTACCAATCATTGTATCTTCGAATTTAAATGAATATTAAGAAAAAAATTATTGGACACCTTAAAAAGATACAAAAAAGGCTTTTGGTTGGTCCATAGCTGATATTAAAGGAATCAGTCAATTGATCTGTATGCACAGATTTTTGTTGAATGAACAACATAAACCTACAGTTGATCCACAAAGGATACTGAAGCCAATAATGAAAGAAGTGGTTAAAAAAGAGATTTTAAAGTGGTTAGATGCTGAAATTATATATCTTTTTTCTGATAGTGTTTGGGTAAGTCCAATTCATTGTGTTCCTAAGAAAGGAGGAGTGACTGTTGACATAAATGAACAAAATAAAATTATAACGACAAGACAAGTCACTGGTTGGCGAATATGTATTGATTATAGAAAATAAAATGCTGTCACCAAAAAAGATCACTTTCCTTTACCATTTTTAGACCAAATGCTAAACAGACTTGCTGGATCCAAGTACTATTGCTTTTTAGATGGATATACCGGTTATCACCAAATACCTATTGCTTCTGAGGATTAAGAGAAGACTACATGTACTAGCACTTATGGAACTTTTGCTTTTAGAAGAATGCCCTTTGGATTATGTAATGCACCTGTAACATTTCAAAGATGTATGACATCCATATTTAGCAAATTAAATGATGACGTAATAGAAGTGTTTATGGATGATTTCTCAGTATTTGGAGATTCATTTGATGCATGCCTATGCAATTATAAAAAGTTTTAAAGGAATGTGAAAAAATAAATTTAGTCCTAAATTGGGAAAAGTGTCAATTTATGGCTGCAGGAGGAATTGTGCTTGGGCATAAAATATCTGAATATGGCATGGAAGTAGATCCTGCGAAGATTCAAATTATTGAAAAGTTACCACCTCCAACAACTGTGAGAGGGGTTAGAAGTTTTTTGGGATATGTAGGATTCTACAGGGGATTTATCAAAGACTTTTAAAAAATCATTAAGCCTCTATGCCAACTTTTGGAAAAATATAGGAAGTTTGATTTTAACGATGAATGCTTAAAACCTTTCGATCTAATAAAGGAAAAATTAATCACTGCCCCTATAATAGTTTCACCTGACTGGGAGAAACTATTTGAATTAATGTGCGATGCTAGAAATTATGCTATCAGTTTTGTTTTTGAGAAAAGACATGATAAAATGTTTAAAGTTATATACTATGCTTGTAAGACTCTTACTGATGCTCAAATTAACTATGCCACTACAGAAAGAGAATTATTAGCGATCGTTTATGCCTTTGAAAAGTTTTGATTTTATTTAATTGGAGCTAAATGTATAGTGCATACTGATCATTCCGCTATTAAATATTTAATGAAAAAGATGGATGCAAAACCAAGACTGATTCGATGAATACTTTTAATGCAAGAATTTGATTTTGAGATCGTTAATAGAAAAGGGGTCGATAATCAAATAACCGATCATTTATTTAGACTTGAACAACCTAATTTGGATGAATTTGAAAAGGAAATCCTTGAAACTTTTCCCGATGAGCAATTATATAATATTATTGAAGGAAATTTACTGTGGTATGATGATATTGTAAACTACATTATTAGTAATATTTTACCACCCTACTTAACAATGCAACTGTAGAAAAAATTTAAGCATGATGCTAAATTTTATTTCTGGGATGATTCTTATTTGTATAAGCAATGTAAAGATCTTATTATTAGGTAATGTGTGCCTTATGATGAAACTGAAAGAATTATTCGAGAATGTCATGATTCTGAATTTGGAGGACATTTCAGCATTGATAGAACTGCACATAAGATTTTGCATTCTGGATTTTATTGACCTACACTTTTCAGAGATGTTTACAGATTTATTAAAACCTGTGATCGATATCAGAGAATAGGCAATATATATAGAATAAATGAAATGCCTCTTCATTTTACTTTGGAAGTTGAAATTTTTTTATGCTTGAGGATCAGATTTTATGGAGCATTTATACCTACATTTGAAAAAATAAATATACTGATTGTTGTTGATTATGTATCAAAATGGATTGAGGAAATAGCTTTACCCAAGTGTGATGCTAGAAGTGTTTCGAGGTTTTGAATGAAAAAAATTTTCACAAGATATGGAATGCTTAAAGTAATCATCACTGATGGAGTATCCCATTTTAAGAATAGTCTGATTCAGAGATTGGTGGAAAAATATAATATTATGCATATAATTTCTATAGCTTATCATCCCCAAACTAATCATTTAGCAGAGGTATCTAATCGTGAATTTAAATGAATTTTCAAGAAAATCATTAATTCTGAGAAATTAGATTGGTCTGCTAGACTAGACACTATTTTATGGGCATACAGAACTGCTTATAAAACTCCTATAAGAATGTCCCCTTATAGATTAATCTTTGGAAAGACTTGTCACTTGCTAGTTGAATTAGAATATAAAGCATATTGGGCGATAAAGAAATTAAATTTTAGTTTGAAAGATGCTGGTGAGAAGAGACTGTTGCAATTGAATGAATTAGAATAAATTAGAAATGAATCATATGATGATGATAGAATATACAAGAAGAGAAGAAAATTATGGCATGATCGAAAGATTGTTAAAAGGAATTTGAATAAGGACAAAAAAGGTTTAATATATAATACAAAATTGAAATTATTTTTTGGGAAACTGAAATCTAGATGGACAGGACCTTTCATTGTCGTAAAAATATATTAGTTTGGAGCTATGATTATCGAAGACCCTAAATTTGGAAGAATATTCAAAGTTAATGGAAAAAATTAAAATTATATTTTGAAGGAAATATGCCTAATTTTAAAGAGGTTTTAATGTTGGATCAACCTGAATAACTGGAAGTTATGTCGGGTTGACGACGTTAAACAAAGCGCTTTGTGGGAGGCAACCTACAGTTAATGAATGTTTGCTTTTTTTAATGTGTTATTTGTGTTTGTTTGTTACTTAATTAAGTCTTATTCTTCCTTAATTATCATTAACAACATTTAAGAAATGAATCAAATAGAAATTTGGAAAGAATTTGGACAAAATGAAGTTTGGCAAAATTTAAACTAGTGTCGAACCTTGTTGTTATCAGCGCCGGACCGCGCCGCTATTTAGAAAATATATTATCATCTTTAAATTTCAGTTTTGACTGTTCTAGGTGGCAATTCTTCCACTTGAACTCCCAAAAAATGCCCTTAGATGCAGGAACTACTAAAGGAATGAAGAGGAAGATCCAAAATATCATCCAATTGGATTCTGACTCAATAGAAACTTCAAGATTTCAAGTTTTCAACCATAAAAAGTTCATCAATTTTGAAGCGTAACGTCTATTCAACAAAAATATCTCAAAAAATGAGGTTGATTAAGGAGCGAGGCTTTGTGAATTGAGGTACAAATTCTCTTACGACTAGAATTGATGAAATTATTGTTCAGAGACGTTGGGAAGTATTGTGTTATACTACTACCACCGTAGTTGTCCCGGTTGTGAAGGAGTTTTATGAAAATCCTCATGGAATCAACCAAGGATCAGTCTATGTGCGAGGTGGGTTTGTCACATTTACTCCTATAAAGATTAATGATTTATACATGATGGAGAATGTGCCAATCTTCCACGATTTGAATTTTGCCCCGATGAAGGACAACTTGAATGATATATACAGATATTTGATAGGTGAAAGTGATGATTGAGAGATAAGAGACAACAGGTATGTAAGTTTTTCGACCACGCTGTTAAATCCTACGTCGAAACACTTACATTATTTCATATATGCAAAATTGCTCCCAACAATGAAAATCAGTAAAGTAACTAAGGAGTGTGATATTCTGAACTACTGTATTCAAATATGGATGCCTATTGATGTTGGTTCGATAATTGTTAAGTCTTTTTTGGGATTAATCGTTCACAGATCAAAGTATGGGCTTGGACATCCTTCCACATTATTTCTACTCTGCAGTCAATCACAAGTGTCATATGAGAACTGGGAAAGAGTACTTCTACCTTGGAAGCCTATAGACCTAGTAGATGCATATAGTAACCAGGCAGTTGGTGATATGAATGACATGAGCATTATTGAAGATCAACCATATCAGAGGTCAACACCTATTCCTCTTTACTTTCTTGAAAGTTCACAGATCATCATGAAGAAAATTAAGAAATTGGAGAAGGAAGTACAACACCTGATGAATGCAATCAACAATCTATCTAATTTCTTTGATCGTCAGGATTGGAGAATGAAGGAGCACTTTGATCATTCTGGGTATATTGAAGGAAGTTTGATATGATTGATGAAAAGGAAAGGTTGGATTGAAGAAGATTCTACTGAAGAATTCTTATTTCGTCCATTCTACAATTTGTTCATTCACGCTCAATCCATTGGAGATCTTAGAGTTGATGATAGCTCTGAGAAAGAATGAAGACATGATTATTGTATTTCTATGTTTGTGTATTTGATTGCTTTACTTGGAAGTTATATTTGGACTTGCTTTCTTAGTTAGTTTTCAGCGTTATTGTGTTGTGGTTGTGATCGGCGCTGAATTCTAGAATTATATGGCTTAACAATGTGTAGTATTTAGTGTTATGTGTATGTATCTGAAACCTGGATTTTAAATATGAAAGTGATGTTTTGTGTTGTTTGTGTTAAAAAATATCATTTTTCATGGCTTTAGAATGTTATTTAATGCTTAATTAGACTAATTAAACGTCGGAGCAGGTTTGAAAAGATCAAAATTGCAAAAGAAAGTCAGAAGCCCAGTTTTTGAACTGACACTAACGACACTGTCACCAGTGCCAGACCGCGCCAAAAGACAGAGAGTTTGGCTATAAGAGCAGAAAAATGCGCTGAACGGCGCTGTCGCTAGCCCCGGATAGCGCTAGACTAGGAAAAAGACCTGAAACTCTAAATTTTGGCAATTTGAACCCGAGACCCGTAATTTTTTCCCAAACCATAGTCTTCTACCTCTAGCTATGGGTAAATTTCGTACCTAGGGCTCACTAGCATTTGGATTTGAAGCGATTTCGTGGCCGAAAAGTTCAAATTTCATCTTATCTTGGTAAGAGCTACACTTTAACCTAAATTTTTTCGATTTTGACCGTGAAAATCTCTTACATTAGGAAGATTTGAAAATTTGATGTTTTTGGAGAAACTTTGGAGATTTTTCCTAGATTTTGAGTTCTTACCTTTTTAAATTTACCTTGGAGTCCATTACATTGCAATTTTAAAATTGATTTGGATAAATTTGATATTTTTTTAGACAAATGGCTCCAAGAATTTTAAAGGGGAAGAGAAAATTTCATTATGATGAAAGCAAATTTGTGAATTTCAAGGCTTATTTACGCTTTAATACATTTCTTAGCAATAGGAAATGTATTCAAGAGGAAGCCTTTGAAAATCTTGGAGGTATGCTTGAAGATCTTATTATGAATCGTCAATGGGAGATTTTATATTATTTCACTTCAGCGATATGTATACTTGTGTTTAATTGTGTGACTCATTATAAAACTAAATCAATATATATATATATATATATATATATATATATATATATCTAAATTTGAGTTCATAAATTTTAGCAAATTTAAAAAGTCGCACCACCATGTATTGTCCTTAAAATTATAAATCTACCTAGAAAATCTTAAGGGCTTAGTAGCGAACTAGGTTTAATCCAAGTTTATTATTAACGAGGCTTAGAAAGGACAATATAACTAAGTATAAATACTTTGAAAACACTACCAGCTTGTCGGTAAAGTTTTAATTTAATATATATATTTATATAGTTTCAAAAAATATCATTTTTTAATTTTGAAAAATTGAAATCAAACCGATCTTATATATAAAATAATTTAAATAATCAAGCACTTCACCGTAAGCCATGTATTTATCCCAAAGAATGGATACATTGCTTGGTGGTGAGGCTTGATCAAATAAACTAAAGAATCCATGACATCCATTTTATCTGCGAACCATTTATGTTGACCGACAACTTCCACTATCTAATATGAAGGAATTAGAAATTATTTAAATTAATATGAAGTCTTTAAGTTTCTTATAAGGGCAAGCCCCTATAGTTAATTACATCTTAGTGAACCGAAGTCACCTAAGAAAACTCTTGATATAAATTAGGAAATTTTGTATTCATGACTTCCAAAAGGTATGATTTTCAAGAAAATGTGGTAATAGGAAATCAAATAGGTGAGTGGCTTAAGTTTCAGAACAATTATTATAGGAGTCTAAAAGAATAGAAGACTAGGGGAAAGACATAGATCCAAGAATAATCTTGGTATTCTCCCAAACTATCCTATGGTTTGGCTTCAATTTGAGATAGTTATTTAGTGTTTCATCCTGCCAATTTTATTTAATTAGCGTTTGCATTAGCTAATCTTCATTAAATTAATAAATGATGTGATCGGAATATAATATATGCAAATCAAGGACGAAATGAGGACGAATTTCGGAAATTAAATTTTTTGGAATCTTCGCCGACGGCGAGAAAAATCCCGCTTACAGTGAGATCGATCTGCCGACAACGAAGGTTAAAGCAAAATTTCTCACCGACGTATTTTCCCGAGAGTTTTTGGTTCAAAAATATTAGCTAACACGGCGAGAAAATCTCGTTGACAGCGAGGTCGCGAAAATACTTTAATTGACCGGTCAAAACACTATTCATCATCCCCAACCTCTCATTTTCTAAAACTGCCTTAGGGCTCATGGAATTTTGGATTTAGAGGCAATTTCATCACTCAAAAACACAGATTTTTATCTTCTCGGTAAGTGCTTCACTCCTTATGCAAAAATTTTTTATTTTCACCATGTATCTACTACTGAAAAATTTCGAAAAATCCTAAATGTGGAAGAATTACTGTAGAAATCCATAAAATTTGTTTTAATTTGATCTTAGATGTTGTAGGAAGCCTCCTTAGTAATATTAAGAAGTTTAGTGACGATTTTTGCGAATTTGTCGTATCGATCGAAAAATGGCTCCGCGATGTAAAAGACGAGTAGATTACGATACCGACCGATTTGTCAATGCACGAGCACAAAATCGGTATTTTCAAAACATTCAAGCAAGAAAGTGCATTGCGAATCGAGTTTTTAAGAATCCGGGAGGCGAAGTTCGAGCGGATTCGCAAAGAACGAGGCCGGGAGAATTTCGCTACATCACCAACAGCCGCCGTGGATGTAGTAAAGGAATTTTATTCTAACCTGACTGCTGTAGAGGACGCACCAGTAAAGGTACGTGGATTTATGGTTGACTTCAGCGCTGCTAGAATTAATGCTTCTATGAAGTTTCAGACGGTCCAAATGAGTACGAAACATTTGGAACTATGCCGCAACCCTGTATGATGTGATAAATTTTCTTACCGATTTGACCTCGGAGTTTGAAGATAAAGCAAAATGGTGAGTGAATTTTCCTCTTTCTAAGTTAATGTACCTAAAGTATGACACTATTTTATTTGTTCTACTTTGTTACCTACATATCACCACAAGGAGGTAACAAGTGGATAAGAGCGCTCGAATTTCGTATTCTAATAATGGGGTTAGCAACATCGGAAGTGTCATCTATAGAAATATCTTACCCACTACCGGAAATGAAAGTGGAGGGGGATTGGGACATCCCCGGGTTGATTTATGCACCGCCAACTCTCTGGAGTTGAGGCAACAGATGATTAGGAGTGGATAACCCACGTAACCCACTCACAATGGGATAATATTAAGAAATATGAGTCTCATGAAGGTGTAGATCAGAGTGAGAAGTTATTTCACTCGGCCAAGTAGAGATATACCCTCTACTAGCTATGAACCTCCCGAGCCTACCACCCCCACCCTACAAGATCTCGATGAATGAGCCGACACCGCATAAGAGGAGTTTTCTGGAAAGCATTGGAGAGTATTAATACTGGGGAGAAGATTTGATCATTTTGATCAAAGGATCGATAACTTGGAGAGGAGACACAATTATGATAGTGAGTACCGCAGAGACATTCAGAGTACGATATAGCATATCATGAAGCTGAACGTCGCTACAAGAGTGGAGATTTAGATGTCATCTTTCCCGTAATGCCCTGCATACCCGCATCATCCCCGCGCCTTCTCGCCCTCGCATCAAGGAGGGGATGACAAGGTATTGTGGGACTTCAATACAAGATTAGGACTTTATTTGTTTTTGTTTGTTTGATGCTGTTATTTTAAACTTTTATATGTTTGAAATATTCAGTACTTTATGTTGTGAGACATTTGGATATTTGTTGCATTATTTGTCAATTGTTATAATAGTTTAGTTTTTGTTTTTGTGTTAGTTAATCGTGATTGTTTTTATGTTAAATAGGATGTTAGTTTTCTTTTAGTATGTTTTTATTTTATTCTCAATATTTTGTTGTAAAATTGTTAATGTGTTACAATTGTTTTAATATGTTAGTAACCATATGTGTACTGTAGAGTTAATTTTAATTGTCGTATTTAATACTTATCTCATATTTTATCCCTGCATTTTCTTTAAATTGTTATATATATATGGAGAATACTAACAGTACAGGTTCAATGAAAAATGAAAAAATCCTGCAAAAATTTCAAAGAAAAAGAAATACCTAAACTTCAAAGGTATGATTTATTTACTTTCTCTTTTTTTCATTATTTAGAGTAGATATAAAATTTAAGCTCGGGGGGAGTAAAATACAAATTTAGTTATTAACTTGTTCTCAATTTCTATTTTCAAATTATTATAAATTGATTTTTATAAGCAAAATCTTCAATTTAATTAATATGAATTATTTTATTTAATTATTATAAAGGTTAAATGAAATATTTCTAGTGCTTTAATTAATTAAATAATAAAATATTTCGTTAAAGGGAATAAGCAGTATAGTAAACTATTTTTAGTAAGGAAAACTATATTCTTAAAATTAAAATTTTTAAGTATTCAAGTGAAAAAGAAAAGATTGAAAATCAAATGAAGTAAAAACTATGAAGTATATATAAGCTAAGAAATATTCCTAAGTTTCAAATTTAGGAAGATGAAAATGAAGTTCAAAATTATTACCGTGCTCTCCAAGATACAAGAGAATCTCATTAGTTAAAAATAAAAAATAAAAATAAAGGAGAAGCTTGAGGAGATGCCTATCAAAAATTGGTTTCATTTGAATAACCTAAAAAGAAAAAAACTTAAATATTTCAAACTTACGCTGATGATCGTAATTTTACCCACGTTGTTTTCTAATTTCTTATCATATGAATATCTTAAGTAATTATTCTTTTAAATATAGTCATTCCTGAAATGAATAGTAAGCTAGAAATCTTAGACCTGATAACTAAATAATTTATTTCTATAAGATTAATTAAATTACATGAATTATTTTTATTTAACTTTATTATGATATTAATTAATCTAATTCATAGTTTATTTGAATTGAAAAATCTTACTATAGAAATCATTATTTTTATGTAGTACTAAAAATTACTTGAGGACAAGTAATAAAAGTTTGAGGATTTTGATCACTGAAAAATTTTATTAAGAAATTCATACCTATTTTTGTACCGCACTTTAAAGAAAGGTATTTTCTTTATTTTTCACAGAATGTACCTCAGTGATAAAAGCAAAATCATAAAAAGGAGTTGATTTGGAGCAAAAGGAAGGAAATAATGCAATTTAGCCGAGTCGCCGACGGCGAGATTTGAGTTCCGCCGACAGCGAGGGTACGAGGAAGAAATCGAAGGAGCGAGAACCTGCCCCGCTCGAGCGCCGAGACCGAGCCCGCCACCGAGATACCGCTGCCGAAGACCTTCTAGAAGCCTCGCCGACAAGGAGGCTCACGCCGACGGCGGCAGTTCAAATGGCGCAGATACATTGAACATGGACACTTTTTGATGGGGATGCTTACACACCTCTTGGTCCTTTGCTCACGGTGACATTCTGATTGGTGTCATATAAGCTGTTCTATAAACCCATAATGCAGAATCAAGTCTATCAACCCAATCAGTTCTTTTAGGATTAACACTCTTCTCTAAAATTCTTTTAATTTCTCTGTTTGATACTTCAGCTAGTCTACTTATTTGAGGGTGATACGTGTTGACCTCATTTTTGATGAGGTCTTTTCTTCTCTCTTTAGTACTTAGGATCTAGCCATAGGCTTTTCCTTTGACTATCCTAGAGGACTAGAATTGGGGCCCACCACTTAGAAATTCAAACCACTTCTTAACTCCCTGCAAACTCCACAAAATTGATTGTAGACCCCTAATCACCTAGAGGGTTGACATTAAATGTGGAAGTTTAAAGGATGAGTTCCTATAGGACTCTTTGGCCTTGGGACCGCCTCAGGTGGCCCTGTGCCGTGAAGGGTCGGCTTACACACACACTACACCTATACACTACACTTTCATACACCTCCTAAAACCACACCCATACCTAACTTGACCTTCTGACTCATGTAGGTGATTCACATGGATGGTCCTTAACCCCTAAGCCCTTGGCTAAGAGGTTAGGAACAACATACTGAATGCCTCAAATGAGTCCCTTCATGGCTCATATGGGCTTGATGTGGCTTCATGGCTCAACCAAAATGATTTCATTCCACTTACATTCACCCAATCTTCAATTTTCCAGATTTTCAATTTTTGACCCCTGGGACCCTACACCCGCCTAACCTACCAAGTGCCCTTGAAACTACCCAAAATTTCCAAAATCACCTAAATTACCCAAAATTCCCCAAAATCAATCCCAAACATTTCCACATTACTCAAATTGATCATCCATACCCAAAAATACCAAAAATTCCAAAAATACCCCCCAATACCCTCCAAATACCCAAAATACCCCTCTTGACCCAAAAATCCAAAAATTCAGAAAATTCCCAGAAAATTCCAGAAAATCCCAAATATTCCAAATTTTATTTTGTTCAACTACATCATGGGCCAATTTTGTCAATTTACCCTACTTTTGTCAAAATCTCCAATTTGACCCATTTTAACCCAAAGTGAACCCAATGTCAAACCAAACCTATCCAATTGACCCAAATTCTGGTCCAATTCAATTCTAAACTTCAATTCAACATCCCCAACACCAATCTAGACCAAATCCAAGTCCAATTTGATTGACATTTGGATCCAATTTCACTTTGGGCCTTAAAGCCCAATTTGGACCCATGACCCAAACTTAGCCCAAACTCACCCAATTCAACTCCAATTAACCCCAAATCTTTTTCTAAACCTTCCTTAACATCCCCATAAACAAAACACTAACATGATTTGCCCAAAATTTAGACCCAAACCCCACTCAAATTCAACCCAAAATCAAAAGGCCCAATTTTGACATAAACCTAAACTTAACCCAAATGAACCCAAATCCCAAAATCAAAACCTAACCAAAGCCAAAACCTCTTTGAAACACTCCCATAAACATTTCCCAACATTAATTTTACATCAATTTTAACTTTAGCCCAACTTTGGCCCATGGTAGCCCATTTTGGCCCACCTTAGCCTCTTTACCAAAAGGCTCATATCCAACCCAATTCAAACCCAAATCACCTCAAATTTGTTTCAAACCACTCATGACACATCCCTAAACCAAAACCAACAATTATTTGGCCCAACATTTTACAAAAATTCCCATCCATGAACTCATTCTTAAACCTAAAGGCCCACTTCCTTAAACCACTTTAAAAAGTCCACCCAAGACCATTTCAAAAGCCCAAGTTTTTAATCCAAAGCCCACATGACATTTACCCACATCATCCATTTAATCAAAATCACCCCTAAGTTTTAAAATCATCATTAAGCCATTCCAAATCAAGCTTCATGAAAATTCTCCACCAAAATACCAAAATTCCTAAATTCTATTTCCATGAAGTCGACTAAACTTTTCCCAAGCCAAATGGAGCCATGAACAAGCCATTCTCAAGCCACATGAAGCCATGAGGGCTTTGACTTGTCATTAGTCCATTTATGGCAAGAAGAGGGGGTTCTTTCTTAAACCTCCCTTAAACCTTTTTTACCTTAAGCATGTCACACACTATACCATGCTTAGCCACCTCACCATGGATGGGGACTTCACTACCCCAATTCAACTTGACCCAAATGATTCTCCCTCAGCCCAAGGTCAAGCCTTGGATGGTGAACCTAGCCCAAATGCATGAGTTGAACCAAACCAAGCCAAAATAAGCCTTCTCCCATTCCATTTAAATCAAACTCCTTTACACATGTCCATGGCCAATTGATCGCACTAAACCCCCGACCCCGACCCACTCGAACAAGATGGTGACCGGTGCTCGGCCGGCCGACCACCGAGCCGCCGGAAAACAAGCATGGCCGAGACCTTGGGAGGAGCCAAAAATTCAATTCTCCCTTGCCGACTTGTCTCAACCCAAATGGACAAGCATAGCTCTCCTTCTCCTCACCGCAGCAACTCGATCCCCATCCTTAAACCCCCCGGGAGGCCCTCCACCCTCTCCTATTTAAACACCACCTCCTCTCGGCCATGAGAGGTGCCGAACCGCACCATACCAAAACTCGCCAAAATCACTCCTCACTCCCCTCCGGACTTAGAGCAATTAATCCCCACCTGTTCTCCCGCTCTAATCCCCATTGATCGAGCTCAATTTTGGAGCTCAATTCTCGAGCCGAACGAGACACTTCGAATCCTTCACCAAAATCAAATTAAACTCACCTACACCTTCACCGAGCCAAGAGAAGAAGTTTTCCAGTGAAAGCCCCCTCTCCGGTGCCACCCAGGTTGTTCCGAGCTCCAAAGGTTGTGATCGGCCTTGGTGGAAACTACACCTAGGCAATTCACCACATCCCCGGTGCTTCAACCCTAGCCTCCTCGCAGCCTCCAACGAACGTGTCGAACATCTCCGATCGAGGCTTCACCTCTCGCAGCCAAGGTATGGATCAATTCTTCATCCCGAGCTTCGAACATTCTCCATTTCAAATGAGTCGATTTCAATGAGCATTAGCCGTATAGATGTGTTCGTCTCTTCAAGATGAATCCATAGAGCATAAGAACATAAAAATCCATGGAGAATTGAGTGAGATCTTAGGGCTAGAAGGTAGACGGCTCTCGGGTTAGGACGCTCGGGGACGATGAACGGATCGTTCATTCAATACACGCGCGGACGGACGGCTCAGATGGCGTCGGATCGGCAAACGATACGTGAACCGCGGGCCGCGTGGCGCTGACTCGGAAGGCGGCGTCGAATGGGAGCGCGCCGCGTGGCTGTTCGGAGACGCTGAGGTTGACGCGGCGCCGATGTGGATAAGTAGAAAATTAGGTATTTTCTGATTTATTTAAATACCATAACTTCAAAAATCCATATCTTTGTGTAGAAAAATCACAAAAATAAAATAAAAATACCCTCTTGCTCAGTGAACAGAGGAGAATAATGTGGAAAAGAAATTAATTAATTTTGTCCAGTATTTTATTTTTAATTAATTATTTACTCCCTGCATTGTTTTAATTCTTCATGCATTCATACAATTCACCATGGCATGAGACCATAGGGCTTTTGAAGCCTCCGAACTTGGGAACATTCCCCGAATTTTCCAAGGTCGGAGGCCATCTCTGTGAAAAGTTATTGATTTTTCAAATGCATGTTGCTCTTTTGAGTATTTTAATTCCAAAAACTAGCATGTTGTGAAATAAATTCTAGGAAAATTTGGTGATGTTCCTTATGACCAGAGAACCCTAGGAAAAATAGGACTTGAGTTAATTCACTCAGATTAACCCTAATTGGCTTAAACACCCAAAATAGACCCCTAATTAATTAGAGCTAACCATACATCAAATTGACTTGAAATTAATTCTCCACTGACCTTTAGGATCAGAGGAACCCACCATAAAAATTTGAAGCCAATTGGACTTGGTTAGCCCTACTAAATGGGTTGATTAAGCCATTTAGTCATTTTAAACTTTAAAAAATTCAGAACTTTCAAAATACCTTTCAAAAATTCACCAAATTGGTTTTGGAGCCTCTCTGATATCAGGGGAATTTAAGAAAATTAAAATTACAATTTTCTAAAAAAGTTGATTTTTTATCATTATTTTAATATTTTAATAATTAAAAAATAATGAAAATTATAAAAATAATAAAATTCACCAAAATGTCACATTTTGAATTTTAATCACTTAGGAACAAACCCCATATTTTTCTTATGTCTCTATGATAAGATATTAAATTTTAAAGCCTTGGGGTAATTTTTAAAATTAAAAAAATACATTTTCTAGCATTTCCACTAAAATAATTCCAATAAATTAAGAAAAAATCAGAAAATTATAAAATTTGGTTCTCTGATTTCCTTGATATCAGAGAGAATTTTAAAAATTATAAAATTCATTTTTCAACTTATATTCTATTTTTAAATTAATTAATACTCCAGAACTTAAAATAATTTTAATAAATAAAATATAATTTAAAAAATCACAAAAAATTGGTCCAAGTGGTCCTCTGGTCATTAGGAATGTCCCATAATTTTCTTAAGGACAGAAACTTTTCCTTGGTCATATTATTAAATTTTCTTTGGAAATCCTTATTTTCCACCAAAAATAATTACATAAATAAATTGAATACGGAAAAATCACATTTTCTCCTCTAATGTCTTTATTGACATATGAGTGAAGTCATATAAAAATTTCAAATTCATTTGAGCTCAATTTAGTGAGTTATGAAATTATTAACCTTGAAGGGCAAAATGGTAATTAAAATTTTAACCCTTAATTAAAACTTTAGGCTTAATAAAATGAAAGGGTAAAATATTTGATCTTATTCTGATTTGGATGATTGAAATTTAAATAATTAAAGGGTAGGAACCTATTAAACAACTTAAAAATAATTAAAATAAATTTTAATTAAAATAAATAATTAAATTTGGAAGAATAATAAATTGGAATTATTAAAATAGGGATGTTATTAGGAAGAAATTTGTTCTTTAATTTAAGAATCCCTAAATTAATCATCTCAATAATATTTAATCCCTAATTAAAATGATAATCCAAGTTTAAGGTTTAAAATGCTGAAAGACTTAATCATTAAATTAAGTTAAGGTTAAATTATTTAAAGCAAATCCCTTTAAAATAAAATATTAAATTAAAACAAATTAAATTAAATTAAAATTAAATTAAATTAAAATTAAATTAAATCATATTAAATTAAATTAAATTAAGTTAAATTAAATTAAATTAAACTAAATTAAATTAAATTAAATTAAATTAAATTAAATTAAATTAAATTAAATTAAATTAAAATTAAAACAAATTAAATTAAATCAAATTAAATTAAATTAAGCTAAAGCATATCATATTAAATTAACTTAAATTAAATTAAATTAAATTAAACCACATTAAGTTAAATTAAGTTAAGTTAAATTGAATTAAATTAAATATAACATCACTTAAGACATGAAGAATTCAAAATAAATCTAAAATAACTTGAACACTATTCCAAACTTAAATTATTAATTTGAACTTAAATTTGAATCACAAATCATTAAATATCATTTTCCCCTTAGGAGCTTTTACTATTATAACTCCTAAATGGAGTATCAAGTGAAATATCACTTCACTCATAAGGATATTCAAACATCCTAATTCACTGAGCAAGAAATAAAACTTAACTTAAACACCTCGGATGATTAATTCACACCGCACAATAGAATTCATTTGGACTTAGGACAATTCCTGAAATATTGAAAAGATGTTTAAAATTTGTCTTAAAAACTTCCTCAATATGATGGAATGTCCTTAAGAACAAATTGAGCTTAGTTGTTATTTGGTGAAGAAAATCATCCTTAAAACCAAAATTGAAGACCTAGACGTCATAGGAATGACTAGCTATAGGATTAGGACTTTGGTAGAAAACCATAACCCTTCCCTTAGCTTTACCTAGGAAATTGTTATAAATGTTTAAATGCTCTAAATTGTATTTTAAGTGCAGCTTGGGATGACGGGAAGACCCTCCAGTGTACGCTTTTATTTTATTGCAATTTATCTTACCGCAATTCATTTACTCGTGTTGCACTTTACCTTTCTTGCATGATAAATAACAGTTGCATGAAAACCTACACCTTTAGGACGGAAACCAAAACTGAAACCCATAACTAAATTAAAAGACACTACAAGATAAAATTCATCGCCACAACATTCAAAATATAAAACAACTCAAAATTTAATCACAAACAAAACAACAAAACTATAACTACAACTAAATTAAAACGTCTTGTTGGATGATCGGGAATACCTCGGATGATGTAACCTACGTGTTGCTAACGGGATTTCCCACGGTCTAAATGAAAGTGTGGAACTCATTCAGTTGAGTTTAGCAAATTCATCTGGACTAAGTGAATCCGATAAAAATAACGATGCCGAAGGATGGAACCGTGGGATCTTAACCGGTGTTGTTATAATCAACTTTAAGATTTGTTTAATTAAAATATTAAAAAACACCCGGACTTTAAGATTTTCTCTAAACCAAACACTTCTCTCATCTCCTGATTTATGACTTCTAAAACTAAACCTCTGCAACAACAAGGAGCTCGGAGTATGGTGGGCAGCACGGCCATCGTCATCAGCAAAGCCTGAGTCTACTTCAGCAAAACTTTCCTTAGAACTAAATAACCAAGCCATAGGACCTCGAGGTAGTTTGCCTAGTGCAACATAAATCCTCAACTCTTCGTTAGGCATTTGCATGATCATATCGTGTAAATTAAGCCCTAACTGGTCTTAGGATTTCCGAGGTAGTCGTCCGATACGACATAAACCCTCACATCTTCGAGGCTATTTGTATGATTTTATCATACAAATATAAGTCCTAACTAATTAAAATTGGCAAGATCAAAACATTAAATAAACATTAGGACCTTCCTAAATTCAAGCCAAACAATAAGATAGTTGGGAAATTACCGAAGTTCGCTTCGAATCTGTGATTTCTCCTACCTTTCTTCCTTTGGATTCTCAAAATAAAAATGTTCAAAATTTGATCCATTCCCTATTGAAATTCCAAAATTTAATCCATTGAAAACTTAAACTTTGAAATTCTTGAAAGCAGAACTACTGATTATTATCGAGAGTTTTCTTAGGTGATTCTCGTCACTTAAGATGTAATTAACTATAGGGGCTTGCCCTTATAAGGAAATTTAAGAACCCAGGTAATATAAACTCTGCTTAATTCATTTATATTAAGCTGGGGAACTTGTCGGCTTATAAAATTGGTTCGCAGACCAAACGGATGTCACAAATCTCCTAGTTTATTTAATCGAGCTCCATCATCAAGCAGTGTGTCTATTCTTCGGGATAGATACACGGTTTGTGGTGCGGTGCTCGTTTATATAAACTATTTGGGATGTGAGATTGGTTTGATTTCATATCTTAAAACTTTTAAAATTAAAATTACTTTCAAAAATCAAATGTTATCTTTTAAACTATATATATATTTAAATTAAATTTAAAATATAAAAAAAAATTCGCCGACAATTTCTGTAGGCGACCCTTTTTCAAAAATACAACACATAACCTAAAATATGCCGACAATACGCAGTTGCAATTCTCTGTTTGATTCCAAATTTTACCAGTAATGATTGAATTCTTATATTTTTGAAATGACTTCCACCATCTGTGATAATTACCTTAGGCATTCCAAATCTGAAAACATCATTTTCTTTAAAAATTTTGAAACACTTTTGGAATCACAGTTAAGTAAAGCTACAGTTTCAATCCACTTTGAAACATAATCAACTGCTAATAAAATATAAATCTTTCCAGATGATGGTACAAATGGTCCCATAAAGTCTAAACCCCATATATCAAAAATTTCAACTTCCAATATATAGTTTAAAGGCATTTTATTTTTTCTAGATATATTTCCCATCCTTTGACATCGATCACATATTTTCACATAATGTCTCACATCTTTGAACAAGGTAGGCCAATAAAATCCTGAATTTAAAATTTTAATTGCAGTTTTATCTACTCCAAAGTGTCCTCCAAAATCAGAATCATGACATTTTTGAATAATAGCAAAAGTTTCTTCATAAGGTACACATCTTCGAATTACAAAATCTCTTCCTAATTTAAATAAATGAGGATCTTCCCAAATATAAGATTTAGCATCATTTTTAAATTTCTTAATATATTTGTTATTCAATTCATAAGGTAGAATATTGCTAACTAAATAGTTAACTATATCCGCAGACCAAGGTGTTTGGCATCCTTGAATAACATATAAATGTTCATCAGGAAATTTCTCATTTATATTTTCCTCAGTATTAACATCATTCTTAATTCTGGATAAACGATCAGCAATTTGGTTATCAGTTCCCTTTCTATCCACTATTTGTAAATCAAATTTTTGTAGAAGTAAAATCTATCTTATCAGTCTAGGCTTAGCATCTTTTTTGTCATTAAATATTTAATAGCGGAATGATCAGTATGAACTATGCATTTGCTACCAAGAAGATAAGGTCTAAATTTATCATAGGCATAGACTATAACTAAAAGCTCTTTCTCAGTAGTAGTATAATTTTTTTGAGTTTCAGTAAGAGTTTTACTAGCATAATATATAACTTTGAAAATTTTATCATATTTTTGTCCCAATACAGCTCCAATTGCAAAATCACTTGCATCACACATTAATTCAAAGGGTTTATTCCAATTAGGTATAATAATTATAGGTGCAGTTATTAATTTTTCTTTTAAAATATTGAAAGCATTAATACAGTCTTCATTAAATTAAAATTTAGCTTCTTTTTCCAATAAATGACAAAGAGGTTTAGCAATTTTAGAAAAATCCTTTATATATCTTCTATAAAATTCAGAATGTCCCAGAAAACTTCTCACATCGATAACGGTAGTAGGTGGTTGTAGTTCGAGCAATAATTTTCACTTTTGCTTCGATCAACTTCCATCCCTTTTGTGAAATTTTGTGACCAAGTACAATGCCTTCTGTGACCATAAATTGACATTTTTCCCGGTTCGAACTAAATTTGTTTCTTCACATCCTTTCAAAACTTTGGAAATATTTTCCAAACAAGATTCAAAAGAAGTTCCAAAGATCGAAAAATCGTCCATAAATATTTCAATTCCTTTGTCAATCAAATCACAAAATATTGACATCATACATCTTTGAAAAGTTGCAGGTGCATTACATAAACCGAAAGGCATTCTTCTAAATGCAAATGTTCCATAAGGACTTGTAAATGTTGTTTTCTCTTGGTCCTCTGGAGCGACAGGTAATTGATGATAACCATAATATTCATCCAGAAAACAGAAATATGAGTGTCCAGCTAATTTATTAAGAATTTGATCCAAGAAAGGTAAATGAAAATGATCCTTTCTAGTAGCGTCATTTAATTTCCGATAATCAATGCAAATTCGTCATCCAGTAACTTGTCTTGTAGGAATTAGTTTGTCGGCGTATTTTTTAGGTTGTGTGTTTTATTTTGAAAAGAGAGTTGCCTACAAAAATTGTCGGCGAATTTTAATTTAATTTAAATAAATAATTTGAAAAGTAGTATTTGATTTTGAAAATAATTTTAAATTTGAAAATTTTAAGATATGAAATCAAACCGATCTCACATCCCGAATAGTTTATATAAACGAGCGCCGCACCACAAACCGTGTATCTATCCCGAAGAATAGACACACTCGCTCGATAATGGGGCTCGATTAAATAAACTAGAAAGGTTTGTGACATCCGTTTGGTCTGCGAACCAATTTTATAAGCCGACAAATTCCCCGCTTAATATGAAACTATTAAACGGGGTTTATATTACTCAGGTTCTTAAAGTTCCCTATAAGGGCAAGCCCCTATAGTTAATTACATCTTAAGTGATGGGAATCACCTAAGAAAACTCTCGATAATAATCAATAATTCGCTCTCAAGAATTTCAAAGTTTAAGTTTTCAAGGGGTTGAATTTTGGAATTTCAATAGGGAATGGATCAAATTTGGAACATTTTTATTTTGGGAATTCAAAGGAAGAAAAGTAGGAGAGATCACGGATTCGAAGCGGACTTCGGTAATCTCCCGATTATCCTATTGTTTGGCTTGGATTTAGGAAAGTCCTAATGTTTATTTAATGTTTTAATCTTGCCAATTTAGTTAATTAGGACTTATATTTATATGATAGAATCATACAAATTGCCTAGAAGATATGAGGGTTTATGTCGTATCGGACGACTACCTCGGAATCCTAAGACCGGTTAGGGCTTAATTTGCAATGCAAATGCCTAACGGAGAGTTGAGGATTTATGTTGCACTAGGCAAACTACCTCGAAGTCCTATGGCTTTGTTATTTAATTCTAGGAAAGTTTTGCTCGAAGTAGGTTCAAGTTTTGCCGACGACGATGGTCGTGCTCGCCCACCATGCTCCGAGCTCCTTGTTGTTGCAGAGGTTTAGTTTTAGAAATCATAAATCAAGAGATGAGAGAAGTGTTCTGGTTTAGAGAAGTCTTAATTTCCAAGTGTTTTTTGTGTTTTAATTAAAACAAATCTTAAAGTTGATTATAACGACACCGGTTAAGATCCCACGGTTCCATCCTTCCAGCATCATTATTTTTATCGGATTCACTTAGTCCGGATGAATTTGCTAAACTCAATCGAATGAGTTCCACACTTTCATTTAGACCGTGGGAAATCCCGTTAGCAACACGTAGGTTACATCATCCGAGGTATTCCCGATCATCCAACAAGACGTTTTAATTTAGTTGTAATTGTAGTTTTGTGTTCTGTTTGTGATTAAATTTTGAGTTGTCTTATATTTTGAAATGTTGTGGAGGTGAATTTTATCTTGTAGTGTCTTTTATTTTAATTTTGGGTTTCAGTTTTGGTTTCTCGTCCTAAAGGTGTCGGTTTTCATGCAACTCGTTATTTATCATGCAAGAAAAATAAAGTGCATTTGCAATAAAATAAACCGCAATAAAATAAAAGCGTACCCGGAGGGTCTTCCCGTCATCCCAAGCTGCACTTAAAACACATTTAGAATATTTAAGCAAGTTCCTAGGTAAAGCTAAGGGAAAGGTTTATGGTTTTCTACCAAATTCCTAATCCTATAGCTAGTCGTTTCCTATGACGTCTAGGTTCTTTGTGTTTTTGGTTTGAAGACGATTTTCTTCATCAGAGAATAACTAAGTTCAATTGTTCTTATAAATATCCTCTCATATTGAGGAAGTGCTTAAGAAGAATCTTAAACATCTTTCCAATATTTCTAGGATTGTTTCAAGTCCAAATGAATTTAATTGTGTAAATGAATCGATCGTCCGAGGTTTTCAAGTTTTGTTAACTTGCTCAGTGAACTAGGACATTTGAATGTCCTATAAGTGAAGTAACATTTCATTTTAATGTTCTATTTAGGAGTTATGATAACTAAAGCTCCTAAAGGCAAAATGATATTTAATGATTTGTGATTCAAATTTAAGTTCAAATTAATGATTTAAGTTTGGAATAGTGTTCAAGTTATTTTAGATTTATTTCTTCATGTCTTAAGTGAGGTTATTTAATTCAATTTAATTTAATTTAATTTAATTTAATTTAATTTAATTCGGTTTAATTTAGTTTGATTTGATTTAATTTAATTCAATTCAATTTATTTGATTTAATTTCTTAATTTAATTTAATTTAATTTTAATTTAATTTAATTTGATTTAATTTAATTTATTTAATTTAATTTATTTAATTAATTTAATTTAATTTAATTCAATTTAATTTTAATTTAATTTAATTTAATTTAATTGAAATTTTTGAAAGAGTTTAATGATTTAATTTTAATTTAATGATTAAGTCTTTTAATATTTTAAATTTGAGTTATCATTTTAATTAAGAGTTGAGTATTAATGAGATGATTAATTTAGGGATTTTTAAATTAAAGAATAAATCTCTTCCTAATAATATCCCTATTTTAATAATTCCAATTTTATTATTCTTCCAAATTCAATTAATTATTTTATTAAGGTTTATTTTAATTATTTTTAAATTGTTTAGTAGGTTTCTACCCTTTAATTATTTAAATTTCAATCATCCAAATCAGATTAGGATCAGATATTTTACTTGTTAAAAAATTTTTATTAAACCTAAAGTTTTAATTAAGGGTTAAAATTTTAATTACCATTTTGCCCTTTAAGCCTAATAATTTCATAACTCACTAAATTGAACTCAAATGAACTTGAAATTTTTATGTGACTTCACTTATGTGTCAATGAAGACATGAGAGGAGAAAATGTGATTTTTCTGTATTTAATTTATTTATATAATTATTTTTTGTAGAAAATAGAAATTTCCAAGGAAAATTCAATAATATGACCAAGGGAAAGTTTCTGTCCTTAAGAAAATTAGGGGACATTCCTAATGACTAGAGGACCACTTGGACCAAATTTTGTAATTTTTTGAATTATATTTTATTTATTAGAATTATTTTAAGTTCTGGAGTATTAATTAATTTAAAAATAAAATAAATGTTGAAAAATAAATTTTATAATTTTTAAAATTCTCTCTGATATCAAGGATTCCAGAGAACCAAACTTTACAATTTTCTGATTTCCCCTTGATTTATTATAATTATTTTGGTGAAAATGCTAGAAAATACATTTTTTAATTTTAAAATTACCCTTGAGCTTTGAAAATTAATATCTCACTAAATAGTCCTGGGAAAAATATGGGACTTGTTCCTAGGTGATTAAAATTCAAAATATGACATTTTGGTGAATTTTATTATTTTTGTGATTTTTATTATTTTTTAATTATTAAAAATATTAAAATAATATTAAAAATCAACTTTTTTAGAAAATTGAAATTTTAATTTTCTTAAACTCCCCTGATATCAGAGAGACTCCAAAACCAATTTGGTGAATTTTTGAAAGATATTTTGAAAGTTATGAATTTTTAAAGTTTAAAATGACTAAGTAGCTTAATTAACCCAATTAGTGGGGCTAACCAAGTCCAATTGACCTCAAGTTTTTATGATGGGTTCCTCTGATCCTAAAGGTCAGTGGAGAATTGATTTCAAGTCAATTTGATCTATGGTTAACTCTAATTAATTAGAAACCTATTTTGGGTGTTTAAGCCAATTAGGGTTAATCTAAGTGAATTAACTCAAATCCTATTTTTCCTAGGGTTCTCTCGGTCATAAGGAACATCACCAAATTTTCCTAAAATTTATTTCACAACATGCTGATTTTTGGAATTAAAATACTTAAAATAGCAACATGCATTTGAAAAATCAATAACTTTTCATAGGGATGGCCTCCGACTTTGGAAAATTCGGGGAATGTTCCCAAATTCGGAGGCTTCAAAAGCCCTATGGTCTCATGCCATGGTGAATTGTATGAATGCATGGAGAATTAAATGTATGCAGAGAGTAAATAAATTACTAAAAATAAAATACTTGGACAAAATTGAATGATTTCTTTTCCACATTATTCTCCTCTCGTTCACTGAGCAAGAGGGTATTTTTATTTTATTTTTATGATTTTTCTACACAAAGTTATGAATTTTCCAAGTTTAGGGAATTAAATAAATAGAAAATACCCCTAATTTTCTATTTATCCACGCGGCGCCGCGTCAACCTCGGCAGCTCCGAATGCACACGCGGCGCGCTCCCATTCGACGCCGCCATCCGAGTCGACAACCCGGGCCCCGCGGTTCTCGTACCGTCTCCTGGTCCGACGCCATCTGAGCCGTCCGTCCGCGCGTGTATTAAATGGACGGCATCCGTTCATCGTCCCCAAGTGTCCTCACCCGAGAGCCGTCCACACTAAATCCTTAATATCTCACTCGATACTCAATGGATTTTCATGTTCTTATGCTTTCATGGATTCGTCTTGAAGAGACGAACACATCTATACGGTTATCATGCATCGAAATTAAAGCATTTGAAATGGAGAATCTCCGAAGCTCGGGATGAAGAATTAACTCATACCTTAGCTCGAGAGGTGAAGCCTCGATCGGAGATGCTTGGCACGTTCGTTGGAGATGCAGGAGGCTAGGGATGAAGCCCGGGGATGTGGTGAATCGCCTAGGTGTGATTTCCACCAAAGCCGATCACAACCTTTGGAGTCCGGAACAACCGGGTGACCCGGAGATGGGGCTTTTGTCGGTGGACACCTTCCCTCGGTCCGGTGCGTGTGTAGGACCAATCAATTTGGGGATTGGTCCACTGTGGAGGAGTGTCCCGGTTTTGGGTGAAATTTCAACTCGAAATCGAGCTCGCAGAGAAGAAATGGCAGGGGGATCTCACCGGGGATCAAGTGCTCGTGTGTGGGGAGGAGTCCGGAACAATTTTGGCGAGTTTCGGTAAGGTCCGGTTCGAGCACTTCTCATGGCCGAGAAGGTGAGGGGTTTAGATAGGAGAGGCTGGAGGGCCTCCTGCGGGGAGTTAGGGCTTGGGATCGAGCCTGCTCCGGTGAGGAGAAGAACGACCATGGTGACCACTAGGCATGGGGCGGCTCGACGAGGGAGAATTTCAAAGCTTGGCTTCTCCCAAGGTTTCGGGCATGGTGTTTTCCGGCGACCGGGTGGCCGGCCGGCCGTGCATGGGTCACCCTCAAGGTCGGTGGGTCGTGGCCGGGACTTGGTGCAATCAATCGGCAAATGCCATGTGTAAAAGGCTTGGATTAGAATGGAATGGGAGAGAGCTTATTTTGGCTCAAATTGGTCAACCCCTCCACTTGGGCTAGGTGCACCACCCAAGGCTTGGTTTTGGCCGAGGGAAAAGTGATTTGGCTCAAGCATAATCGGTAGGGTCAAGTCACCATCCAAGCACGATTAGGCATAAGCATGGTTAAGGGGGATCATGGGAGTGGTTAATCACCTTTAGGAATTAAGGAAAGAGTCTCCTCCTTTTGCCCAAAATGGCATGGTGACATGTAAAGAGGCTCTCATGGCTTGCATATGGCTTGTGCATGGCTCCATGGCTCCATTTGGCTTGGGAAAAGGTTGGGTCAATTTCATAAAAATAGGTTTTAAGAATTTTGGATATTTTGGTGTGAATTTGTATGGGGCTTGATTTGGAATTGTTTAATTGATGATTTTGAAACTTAGGGGTGATTTTGATTAAATGGATGATGAAAGGAAGTGTCATGTGGGCTTTGGGATGAATTTGGGCTTTTGAATTTGAAGGGAGTGGGCTTTTAGGAAAGTTTAAGGGAAATGGGCTTTTAAATTTAAAATGGATTTTAGGATGGGCATTTGGGTAAAGACTTTGTGAAAGGCCTTGTCAAATAAATGTCATAATTGGTTTATGGATGTTCTATGAAGGGTTTGGAGTCAATTTGGTGTGATTTGGAGTTGAATTGGTTTGAATTTGGGTTTATTTGGTAAGTGGGCCTATATGGGTCCAAGTGGGCCAAGTTGGGCCAATGTTGGGCTAGGGTTGAAATTGATGTAAAATAAATGTTGAGAAATGTTTATGGGAGTGTTTTAAAGAGGTTTTGGCTTTGGTTGGGTTTTGATCTTGAGGTTTGGGCCTATTTGGGTTAGGTTTGGGTTTAGGTCAAAATTGGGCTTTTTGATTTTGGGTTGAATTTGAGTGGGGTTTGGGTCCAAATTTTGGGCAAATCATGTTAGTGTTTTGTTTATGGGGATGTTAAGGAAGGTTTGGAAAAGATTTGGGGTTAATTGGAGATGAATTGGGTGAGTTTGGGTTAGGTTTGGGTCATAGGTCCAAATTGGGCTTTAAGGCCAAAAGTGAAATTGGATCCCAATGCCACTCAAATTGGGCTTGGATTGGGTCTAGATTGGTGTTTGGGATGTTTAATTGAAGTTTAGAATTGAATTGGACCAGAATTTGGGTCAATTGGGTAGGTTTGGTTTGACATTGGGTTTACTTTGGGTTAAAATGGGTCAAATTGGGGGTTTTGACAAAAGTGGGGTATATTGACAAAATTGGCCCATGGTGTAGTTGAACAAAATGAAATTGGAAATATTTGGGATTTTCTGGAATTTTCTGGGAATTTTTCTGAATTTTTGGATTTTTGGGTCAAAAGGGGTATTTTGGGTATTTGGAAGATATTGGGGGGTATTTTTGGAATTTTTGATATTTTTGGATATGGATGATCAGTTTGAGTGATGTGGGAATGTTTGGGATTGATTTTGGAGAATTTTGGGTAATTTGGAAACTTTTTGAGAAATTTGGGCTATTCAGGGCTTTGGGTAGGTTAGCGGGTGTTGGGTCCCGGGGGGTCAAAAATCGAAAATTTGGAAAATTGAAGATTGGGTGGATGTAAGTGAAATGAAATCATTTTTGTTGAGCCATGAAGCCATATCAAGCCCACATGAGCCATGAAGGGAATCATTTGAGGCATTCACCATGTTGTTCCTAACCCTCTTAGCTAGTGGCTTAGGGGTTAAGGACCATCCATGTGAATCACCTACATGAGTCGGAAGTTAAGTTGGGTAAAGGTGTGTTTTAGGAGGTGTGTGAAAGTGTAGTGCATAGGTGGAGTGTATGTGTAAGTCAGCCCTTTACCAGACCAGGCCACCCAGGGCAGTCCTAAGGCCAAAGAGTCCTATAGGAACTCATCCTTTAAACTTCCACATTTGATTTCAACCCTCTAGGTGATTAGGGGTCTATAGTCAAGTTTGTGGAGTTTGCTGGGAGTTAAGAAGTGGTTTGAATTTCTAAAAGGTGGGTCCCAATTCTAGTCCTCTAAGATAGTCAAAGGAAAAGCCTAAGGCTAGATCCTAAGTACTAAAGAGAAGAAGAGAAGACCTCATCAAAAATGAGGTCAACAAATGGACTCCCAATAGGTGTGGTGAGCCGACGGAGCACACCGCGCGTATTGGTGTTGACCGAAACGATCAACAAAACCAACACGGATGTCCAAGTAACAAACTTAGGACAAAGTAGAAGAGCTTCGCTGGGGAGTGTCAAGTATATCTCTGGGACAGGAGATTCTTGAACTCTCGCTGGGGAAAGGAAAAGGAGGTGAATCCCAAATCACATGATTTGGGAGAATTTCGATTAAGATTTTATTTTATTTCATGTTCAAGTCACGATGCGTGAGTTTAGATTTCAATTTGGAGTTTTAATTTAGATCGAAGTTTGTCAAGATTAATTTGAAGGAATTTGATTTGAAATGAAAATTGGAATTTTGAAGTTTTAGATGTAACATCTTCAACCCCAAAAGAAGATCGAATCGATTAGATCGGGTCATTACAATGAGAAAAGATCTCAGAGTAATGTGGTATTGGATGTAAAATCCTTAACCTCAAGAGTTCGATTTGATGTATTTCAGGTGCGATAGGAAAAGAACCCTAAAGCGGTACGGTCTTGGATGTAAAATCCTCGACCCAAAAGTTTGAATTTGATGTATTTCGGTGCGGTAGGAAGAGAATCCTAAAGCGGTGCGGTCTTGGATGTAAAATCCTTGACCCAAAAGTTTGAATTTGATGTATTTCGGTGCAATAGGAAGAGAATCCTAAAGCAAGTGCGGTCTTGGATGTAAAATCCTCGACCCAAAAGTTTGAATTTGATGTATTTCGAAGGCAATAGGAAGAGAATCCTAGAGCGGTGCAGTCTTGGATGTAAAATCCTCGACCCAAGAGTTTGAATTGATGTATTTCGGTGCGGTAGGAAGAGAATCCTAAGCAGTGCAGGTCTTGGATGTAAAATCCTCGACCCAAAAGTTTGAATTGATGTATTTCAGGTGCAATAGGAAGAGAATCCTAAGCAGAGTGCGGTCTTGGATGTAAAATCCTCGACCCAAGAGTTTGAATTTGATGTATTTCAGGTGCGGTAGGAAGAGAATCCTAAAGCGATGCGGTCTTGGATGTAAAATCCTCGACCCAAAAGTTTGAATTTGATGTATTTCAAGGTGCAATAGGAAGAGAATCCTAGAGCAAGTGCGGTCTTGGATGTAAAATCCTCGACCCAAAGGTTGATTTTGATGTATTTCAAGTGCAATAGGGAAAAAATCCTAGCAAAGGTCGATCTTGGATGTAAAATCCTCGACCCAAAAGTTCGAATTTGATGTATTTCAAGGCAATAGGAAGAGAATCCTAAAGCGGTGCGTCTTGGATGTAAAATCCTCGACCCAAGAGTTTAAATTTGATGTATTTCAGGTGCGGTAGGAAGAGAATCCTAGCAAGCGGTGCGATCTTGGATGTAAAATCCTCGACCCAAAAGTTTGAATTTGATGTATTTCGAGTGCGATAGGAAGAGAATCCTAGAGCAAGTGCGATCTTGGATGTAAAATCCTCGACCCAAAGGTTGATTTTGATGTATTTCAGAGGCAATAGGGAAAAAATCCTAAAGCAAGTGCAGTCTTGGATGTAAAATCCTCGACCCAAAAGTTTGAATTTGATGTATTTCAGGGCGATAGGAAGAGAATCCTAGAGCAGTGCGGTCTTGGATGTAAAATCCTCGACCCAAGAGTTCGAATCGATGTATTTCGAAGTGCAATAGAAGAGAATCCTAAAGCAAGGTGCAGTCTTGGATGTAAAATCCTTGACCCAAAAGTTTGAATTGATGTATTTCAGTGCAATAGGAAGAGAATCCTAAGCAATGCGGTACTTGGATGTAAAATCCTCGACCCAAAGGTTCGAATTTGATGTATTTCAGTGCTAATAGGAAGAGAATCCTAAAGCAGTGCGGTCTTGGATGTAAAATCCTCGACCCAAAGGTTTGAATTTGATGTATTTCGAGTGCAATAGGAAGAGAATCCTAAAGCAGTGCGATCTTGGATGTAAAATCCTCGACCCAAAGGTTTGAATTTGATGTATTTCGAAGTGCGATAGAAGAGAATCCTAAAGCAAGTGCGATCTTGGATGTAAAATCCTCAACCCAAAGGTTTGAATTTGATGTATTTCGATGCGATGAGGAAAAGAATCCTAAAACGGTACGATCTGGATGTAAAATCCTCGACCCAAGAGTTTGAATTTGATTTGAGGTTTGATGTGAGATCTGGAAAGACCTAATTTGAGATTTGAAATTTGACTGAGATTTGAAATTTGGAAAGATTGAATTTGAGATTTGAAATTTGACTAAGATTTGAAATTTGGAAAGATTGAATTTGAGATTTGAAATTTGACTAAGATTTGAAATTTGGAAAGATTGAACTTGAATTTTGATATTTGACTGAGATTTGAAATTTGGAAAGATTGAATTTGAATTTGAAATTTGACTGAGATTTGAAATTTGGAAAGATTGAATTTGAATTTGAAATTTGAAATGATGAGTTTGAACTCGGTTGAAATTTGATTTAAGATTTGATTTGAAATTTGGAAGATGAAATTTGAAGTTTGATCGAGATTGGATTCGAAGTTTGATCGAGATTTGATTTAACATTCTTGTTGATTTTGTTTATCCTTTAATGATTCAAATTTTATTTTGTTGTTTATTTAATGTTCATGTGAATTTGGTGTTTGTCATTTTTTAGATTTTTTTTTTTTTAGAAAGTTTTCTTTTATCTTTTTTTTTGTTTTATTTCTTTTCTGTTCTTTGTTCGAAGTTCATTTAACTTTAACGGCGTTTCCCAATCAATTTGCACAAAAGAGGTGAAGGCCAAAAATGTGACATGGTCACTTTTATTCCAATCATACCGAAGATACATCGTACAACTTGATCCGGAATATATTTCATACAATCCATGTAGACTCAAAACGGATCGTGTATGATCTTTGTCGATCCATCTAAAGAAGCATCCGTCAAAAGTCCATGTCCGAATAGTGAGATACATGGTCAATAACATCACCTTCCAAGCCATCCTTGGCAAGGATGCCGTATGGATGTACATCGGAGGTGTGATATTTTCCATGTAACTCACGGCTCGTAAGGCCGGAGGCTCTCTAGCTCCGGGTCCGGTCGGAAATGGTAAGGTATCTTTCTCGTCGTCCATCCTTCCGAACGTAATCGAAATCCTCTTCACCGGTACTCCCGGTATGCAATGCTTGGCGATATCCGCTCCGTTACCCTTCGGTATCATGACGGAACCTACCGGTAGTGGTATCTTTACCGGCCCTCGGAACTCACCCGGGCCTCGCTATCCGGAGGTCGGATCCGAACATGATGTTACACTCGCTCGTAAAAGAGATCGTGCGAAAGGTCCGACAAAGTCATGGTGATCAATGTGTGGGGGTATACAATCACCCCGTTTGTAGATATTGATGATGCAGTATTGGGTATGCGGTCTCGTGGCGTATCCTCCATGTTATCAATCTCTTTACCATTCTCTTGATGACCGATGGCATCGGGTCCACTTGCCCATGACGGAGTATTCCCGGCGGGTTTCCCTTCCCGTCCTCGGCAAAGTTGTAACGAAGCATCCACATTGTATTGTGATTCTTCATTTCCCCGGCATCCATCTCCGGGGTTCGAGTATGTGTTTTCCTTAGGCGGCTCGCTCGGCCCAGCTCTTTTCAAATCCCGGATGCAATCCACGATTCTGTCTGTCGCTCATACTCCGAGAATACGTCCGTATGTAATTCGAGGCCCTCCAAGTATATCGATTCTTCGCCTCTAATCCTTTCAAAGTATTCAAAGGTTTTCTTTTCAACATTTTGCATTCTCTCCAGCTCGTATTCCGGAATGATCTGCGGATGGCGAGGCCTCGGTGACGTATTGTGGGATATAAGGTTCGATCCCTTCACGTTCTCCCGCATACCTCGGCTCCTCGTGGATGATGTCTATCGAGACATCCCCCGGGGTTGCTTCGCAACAAGGTCATGCATCACTTGGTGGTTCTATCCGGTGGCGTGGTAGCCTTCTTTCTTCGGTCTTCGTGAGATTTCTCTGGTTCTTTCTGTCATCCTAGGAGCTGGCCTCCTTTCTTCTGGTTCTTGGTGAACCGGTGTCCTTGAAGTGTATGCACTGACATTAGCAGCTGCCTCGTCGTGCTGATCCGCAGCTAGTTTTGTTAACATCTTGCGGATACGGCGATTCTTATTTCTTCGTTGCGTTGCTGTGAGAGTAGCTCTCCGAACTTCTTGAATCTCTGCGGGCGCGGCGCCGACAAGCTCGCCCTCCGCCGTAGCGACTACGTACTTCATTTTCTTATCTTCTTCAATATTTGTCTTTCTTTTCTTGTTGCTCTGGATTGGTGGCTTGGGCCACCCACTTTCATCACCTGTATGTCCGGGCAGTTCTTCTCGGTCAACCGGGACCCGGTCACTTTCCTCGTATCGTAGGCTCGCTCGGTGCGAAATCTGAGTCAATCTCGATTATCGCTCCATCTTTCACCCTCTTTTCATCGAGTGCAAGGCTTACGCCATTCTTAAAGTTCAAGACCAACCGCCCGCTCGACATTTCCCCGCGAAGAGACAAGGAAAAGGATCGAGGGTCGTACTAAGAACAAGAACATCAAGAAAATGTTTATTAAAGACATCTTGTTTTATTATTATTTTTATATTTTCAAACTTAACAGGAATGAAGTGGGATAAGATCGGGTAAGAGATTTTGATTTGGAAAAGAAAACAAGGAAAATTTTATTATCAGGATTTTATTTATTTTGGCACATTTTTGTTATTTTTGGGTTCGGACCCATTCATAAGTAATCACTTCACCCGTGCTTCTAAGGATGGAAAGTTCATTCCTTCGAAACATCAGGTAGCGTAGTACTTTTTCAAGTATCGTCCATTGATCGGAAGCATATGTCGTTCTCCTTGGCAATTCACTAGCTGGTAGGAGCCTCCTGAGTAGACTGCCTCAACTACAAATGGTCCTTCCCAAGTGGGTTCAAATTTTCCTCCTATCTTGCGGTGTGCAAGAATAGGTCTTTTGAGAACGAGAACTAAATCACCAACTTTGAAGGTTCTTGGGCGGACCGGTTTATCATGAGCTCCGAATCATCTTAGCTTGGTATAATTCTAAATTCTCGTTGCTGCCGCAAGTCTTTTCCCTTCCGAGCTTTCTAATTCTTCGAGTCGTAATTTGGCGTTCTCTTCGTTGTGATTTTATTTGCAACTGCAATTCCGAGTGAAGGGAGCCGAACCTCTAAAGGTAACATCGCCTCGGACCCATACACCGGAGCGTAAGGTGTAGCTTGCGTAGGAGTTCGAAGGTTGTCCGTAGGCCCATAAGGCTTCTAACAACTTCTCGTGCCAATTTCTCTTATTGTCGTCTAAAGTCTTCTTTAAAATTTGAACGAGAGTTTTATTAAAAGCCTCGGCTAGGCCGTTTGCTCTTGGGTAGTAAATTGTTGAATATCGCCGATCGATTCCGTGTCTCCCGACAAAATTGTTGATTTGTGTGCTTCGAATGTCGACCCATTATCCGAGATGATCCTGCGCGGCACCCCGAAACGGTAGACAACTTGGTTCTTGAAAACCGTAGCACGTGATGTGCTTTCACTTCTCTTAGTGGAACCGCCTCTGCCCACTTGGAAAAGTAATCCGTAGGCTGCAAGAATGAAGCGATGTCCTTTCGACGACGGCGGTTCTATTGGACCCACTATATCCGTGCCCCAACATTCAAATGGCCACGATGCAACCGTCGGATGTAGCACATTTGGAGGTTGGTGTAGAACCACTCCGTGCACTTGGCACTGCGTGACGGCTCTTGGCGATTTTCATGCGGTCGGTCATCATCGAGGGCCGGTAGTACCCTAGTCTTTTAATTTTCATTTTCATCTTTGGACCCGACCGGTGAGCGCCACGCAGTCCCGAATGCACTTCTTTAACAATTTCACGGGCCTCGGACCCGCTTAGGCACCTTAGCCACATTTGATCAAAAGACCTTCGTATAATGTGTTGTTTATTAGTGCGTAGGACGAGTTCTTTTCTTGATCCGATGGGCTAACAACCTATCCTCCGGTAGTTTTCCCGTTTGTAGGTAATCCATCAATGGTCGTTGCCAATCTTCCGTGTTTTCACGTCATCATTGCAATCGATCCTTTTTCCTTTTCGATTTGTGTATCGTGTCTATGTCGAGTCGTGATAGGACTCGACGTCCGTGAGCCGACACTTCCATCGATTCATCTTGCAAACGAGCAAATTCTTTTGCGAGACGAGCTAGCGCATCCGCTAGAGCGTTTTCTTTTCGGGAATTTTGTAAATTGTCACATTCGGAATCGTTCAACAATTTGTATGGCATACTCGGAAGTATTGCTCGAGTCTTGGTTTTAAAATTCTGTATTGTCCGACGATCCGTTGAATGATTAACCGTGAATCTCCGTAGATGTTGATGTCCGTTATCCCCATTCGAATGGTTAATTCCGGTCCCGTTATGAGGGCTTCGTATTCGCTTCGTTGTTTGTACATGGTTCCGTCGAGTGATAGGAGTATCTTAACATCCCCCGCTCCGTGTTATAAAGATTAGTCCAATTCCGCCTTACCGGCACTATCACTTGCGATTCTTCGTCTTTGTGCGCCGAAGATGCTCCGTCGAAATATAATTCCCAACGTCGATCATCAAGGTCTTCTAGATTCATTATTTGTTCATCCGGCGGATCGTCATTGAGAGGAGATTTTGCCGCAAAGGGTGTGCTTGCAAGGAAGTCCGCTAAGGCTTGTCCCTTTACGGCACGAAGAGGCACGAAAGTTATATCGAATTGCAATAATATCATTGACCATCTGGCAAGTCTGCCGGAAAGCGTTGGACGAGTCATCAAGTATTGCAATGGATTAAACTTCGAGATTAGGTTGACCTTATGAGAAAGCATGTAATGCCTGAGCTTTTGAGCAGCAAAGTGTCGGCGTTTTTTTTTTAGGTTTGTGGTGTTTTATTTTGAAAAGAGAGTCGCCTACAGAAAATGTCGGCGAATTTTAATTTAATTTAAATAAATAGTTTGAAAAGTAGTATTTGATTTTGAAAATAATTTTAAGTTTGAAAATTTTAAGATATGAAATCAAACCGACCTCACATCCCGAATAGTTTATATAAACGAGCGCCGCACCACAAACCGTGTATCTATCCCGAAGAATAGACACACTCGCTTGATAACGGGGCTCGATTAAATAAACTAGAAAGGTTTGTGACATCCGTTTGGTCCGCGAACCAATTTTATAAGCCGACAAATTCCCCGCTTAATATGAAACTATTAAACAGGGTTTATATTACTCAGGTTCTTAAAGTTCCCTATAAGGGCAAGCCCCTATAGTTAATTACATCTTAAGTGACGGGAATCACCTAAGAAAACTCTCGATAATAATCAATAATTCTGCTCTCAAGAATTTCAAAGTTTAAGTTTTCAAAGGATTGAATTTTGGAATTTCAATAGGGAATGGATCAAATTTGGAACATTTTTATTTTGGGAATTCAAAGGAAGCAAAGTAGGAGAAATTACGGATTCGAAGCGAACTTCGGTAATTTCCCGACTATCCTATTGTTTGGCTTAGACTTAGGAAAGTCCTAATGTTCATTTAATGTTTTAATCTTGCCAATTTTAATTAGTTAGGGCTTATATTTATATGATAGAATCATACAAATTGCCTAGAAGATATGAGGGTTTATGTCGTATCGGACGACTACCTCGGAATCCTAAGACCAGTTAGGGCTTAATTTGCAATGCAAATGCCTAACGAAGAGTTGAGGATTTATGTTGCGCTAAGCAAACTACCTCGAAGTCCTATGGCTTTGTTATTTAATTCTAAGAAAGTTTTGCTGAAGTAGGTTCAAGTTTTGCCGACGACGATGGCCGTGTCGCCCACCATGCTCCGAGCTCCTTGTTGTTGCAGAGGTTTAGTTTTAGAAATCATAAATCAAGAGATGAGAGAAGTGTCTTGGTTTAGAGAAGTCTTAATTTCCACGTGTTTTTTGTGTTTTAATTAAAACGGATCTTAAAGTTGATTAAACGGAACCGATTAAGATCCCACGGTTCCGTCATCCCGACACCGTTATTTTCATCGAATTCACTTAGTCCGGATGAATTTGCTAAACTCAACTAAATGAGTTCCGCACTTTCATTTAGACCGTGGGAAATCCCGTTAGCAACACGTGGGTTACATCATCCGAGGTATTCCCGATCATTCAATGAGACGTTTTAATTTAGTTGTAGTTGTAGTTTTGTTGTTCGTTTGTGATTAAATTTTGAGTTGTCTTATATTTTGGAATGTTGTGGAGGTGAATTTTATCTTGTAATGTCTTTTAATTTAGTTATGGGTTTCGGTTTTGGTTTACGTCCTAAAGGTGTCGGTTTTCATGCAATCGTTGTTTATCATGCAAGAAAAATAAAGTGCATTTGCAATAAAATAAACTGCAATAAAATAAAAGCGTACTCGGAGGGTCTTCCCGTCATCCCAAGCTGCACTTAAAACACGGTTAGAATATTTAAGCAAGTTCCTAGGTAAAGCTAAGGGAAAGGTTTTGGTTTTCTACCAAGTTCCTAATCCTATAGCTAGTCATTTCCTATGACGTCTCGAGTTCTCTGTGTTTTTAGTTTGAAGACGATTTTCTTCATCAAAGAACAATTAAGTTCAATTGTTCTTGTAAATATCCTATCATATTGAGTAAGTGCTTAAGAAAAATCTTAAACATCTTTTCAATATTTCTAGGATTGTTTTAAGTCCAAATGAATTTAATTGTGTAAATGAATCAATCGTCCGAGGTTTTCAAGTTTTGTTAACTTGCTCGGTGAACTAGGACATTTGAATGTCCTATAAGTGAAGTAACATTTCATTTTAATGTTCTACTTAGGAGTTATGATAACTAAGGCTCCTAAGGGCAAATGATATTTAATGATTTGTGATCCAAATTTAAGTTCAAATTAATGATTTAAGTTTGGAATAGTGTTCAAGTTATTTTAGATTTATTTCTTCATGTCTTAAGTGAGGTTATTTAATTTAACTTAATTTAATTTAATTTATTTTATTTTAATTTAATTCATTTAATTTAATTTGATTTGATTTAATTTAATTCAATTTAATTTATTTGATTTAATTTCTTAATTTAATTTAATTTAATTTTAGTTTAATTTAATTTAATTTTAATTTAATTTAATTTGTTTATTTAATTTTATTTAACTTAATTTAATTTTATTTATTTATTTAATTTAATGTATTTAATTCATTTAATTTGATTTAATTTGTTTATTTAATTTAACTTAATTTAATTTTATTTAATTCAACTTTTAATCTTAATTTAATTTAATTTAGTTGAAAATTTTTAAAAAAAAGTTTAATGATTTAATTTAATTTAATGATTAAGTCTTTTAATATTTTAAATTTGAGTTATCATTTTAATTAAGAGTTGAGTATTAATGAGATGATTAATTTAGGGATTTTTTAAATTAAAGGATAAATCTCTTCCTAATAATATCCCTATTTTAATAATTCCAAATTTATTATTCTTCCAAATTCAATTAATTATTTAATTAAAGTTTAATCATTTTAAATTGCTTAATGGGTTTCTACCCTTTAATTATTAAATTTCAATCATCCAAATCAGATTAGGATCAAATATTTTACTTGTTAATTTTTTTATTAAACCTAAAGTCTTAATTAAGGATTAAAATTTTAATCACCATTTTGCCCTTTAAGCCTAATAATTTCATAACTCACTAAATTGAACTCAAATGAACTTGAAATTTTTATGTGACTTCACTTATGTGTCAATGAAGACATGAGAGGAGAAAATGTGATTTTTCTGTATTTAATTTATTTATATAATTATTTTTTGTAGAAAAGAGAAATTTCCAAGGAAAATTCAATAACATGACCAAGGGAAAGTTTCTGTCCTTAAGAAAATTAGGGGACATTCCTAATGACCAGAGGACCACTTGGACCAAATTTTGTAATTTTTTGAATTATATTTTATTTATTAGAATTATTTTAAATTCTGGAGTATTAATTAATTTAAAAATAAAATAAATGTTGAAAAATAAGTTTTATAATTTTTAAAATTCTCTCTGATATCAAGGATTCCAGAGAACCAAACTTTGCAATTTTCTGATTTTTCTTTGATTTATTATAATTATTTTGGTGAAAATGCTAGAAAATACATTTTTTTAATTTTAAAATTACCCTAGAGCTTTAAAAATTAATATCTCACTAAATAGACCTAGGAAAAATATGGGACTTGTTCTTAAGTGATTAGAATTCAAAATATGACATTTTGGTGAATTTTATTATTTTTGTGATTTTTATTATTTTTTAATTATTAAAAATATTAAAATAATATTAAAAATCAACTTTTTTAGAAAATTGAAATTTTAATTTTGTTAAACTCCCTGATATCAGAGAGACTCCAAAACCAATTTGGTGAATTTTTGAAAGATATTTTGAAAGTTATGAATTTTTAAAGTTTAAAATGGCTAAGTGGCTTAATCAACCCAATTAGTGGGGCTAACCAAGTCCAATTGACCTCAAATTTTTATGATGGATTCCTCTAATCCTAAAGGTCAGTGGAGAATTGATTTCAAGTCAATTTGATCTATAGTTAACTCTAATTAATTAGAGATCTATTTTGGGTGTTTAAGCCAATTAGGGTTAATCTCAGTGAATTAACTCAAATCCTATTTTTCCTAGGGTTCTCTGGTCATAAGGAACATCACCAAATTTTCCTAGAATTTATTTCACAACATGCTAATTTTTGAAATTAAAATACTTAAATCGAGCAACATGCATTTGAAAAATCAATAACTTTTCACGGAGATGGCCTCCGACCTTGGAAAATTCAGGGAATGTTCCCAAGTTCGGAGGCTTCAAAAGCCCTATGGTCTCATGCCATGGTGAATTGTATACATGCATGGGGAATTAAAACAATGCAGGGAGTAAATAATTAATTAAAAATAAAATACTTGGACAAAATTAATTAATTTCTTTTCCACATTATTCTCCTCTGTTCATCTGAGCGAGGGGGTATTTTTATTTTATTTTTGTGATTTTTCTACACAGAGATATGAATTTTCCAAGTTTAGGGAATTAAATAAATAGGAAAATACCCTATTTATCTACTTATCCACGCGGCGCCGCGTCGGCCTCGGCAGCCTCCGAACGCCGCGTGGCGCGCTCCCATTCGACGCCGCCATCCGAGTCGGCAACCCGGGCCCCGCGGTTCTCGTACCGTCTCCGCGTCCAACGCCATCCGAGCCGTCCGTCCGTGCGTGTATTAAATGGACGGCATCCGTTCATCGTCCATGACTGGTGCGATCCCGTGACCGTCCACACTCTAACCCTAAGAACTCACTCGATTCTCGATGGATTTTCGTGTTCTTATGCTCTATGGATTCGTCTTGAAGAGACGAACACATCCATACGGTAAACATGCATTGAAATTAAGGCATTTGAAATGGAGAATCTCCGAAGCTCGGGATGAAGAACTAGTTCATACCTTTGCTCGGAGAAGTGAAGCTTCGATGCGAGAGTTGTTGCACCTTCGATTGGATCCTGGCAAGCTCCGGATGAAGTCTCCCGGTGCAGTGAATTGTCCGGATTGAACTTCGACCACGATCGATCACAAAGCTTGGAGTGCGGAACAAGCCGGGTGGCTCGGAGATGGGGCTTTCTGTCGGTGGACACCTTCCCTCGGTCCGGTGAAGGTGTAGGACTAATCAATTTGGGGATTGGTTCACTGTGGGGAAGTGTCTCGGTTTTGGGTTTGGATTTCGACTGCGAAATTAAGCTCGCAGAGAGGAAATGGCGGGGGGATCTCACTGGGGATCAAGTGCTCGTGTAGGAGGAGGGGTGCGGAACAATTTTGGCGAGTTTTGGCAAGGTTTGTGCAACTCTCTCCTCGTGGCCGTGAGGGGGTGGTGTTTAAATAGGCATGGTCGGAGGCTCTCCGGGGGTGGCCGAGGGTTGGGATCGAGCTGCTTCTGGTCATGGGAAGAACGACCATGGTGGCCATTGGGCATGGGGCGGCTCGGCAAGGTGGAATTCCAAAGTTGGCTCACTCCCGAGGTCTCGGGCATGGCGTTTTCCGACGGTCGGGTGGCCGGCCGGCCGAGCATGGGTCACCCTCGAGGTCGAGTGGGTCGGGGTTGGGTGTTTGTGCAAGCGATTGGCAATGGCCGAGTGTAAAGGCTTTGATCCAAAGTAGAATGGGGCATGGCTAGTTTTGGGTCTAAATGGGTCAACTCACCCATTTGGGCTTGGTGCACCCTTCAAGGTGGCCTTGGGTGCTGTGGGGGATCAAATGGATCGACTGGTTTGGCATGGAGAAGTCTCCATCCAAATATATTTGGATTAAATTTAGGTTTAGGTGAATCATGATTAAGGCTAATGAGCTTTAGGGATTAAGGAAAGGGGCCCTCCTTCCTACCCAATATGGCATGGTGGAGTGTCCAAGGCTCTCATGGCTCACATGTGGCTCATGCATGGCTTCATGGCTCACTTTTGGCTTGGGGAAAGCTTGGTCGATTTCATGAAAATGGATTTTAGGAATTTTTGGTAATTTGATGGAAATTTGTATGGAACTTGATTTGGAATGATTTGATGATGGATTTAGGACTTAGGTAATGGCTTTGATTAAGTGGATGGCAAATGGAAATGTCATGTGGGCTTTAGGGTAGATTTTGGGCTCATTGAAATGATTTTAGATGGGCTTTTAAATGGTTTAGGAAAGTGGGCTTTTGAATTTTAAAATGGATTTTGGGATGAAATTTTGGTAAAGGCTTGGGCCAAATAATTGTTGAGTTTGGTTTAGGGATGTGTCATGAGTGGTTTGAAACAAATTTGAGGTGATTTGGGTTTGAATTGGATTGGATATGGGCTTTTTGGTAAAGAGGCTAAGGTGGGCCAAAATGGGCTAGCATGGGCCAATGTTGGGCTAGGGTTGAAATTGATGTAAAATTAATGTTGGGAAATGTTTATGGGAGTGTTTCAAAGAGGTTTTGGCTTTGGTTGGGTTTTGATTTTGGGATTTGGGCTCATTTGGGCTAGGTTTGGGTTTAGGTCAAAATTGGGCCTTTTAGCTTTGGGTTGAACTTGAGTAGGGTTTGGATCAAAGTTTTGGGCAGATCATGTTAGTGTTTTGTTTATGGGGATGTTAAGAAAGGTTTAGAAAAGATTTGGGGTTAATTGGAGTTGAATTGGGTGAATTTGGGTTAGGTTTGGGTCATAGGTCCAAATTGGGCTTTAAGGCCAAAAGTGAAATTGGACCCAAATTTCAATCAAATTAAGCTTGTCTTTGGTCTAGATTGGTGTTGGGGATGTTGAATTGAAGTTTAGAATTGAATTGGACCAGAATTGGGATCAATTGGGTAGATTTGGTTTGACATTGGGTTTACTTTGGGTTAAAATGGGTCAAATTGGGGGTTTTGACAAAAGTGGGGTAAATTGACAAAATTGGCCCATGGTGTAGTTGGACAAAATGAAATTGGGAATATTTGGGATTTTCTGGAATTTTCTGGGAATTTTCTGAATTTTTGGATTTTTGGGTCAAAAGGGGTATTTTGGGTATTTGGAAGGTATTGGGGGGTATTTTGGGATTTTTGATATTTTTGGATATGGATGATCAGTTTGAGTGATGTGGGAATGTTTGGGATTGATTTTGGAGAATTTTGGGTAATTTGGGAATTTTTGAGAAATTTGGGTAGTTTCGAGGGCATTTGGTAGAGTTGGTGGGTGTAGGGTCCGGGGGTCAAAAATTGAAAATTTGGAAAATTGAAGATTGGGTGGATGTAAGTGGAATGAAATCATTTTTGTTGAGCCATGAAGCCATATCAAGCCCACATGAGCCATGAAGGGACTCATTTGAGGCATTCACCATGTTGTTCCTAACCCTCTAGCCGGAGGCTTAGGGGTTAAGGACCATCCATGTGAATCACCTACATGAGTCGGGAAGTCAAGTTAGGTAAGGGTGTGTTTTAGGAGGTGTGTGAAAGTGTAGTGCATAGGTGTAGTGTATGTGTAAGTCGGCCCTTTCACCGGACCGAGCCACCTGAGGCGATCCTAAGGCCAAAGAGTCCTATAGGAACTCATCCTTTAAACTTCCACATTTGATTTCAACCCTCACAGGTGATTAGGGGTCTATAGTCAAGTTTGTGGAGTTTGCGGGGAGTTAAGAAGTGGTTTGAATTTCTAAAAGGTGGATCCCGATTCTAGTCCTCTAAGATAGTCGAAAGGAAAAGCTGAAGGCTAGATCCTAAGTACTAAAGAGAAGAAGAGAAGACCTCATCAAAAATGAGGTCAACAAATGGACCCCCGATAGGTGTGGTGAGCTGACGGAGCACACCGCACGTATTGGTGTTGACCGAAGCGATCAACAAAACCAACACGGATGTCCAAGTAACAAACTTAGGACGAAGTAGAAGAGTTTCCATTGGGGAGTGTCAAGTATATCTCTAAGACTGGAGATTCACGAACTCTCGGCGGGGAAAGGAAAAGGAGGTGAATCCCAAATCACATGATATGGGAGAAATTTCAATTTAGATTTTATTTTGTTTCATGTTCAAGTTATGATGTGTGAGTTTAAATTTCAATTTGGAATTTTAATTTAGATTGAAGTTTGTCGAGATTAATTTGAAGGGATTTGATTTGGAATGAAAATTGGAATTTTGAAGTTTTAGATGCAACATCTTCAACCCCAAAAGAAGATCGAATCGATTAGATTGAGTCATTGCAATGAGGAAAGACCTCAGAATAATGCGGTATTGGATGTAAAATCCGTAACCTCAAGAGTTTGATTTGATGTATTTCGGTGCGATAGGAAAAGAATCCTAAAGCGAGTGCGGTCTCGGATGTAAAATCCTCGACCCAAAAGTTTGAATTGATGTATTTCGGTGCGGTAGGAAGAGAATCCTAAAGCGATGCGGTCTTGGATGTAAAATCCTCGACCCAAAGTTTGAATTGATGTATTTCGAGTGCGATAGGAAGAGAATCCTAAAGCGGTGCGATCTTGGATGTAAAATCCTCGACCCAAAAGTTTGAATTTGATGTATTTCGGTGCGATAGGAAGAGAATCCTAAAGCGGTGCGAGTCTTGGATGTAAAATCCTCGACCCAAAGGTTTGAATTTATGTATTTCGGTGCGGTAGGAAGAAAATCCTAAAGCGGTGCGAGTCTTGGATGTAAAATCCTCGACCCAAAAGTTTGAATTTGATGTATTTCGGTGCGATAGGAAGAGAATCCTAAAGCGGTGCGGTCTTGGATGTAAAATCCTCGACCCAAGAGTTTGAATTTATGTATTTCGAGTGCGATAGGAAGAGAATCCTAAAGCGATGCAGTCTCGGATGTAAAATCCTCGACCCAAAGGTTTGAATTGATGTATTTCGGTGCGATAGGAAGAGAATCCTAAAGCGAGTGCGGTCTCGGATGTAAAATCCTCGACCCAAAGGTTTGAATTTGATGTATTTCGGTGCGAGTAGGAAGAGAATCCTAAAGCGGTGCGGTCTCGGATGTAAAATCCTCGACCCAAAAGTTTGATTTGATGTATTTCGAGTGCAGTAGGAAGAGAATCCTAAAGCAGTGCAGTCTTGGATGTAAAATCCTCGACCCAAAAGTTTGAATTGATGTGAGGTTTGATGTGAGATCTGGAAAGATCGAATTTGAGATTTGAAATTTGACTGAGATTTGAAATTTGGAAAGATTGAATTTGAGATTTGAAATTTGACATGAAGAGTTTGAACTCGGTTGAAATTTGATTTAAGATTTGATTTGAAATTTGGAAGATGAAATTTGAAGTTTGATCGAGATTGGATTTAACATTCTTGTTGATTTTGTTTATCCTTTAACGATTCAAATTTTATTTTGTTGTTTATTTAATGTTCATGTGAATTTGGTGTTCGTCATTTTTAGATTTTTTTTTTTAGAAAGTTTTCTTTTATCTTTTTTTTTATTTCTTTTCGTTCTTTGTTCGAAGTTCATTTAACTTTAATGGCGTTTCCCAATCAATTTGCACAAAAGAGGTGAAGGCCAAAAATGTGACATGGTCACTTCTATTCCAATCATGCCGAAGATACATCGTACAACTTGATCCGGAATATATCTCATACAATCCATGTAGACTCAAAACGGATCGTGTATGATCTTTGTCGATCCATCTAAAGAAGCATCCGTCAAAAGTCCATGTACGAATAGTGAGATACATGGTCGATAACATCACCTTCCAAGCCATCCTTAGCAAGGATGCCGTATGGATGTACATTGGAGGTGTGATATTTTCCATGTAACTCACGACTCGTAAGGTCGGAGGCTTTCTAGCTCCGGTGCACGTCGGAAATGGTAAGGTATCTTTACGTCGTCCATCCTTCCGAACGTAATCGAAATCCTCTTTATCGGTACTCACGGTATGCGATGCTTGGCGATATACGCTCCGTTACCCTTCGGTATCATGACGGAACCTACCGGTAGTGGTATCTTCACCGGCCCTCGGAACTCACTCGGGCCCGCTATCCGGAGGTCGGATCCGAACATGATGTTACACTCGCTCGGGAAAGAGAGCATGCGCAGAAGGCTCGACAAAGTCATGGTGATCGATGTGTGGGGGTATACGGTCACCCTGCTTGTAGATGTTGATGATGCAGTATTGGGTATGCGGTCTGTTGGCGGTACCCTCCATGTTATCAATCTCTTTACCATTCTCTTGATGACCGATGGCATCGGGTCCACTTGCCCATGACGGAGTATTCCGGCGGGTTTCCCTTCTCGTCCTCGGCGAAGTTGTAACGACATCCACATTGTATTGTGATTCTTCCTTTCCACGGCATCCATCTCCGGGGTTCCGAGTATGTGTTTTCCCTTAGGCGGCCTGCTCGGCCGGTCTTTTCAAATCCCGGATGCAATCCACGATTCGTCGTTGCTCATACTCCGAGAATACGTACGTATGTAATTCGAGGCCCTCCAGGTATATTGATTCTTCTCGCCTCTAATCCTTTCAAAGTATTCAAAGGTTTTCTTTTCAACATTTTGCATTCTCTCCAGCTCGTATTCGGAATGATCTGCGGATGGCGAGGCCTTGTGACATATTGTGGGATGTATGGTTCGATCCCTTCACGTTCTCCCGCATACCTCGGCTCCTCGGGGATGATGCTCGTCGGGACATCCCCCGGGGTTGCTTCGCAACAAGGTCATGCATCACTGGTGGTTCTATCCGGTGGCGTGGTAGCCTTCTTTCTTCTGGTTTTTGTGAGATTTCTCTGGTTCTTTCTGTCATCCTAGGAGCTGGCCTCCTTTCTTCTGGTTCCTGGTGAACCGGTGTCCTTGAAGTGTATGCACCGACATTAGCAACTGCCTCGTCGTGTTGATCCGCAGCTAGTTTTGTCGACATCTTACGGATACGGCGATTCTTATTTCTTCGTTGCGTTGCTTGTGAGAGTAGCTCTCCGAACTTCTTGAATCTCCGTGGGCGCGGCGGCGACAAGCTCGCCCTCTGCCGTAGCGACTACGGACTTCATTTTCTTATCTTCTTCAATATTTGTCTTTCTTTTCTTGTTCTTGGATTGGTGGCTTGGGCCACCCACTTTCATCATTGTATGTCCGGGCAGTTCTTCTCGGTCGACCGGGACCCGATCACTTTCCTCGTATCGTAGGCTCGCTGGTGCGAAATCCGAGTCGATCTCGATTATCGCTCCATCTTTCACCCTCTTTTCATCGAGTGCGAGGCTTACGCCATTCTTAAAGTTCAAGACCAACCGCCCGCTCGACATTTCCCTGCGAAAAGACAAGGAAAAGGATCGAGGGTGCGTACTAAGAACAAGAACATCAAGAAAATGTTTATTAAAGACATCTTGTTTTATTATTATTTTTATATTTTCAAATTTAACGAGAATGAAGTGGGATAAGATCAGGTAAGAGATTTTGATTTGGAAAAGAAAACAAGGAAAATTTTATTATCAGGATTTTATTTATTTTAGCACATTTTTGTTATTTTTGGGTTCGGACCCAGTCATAAGTAATCACTTCACCCGTGCTTCTAGGGATGGAAAGTTCATTCCTTCGAAACATCGAGGTAGCGTAGTACTTTTTCAAGTATCGTCCATTGATCGGAAGCATATGTCGTTCTCCTTGGCAATTCACTGGCCGGTAGGAACCTCCACGAGTATACCGCTTCAACCACGAAACGGTCCTTCCCAAGTGGGTTCAAATTTTCCCCCTATCTTGCGGTGTGCGAGAATAGGTCTTTTGAGAACGAGAACTAGATCACCAACTTTGAAGGTTCTTGGGCGGACCGGTTTATCATGAGCCCGAATCATCTTAGCTTGGTATAATTCTAAATTCCGTTGCGCCGCAAGTCTTTTCCCTTCCGGGCTCTCTAATTCTTCGAGTCGTAATTTGGCGTTCTCTTCGTTGTGATTTTATTTGCAAGCTGCGATTCCGAGTGAAGGGAGCCGAACCTCTAAAGGTAACACTCGCCTCGGACCCATACACCGGAGCGTAAGGTGTAGCTTGCGTAGGAGTTCTGAAGGTTGTCCGGTAGGCTCATAAGGCTTCTAACAACTTCTCGTGCCAATTTCTCTTATTGTCGTCTAAAGTCTTCTTTAAAATTTGAACGAGAGTTTTATTAAAAGCCTCGGCTAGGCCGTTTGCTCTTGGGTAGTAAATTGTTGAATATCGCCGGTCGATTCCGTGTCTCCCGACAAAATTGTTGATTTGTGTGCTTCGAATGCCGACCCATTATCCGAGATGATCTCGCGCGGCACCCCGAAACGGTAGACAACTTGGTTCTTGAAAAATTGTAGCACGTGATGTGCTTTCACTTCTCTAAGTGGAACTCGCCTCGCCCACTTGGAAAAGTAATCCGTAGTCGCAAGAATGAAGCGATGTCCTTTCGACGACGGCGGTTCTATTGGACCCACTATATCCGTGCCCCAACATTCAAATGGCCACGATGCAATTGTCGGATGTAGCACATTTGGAGGTTGGTGTAGAACCACTCCGTGCACTCGGCACCGGTGACGGCTCTCGGCGATTTTCATGCGGTCGGTCATCATCGAGGGCCGGTAGTACCCTAGTCTTTTAATTTTCATTTTCATCTTTGGACCCGATCGGTGAGCGCCACGGAGTCCCGAATGCACCTCCTTAACAATTTCACGGGCTTCGGACCCGCTTAGGCACCTTAGCCACATTTGATCAAAAGACCTTCCGTATAATGTGTTGTTTATTAATGCGTAGGACGAGTTCTTTTCTTGATACGATGGGCTAATGACCTATCGTCCGGTAGTTTCCCCGTTTGCGGTGTAATCCATTAATGGTCGTCGCCGATCTTCCGTGTTTTTCATCACTCTGCTGCAATTGATTCTTCTTCCTTTTCGATTTGTGTATCGTGTCTATGTCAAGCTGTGATAGGACTCAGCGTCCGTGAACCGACACTTCCATCGATTCATCTTGCAAACGAGCAAATTCCTTTGCGAGACGGACTAGCGCATCCGCTAGAGCGTTTTCTTCTCGGGAATTTTGTAGATTGTCACATTCGAATCTGTTCCAACAGCTGTATGGCATACTGGAAGTATTGCTCGAGTCTTGGTTTTAAAATTCTGTATTGTCCGACGATCCGTTGAATGATTAACTGTGAATCTCCGTAGATGTTGATGTCCGTTATCCCCATTTGAATGGTTAATTCCGATCCCGTTATGAGGGCTTCGTATTCCGCTTCATTGTTTGTACACGGTTCTGTCAAGTGGTAGGAGTATCTTAACATCCCCCGCTCCGGTGTTATAAAGATTAGCCCGATTCCTGCCTTACCGAGCACTATCACTTGCGATTCTTCGTCTTTATGTGCTGAAGATGCTCCGTCGAAATACAATTCCCAACATCGATCATCAAGGTCTTCTAGGTTCATTATTTGTTCATCCGGCGGATCGTCATTGAGAGGAGATTCGCCGCAAAGGGTGTGCCTGCAAGGAAGTCCGCTAAGGCTTGTCCCTTTAAGGCACGAAGAGGCACGAAAGTTATATCGAATTGCGATAATATCATCGACCATCCGGCAAGTCCGCGGAAAGCGTTGGACGAGTCATCAAGTATTGCAATGGATTAAACTTCGAGATCGGGTTGACCTTATGAGAAAGCATGTAGTGCCCGAGCTTTTGAGCGGCGAAGATCAGGGCCAAACAATGCTTTTCAATTGCGGGATACCTTATTTCCGTCGGCAATAAACGACGGCTTAAGTAATAAAGAGCATTTTCTTTACCCTCATCATTGACCTGGGCTAACAGGGCTCCGAGAGAGTCGTCTAAAGCCGCGGTATAAAGTATTAGCGGTCTACCTGAGACCGGGGCTGCTAAGACAGGAGGTGTCATTAAATATTGTTTAATGTCCTCGAAGGCCCTCCGGCATTTCTCTTCCCAAATAAATTTGGCGTCCTTTTTAACTAGTGCCGAGAAAGGCTGACACCTACTCGACGGGTTCTGAGATAAAGCGTCGAAGATATGCCGACTTCCTTGAAAAGATCGTAGTTGTTTTAAGGTTTTGGGAGGCGGCATTTCTAAGATGGCTTTAATCTTCTCCGGGTCGATTTCAATTCCACGATGTCGGACAACGAATCCTAAGAATTTCCGGAGGTGACGCCGAAGGCGCATTTTAAGGGATTCATCTTAAGGTTAAATTGTCTTAACCGTTCGAAAACAATTCTCAAATCATACAAGTGGTTGTCCTTTACTTTGCTTTTGATGACCACATCGTCCACGTAGCATTCGACTTGATTGTGGATGAGATCATCAAAAATTCTTGTCATTGCTCTTTGGTAGGTTGCTCCCGCGTTCTTCAATCCGAATGGCATCATCGTGTAGCAAAATACTCCGATCGGCGTTCCGAATGCTCGTAAGCTTTTCATCTTACGGAGCCATTTTTATTTGGTTGTATCTCGAAGATCCATCCATGAACGAGAATATTTCATGTGTTGAAGCGATGTCGATCATTAATTCCGGATCGGTAGAGGAAATTCATCTTTTGGACATGCCTTGTTTAAATCTCCGAAATCCACACAAATTCCGATCCGACCATTCTTCTTCCCGACCGGTACCACGTTGGCTAACCAAGTCGAGTATTGTTCTTCACGGACAAATTTAGCGTCTATTAACTTTTTAACTTCGGTTATGACTTGTTGTTCGATTTCTAGACGCATTCTTACGGGACCTTGTCCGACTGGAACAGTAGGGTCCACTCCTAGTTTATGGACTGCGACCTCCGGAGCTAAACTCGGCATCTCATCGTAGCTCCAAGCAAAACGGTCTTTGAATTCCATTAATAACTTGATTATTTCTTTGGAGTCTTCTTTATTGAGTAAAGAGCTAACAAAGGTAGGTCTGAGCTCTTCGCTAGTACCTAAGTTAACTTCTATTAACTCATCTATCGTAGATTTGATTTCTTCTTCGAATTCTGGTGGAGCGTCTCCAATTTGTAAATCTTCGAGTTCATCCGTAGTTTCCATGCAGTTTTCATTAGACCCGCAGGTGACAACCAAGCAAAATTCAGTATCGTCAGTCGATCCTACTCGTGCCGAATCCGAGACCATGTTTTGAGTTGGGTAAACGACCGGAGTTATTCCATAAATTTTCAAAACTTTGTGATTGACCTTTTGTCCACTCGTCGAGGTAAGAAACCACGTTGAATTAAATTTTGAACACAGGGAGAGTACCACTCAAAAGGCAATTCCATTAATTCTGATGAAGTAGCATCTTCAAGTTGTACATTATTTTCAATTTTGGAGGAAGAAGCACCACGGTAGAATTTGATTGGTTTTGCACCACCGCTATGTACCTCTTTGACCTCCATACCCTCGATCTTATTAGAACGGATCGGGGTCAGGGTCATAGTATGTACATAGTGGTTAATCTTCTCGTACATCGATTTATATTCTTCGTTTCTTTCATCTTCGATAGGGATTTTGAATTGCGGCTTCTTTCGACTTATTGTCGTCTGCTTCTTGTTTGATTTCTCTTTCTTCTTCGTAACTATATTCCCGATCGACATTGATGGTTGGTTTCCTCCGTCCGATCGTCCTAATGTCTCTACCACGACCTCGTCCCGGCCTCGACCTCGGATGCGAGTTGTGGAGAAACCTTCACCATCTCGCCGTAAGGGAGTGGTGAGTGATCGTTGGACTAGAACTTCGAGTTCTTCGTTGTCCCGAACTTTCTTTGCTTCATTTGTTATAGTATCTCTCGGAGAAGATCGTTTTCTTCGGTGGTGCATAATAAGCCGCATCCTCGTGGATTCCAATTTCATGTACGGAGAATGGTTGTAAGTCACCTTTGATGCACTTCGTTCCCCTCCATCGTAGTACTTCGATGCACCGATGTAGAGATGATGGTACCATCCTGTTTTCATGTATCCATGGTCGGCCCGAGTAGAGCGTTGAACGACGTTTCGAATCAATTATGTGAAATTTCGCGGTTGTCTTTGCTAAGTCACCGGTCTTCATTAGCAGTGTTATGGAGCCGAGGGCTCTTTCTCCTTTACGGTTGAATCCTCTTAATAACATTTTGTTCGCCTCGAGCTCGCGAGCATCAATTTCCAAGTATGCTAGCGTTCGAAGATTCATTATATTGATTGATGCTCTCGGATCCACCAATACTGCGGAGAGTGTAAATCTTCCGATTGTAACCGAAATGTACAACGGTCGGTTGTGATCTCGTCGTTCCAAGTAGTAGGTCGTCGTCCGTGAAGGTAACACCTCGTCGTTCCTTTAACGAGCAAACCTCATCTAAGGACTCTCCGGCCATTTGAGCTAAGCAAATTTACTGGATCAAGTAAGGCCTTGATCGAGCTTCTCTCATCTCCTTTGATAAGATGAGAGCGTCGTAGATGCTCGGTTGGTGGTAGTTTCCTAAGATGGGCTAGCACGTTGTAGTCCACTTTGTTTTCATGTGTCTCTCGCTTCTTCTCGAATGGGTATTTCTTCTGTCGGGGTTGGTTCTTCCCGAACAACCACACGCTTTCCTTTGTCTTTTGAACCCATTCTCGGAGGTAGAACTTTTCCACTCCTTAAGTTGACTTCGTAATTTCTTCGAATCTATTGTTGAGCTTGCGGTGTCTCTTCTTGAATCGGAATGACGGGCTCTTCCGGATTAGCTTCGCAGTCCGAAGGCTCTAACTCTATCGTGATCGGAGCTCCTCGAAACTCGCAGATAGATTCGTTGCTTGTTGAACTCTCGTAGCCTCCTTGATGGATGTCTTCTTCGTTATTTTGCTTGTCGAGATCGTGTATGATTTGAGAATTGTCGTTGGTATCGAAATCGATATCCGGATTATCGTTAGTTACGTAATCGTTAGACACGATCAAAACGTAGCCAACGCCATCACCCTTATCATTATATGATCCCACCGAAGTGAGCGGATAATCATACGGAGTCGAGGGTTCGAGGGATTTCTCCCCGAATCGGAAACAACTATCCTAGGATAAGCGGCCCCTAGTCTAGCCTTAGGTGCCTCGGTCTTCTCTTCTTCGTCAATTTTCTTCTTCTCTTCGATCGTCTCTCGTCGAGGTGGTTCTTCTATCGCAAGTGATGAGTACCGGCTTAACGGGTTTCAAACTACGAATTGAAGCTCGTGCGAAGCGGTCCGGATGCTCGTCTAAAATCTTTTTCGAAGACCTCGTCCAAGCGGTAGTCCATCCATCGTCGGTTGTATAGGGATCTATCGGAATGATGGGATCGGTCGAGATAACATTGACGGAACCTCCTTTCCGGGGTTCCTTCATGTACTCCTTCGGGATCGTTATATTCCCTTTCCGCGAGTTGTCATTGAGCCAACTTTTGAAGGTAATGCAATCTTCTATTTTGTGTCCAAGCATTTGGTGGTAAGGGCAAAAGTTGGGATCACCCTTCTTGTTGACTTCTCTCGGTCTTTTAGGCTCTGCGATTGGAAATCCGGAGTCTTCATCGGACTACGGAACATTTTTAGCACTTGCCTCATTCTTGAACGGATATTCTCCGCTCAAAAGCTCTCTTAATGTACGTTGCCGACGAGGTGGTTGTTCATATTGCGGAGATGATCGATAGGCTGGGCCGAGGTTCGTTGGCAATTCTGTTGTGGTTGCTTGCGGCCGTTACGGTGGTATTTGCATCGGTTGCTTGCCTTTGTCAACTCGTTGCGACGATCCCGGATTTCTTTTCAAAAGTCTTTACGAGGCTTTTGTTTATCCGTCTTGTCGGTGAAACTTAATTGCTTTGCCTCCTCTTGCAAGCTTCCGGCCTTGCTTAACAACTTCTCGAAAGTCTTAATAGTAAATCCCTTGAGGAGAAGTGCTTATCGGGCCGTGAATGCTTTTTAGCAAAATGCCGATCGCATGTTGTTCTTGCGAGTTGTGGTTCACACTTCATACTTAAGTTCCTCCATCGGAGTATGTAATCCACCAAAGTTTCATTCGGCTTCGCTTCTCTACCACTAAATCACCTATAGTGATGTGGTGCTCGAGCTCCGGCGAATCGCTTGATGAAGAGGTTCTCTAGCTCCGAGAATGTCTTTACCGAAGCCGTTTGGTAATTCGCATACCGGTCGAAGGCGATTCCGACGGACTCGCTGACGAACCGTCGGAAGAGTAATGCATCGCTCCCGCCGGCATTGCAACAAGCGGCACGAAAGTGTGCTACATGCTCGTCGAGGGTTCCGGTTCCATCGAAGGTCTTGAACGAGAGGTGGTACGAAGCCTTTCGGGTATTGGACAGCGTCGAATTCTTCTGGGTAAGGTCTACCCGTCCGAATGGATGTCCCGCTCTTTGATTGTGCTAAGGCTTCTCGCACCTGCTGTTCCACCAAGTTCTTGATATCCTTTTCAGGAATCATACTTTGTGTTGTATCCTTCTTCAGCTGATCATCCCCATTGACGGACGTAATCTCCTTTCCTCCGTCTACAATGTGAATGACCTCTGGGTGTGTTTCCCTTTGTGGTTGTACTTGACTCTGGAGAGTGGCCAGAGCTACGGCCATCTCTTCCATCCTTTTCGCCATTTGAGCGATCGTGTCGTCTTTCTCTTGAAGTCGTCTTCTCATCGGTTCCGGCTCCTCTCTTCTGCGCGGCCGCAGGAGCACCTTGCGAAGCCGATGAAGCTCGTGTCTCAACCATGTTGATTTCCGCGTATTCGTCGTCCATAAATTCCGATGAATCGATCTCATCTCCGAACTTTTCTTCTCTTTCTTTTGCCGATCGTCGGATATCGGTTCTCAACTTTTCCATGGCATCTTCTAGCGGGGCTTTACGTGTGTCTTCGTGGTTGTCGTGCGATAGCTGCGGGTCCCCTTCTCACGAGTCCCCTTCATCGCGGTAGCACTTTCTTCGCATTCAAGTCTCCGGCGAGACTTTCTTTCTCGAGCCGCTTGTTTCAATCTCAATCGCCCCGTAGTGGGACGCCATACCATCTTTCGGCGGCAGAAGGTCTAGGACCGGATGGTCGCGTCGGCCAAATGCTTCGGAAGGTGGTATCCTCCCTAATCCGTAATCTCGAGACGACAACGGGCGGACTAGCCTTCATTCTTTTACTTGGCTTTTCGTCATGACGGCGGGTTCTACTCGGGGCCCGAGACGGGATTTGATCGGCGCCCGCCCTATCCTCCGTAGAATTTCCGATACGGGGCGGTTTTCCTTCTTCGCTAACTTTTCACCAAAGTTTGCGGTCGAGCAAACAGGCGTAGTTCTAGTTCTTTTCTTGCGTTATCGTTGTAATATGCGAGTACTGTGGTAATGTGGCGACAATTTTGCGAATGTTTTCTTCATCTTCTGCGGCGGAGAGGGGATGAAATCAGCTTCCTCCCAACAGTGGTATGTATTCGAGCGACGGTGTATATTCGGCGGTTCCGGAATTTCTTCTAGGAAAGCAATTTCGGCGGCCACGGCTTCTTTAGCGATCCTTCATTTCGTTTCTTCTGCGGGTCTTTGTTAGTGACGGAATTCTTGAAGCTGGACCCGATCTCGAAAACGAAGGTCTTACGAGAAGATCCGTACCCTCCACGTGTAACGAGTCCATCATAATCTTGGATTTCTTTCCCCTTTGACTTGGCAAAAGTCGGGGCGAGGTGCGAAACAACTAGACCAGTGGGGGTAGAAAGAACAGGTCCTCCTGTGGACGTCGGTACTCCTCTTAGTCGGGATCCTTTGCGAGAGGAGGGAATTCTTGGGTTGACCTAAGGTTGAACTCGGACGGCGGCTCTTCGGCTTCGGATACCTTGTTCATCGGTGCGAAGAGGGAGACGTTGGTGACCTTGACGTTCGTGTTTTCGAATCCTTGTCCAAATCGGATGATTCCATTGTCGGGCGACTCATCCTTATAGACGGCGAGGTCCGATCCATTGGTGAAGGAAAAAATCGGTTTCGGGGCTTCCATTTCGCGGGGTAGATTCGGTTGTCGGTCCCGAGTTATGCTTCTTTTCTTTAGGACGAAAAGAAAGGAATCGAAAAGAGTCCGAACTCATTCATGTTCATGTATTTATAAGAAGGAATCACTTATTAAAAGGTTTGTTTATTTAGAACGGAGTGTTCGAAGGTGTAGAGAAGGTAAGGAATCGAATCGGAGTTGGAAAGGAAAAGAGAGTCTTAAGCGAAGACTTCTCGACCGAAGGATCACTCCTAAACTAACACCTACTGGGGGTCCACCCCACCTCGAAATGAGGTAAAAGGATCTCGGAACCTCTCTCGTTTAGGGGTGTCTAAACAGGTGGCTCCTAAATCCGAGAGAATGTTGGTTATACTTGTTCAAGGTAGAAATGAACATAGTATTCCAACGGAAAGAAGGGTAGTTTGATCCATTAGGGACATGGATACACTACCGATTTTTGAAAGCGAAGCTATTTGATTAAAATGGAGAGAGGAACTTGTCCTCACGTGAGTCGCCGGAAATATGTCGGCGTTTTTTTTTAGGTTTGTGGTGTTTTATTTTGAAAAGAGAGTCGCTACGAAATTGTCGGCGAATTTTAATTTAATTTAAATAAATAGTTTGAAAAGTAGTATTTGATTTTGAAAATAATTTTAAGTTTGAAAATTTTAAGATATGAAATCAAGCCGATCTCACATCCCGAATAGTTTATATAAACGAGCGCCGCACCACAAGCCGTGTATCTATCCCGAAGAATAGACACACTCGCTTGATAACGGGGCTCGATTAAATAAACTAGAAAGGTTTGTGACATCCGTTTGGTCTGCGAACCAATTTTATAAGCCGATAAATTCCACCGCTTAATATGAAACTATTAAACGGGGTTTATATTACCCAGGTTCTTAAAGTTCCCTATAAGGGCGAGCCACATAGTTAATTACATCTTAAGTGACGGGAATCACCTAAGAAAACTCTCGATAATAATCAATAATTGCTGCTCTCAAGAATTTCAAAGTTTAAGTTTTCAAAGGATTGAATTTTGGAATTTCAATAGGGAATGGATCAAATTTGGAACATTTTTATTTTGGGAATTCGAAGGGAGCAAAGTAGGAGAAATTACGGATTCGAAGCGAACTTCGGTAATTTCCGACTATCCTATTGTTTGGCTTGGACTTAGGAAAGTCCTAATGTTCATTTAATGTTTTAATCTTGCCAATTTTAATTAGTTAGGGCTTATATTTATATGATAGAATCATACAAATTGCACAGAAGATATGAGGGTTTATGTCGTATCGGACGACTACCTCGGAATCCTAAGACCTAGGTTAGGGCTTAATTTGCAATGCAAATGCCTAACGAAGAGTTGAGGATTTATGTTGCGCTAAGCAAACTACCTCGAAGTCCTATGGCTTTGTTATTTAATTCTAAGAAAGTTTTGTTGAAGTAGGTTCGAGTTTTGCGACGACGATGGCCGTCTTCGCCCACCATGCTCACGAGCTCCTTGTTGTTGCGGAGGTTTAGTTTTAGAAATCATAAATCAAGAGATGAGAGAAGTGTCTTGGTTTAGAGAAGTCTTAATTTCCACGTGTTTTTTGTGTTTTAATTAAAACGGATCTTAAAGTTTGTTAAACAAAACAGATTAAGATCCCACGGTTCCGTCATCCCGGCACCGTTATTTTTGTCGAATTCACTTAGTCCAGATGAATTTGTTAAACTCAACTAAATGAGTTCCACACTTTCATTTAGACCGTGGGAAATCCCGTTAGCAACACGTGGGTTACATCATCCGAGGTATTCCCGATCATTCGATGAGACGTTTTAATTTAGTTGTAGTTGTAGTTTTGTTGTTCGTTTGTGATTAAATTTTGAGTTGTCTTATATTTTGGAATGTTGTGGAGGTGAATTTTATCTTGTAATGTCTTTTAATTTAGTTATGGGTTTCGGTTTTGGTTTACGTCCTAAAGGTGTCGGTTTTCATGCAACTTGTTGTTTATCATGCGAGAAAAATAAAGTGCATTTAGCAATAAAATAAACTGCGATAAAATAAAAGCGTACACGGAGGGTCTTCCCGTCATCCCAAGTCGCACTTAAAACACGGTTAGAATATTTAAGCAAGTTCCTAGGTAAAGCTAAGGGAAAGGTTTTGGTTTTCTACCAAGTTCCTAATCCTATAGCTAGTCATTTCCTATGACGTCTAGGTTCTCTGTGTTTTTAGTTTGAAGACGATTTTCTTCATCGAAGAACGATTAAGTTCGATTGTTCTTGTAAATATCCTATCATATTGAGTAAGTGCTTAAGAAAAATCTTAAACATCTTTTCAATATTTCTAGGATTGTTTTAAGTCCAAATGAATTTAATTGTGTAAATGAATCAATCGTCCGAGGTTTTCAAGTTTTGTTAACTTGCTCGATTGAATTAGGACATTTGAATGTCCTATAAGTGAAGTAACATTTCATTTTAATGTTCTACTTAGGAGTTATGATAACTAAGGCTCCTAAGGGCGAAATGATATTTAATGATTTGTGATCCAAATTTAAGTTCAAATTAATGATTTAAGTTTGGAATAGTGTTGAAGTTATTTTAGATTTATTTCTTCATGTCTTAAGTGAGGTTATTTAATTTAACTTAATTTAATTTAATTTATTTTATTTTAATTTAATTCATTTAATTTAATTTGATTTGATTTAATTTAATTCAATTTAATTTATTTGATTTAATTTCTTAATTTAATTTAATTTAATTTTAGTTTAATTTAATTTAATTTTAATTTAATTTAATTTGTATTTATTTAATTTTATTTAACTTAATTTAATTTTATTTATTTATTTAATTTAATGTATTTAATTCATTTAATTTGATTTAATTTGTTTATTTAATTTAACTTAATTTAATTTTATTTAATTCAACTTTTAATCTTAATTTAATTTAATTTAGTTGAAAATTTTTGAAAAAAGTTTAATGATTTAATTTAATTTAATGATTAAGTCTTTTAATATTTTAAATTTGAGTTATCATTTTAATTAAGAGTTGAGTATTAATGAGATGATTAATTTAGGGATTTTTAAATTAAAGGATAAATCTCTTCCTAATAATATCCCTATTTTAATAATTCCAAATTTATTATTCTTCCAAATTCAATTAATTATTTAATTAAAGTTTAATCATTTTAAATTGCTTAATGGGTTTCTACCCTTTAATTATTAAATTTCAATCATCCAAATCAGATTAGGATCAAATATTTTACTTGTTAATTTTTTTATTAAACCTAAAGTCTTAATTAAGGATTAAAATTTTAATCACCATTTTGCCCTTTAAGCCTAATAATTTCATAACTCACTAAATTGAACTCAAATGAACTTGAAATTTTTATGTGACTTCACTTATGTGTCAATGAAGACATGAGAGGAGAAAATGTGATTTTTCTGTATTTAATTTATTTATATAATTATTTTTTGTAGAAAAGAGAAATTTCCAAGGAAAATTCAATAACATGACCAAGGGAAAGTTTCTGTCCTTAAGAAAATTAGGGGACATTCCTAATGACCAGAGGACCACTTGGACCAAATTTTGTAATTTTTTGAATTATATTTTATTTATTAGAATTATTTTAAATTCTGGAGTATTAATTAATTTAAAAATAAAATAAATGTTGAAAAATAAGTTTTATAATTTTTAAAATTCTCTCTGATATCAAGGATTCCAGAGAACCAAACTTTGCAATTTTCTGATTTTTCTTTGATTTATTATAATTATTTTGGTGAAAATGCTAGAAAATACATTTTTTTAATTTTAAAATTACCCTAGAGCTTTAAAAATTAATATCTCACTAAATAGACCTAGGAAAAATATGGGACTTGTTCTTAAGTGATTAGAATTCAAAATATGACATTTTGGTGAATTTTATTATTTTTGTGATTTTTATTATTTTTTAATTATTAAAAATATTAAAATAATATTAAAAATCAACTTTTTTAGAAAATTGAAATTTTAATTTTCTTAAACTCCCTGATATCAGAGAGACTCCAAAACCAATTTGGTGAATTTTTGAAAGATATTTTGAAAGTTATGAATTTTTAAAGTTTAAAATGGCTAAGTGGCTTAATCAACCCAATTAGTGGGGCTAACCAAGTCCAATTGACCTCAAATTTTTATGATGGATTCCTCTAATCCTAAAGGTCAGTGGAGAATTGATTTCAAGTCAATTTGATCTATAGTTAACTCTAATTAATTAGAGATCTATTTTGGGTGTTTAAGCCGATTAGGGTTAATCTCAGTGAATTAACTCAAATCCTATTTTTCCTAGGGTTCTCTGAGTCATAAGGAACATCACCAAATTTTCCTAGAATTTATTTCACAACATGCTAATTTTTGAAATTAAAATACTTAAATCAGCAACATGCATTTGAAAAATCAATAACTTTTCACAGAGATGGCCTCGACCTTGGAAAATTCGGGGAATGTTCCCAAGTTCGGAGGCTTCAAAAGCCCTATGGTCTCATGCCATGGTGAATTGTATACATGCATGGAGAATTAAAACAATGCAGGGAGTAAATAATTAATTAAAAATAAAATACTTGGACAAAATTAATTAATTTCTTTTCCACATTATTCTCCTCCGTTCATTTGAGCAAGGGGGTATTTTTATTTTATTTTTGTGATTTTTCTACACAGAGATATGAATTTTCCAAGTTTAGGGAATTAAATAAATAGGAAAATACCCTATTTATCTACTTATCCACGCGGCGCCGCGTCAACCTCGGCGACTCGAAACGCCGCGTGGCGCGCTCCCATTCGACGCCGCCATCTGAGTCAGCAACCCGGGCCCCGCGGTTCTCGTACCGTCTCCTGGTCCAACGCCATCTGAGCCGTCCGTCCGTGCGTGTATTAAATGGACGGCATCCGTTCATCGTCCATGACTGGGTGCGATCCCGTGACCGTCCACACTCTAACCCTAAGAACTCGCTCGATTCTCGATGGATTTTCGTGTTCTTATGCTTCTATGGATTCGTCTTGAAGAGACGAACACATCCATACGGTAAACATGCATTGAAATTAAGGCATTTGAAATGGAGAATCTCCGAAGCTCGGGATGAAGAACTAGTTCATACCTTTGCTCGGAGAAGTGAAGCTTCGATCCGAGAGTTGTTGCACCTTCGATTGGATCCCGGCAAGCTCCGGATGAAGTCTCCTGGTGCAGTGAATTGTCCGGATTGAACTTCGACCACAGGTCGATCACAAAGCTTGGAGTCCGGAACAACCGGGTGGCTCGGAGATGGGGCTTTTGCTTGGTGGACACCTTCCCTTGGTCCGAGTGAAGGTGTAGGACTAATCGATTTGGGGATTGGTTCACTCGTGGGGAAGTGTCCTGGTTTTGGGTTTGGATTTCGACTACGAAATTAAGCTCGCGAGAGAGGAAATGGCGGGGGGATCTCACTCGGGGATCAAGTGCTGCGTGTAGGAGGAGGGGTCCGGAACAATTTTGGCGAGTTTTGGCAAGGTTTGTGCAACTCTCTCCTCATGGCCGTGAGGGGGTGGTGTTTAAATAGGCATGGTCGGAGGCTCTCCCGTGGGTGGCCGAGGGTTGGGATCAGCTGCTTCGGTCATGGGAAGAACGACCATGGTGGCCATTGGGCATGGGGCGGCTCGGCAAGGTGGAATTCCAAAGTTGGCTCACTCCCGAGGTCTCGGGCATGGCGTTTTCCGGCGGCGAGGTGGCCGGCGGCCGAGCATGGGTCACCCTCGAGGTCGGGTGGGTCGGGGTTGGGTGTTTGTGCGAGCGATTGGCAATGGCCGAGTGTAAAGGCTTTGATCCAAAGTAGAATGGGGCATGGCTAGTTTTGGGTCTAAATGGGTCAACTCACCCATTTGGGCTTGGTGCACCCTTCGAGGTGGCCTTGGGTGCTGTGGGGGATCAAATGGATCAGCTTGGTTTGGCATGGAGAAGTCTCCATCCAAATATATTTGGATTAAATTTAGGTTTAGGTGAATCATGATTAAGGCTAATGAGCTTTAGGGATTAAGGAAAGGGGCCCTCCTTCCTACCCAATATGGCATGGTGGAGTGTCCAAGGCTCTCATGGCTCACATGTGGCTCATGCATGGCTTCATGGCTCACTTTTGGCTTGGGGAAAGCTTGGTCAATTTCATGAAAATGGATTTTAGGAATTTTTGGTAATTTGATGGAAATTTGTATGGAACTTGATTTGGAATGATTTGATGATGGATTTAGGACTTAGGTAATGGCTTTGATTAAGTGGATGGCAAATGGAAATGTCATGTGGGCTTTAGGGTAGATTTTGGGCTCATTGAAATGATTTTAGATGGGCTTTTAAATGGTTTAGGAAAGTGGGCTTTTGAATTTTAAAATGGATTTTGGGATGAAATTTTGGTAAAGGCTTGGGCCAAATAATTGTTGAGTTTGGTTTAGGGATGTGTCATGAGTGGTTTGAAACAAATTTGAGGTGATTTGGGTTTGAATTGGATTGGATATGGGCTTTTGGTAAAGAGGCTAAGGTGGGCCAAAATGGGCTAGCATGGGCCAATGTTGGGCTAGGGTTGAAATTGATGTAAAATTAATGTTGGGAAATGTTTATGGGAGTGTTTCAAAGAGGTTTTGGCTTTGGTTGGGTTTTGATTTTGGGATTTGGGCTCATTTGGGCTAGGTTTGGGTTTAGGTCGAAATTGGGCCTTTTAGCTTTGGGTTGAACTTGAGTAGGGTTTGGATCAAAGTTTTGGGCAGATCATGTTAGTGTTTTGTTTATGGGGATGTTAAGAAAGGTTTAGAAAAGATTTGGGGTTAATTGGAGTTGAATTGGGTGAATTTGGGTTAGGTTTGGGTCATAGGTCCAAATTGGGCTTTAAGGCCAAAAGTGAAATTGGACCCAAATTTCAATCAAATTAAGCTTGTCTTTGGTCTAGATTGGTGTTGGGGATGTTGAATTGAAGTTTAGAATTGAATTGGACCAGAATTGGGATCAATTGGGTAGATTTGGTTTGACATTGGGTTTACTTTGGGTTAAAATGGGTCGAATTGGGGGTTTTGACAAAAGTGGGGTAAATTGACAAAATTGGCCCATGGTGTAGTTGGACAAAATGAAATTGGGAATATTTGGGATTTTCTGGAATTTTCTGGGAATTTTCTGAATTTTTGGATTTTTGGGTCAAAGGGGTATTTTGGGTATTTGGAAGGTATTGGGGGGTATTTTGGGATTTTTGATATTTTTGGATATGGATGATCAGTTTGAGTGATGTGGGAATGTTTGGGATTGATTTTGGAGAATTTTGGGTAATTTGGGAATTTTTGAGAAATTTGGGTAGTTTCAGGGCTTTTGGTAGAGTTGGTGGGTGTAGGGTCCAGGGGTCAAAAATTGAAAATTTGGAAAATTGAAGATTGGGTGGATGTAAGTGGAATGAAATCATTTTTGTTGAGCCATGAAGCCATATCAAGCCCACATGAGCCATGAAGGGACTCATTTGAGGCATTCACCATGTTGTTCCTAACCTCTTACCAGAGGCTTAGGGGTTAAGGACCATCCATGTGAATCACCTACATGAGTCGGGAAGTCAAGTTAGGTAAGGGTGTGTTTTAGGAGGTGTGTGAAAGTGTAGTGCATAGGTGTAGTGTATGTGTAAGTCAGCCCTTTCACTGGACCAGAGCCACCTGTGAGCGGTCCTAAGGCCGAAGAGTCCTATAGGAACTCATCCTTTAAACTTCCACATTTGATTTCAACCCTCTAGGTGATTAGGGGTCTATAGTCAAGTTTGTGGAGTTTGCAGGGAGTTAAGAAGTGGTTTGAATTTCTAAAAGGTGGATCCCAATTCTAGTCCTCTAAGATAGTCAAAGGAAAAGCCTAAGGCTAGATCCTAAGTACTAAAGAGAAGAAGAGAAGACCTCATCAAAAATGAGGTCAACACAAAGATCAGGGCCAAACAATGCTTTTCAATTGCGGGATACCTTATTTCCGTCGGCAGTAAACGACGACTTAAGTAATAAAGAGCATTTTCTTTACCCTCATCATCGACCCTGGCTAATAGTGGCTCGAGGAGTCGTCTAAAGCCGCGGTATAAAGTATTAGCGGTCTACCCGAGACCGGGGCTGCTAAGACGGGAGGTGTCATTAAATATTGTTTAATGTCTTCGAAGGCCCTCTCGGCATTTCTCTTCCCAAATAAATTTGGCGTCCTTTTTAACTAGTGCCGAGAAAGGCCGACACCTACTCGACGAGTTCTGAGATAAAGCGTCGAAGATATGCCGGCTTCCCTTGAAAAGATCGTAGTTGTTTTAAGGTTTTGGGAGGCGGCATTTCTAAGATAGCTTTAATCTTTTCCGGATCGATTTCGATTCCACGATGTCGGACAACGAATCCTAAGAATTTCCCGGAGGTGACGCCGAAGGCGCATTTTAAGGATTCATCTTAAGGTTAAATTGTCTTAATCGTTCGAAAACAATTCTCAAATCATACAAGTGGTTGTCCTTTACTTTGCTTTTGATGACCACATCGTCCACGTAGCATTCGACTTGATTGTGGATGAGATCATCAAAAATTCTTGTCATTGCTCTTCGGTAGGTTGCTCCTGCGTTCTTCAATCCGAATGGCATCATTGTGTAGCAAAATACTCCGATCGGCGTTCCGAATGCTCGTAAGCTTTTCGTCTTCTGGAGCCATTTTTATCCGGTTGTATCCTCGAAGATCCATCCATGAATGAGAATATTTCGTGTGTTGAAGCGATGTCGATCATTAATTCCGGGATCGGTAGAGGAAATTCATCTTTTGGACATGCTTTGTTTAAATCTCCGAAATCCACACAAATTCGATCCGACCATTCTTCTTCCCGATCGGTACCACGTTGGCTAACCAAGTCGGGTATTGTTCTTCACGGACAAATTTAGCGTCTATTAGCTTTTTAACTTCAGCTATGACTTGTTGTTCGATTTCTAGACGCATTCTTCTAGGACCTTGTCTGACTGGAACAGAAGTAGGGTCCACTCCTAGTTTATGGATTGCGACCTCTGGAGCTAAACCTGGCATCTCATCGTAGCTCCAAGCAAAACAGTCTTTGAATTCCATTAATAACTTGATTATTTCTTTGGAGTCTTCTTTATTGAGTAAAGAGCTAACAAAGGTAGGTCTAGGCTCTTCGCTAGTACCTAAGTTAACTTCTATTAACTCATCTATCGTAGATTTGATTTCTTCTTCGAATTCGGTGGAGCGTCTCCAATTTGTAAATCTTCGAGTTCGTCCGTAGTTTCCATACGGTTTTCATTAGATTCGCAGGTGATAACCAAGCAAAATTCGGTATCATCAATCGATCCTACTCGTGCCGAATCCGAGACCATGCTTTGAGTTGGGTGGACGACCGGAGTTATTCCATAAATTTTCAAAACGTTGTGATTGACCTTTTGTCCACCGTCGAGGTAAGAAACCACGTTGAATTAAATTTTGAACACGGGGGAGTACCACTCAAAAGGCAATTCCATTAATTCGATGAAGTAGCATCTTCAAATTGTACATTATTTTCGGTTTTGGAGGAAGAAGCACCACGGTAGAATTTGATTGGTTTTGCACCACCGCTACGTATCTCTTTGACCTCCATACCCTCGATCTTATTAGAATGGATCGGGGTCAGGGTCATAGTATGTACATAGTGGTTAATCTTCTCGTACATCGATTTATATTCTTCATTTCTTTCATCTTCAATAGGGATTTTGAATTGCGGCTTCTTTCGACTTATTGTCGTCGCTTCTTGTTTGATTTCTTTTTCTTCTTCGAACTATCTTCCCAATCGACTTTAATGGTTGGTTTCCTCGTCCGATCGTCCTAACGTCTCTACCACGACCTCGTCCCCGGCCTCGACCTCGGATGCGAGTTGTGGAGAAAGGGTCATCAACTACAAAATAAGGGAAATCAACTACAAATTCAAGGAAATCAATTAGAAAATTCAAGGAACATCTATTAAAAATATCGAAACTCAACTTGGACATATTGCTAATCGCGCTAAATAATAGAATACCCGGAACTTTTCCTAGTAATGTGGAAATAAATCCTAAAGATCAAGTAAAAGAACAAATTAAAGCAATACAACTAAGGTGTGGAAAAGAATTAGAACCTCAAATTCAAAAAGAACTTGAAAGCCAAAAAGAGGAAGTGGAAATTGAAAAGGAAACACTTCAACAAGATTCAAACTTAGAACATCCTTTAATACCTATGAAAATTTCTCATTAAAAACCTCCACCACCATTTCCTCAACGACTAGCTCAACATAAAAAGATAAACAATTTGCTAAATTCCTTAAAATATTAAAGAAATTAACAATCAATATACCTTTTGTCGAAGCTTTAGATCGTATGCCAAATATAAAATTTATGAAAGATATTCTAAAATAAGAAAAGAAAATTAACTGATAATGAAACAAGCCGCACTTAGTGAAGAGTGTAGTGCTATTATTCGTAAGAAGCTTTCCTGAAAAATTGAAAGATCCCGGTAGTTTCACTATACCCCGCGCTATGAGGAAAAATTTTATGGAAAAGCTTTGTGTGACTTAGGAGCAAGCATCAATCTAATGCCTCTATCGATTTTTAAGAGATTAGGATTAGGAAAATTACACCTACTTCAGTAAAACCTTCAATTAGCTGATCGTTCGGTTACCTATCCTAAGGGAGTTATTGAAGATGTGTTAGTAAAAGTGGATAAATTTATCTTCCCGTAGATTTTATCGTTTTAGATACGGAGGAAGATAAAGAAATTCCTATCATTTTAGGAAGACCATTTTTAGCTACCGGAAAAGCTATGATCGATGTTCAGAAAGGAGAATTAACTATGAGAGTAAATGACCAAAAAGTTACATTTCATATTGCAAAATCAATGAAATATCCCGTGCTAGAAAAAGATGACGAATGTTTTCTAGATGGAAATACTTGAACATTTACAAATGTGAACATTTTAAGGAATATTACCAAGATAAATTAGAAAAAGAAAACACTGAATTAATTGAAGATAATAATGAAGAACTAGATTATATTCAGGAAAGATTTGAATTTTTGGATAATACTCGAAAACACCGACAAGAATATAGTTCCATCAATTATTAAACCTCCCGAACTCGAGCTAAAAATATTACCCGATCATTCGAAATATGCTTATTTAGGTAATTCTTCAACTTACCAAATATTATTTCATCCGCATTAAACGAATCTCAAGAACAAAAACTTTTAAAACTTTAAAAAATATAAGAAAACTTTTGGTTTGACTTTAGCGTATATTAAAGGAATTAGTCCTTCAACTGTATGCATAGAATTATTTTAGATGAGATGAACATAAACCTAAAGCACCCCCCAAAGGTGATTAAACCCGATAACGAAAGAAGTAGTTAAGAAAGAAATTTTAAAATGGTTAGATAATGGTATTATATATCCTATTTCCGACAAAGGCTTGGGTAAGCCCAATTCACCGTGTTCCTAAGAAGGGAGGAGTGACCGTCACCGCCAATGAAAATAACGATCTTATTCCTATAAGACAAGTTACCGGTCGGCGTATATGTATCGAATATAGGAAATTAAATACCGCCACCAGGAAAGATCACTTCCCTTTACCATTTCTAGACCAGATGTTAGATAGATTAGCCGGACATAAGTATTTCTTGTTTTCTAGATGGATACACCGGTTATCATCAAATACAATTTGCTCCAGGATCAAGAGAAAACTACATTTACTAGTCCTTATGGAATCCGTTTTCGAAGAATGCCTTTTGGATTATGTAATGCACCAACAACATTCCGCAGATGTATGATGTCTATATTTAGTAAGTTAATTGACAATGGAATAGAAGTACTTATGGATGATTTCTCTCAGATTTGGAACATCATTTGACACATGCTTAACTCATCTTGAAAAGTATTAGAAATATGTGAGAAAACAAATTTAGTTCTAAATTGGGAGAAATGTCAATTTATGGTTGCGGGCGGCATTGTATTAGGGCATAAAATTTTTGGAAAAAGGCATGAAGCACCCTACAAAAATTCAAGTTATGCCTAAATTACCACCTCCAACTACGGTAAAAGTGTAAGAAGTTTTCTTTAACATGCCGGATTCTACAGACGCTATATAAAAGATTTTTCAAAAAATTACTAAACTTTCTATGCCAACTTCTCGAAAAGACGTTAAATTCGAATTTACAATCGAATGTCAATCGCTGGTCCTTAAAAGAAAAATTAATTACAACACTTATAATAGTTTCACCTAACCTGGAGAAACCATTTGAGCTTATGTGTGATGCTAGTGATTTTGCCGTAGGAGCAACATTGGGCAAAGATATGAAAAGATTTTTAAAGTTATATACTATGCCAAGAAAACTCTAAATGATGCCGAAATAAATTATACAGCTAGCGTAAAGAGAATTATTAGCGGTAGTATATGGTTTTAATAAATTTAGACCTTATCTCTGATTGGAACAAAATGTATCGTGCATACTGATCATTCTCGCTATCAAATATTTAATGCAAAAGAAAGATTCCAAACTAAGATTAATTAGATGGATGCTATTAATGCAAGAATTCGATTTTGAGATCGTTAATAAGAAAGAACCGATAATCAAATTGCGGATCATTTATCAAGATTAGAAAATCATGAATTATCCGATATTGAAAATGAAATTATAGACAAACTTTCCTCGATGAACAACTATATAACATCAATGAGTGAAAATACCATGGTATGCCGATATACAACCTATATAGTTAGTAATATTTTACCACCTTATGCTAACTTCGCAAAACAAAAAATTCATCCATGATACGAAAACCTATTTTTAGGATGAACCATATTTATATAAGCAATGTAAGGATTTAATTATTAGAAGATGTGTACCTATGAAGAACCGAACCAATTATTCAAAAATGTCATGATTCTGATTTTGGAGGACATTTCGGGATCGATAAAATCGCTTATAAGATTCTGAATAACTGGAGATTTTACCGGCCTACTCTATTTGTAGATGTATACGTATATATTAAAAATTGCGATAAATGTCAAAGAGTAGGAAATATATCTAGAAAAACGAATCTCTGCCTCCGAATTTTATATTAGAAGTCGAAATTTTCGATGTTTGGGGATTAGATTTGATGGGACTTTATTCCTTCTATTTGAAAACTCATATATATTATTAGTCGTTGATTATGTTTCCAAATGGATTGAGGCACAAGCTTAGCCCAGTGTGATGCTAAGAGTGTTTCAAAATTTCTGATGAAAATATTTTTACTGTATTCTGGAATGCCGAGAGTGATTATCGTACCTGAGGAACTCATTTTAGAAATAAATACATTCACAAACTAGTAGAAAAATACAATATTACTCATAAGATATCCACTCGCTATCATCCACGTACTACCGTATTAGCCGAAGTATCTAATCGTGAGATTAAACGTATTTTAGAAAATCAGAACCCAACAAAAGTTAGACTTGGCCTATTGCATTGCATACCGCATTAGCTGGCCTATGTGACCGCTTATAAAACTCCGATCGGAATGACTCCTTACATGTGCTTATATATGGAAAAACATGCCACTTACGAGTTGAATTAGAACATAAAGCATATTGGGCGATTAAAGAATTTAATTATAATATGAATGAAGTCAGTGAGAAAAGATTGCTGCAATTAAATGAATTGGAAGAATTAAGAAATGAATCATATGATAATGATCGGATTTATAAAGAAAAGATGAAATTATGGCATGATCGGAAGATTAATCGTAGAAATTTTGAACCAGATGTCAGAAGTTTTTGTTATATAATACTAGATTGAAATTATTTCCTCGGAAAATCAAGTCTCGATGGTTAGGACTTTTCACCATAACTCAAATATTTTCATAACTATAGAAATCGAAGATCCATAAACCGGACATAAATTTAAAGTTAATGGACATAGATTAAACCATATTTCGAAGGTATAAGACTTAACTATAAAGAGGTTTTAAATGCTTAGTCGACCCGATTAATAATTCAAATTAGCTCAGTCGACGACGTTAAACCAAGTTACGAAGGAGCAAGAACTCCATATTGCTTATCTATTTTTATTGTATCTTAATAGTTAATCTAGATTAGTCAAACTTTAATACTCAATTATTATTAAGAATCATCACATATTCGAACCATTATGATGAGAAAAGAAATTATTCGATTTAGAGCGAAATTGACATTATTTTTGGACCCGCCGACGGCGAGGTCGACATTTCCGCCGACGCCGAGGTTCGCGCCTAAATTAAATTCGCTTATAATCGAGTCACTACAGAAACTTCTCGCCGACAAGGAGAGGAAGTTATAAAGATGAGTTATTTATAATTTGAATGCCGATTCGGACTCGCTTCAACACCAATCTTCGTGAAAACCCATTCTTAAATCATTCTGTGATCCTATTTCTCTTTCAATAATTCATTCCATTCACCATAATGGCCTCCAAATTCTTAGATTCCTCTAATTCGAGTGTTTAACCGAAGAAATTTGTGAGTGCGGAAGCGCAATGGATCTTCAACTAGGTTTTGGTAAAGAAAAGAGTTATCAAGGAACTAGGATTTGTCAATCGCAGGATTAGAGAATTCCACTACGAAGATAGAAGAAACGATCGCGCAACGGCACTCGGGAGGTACTTTGTTACACTACGTCCGCCGTTGTTATTCCAAACTTGTGAAAGAGTTCTACTCTAACTTACATGCGATCAACAATGGGAATGTCTACATCCGAGGAAGATGGGCGACGTTTACTCCATCAAGAGTAAATGAATTATTCTCTATAGAAACACCCCGGTATGTCACTATTCAAATTTTGTGCCTTCTCGATATAACATGAATGAGATATTTCGATATCTAACTCGATGAACCTAAGATCGTGGGAAATGCGTGAAGACGGGTATGTTAGTTTCTCTCGCATCACTTTTGAATCCCGTCTCTGCTAATCGGCACTTTTTCATCTCATCTAAATTGTTACCTACTATGAGGGTAAACAAGGTTTCGAAGGAATGCGCTATATTGAATTATTGTATTCAAAATGGATTGCCTATTGATGTCAGATCAATAATTGTTAAGTCTCGTATCGGGTTTAATTGTGCACAATGGCTTCACCACCAGGACACCCATCTACTATTTTTGCATTATGCCGCACTGTGTTTCTTATGAAGCTTCTGGGAAAAGGTTCGTTACCTTGAAGCCGCTTTCGATCCTACGTATATGTTCCCTACTTTGGACAATAATAATGAAATTACATTTATTCCCCCGATAGAGCTTCGTCGTAATAATCCTATAGCAATGCCTATTTCGGTATAAAACGGAGTTACTTATGAAGAAAATTAAAGGAATGGAGAAAGAACTCGCGTAAAGTGAGAGATTCAATCGACAATATATCTCGATTTATTTGATCACATCGACCGGAGGATGAAGGAACACTTTGATCATTCCTTTCCGGACACCCGGAAGCTAGCTTTCTTCATTTACTGAGATGTAAGGGTTGGATCACCGAAGAATTCGCTTCGGAGTTTCCCTTCGTGCCTTTCCATAACTTATTTGTGCATCATCGTCATATTGGAAATATCGCAGAAGATGAAGATTCTATCAAGAGTAGTAGTAAAGATTTCCATAAGATAAGCCTTCCGTATTTATGTTATTCGAGCCTGATTTAGATTTTATTATGTGTGGAGTGATGATTTGAATATCTCAAACTTAATCGAGATATGCGTCATAGTTTTGTATCAAGATTTAGTGTGTCGTGGATCGTTCGCGATGCCGATTGGTAGTAAGGATTGGAGAAATCGTTCGATTACAGAGTTTAAAATTATGTTAGTTGTACATCTCATGGATTTCAATATTAAAGTTAATTTGTTTCGTGTTGTAAAAATTTTTTTGTATAAGTAGCTAATCTTCATATTAAATTAATAAATGATGTGATCAAAAATATAATATAAGGCAAATCAAGGACGAAATGAAAGTGACGAATTTCGAAATTAAATTTTTCGGGAATCTCGCCGATCGTGAGAAAAATCCCGCCGACAAATAGATCGATCTCGCTATCAGCCGAAGGTTAGAGCAAAATTTCGCCGACAGCGGATTTTTCCCGAGAGTTTTTGGTTCCGAAATTATTAGCTCGCCGACGGCGAGAAAAATCTCGCCGACAAAGTGAGGTCGCGAAAAACACTTTAATTGACCGGTCAAAACACTATTCATCATCCCCAACTCTCATTTTCGCAAAAACTACCCTAAACAGCTCACGAAATTTCGCATTTAGAGGCGATTTCACCACTAAAAAACACCGGATTTCATCTTCTTGGTAAGTGCTTCACTCTTATGCAAAATTTTTGATTTTCACCATGTATTTTCTCCACATTGAAAATTTTTGAAAAATCCCAAATGTGGAATAATTACTCGGTAGAAATCCATAAAATTTGTTTTAATTTGATCTTAGATGTTGTAGGAAGCCTCCTTAAGAATATTAGGAAGTTTAGTGATGATTTTTGTGAATTTACATCGTATCGAAAATGGCTCCGATGGGGAAAAGACGAGTAGATTACGATACCGACCGATTTGTCAATGCACGAGCACAAAATCGATATTTTCAAAACATTCAAGCAAGAAAGTGCATTGCAAATCGAGTTTTTAAGAATTCGGGAGGCGAAGTCGAGCGATCATTAAAGAACGAGGTTGGGAGAATCTCCCTACATCACCAATAAACAGGGCCGCCGTGGAAATGAAGTAGTGGGAATTTCATTCTAACCCGACTCCAAGTATGCAGGACGCACAAGAAAGGCACGTGGATTTATGGTCGACTTCGGGGCCACAAGTTAGAATTAACGCCTCTTCTATGAAGTCTGGACGGGGTCCAAATGAGTACGAAACATTTGGAACTATGCCGAACCTCTAAGGATGTGATAAATTTTCTTACCTGAATTTAATCTTAGGTCGTAAGATAAAGCAATGAAAGAGTGAATGCCTTCTTTCTAAGTTAAATGCAAATCTAAAGCATGACACTATTTTATTTGTTCTACTTTGTTACCTACATACCACCACAGTTGAGGTAACAAGTGATGAGTGCTTCGAATTTCGTATTCGTAACAATAGAAGTATAAACATTGGAAGTGTCATCTATGTAAACATCTTAGCCATCGCTGAAATGAAAACTCCGGAGGGGACTGGGACATCCCGGGCTGATTTATGCACCGGCCAAGTCTCCGGAGTTGAGGCAACAGATGATAAGGAGTGGATAGAACCCATGAACCCACTCACAAGCGTCAATATTAAGAAATATGAGTCTCATGAAGGGTGAGATCAAGAGTGAGTAGTTATTTCCACTCACTAAGTAGAGATATACCCTCTACTAGCTATGAACCTCCCGAGCCTACCACCCCTACCCTACAAGATCCGATGAATGAGCTAACACCGCATAGGAGGAGTTTTGCCGCCTTGAGAGACAATGGGGAGAAGATTTGATCATTTTGATCAAAGGATTGATAATATGGAGAGGAGACATGATTATGAGGAGGTGAGTACCCGCAGACATTCACAAGACGAGATAGCATATCATGAAGCCGAACGTCGTTGACAGAGTTGGAGATTTAGATGTCATTCTCTTAATGCCCTGTGTATACCTGCCGCATCATCCCGCTTCGTCTTCTCAGCCTACAGATCAAGGAGGGGATGATAATATAGTTTGGGACTTCAATTTAGAAGATTAGGACTTTATTTGTTTCTGTTTGCTTTGATGTTAAGTTATTTTGGAAACTTTTATATGTTTGTAATATTCAAGATTTTATGTCGCGAGACATCGGATGTTAGTTGGGACACTTATCATTGTGATAATAGTTTAGTTATTGTTTTTTGTGTTAGTTAATTGCATTTGTTTTTATGTTAAATAGAATGTTAGTTTTCTTTAGTATGTTTTTATTTTATTCTCGTATTGCTTTTTAAGTTGTAAAATTGTTAATGTGTTAGTTAAATTGTTTTAATATGTTAGTAATTCATATGTGTAGTGTAGAGTTAATTTTAATTGTTGTATTTAATACTTATCTCGCATTTTATCCTCGCATTTTCTTTAATTTGTTATATATATATGGAAAATACTAACAATACAAAAGTTCAATGAAAAATGAAAAAGCTCCGTAAAAATTTCAAAGAAAAAAGAAATACCTAAACTTCAAAGGTATGAATTATTTACTTTCCTTTTTCATTATTTAGGAGATATAAAATTTAAGTTTGGGGGAGTAAAATACAAATTTAGTTATTAACTTGTTCTCAATTTCTATTTTCAAATTATTATAAAATGATTTTTATAGCAAATTTTTCAATTTAATTAATACGAATTATTTTATTTAATTATTATAAAAGGTTAAATGAAATATTTCTAGTGCTTTAATTAATTAAATAGAATAAAATATTCAAGTTAAAGGGAATAAGAATATAGTAAACTATTTTTAGTAAGGAAAACTATATTCTAAAATTAAAATTCTTAAGTATTCAAGTGAAAAGAAAAGATTGAAAATCAATGAAGTAAAAACTATGAAGTATATATAAGCTAAGAAATATTTCTAAGTTTCAAATTTAGGAAGATGAAAATGAAGTTCAAAATTATTACCGTGCTCTCCGCATACAAAAATCCTCATTAAAAAAAAAAAAAAAAAGAAAAGAAAAGAAAAAGAAAAAGAAAAAGAAAATGAGGAGAAGCTTCGAGGAGATGCCTTATCAAAAATTGGCTTCATTTGAATTAACCTAAAGGGAAAAACTTAGATATTTCCAAACTTATGTTTATGGATTAGAATTTTACGTAATAGTGTTTTCTTGAATTTCCTTATCATATGAATATCTTAAGTAGTTATTCTTTTAACATAGTCATTCCCGAAATGAATAGTAAGCTAGAAATCAGATCTGATAACTAAATAATTTATTTCTATAAGATTAATTAAATTACATGAATTATTTTTATTTAACTTTATTATGATATTAATTAATCTAATTCATAGTTTATTTAAATTGAAAATCTTATTATAGAACTCATTATTTTTATGTAGTAATTAAAATTACTTGAGGACAAGTAATAAGTAAGTTTGGGGGATTTTGATCACCGAAAAATTTATTAAGAAATTCATACCTATTTTTGATGAAATTCGTACTTTTTAAAGAAAGGTATTTTCTTTATTTTGTTGCAAAGAATGGAGAATTTAGGTGATAAAAGCAAAAATCATAAAAAGGGCGGATTTGGAGCAAAAAGGAAGAAAATAATGCAATTTGTACTCGAGTCGCCAACGGCGAGATCGAGCCCACCGACGGCGAGGGTACGAGGAAGAAAATTTCGAAGGATTTATAACCTGCCTCGCCGAGCGGGGCCGAGCTCGAGCCCGCCGACACCGAGATGGGGCCGCGGTTCGAAGACCTCTAGAAGCCTCGCCGCCGCCGAGGTAGTTCGTCACCGACGGCGAGGTAGTTCAAATGGTGCGTATACATTGAACCCGGACACTTTTTGAAGTGATGCTTACACACCTCTTAACTTTGCTCACCTCATATATAGAGGCCGAAATTCGGCCTTTATAAAGTGTGTGTTATAAGGGTATGTTATATGTGTGTCAATTGTGTCTTAAGAGTCTTTTATTTATGTGTGTGAGCAAACTTCCTTTAGAGTCTTAATTAGTGTAATTAGTGAGTCTTTAGTGAGTTAGTGAGTTTTTGCTGAGTCTTGCCGTACCGGAAGGAAGAGTCAAAGGAACTGCGTGAGTCTCCGTTTGGGATAAATCGAGATAAGTATTTGTATTTATTGTTTTTAACTTTAAATGAAATCCATGCTTAGTTTAGTTCATCTTAGTAGTTTATTAGTCTTTCTCCCCGTTATGAAATTAAGTGACTCGATGAACTTAAAACAAGTACTTTTATATATATTAATAAATTGTGATAATTTTTACTTAAAACTTAATTTACTTTCAACCGGCCATTTGATTTGTTAAAATATGTTGAATATCAACTATAGTAAAAATTACATCGATATTTGGGGAATTCAAAAGCCTTGGAAGGAAGGTGCAAAATAAATAAGGAAATAATATCACCGGCGTAGAATTGAGCATTTTTTAGTGTGACAGACTAAAATATTCAATTCGGTCCTATTATTCGAGAGTTGAAGTGTAGATGTTAGCCCTTAAGCGAGGGAATTGGGAGCTCTGAAGTGGCAACAGTATCCTCCTTACCCTAGCCGCAGATCTTGCGTAATCAAACATAGGATTAGTCAATATTCTTTACACTTAATTAAAGGGTAAAGAATAGGAATGCTCCTATTTGTCAAAATTACCTTAAAATTATCTATTTAAATTCATCAATCACTTAAATTTTTAAACAAGGGGAAAGATACTTTTCCCCCGAATAGTTAAGACTTATTTAGCAATTAGGTTAATTTCCGTACTTTCAATACGTATTAATTTTCAACTTAGTTAAGTTACCTAATTAAAATACTTAGTTTACTTTATTGCGCTTAAATTTCTAAAATTCCAATTTTTCGTATACTATTTTAAAATTATTATTATTATTTTAAAATTAGTTGTTTATTAATTTTCTATTTTCTGTGGGATCGATAACCAGACTCACTGTATTCCTTCGTATTACTTGATACGATACGTATACTTGCGTAGCATCCACAACATAAACAATTACATACCTCATACATATAATATAAATAGGTCAAGTTTTGGCGTCGTTGCAATTAAATTAAAAATATCATAATATAAAATTGTGGGTCAAGACACATTGATCCTCAAATATTTATGCTTTTGTTTTTTGCAATTTATATTTCTTCTTATAAATAATATCTCTTTTCTTTACAATGACACCAAATACTTGATTCAAAAGGAAATAAGAAATCAACTTTAATTATTTTATAATATAGAATTCTACGTAAGTATACGTATCGTTTATCAAATAATAGACTTTCTCGATTAAGCCCCAAGATATCGAACCCACAAAGAAATGTCTTAAAAATTTAAAGAAAGCAATAAAAGAAGTTTTTACTTTTCAAAATGATTTTGTGAGTTATGTTTTAAAGATAGAAAGTATAAATTATTTTTGATAATTTTTTTAAGAAAAAGTAAAGCAAGCAAGTAAAATTATCGTGACTACAAAAACGATACGAAAGCAAATGAGAATAAAATATCTTTTTCCTTCGAATGAATCGATAGTAATTAGAAAATTTGTTGCGGATGTATTTCAATGTGTTGTGCCAAATAGGAGCAGCTATATTCTTTACCTTACTTGGTTCAATAAAAAACATATGCTAATCAGATGTTTCTAAGTCTTATAGATGGGTTAGGTAGGAAGATACTAGCTCTCACACTAGAGTTCCCTCTTTTTTTCTCCAACTCGTAGGCTAACATCTTATAACAAAACTTAAAACATCAAACCAAATTGGGGGTTTTAGCCTGCTACTCAAAGTCCTCTAATTCTACACCCAATCAAAGCATATCTCCTTATTTATTCGCACTCAACTATATGGACTACATTCTCACCCATACAATTTCATGTGATTCTCTCCAATTATTGATCAGAGACAATACCGCATTGGTTCTTACATGTTCTCACAACAAATTTTAACATCTTAATTGGCCAAATCAAGTAGTAAATGAAGTGTAAGGTAGTGAATCATTACGTCTTCCAACATCAAACACTTATACTTCACACAACTCCAATCTATAATTTAATTACTTCATCACATAAAAAGAAAAAAGATAAAGAAAATTACCCATAACTCATGGAGAAAAACAAAAACACAATTTAATTTGAAAGCAGAGATCATAGTGAAAACACAACAATTCCTACTTTGAAACTAAATGTAAAAATAAAATATAAACTTATCCGAAAATCTTCTCCACAAGACTCTCAAGTTCCTCCAAACTTTGCTCTCTACTAAATGACTCCTCAGAGTGGTTTAGCCAACTTTGTAGACTCTAACTTTGACTTTAAACTCCAATACAAACTAGATAAATGAATGAAAGAAAATTGGTGTGAAGAAGGCTTCAACACCAACTCTTTCCCTTCTAACTCTCTACAAGACTCTAATGACTCACTAAAACCTCTTTACACACACCAAAAAGACTCTCACCAACCCCTCTCTGATTACAAATCTTCATTTTAATAATTCTTCAAAAGGTACTTTTGTGTCTCTTCAAATCATGTCCATATTCATTTTATGTATCAAATGATGCATCTCTTCATTCTAATTTGCCACCCAAAAGAAGTTAAGGAGGTTGAAACCAAAAGTCAGCTCAAACACCCTCGACAATGACACTAAATTTGATTTAATTAACCATCAACCGTTGCGCCTATGCATCATCGTGCTTATGCGCCATGCTTTGGCACTTAGCCGTTGTGAGGCTAATTACAACTTCTCATTTTTGCTCCAAATTTGATCCTTGCCTCCTTTCATCATAATCATTCATTTTAATCATATCTACAAGAGAAACATAAAAATACCATCCATTAATGTGCAATATCACCAAATATAGGTAGAAAAATATGCATAAAAAAATACTATATATTTTAAGTGTATCAAAATCCTCGAACTTAAAAAGTTACTTCGTCCTCAAATGACACTTAATCACATAAAAATTAAATTTGCAAATTATGTAAATGAGTTTCTTTATAGAAGGTTTCAAAATTTTATTACAGAAATACAATAGTACAATTTAGAAAAAAATATTAGTAAATGTGACCAACTTAAAGTTTAGAAAATTATTAAGTAAAGGATAATGACAAATATGAGTTCTTATCTAATTAAGAAATACATGTAGATTTTTCAAAATATAGGATTTAACATTTTATTTTTCTGACTTAAAAGTTTTTATTTGAAAATAATTTTACTTACTATATTAGAATCGTAAGTTTTAAATTTTCTCTAAAACTTGTATTTGAAACTATAGGTATGGAACCAAATTTTTTATTAGGCCCTTAAATCCTCAAGCGTTTCTCCATAACTAGTTTTTTTTTATAAGTGCAAGGATTATCGTATCTCTGGATAAAGCCTTTAATGATTTTGAATTCTATTTTTCCACTTAAAAAAAAGAGGTTTGATATGTATCCTTCACTTAAAAATCAATATACTACTGTTGAAAATTCTTTACAAAAAAAGAAATTTAAGTTTTAAAATAAAAGAAAATCTTCTATTTTTCCAAAAAATACAATATTTCCTACGAAAGGTAGTTTCACTATATTTAACACTTACTAAGAAAATTTTAACTTTAAAATTTTCATGATTACTATAGATTTTAAATAAATTATCTTTCTCATTTCTATATTCAAAATTTTGCTTCTAATATAACTTCATATACATAATTATTTTCAATCAAAAAATCAAAATTTATTTAAAAGTATTCCTGAGAACAAATAAAATTTTAGTTTTTGAAATTTGTTTTTAAATTTCCCCCAAAATTTAAAATTTTAGTTAGAATAAAACATTTAAGCATTAGAAATAATACATGGGTAAGAATTAAAAACTAATTCATTTTTTAGTTTTTCATAAAATAAAAATTTCAAAGGACTTCTACAACAGGAGGTTTTCAAAGAAAATCCACACAAACTTAACATAACAAAAATCACAACAACACTAAAAAATATATGGTAGCAAATTTTAAAAAGTTTAAACATGCAATTTAAATAGTGGTTTGTAATAGTGTTCTCAATTTTCCTAATAGCTTTTTGGAATTAAAGTATACACTACTAAAAACACAATATACTTTAAAACATTTACTACCACAAACACATCACAACATTATATAACAAATATTATAAGTATCACAAAACATAAATCTAACACAAATATATCTAAATGCACATCACAAAAATAAATTTCACACATATCGCTGTTCACAACATAATACAACAAAATAAAATCCAAACATCACAAAACACAAATACAAACTTCATAGACTCACTAAATAAAAATCCTAATCAGCATCTCCATAATCAAAATCTCTTTCATTCCAATATCTGGAAGGTACATAAGGGAGAAAATATGGATGAGAAGGCATCTCAAAACCGTGATCTCCTCTTATCAGTCCGTCCATATATTGCCGATTATTCTCCTCATACTCATCATGTTTCTGAATATATCTCTCAATTCTTTCCACCTTCCCATCTATATATCCTTAACTTGTTTCTAGTCGACTAACTTTCTTTAAAAATTTTCTATAACAACCTACCTGTGAACATGAAAACTGACTACTCGATGATGATGTCAGGAAGTGTAAATGAGAAGTAGAAGTAGAAGCATTGGGAGCTCTAAATGCATCCTTCTTTCCAGTAAAATTTTGAATGTACAGTGTAAGTGTTCACATTTACATTGGTAATAGGTCTAAGTGGCCGAAGAACCTTTTACGAAGTTTCAAACTTTACACCAGACCGCTCAACAAGTGAATGGATGAGTGAAAGAAATCCCATACCCGCAAAACGTAGTGATAGGTAGAGCTTATAATATAATCAATAATAATCACTCCAATGTTCATCGATTTCCCCGCCGATACGCCTTAAATATATAATATTTTTATGCACACATTTTTATTCTTATTTTTGATGATACCGCACTTTTATGGAAGGTATTTTTGTGTTTTTCCCGCATGTATCATTAAAATAATCGATTATGATAAAAAGAAGTAAAAGAGGATCAAATTTGGAGCAAAAATAGACTATGTGAAAATTTGACTTTTTGTGGCTACACCGCATGGTTGGCACATAGGCTACAGTTTAAAAATACAAATTAAATTAAATTTGGCACCATTTTCATGTAGGTGCTTAGAATCAACTTTTGTGGTAACTTCCTTAATTTACTGGCTATGCATTTGACAGATGCATTCTTTCGGTGGTTACATTGAATTTGGACATATTTTGAAGAGACACAAAAGCACCGTTTGAAGAATTATAAGAATAAAGTTTTATAATTAGAAGAGAGTCCTTCTGGGCCTTTTTAGAGTCTTTTTACTATTCTGTTTTAGTTAAGTCTTTTAGTTGTGAGAGTTTAAAGGAGATAGGGTTGGTGTAAAGCCTTCTTCTCACCAAATTTCTTCATTCATTTATCTAGTTTGTATTGGAGACTAAAGTCGAGTTGGAGCCAACGGATAGCGCCAACCATTATGAAGTCTTTTAGTGAAAGAAAATTTTGAGATCTTTCGCAGTATTGTGAGAAGATTTTCAGACAAGTGTTTATCTTTTTTTTTACAATTTGTTTTTAAGTAAAACTTGTTATGTTTTCACTATGATTTCAACTTTGGAAAGGTTGTGTTTATGTTTTCTCCATGAGTTTTCAGTAGTTTTCTTTATCATTTTCCTTTTAAATTACAGTAATTAAATTATGGAAGGAAGTTGTGTGAAGTATATAAGTTTAATGTTGGATGAAGTTGTAATGATTTATTTCCTTGCACTTAATGTACTTCTTGATTCGCTAATTAAGATGCTAAAATTTGTTGTGAGATTATGTAAGAACCAAAGCGGTATTATCTCAATCAACAATTGAAAATAATCACATGCAATTATGTGGATGAGAATTGTAGTCCATATATCTAAATGCAAATAGATAAGGAGATATGTTTTTACTAGGAGTAAAATTAGAAGACTTGTGGAGCCGACAAAGTTAAAAGCTCCCTAATTCGTTCGAGGTGAAAAATTTTGTTATGAGATTTTAGCTCCCAGGTGGAGAGAATAGAGGGAACTCTAGAGTGATAGCTGGTATTTTTCGGCCTAACCCATCTACAAAATTTTACCAAATTAACTAATTTTTTTTATAGAACCAAATAATGAGAAAGAATATAATTCCTTATATTTGGTACAACACATTTAAATACTTCCACAACAAAATTTCATAATTATTACTGATTCATTAAAAGAGGAAAATATATTTTCTTCTCATTGCTTTCATATCATTTAATAGTTTTGTTAACTTTAGCCGCTTTCTTACCTTTTATTAAAAAAAAATATCACAAACAATTTTCAATTTATCTATTTCAAAAATACATTAAAAAATCAATTTAAAAGTAAAAAGTTAATTTTTCTTATTTATTTATATTTTTAGACATTTTCCCCGTGGGTTCGATATCTCGGGTTTAATCATAAAGTCTTATATTACTCGATAAACGATACATATACTTTCGAGAATCCCATATTATAAAACAATTAAAATATATTTCTTATTCGTCGCAGTCAGGTTTTTGGCTCCATTGCAAAGAAAGAGATAATATCATTGAAAAGAAATATAAAGTGAAAAGCATGTAAGCATAAATATTCAGGGATCAAGTTTTCGTCTATTGTCGTGGAAGTTAATTAAAGTTTCGTATAAAGAAGATTAAAAAAAATAAAACTTTTACTTTTCTTTCGCTTTTGTTAAGGTGTTTTACTTTTATCTAATTACTCTTTTATATGCGTAGTTAAGGTTCTGAAGGACTTGTGCCTTACGATTTCCGAATTAGAGAGAACTATCGTAAAACCAAGAAAATTTAAAAGATCGAAGAAGATAAAAATATTCAAGAAATGGCGAATCAAGAAAATGAAAATGTTAACATCCAACAAGAATCCAGACCTTTAAGGGATGATGCTAACCCTATAGTGGATGAACTTCATGGTAGTATTCACCTCATTAGAAGAAGTAATTCATTTAAACTTAAACTCGCTATTATCCAAATGATATTTAATAATCGCCTTTGGGGGAGTACCAACCGATGATCCTAATTTACATCTTGTTAATTTTCAGAATTATGTGATACTTTTAAATATGATGGTGTTTCTGATGATGCTATCAGACCTAAACTTTTTCCTTTTTTACTCTAGGATAAGCAAAGAGCATGGTTGAATTCATATTAGCACCGATCGTAACTTGAGTGATTTTAAAGACAAAAATTTTTGCTAAATATCACCATCAAAGACTATGAAGTTTAGAAATGATATAACATATTTTTGTCAGTTTGAAGATGAATCTATATTTGAAGCATGGAATGATTTAAAGATCTCTTAAAAGTGTCCACATCATTCGATACCAGATTGGTTAATAATTTAGAATTTTTATAACGGATTAGTCGTGACTTCGTATCTATTATCAATGCCGCTGGTGGTGGTTCATTAATGTCTAAACAGTCATTCTACGTTTACCGCTTTATTGTACCCGCTACTAACAATTTTCAATGACCTTCGAAAGGTTAATTTGTAAAAAGGTAGTCAATATTCATGATAATGATATGTTTTCGCAATGCTAGCAAACTGTCACGTAATTTCAAGAAAGATGTATCAATTTTGGAATGAATTTTTCTCGGCCAATTCCCATGATTCAAGAAAATTTATTAGGATAAGATGTTGATTCTTTAAACTTCACCAGAACTTTGAATTTACAGTAAGCCTAATAACCCATATTCCTATTATTATAACCCAAAGCGGGAAAAACCATCCAAACTTTAACCGGATTAACAATAATCGTGTGGTAGTAATCAACAATGGGGAACAACCAAGTAAACCTATCATGGAACTGGAACAACTAAAGGAACAATAGTTATGCATCAACCTTCCTCTACAATTTAACAATACTTTACATTTTAAGGAGAAGAAGTTTGCCTATTAAAGAAGTGGTGTTACAAAATGGGAAATCAGTTGCAATGCCAAGGAGCTACAATCAGAAATATTAAGAATCAATTGGGACAAATTGCCAACTCATTAAGTAATAGATCCTAAGGAACGCTTCCTAGTAATACCGAAGTAAATCTAAGAGATAAGAATTAAAAGCAAGTAAAAGTAATTAAACTGAGAAGTGGAAGAGATTTGGATGGTAGAGTTCAAAAAGAGATTGAAGTAAAGAAAGAAGAGATTGAAAAACAGAAGAGACGCTTCCGAAAGGTTTGGAAAGACCTATTTCTCCACCTAAGATTCATTTAGAAAAGTCACCACCTTTATTTCCTCGCAGACGTCATCAACAAAAGTTAGAGAAGCAATTTTTAAGTTCTTAAAGATATTTAAGAAGCTTACAATAAATATTCCATTTGTTGAAGCCTGTGAAAAATGCAAAGCTAAGTAACTCTATGGCTGGATATTCAAAAAAGAAAAGGAAGTTCGAAGATAATGAACCGTTGCACTTAGTGAAGATTGCAAAGCAGTAATAACTCGAAAGAGCTTCCTAAAAAAGCTTAAAGATCCCGGTAGTTTCACAATTCCATGTGCGATCGTGAGAAAATTTTATGGAAAAGCATTTTGTGATTTGGGTGCAAGCATTAACCTTATGCCATTATCAATATACAAAAGACTAGGATTGGGAGAAATAACCCCTACTACCGCAACTCTACAATTATCATATCGTTCGATCACACATCTCAAAGGAGTTAGATAAAGAGGATGTTTTGGTGAAAGTTGATCAGTTTATCTTTCCTGTTTATTTCATTGTACTAAATATGGATAAAGATTAAGAGATACCATAGCTTTAAGGAGACCTTCCTACCCATAGGCAAACAGCAATGATAGCCGTGCAAAAAGGGTGACTAACAATGAGAATGAACGATCAAATCGTTACATTCAATGTATCAAAATCAATGAAATATTCTGCAAGAGGTAAAGATGATGAATGCTATAGGATGTATGTTATCCGATTTTTGAGTGAATGTCAATTCAAGTCTACTTACGAAGAAAAATCTAAAAGAGAAGAAGTGAACACAAGCAAGAAAAGGAATTACACATTTCGTTATCATGAGGAATATTTAAATTATGTTCATGAAAATTTTGAATTGTTGTACATGACTGAAAAAGATGAATCCTTTTTTGACTATACAAATTTAAAAACCTCCAACTACTTTAAATTTGCTTCCTACTCATTTAAAGTATGCCTTTTTAGGTGATTCCTCAACTTTGTCGCTATAATTTCCTCTCAACCGACCGAGAATGAAGAAGATAGGGTTTCCTTGAAATTCTAAAGAAATATAAGAAAGCCTTTTTTGGATGGACAATAATCGATATTAAGTGAATTAGTCCTTCAATTTTATATGCCTAGAATCCTTATGATGATAACTACAAACCTCAAAGGAGATTAAGCCCTACTATGAAAGAAGTTAAAAAGGAAATTTCAAAGTGGTCGTACGTCACTGAATTATCTTACCTATTTCGATAGCATGAGTTAGTCCTCTTCACTCGTGTTCCTAAGAAAGGAAGAGTTATTGACTCATGATGAAAAGAATGAGATTATACCAACAAGACAAGTTACAGGATGGAGAATATGTATTGATTATAGAAAATTAAACCTTTCTACAAGGAAAGTCCATTTTCTACTTCCCTTTCTAGATCGTATGTTTGATTGACTAGCCGGGCATAAATATTTTTGTTTTCTGATGGATTTAACGTTACGACCAAATATAGATTACTCCCCAGGATCAAGAGAAAACAACGTTTACCAATGCTCATGGTACATTTTCATTTAGAAGAATGCCCTTAAGTTTATGTAATGCTCATGCTACATTTCAAAGATGTATGATGGAAATTCTCTGTGATTTAATTGAAAAAGGAATTGAAGTTTTTATGGATGACTTTTAGTGTTTGGAATTTCATTTGAATCATATTTAGAACATCCGTCTAAAGTCGTAAAATGTCACAATAAACTAATTTTGTCCTTAACCGGGAAAAATGCTAATTTAAGGCAGCTAGGGGGAATAGTTTCAGACATCGTATATCGTAAAATGGTATAGAGGTAGATCTTGCAAAATTAAGTGATCTCTAATTTACCTTGCCTAACTAATATAAGTGCAATTAGAAGTTTTTAGGACATGCCGGATTCTACATCCGTTATATTAAAGAATTTTAAAAATTTTGAAGCCTTTTATGCCGTTTATTGGAAAAGGATGTAATTTTTTATTTTGATGATGAATGCCTAAAGCTATTGAAACAATAAAGAAAAATTAATCACTGCACCTGTTATAGTCTCACCAAACCGGGAAAACCTTTGAATTAATGTGTGCTAGTGATTATGCCATCGTAGCTATATTTTAGGTCGAAATATGATAAGATTAAAGTAATTTACTATGCTAGTAAAACTCTTAACAAGCTCAAATTAATTATACCACTATTGAGAAAGAGTTATTAGCTGTAGTATTTTCTTTTGATAAACTCGCATCATATTTATTTGGAACAAAATGTGTGGAGCATACTAATCATTTTGCTAATAAATATTTAATGAAAAAAGAAGGATGCAAATCCAAAACTGATAAGATGGATTCATCTATGGCAAGAATTCGATTTTGAGATAGTAGATAGAAGGGTGCGACAATCAAATTGCTGATCATCTGTCCAAAGCTGAAACCTAAAAATCTCTTTGTGATGTCAATAGGAATTAATGAAATTTTTCCTGATGAAAAATTGTTCACAAGCACGAGTGGTGTATTTCATAGTATGACATTGTAAACTTTATTGTTAGTGATATTTTACCCTATGGTTTGACATACCTGGTGATGCACCAAAAATGTATACTATTTTTGGTTACATAATTTTACCCAATATTGGTGATATTGCACTTTAAAGAAAGGTATTTTTCATGATTTGTTGCAGGTATGATGATTTTAGGTGATTGGAGTGAAAAGAAGCGAAAAATGAACGACCCGTTAAAAAGGAGGAAAATAGCTTCGGCGCCGCCGTTGCCATTTCCCAAGAGCTTCAACAAATATTCGACGATAGAGCGCCGCCGTGCCCAATGTTGGTGGATTTCAAATTTGAAGAGTTTTGAAGTACTTTTTGAAGGGATGCCTATGGAAACCTTTGGGATTTCATTTCTAACTTATAAGTAACTGTTTTTTTAATGAAAATAAGGGGTTTACCGTGTTTCTAGTGTAGTTTTTATGAGGGAGAGTGTGTTCTCGAGTGTTAGCTTAGAAGACAAGATTATAGAAGTGAGAATTCGAGAGGAATTCTCCTCTAAGGAGGAAAGAGGAGTAAAGTGAGAGATTGCTTCTTCCTTTCCATTCTAAAGAGGGAATTCAGTGTTGCAAAGAAGAGAGAAAAGGATTCAAAGGAACTTTAAGGGAATCACATTGGGGAAGAGAAATGTTTTATTTTTTATTTTCGTTTGTATGATCTGTTTCTTTTATATATAAAATCCATATTTTATTGTGTCTTCTTTTCGTGAATTCGAGCACTTCCCCTTTGTCTTTTCTTCGCATAGAGATGTGATGATGTGTTGATGTGGATTTGAAGTGCTTTTAACATAATGAAGAAATTGTGATGGTTTTTCATTTTCAACTTAATTTACTTTTCGATCCGGCCAATTGAATTGTTAAATATATTGTTGAACATTAACTATGAAAGGATTTCATCGTCCTACAACAACAATAAAGAATCCATTCTATTTTCATGGATGGAATTGTGTAGTTCTTGGGAATTGAGATGTTAGGCAATATCAAATACATTCATCACAAGGTTCATCACAAGGTCAACATGATCGTGTCTATACTATATAGTTGGGGCAAAAGTAGGAAATATCACACTCGCCTCCCCTCATAAATTCGAATTCCGAGCATCATGATAGGCACATCGAATCGAGCATTAGTCTCTCATGGATCGTAATCCTCTCTTATCCTTATCTTAAGAAGTAGTATTCTTGGACCTTAACCGAGATTTAACCGCCCGCGTCTAATAAAGAAGAAAGAGTAGCGTTTAAAATTTATAGTATGAACGATATGTTCTCCTAGACGGAACTTCATTTGACACGATCGATGTAATTTTGGACTTAACCCTTTTCGAATTTCTCTCTTCATCTTTGGAGATATGGCACATCCCGTCCTTGCGAGGAGGGTTGGCAACGAAGCACCCATCTCTTTCAACGAGCTTTGTGGAACACATAATGTAATTGTGTGACAAGTGAGGGTTCCTCTCTCACCTCATCATGTCCGTATATCGATGACGGGACTATGCCAACAACTGCGCAGCCCCGTCTCCAAAGCAGAGCTCGCCTAAAGGGTGAAACCCAGCCCCTCAAATAAGAGGAGCAACTTCGGTAATCCGAGTTCCCTTCGACGAGAATCTCATCCAAAGGGTAGACCGGCAACTTCGTTCGGTGGCCCTTATACCTCTCGCGGCTGTGGTTCCTCTTTCGAGTCTTAGAGGAAGAACCATTTAAAAGATTGCGCACGAGGAAATCCTCTTCGCATTATCATACAAGACTTCCTTTCCCTTTTCGTATAAGGGGAAAGTGGGTGGAGCTACGGAGAACCAACAGAATATGGGAGTGACCTGCCCTTCTTGGTGCGTACACAAAATTTCACTTGATGGGGGTGGGAGTAGTCTTCATCTTCTTCACAGCAAATAAATCTTGGCGGGAGTTCAAATCGAACTTTGCAACATGGCTCTTGAACTTTAGGTGAGGCAGTTTTGATGATGACAAAAAGAGCTATCCCCAAAACAACCTCGAATCGCTCAAACCCGGCCTTAAATGATTGTAGGGGTAGTAAGACGAACCTCACGGGAGGTAGGTAGGGTGGCAAGAGAATTGAGCATAGGGATCAACATTGTTGCTGTCAATCAAAGAAAACAAATTCTCGAGTATTCGTGTAAGGCCAAAACTCGTAATCATAAAGGCAAACACTATAATTTAACGAAGGTCGTATCCTGCGTACTCTGGCAAGTTTTCTTTTTTCATTTTTATTTTGTAAAGGTTTATTTTATTAATATTTTGGGAGTTAGGATTTCAGAAAGGTTTTTAGAAATTGCAAAGGAAGTTGGCTCGATTCTCGTGATATAGAAAAAACCGAACTGAAGAAAGAAATATGAAGTGGGGGTCTTGCCTGGGATCATATTCACAATGTACTTTAACTTGGTGGAATTGACACACCAACACACCCATTGGGGGTCCAACCCCATAAGATCAAAGAGAAAATCCTAGAAGACTCTTGGACCCTTTTGTTTTGAAGGACGGTTAAACAGATGGTCCTGAAGTCAAAAGAGCAGCATCTATATTCCCAAAGAAAGAAAAGGGTGGAATATGTCGATGGAAGAAGGGTAATCTGGTCTACGAGGGGTATAAACACATTATTGATATGCAAAAATAATTTTCCTAATTCTTATGGAAAGAGAAATTAATCCCTAGCGGAGTCGCCGTGCTTTCGCACATAAAAGTTTATATTATATTTTTAAAATAGGTTGCTCAAATACACTATCGATCACCAGACCAAAACTGCCTCCCGCTTCGAAGGACTTCTAATATATATATATATATATATATATATTGAAAATATAATTTTCAATTTTAAAATGTGAAATTCAAACTCGATTTCATATCTTCAATAGTTTAAATAAATGATCACTTATAATTAAACTATGCATCTATCCCGAGGAACAGACACATCGCTTAACATGTAGGCGATTAAATAAACTAATCAATTATGACACCCATTTGGTTCACAAAACCTATTATGTTGAGTGACATGTTCCCTCATTTGATACAAAAGAGAATCAAATGGGGTTTATATTAATGTTGGGTTCGTTTAAGTTCCTAACTCACTACACCGACCTAGCTAACCTGACTTTTACTTATGTAAGAATTTATGAATTTATATTTAAATATTTATAACACTATTGTATAAGTCACTACAATTTTAAACGAAAGTATACGTATCGTTTCATGCAATATAGGACTCTATGGGAGTCCCGTTATCGATCCCACAGTAAAGATTATAAGAAAATTAAGAAATATTTTAGAATTTTCAAATTAAAAGTAATTATTATTTTTATTTCTTTTCAAAATTCAGATTTTAAGTTTAATAAAAGTTTTACTAAATGTAAGTAAGCAATAACTAATTAAAGATTAATACAGTATAAATAAAATAACTTTTCCTTTTCAACTAATCCAAGATTTTTAGAATAACTATCATTTGTGGAGAACTTAGATATGGTATAGTGCTAAATAAGCATTCCTATTCTTTACCTTTCGCCGATAAGACAAAGAACATTGACTAATCTATAGATCGGTTCAAGATGTTTTATTAGTAGAATGGGTTAATCTAGGCTCACACTAATAAATGTCCAAGGGGTGGCTTTGGTCGGCCCTACCAGTGACCCGTTCCCTTTCCATTGATCAAATTATTAGAATTTAGTCCGTCACTCTAAAAACTAATTAATTATACACCCAATAATTAATATCTTCTTATTTATTTGCACTTCATCTTGAATAACCCGGTGATGCCTTCGATTACCCAAGGATTCATGTGATATCTACTAGTTAAGAACTCATCTCCGGATAGGTCTCAAAATTTTTTAATTAAAAGTTTTAACAATTTAAATGGCCGCCTTTAAAAAACTAAATTATGCTTTTCAGTATTAATATCATCACAATTTTTAAAAATATTTTAAGTTAAATTCTCCAACAAAATTCAATAATCTTATTATCTTTTTCATAGTTGAAATAAGAAAAAACTAACTACTCAGAACACATTGAATTCACACAGTAAAACATATTTATAAAACATTGAACCAAGTTAAAAATACTTATCTCGAATGTTCCTTCAAGTGATCCACGACTCCTACTAACCTCAATGCAAGGTATAAAACTTCAACAACAACAATACTTGAAAACTCACACTTACTACTCAAGGAATTGAGTAGTAATACTCAAAATAAACTCACTAAATGCAAAAGAATTTGCCCCTAAAAATGATTTGGATGCGAGGGGAGTATATGGTAATAGAATGGCTATAGGGTGCTAAAAGGGGCACTTTTCTCTCGTAGAATTGACTCCTTTTTATAGAGTCTGAATTTGACCAGGGGTTGCTTAAGGCACATCTTCAAAATTCGTCCAAATGCAATGTATCTTCTAGAAGGTAACTGCCGCGCCTGTGCACGGATCTCGGCACCTAGGTGCCGGAGTCCATGTCCGTGTCTTCGCACCTCTTCACTGATCGCACCTCTTCAATTTTAAAACTCGTTTTCCGTGTCCAAGATGCATTTTATCACATGTCCTATATATTAGGAGTAACTTGCAGTCTTCTAGAAGGTCTGATAACTCGCTTAACACCGTCAAAATAACTACCCAAAGTTGTAAAAAATATTATCTCCGTTTATCGAATCGGCGCCTCAGGCGCCGAACTATAATTTCAACAACTTTGCTCTTATGCTCTATTTTTGCTCCTTTTTTCTCCTTTCTCCTTCTTGAACTCTTTTTTTATCACCTACATCCAAACATAAAAATACCTTTCATTAAAGCATAATATCCTTAAGAATTGAATCATAAATAAGGCATAAAAATAGGTATTTTTTTAGTGTATCAAATTCCCCAAACTTAAACGTTACTTGTCCTCAAGTAACCCTTTTAATTACATAAAAATGTATAACATTTGGAATGAAGCTTTTATATTTAAGATTTTCTTTTAATTTATGGTTTTATAAAAGCTTTAGCAAATCATCAACTATATTTCACTAATTAAGGTTAATTTTAAGAATTTAAAGAATACTTAACTACCAAATCATAAGACTTCCAATTTTTCATTTATTTCAAGGAGGTCTGTAATTTATCATATTAAGGTCACATAGAATATTTACAAGAAAAACATTTTCATGAAACATTTTCATAGTGAAAAAAATTAAGTTAAAAATGTAATTGGTTTTCCTTCTTCTAAAAGATAATTGAAGTGAAGCCAATTTTTGATTTGGCATTTCCTCAAGCTTCTCCTCACATTCCTTTTTTCTATTTTTTTCTTTTCTTTACTTTTTTCTCTTTTTTCCTTTTTATTTAAGGATATTTTTCAATCCTCCATTTATTTTTATTTTTTATTTGCGAGGATTACTATTCTGAATCTAGTGTTGAGTTTGTCGGTGTCTCCTCCTGAATCGGAATGACTGGCTCTTCTGGATTATCTTCCGCTGGGGTTGGCTCTTCTTAGGTTGACTTCTGTAATTTCTTCCATAATTTTTCAAAATGTTGTGATTGGCCTTTTGTCCATTGTCGAGGTAAGAAACCACGTTGAATTAAATTTTGAACACAGGGAGAGTACCACTCAAAAGGTAATTCCATTAATTCCGATGAAGTGACATCTTCGAATTGTACATGATTTTCGCTTCGGAGGAAGAAGCACCACGGTAGAATTTGATCGGCCTTGCACCGTCGTTACGTACCTCTTCGACCACCATACCCTCGATCTTGCTAGACCGGATCGGGGTTAGGGTCATAGTATGTACGTAGTGGTTAATCTTTTCGTACATTGATTTGTATTCTTCGTTCTTCTCATCTTCGAGAGAGATCTTGAATTGCGGCTTCTTCCGACTTATTGTCGTCGCTTCTTGTTCGATTTCTTTTTCTTCTTCGTAACTATCTTCCCAATCAACATTGATGGCTCGGTTTCCTCTCGTCCAACTCGTCCTAGCGTCTCTACCACGGCCTCGCCCCCGGCCCTCGACCTCGGATGCGAGTTGTGGAGAAACCTTCACCATCTCGCCGAAGGGAGTGGTGAGTGATCGTTGGACTAGAACTTCAGGTTCTTCGTTGTCCCGAACTTTCTTTGCTTCATTTGTTACGGTATCTCCGGAGAAGATTGTTTTCTTCGGCGGTGCATAATAAGCCGCATCTTCATGGATTCCAATCTCATGTACGGAGAATGGTCGCAAGTCACCTTTGATGCAATGTTCCCCTCCATCGTAGTATTTCGATGCACCGATGCAGAGATGATGGTACCATCCCGTTTTCATGTATCCATGGTCGGCCCAGCAGAGCGTTGAACGATGTTTCGAATCGATTATGTGAAATTTTGCGGTTGTCTTTGCTAAGTCACCGGTCTTCATTAGTAGCGTTATCGACCCGAGGGCTCTTTCTCCTTTCCGGTCGAATCCTCTTAATAACATTTTGTCCGCTTCGAGCTCACGAGCATCAATTTCCAAGTATGCTAGCGTTCGAAGACTCATTATATCGATTGATGCTCCCGGATCCACCAATACTCCGGAGAGCGTAAACTTTCCAATTGTGAATCGAAATATACAACGGTCGGTCGTGATCCGCCGTCCCAAGTAGTAGGTCATCGTCCGCGAAGGTAACACCTCGTCGTTCCTTTAACGAATAAACCTCATCTAAGGAATCTCCGACCATTCGAGCTAAGCAAATTCTCCGGATCAAGCAAGGCTTTGATCGAGCTTCTCTCATCTCCTTTGATAAGATGAGAGCATCGTAAATGCTCGGCTGGCCGGTAGTTTCCTAAGATGGGCTAGTACGTTGTAGTCCACTTTATTTCCATGTGTCTCGCTTCTTCTCGAATGGGTATTTCTCCATCGGGTTGGTTCTTCTTGAACAACCACCGCTTTCCTTTGTCTTTTGGACCCATTCTCGGAGGTAGAACTTTTCCACTTCTCAAGTCGACTTCCGTAATTTCCTTCAAATCTAAGTATTGAGCTTGCGGTGTCTCTTCGAATCGGAGTGACAGTTCTTCCGGATTAGCTTCTGAATCCGAAGGCTCTAACTCTATCGCGACCGGAGCTCCTCGAAACTCGCAGATAGATCCGTTGCTTGTTGAACTCTCGTAGCCTCCTCGATGGATGTCTTCTTCGTTATTTTGATCGTCGAGATCGTGTATGATTCGAGAATTGTCGTTGGTATCGAAATCGATGTCCGGATTGTCGCTAGTTAGGTAATCGTTAGAAACAACTAAAACGTAGCCAACGCCATCACCCTTATCATTATATGATCCCACCGTAAGTGAGCAGATAATCATACAAAATCGAGGTTCGAGGGATTTCTCCCCCGAATCGGAAACAACTATCCCAGATAAGCAGCCCCTAGTCTAGCCTTAGGAGTCTCTGGCCCCTCTTCTTCGTCGATCTTCTTCTTCTCTTCAATCGTCTCCGTCGAGGTGGTTCTTCTATCGAAAGTGATAGTACCAGCTAACAGTGTCTCAAACTCGAATCGAAGCTCGCACCGAAGCGGTTTGGATGCTGTCTAAAATCTTTTTCGAAGACCTCGTCCATGCGGTAGTCCATCCATCGTCAGTCATGTAGGGATCTATCGAAATGATGGGATCAGTTGAGATAACATTGACGGAACCTCCTTTCTGGGGTTCCTACATGTACTCCTTTGGGATCGTTATATTCCCTTTCCGAAGGTTGTCGTCGAGCCAACTTTTAAAGGTAATGCAATCTTCTATCTTGTGCCCAAGCATCCGTGGTAGGGGCAAAGTTGCGATCGCCTTTCTTGTTGACTTCTCCGGTCTTTTAGGCTCCGGCAACTGGAAATCCGGAGTCTTCATCGACTACGGAACATTTTCGGCATCGCTTCATTTTTGAACGGATATTCCCTCGCTTAGAAGCTCCCTTAATGTACGTTGCGGACGAGGCGGCTTGTTCATACTCGTGGAGATGACCGATAGCCGGGCCGGGTTGCCGGTAATTCGTCGTGGTTGCCGCGCCGTTCTGGTGGTATTTGCATACGGCTGCTTGCCTTCGTCGACCGTTGCAACGATCCCGGATTTCTTTTCAAAAGTCTTCACAGGCTTCGCTTGTCCGTCTTGTCGGCGAAACTTAATTGCTTCGCCTCTTCTTGCAAGCTTCCGCCTCGCTTAACAACTTCTCGAAAGTCTTAATAATGGAATCCTTCGAGGAGAAGTGCTATCGGGCCGTGAATGCTTTTAAGTAAAATGCCGATCGCATGTTGTTCTTGTAGTTGTGGTTCACACTTCATGCTTAAGTTCCTCCATCGAAGTATGTAATCCACCAAAGTTTCGTTCGGCCTTTGTTTCTCTACCACTAAATCACCTACGATGATGTGGTGCCGAGCTCCGCAAATCGCTCGATGAAGAGGTTCTCTAGCTCCGAGAACGTCTTCACCGAACCGTCTGTACCCCGCATACCCGCCGAAGGCGATTCTCGACGGACCGCCGACGAACTCGTCGGAAGAGTAATGCATCGCTCCCGCCGCATTACAACAACTCGGCACGAAAGTGTGCAACATGCCGTCGGGGTTCCTGGCTCCGTCGAAGGTCTTCGAACGCAGGTGGTACGAAGCCTTTCGGTATCGGACGCCGTCGAATTCTTCCGGGTAAGGTCTACCCGTCCGAATGGATGTCCCGCTCTTCGATTGTGCTAAGGCTTCTCGCACTCGCTCGTTCCACCAAGCTCTCGATATCCTTTTCGTGGATCATACTTCGTGTTGTATCCTTTTTCGCCGATCATCCCCGTTGACGGATGTAATCTCCTTTCCTCCGTCTACAATGTGAATGACCTCTCGGGGGTGTCTCTCTTCGTGGCCGTACTCGACTCCGGAGAGTGGCCGCAGCTACAACCATCTCTTCCATCCATTTCGCCATTCGAGCGATCGTGTCGTCTTTTTCCCGAAGCCGCCTTCTCATCGCTCCGGCTCCTCTCTTCGCGGCCGCAGGAGCACCTTGCGAAGCCGAAGAAGCTCGTGTCTCAACCATGTTGATTTCTCGCATATTCGTCGTCCATGAATTCCGATGAATCAATCTCATCTCCGAACTTTTCTCGCTCTTTCTTTCGCCAATCGGTCTGGATATCGGTCCTCAACTTTTCCATGGCATCTTCCAGCGGGCTTTCTGCTTGTCATCGTGGTTGTCGTGCGATAGCCGCCGGGTCCCCTTTTCACGAGTCCCCTTTATCGCAAGAGCACTTTCTTCGCATTCCAGCCTCCCGGCGAGACTTTCTTTCTCGGCCGTCGTTTCAATCTTAATCGCCCGCAGAAGGGACGCCATACCATCCTTCTAAGCAACGAAGGTCTAGGACTGCGATGGTCCGTCGCCCAAATGCCGGAAGGTGGTATCCTCCCTAATCTGTAATCCCGAGACGACGACGAGCGACTAGCCTTCATTCTTTTACTTGGCTTTTCTCGTCATGATGGCGGGTTCTACTCGGGGCCCAAGACGGGATTCGATCGGCACCCGCCCTATCCTTCGTAGAATCTCCGATACGGCAGCTTTTCCTTCTTGCTAACTTTTCTACCAAAGCTCGCAATCGAGCAAACGGCGTAGTTCTAGTTCTTTTCTTGCGGCTATCGTCGTAGTATGCGGGCCGAGGCAATGCGGCAAGAATCTTGCGAACATTCTCCTCATCCTCCGCGGCGGAGAGGGGATGGAACCCGCTTCCTCCCAAAAGTGGTATGTAGTCAGCAATGTGTATATTCGGGCAATGGTGTATATTCCGGCAATGGTGTATATTCGGCAGCTTCCGGAATTTCCTCTAGGAAAGCAATTTCAAGCACTCCGGCTTCTCTAGCGATCCTTCTACTTCGTTTCTTCTTCGGGTCCTCGTCCGTGACGGAATCTTTCGAACCGGACCCGATTTCGAAAACGAAGGTCTTACAGAAGATCCGTACCCTCCACGTAACGAATGTTTACCATAGTTCCGGATTTCTTCCCCTTCGATTCGGCGTGAGTCCGGGCAGGTGCAGAAACAACTAGACCAGTGGGGGTAGTAAGAACAGCTCCTCCCGCGGACGGCAAGATTCCTCTTAGTCCGGATCCTTTGCAGTGGAGGAAACTCTGGGTCGACCTAAGGTCGAACTCGAGCGACGGCTCCTCGGCTTCGTATACCTTCTTCGTCGCTGCGAAGAGGGAAACGTCTGGTGATCTCGACATTCGTGTTTTCAAATCCTTGTCCAAATCGGATGATCCCATTGTCGGCAAATCTCATCCTTATGCATGCCGAAGTCCATCCATCGGTGAAGGAGAAAATCGGTCTCGGGCTTCCATTTCGCAGGTAGATTCCGGTTGTCGATCCTAAGTTATGCTTCTTTTCTTTAGGACGAAAAGAAAGGAATTGAAAAGAGTCCGAACACATTCTTGTTCATGTATTTATAAGAAGGAATCATTTGTTAAAAGAATCATTCATTAGAGGGTTTGTTTATTTAGAACGGAATATTCAAAGGTGTAGAGAAGGTAAGGAATCTGATTCGGAGTTGGAAAGGAAAAGAGAGTCTTAAGCAAGACTTCTCGACTCGAAGGATCATTCCTAAACTAACACCTATCGTGGGTCCCACCCACCTCGTAAATGAGGTAAAGGATCTCGAACCTCTCTCGTTTAGGGGTGTCTAAACAAGTGGTTCCTAAATCCGAGAATGTCGGCTATACTTGTTCACGGTAGAAATGAACATAGTATTCCAACTGAAAGAATGGTAGTTCGATCCATTAGGGACATGGATACACTACCGATTTTCGAAAGCAAAAATTATTCGACTAAAATGGAGAGAGGAATTTTCCCCAGCGGAGTCGCCAGAAATTGTCGGCATATTTTTAGGTTGTGTGTTTTATTTTGAAAAGGGGTCGCCTACAGAAATTGTGCGGCGAATTTTTTTAATTTAATTTAAATAAATAATTTGAAAAGTAGTATTTGATTTTGAAAATAATTTTAAATTTGAAGATTTTAAGATATAAGATTAAATCGATCTCACATCCTAAATAGTTTATATAAACGAGCACCGCACCACAAACCGTGTATCTATCCCTAAGGATAGACACACTGCTTAACGATGGGGCTCAATTAAATAAACTAGAAGATTTGTGACGTCCGTTTGGTCTGCGAACCAATTTTATAAGCCGACAAATTCCCCGCTTAATATGAAAGCATTAAACAGAAGGTTTATATTACTCGGGTTCTTTAAAATTCCCTATAAGGGCAAGCCCCTATAGTTAATTACATCTTAAGTGATGGGAATCACCTAAGAAAACTCTCGATAATAATCAATAATCTCGCTCTCAAGGATTTCAAAGTTTAAGTTTTCAAAAGATCAAGTTTGGAATTTCAATAGGGAATGGATCAAATTTGGAACATTTTGTTTTGGGAATCCAAAGGAAGAAAGGCAGGAGAAATCACGCATTCGAAGCGAACTTCGGTAATTTCCCGACTATCCTATTGTTTGGCTTGGATTTAGGAAAGTCCTAATGTTTGTTTAAATGTTTTAATCTTGTCAATTTTAATTAATTAGGACTTATATTTGTATGATAAAATCACACAAATAGCCTCGAAGAGTTGAGGGTTTATGTCGTATCAGACGACTACCTCGGAATCCTAAGACCAGTTAGGGCTTAATTTGCAATGCAAATGCCTAACGAAGAGTCGAGGATTTATGTTGCACTGTGCAAACTACCTCGAAGTCCTATGGGTTCGTTATTTAATTCTAGGAAAGTTTTGTCAAGTAGACTCGTGTTTTGCGATGACAATGGCCGTGCCGCCCACCATGCTCCGAGCTCCTTGTTGTTGCAGAGGTTTTAGTTTTAGAAGTCATAAATCGGGGATGAGAAAAGTGTTTTGGTTTGAGAAAATCTTAATTTCCAAGTGTTTTTTATATTTTATTTAAAATAAATCTTAAAGTTGATTATAACGACACCGGCTAAGATCCCACTGGCTCCATCCTTCCGCATCATTATTTTTATCGGATTCACTTAGTCTAGATGAATTTGCTAAACTCAACCGAATGAGTTCCACACTTTCATTTAGACCGTGGAAATCCCGTTAGCAACACGTAGGTTACATCATCCGAGGTATTCCCGATCATCCAACAGACATTTTAATTTAGTTGTAATTGTAGTTTTGTGTTCCGTTTGTGATTAAATTTCGAGTTGTTTTATATTTTGAAATGTTGTGGCGGTGAATTTTATCTTGCAATGACTTTTAATTTAGTTTAGGTTTCAGCTTTAGGGACTATCCTAAAGGTGTGAGTTTTCATGCAACAGCTTGTTTATCATGCAACAAAAGTAAGTGCAATGCGCTTAAATAAATTGCAATAATGTAAATTGCAAGAAAGTAAATTGCAATAAAATAAAAGCGTACTCTGAGGGTCTTCCCGTCATCCCAAGCCGCACTTAAAACACAATTAGAATATTTAAGCAAGTTCCTGTGTAAAGCTAAGGGAAGGGTTATGGTTTTCTACCAAATGCTTAATCCTATGGCTAGTCATTTCCTATGACGTCTAGAGTTCTTTGTGTTTTGGTTTGAGGACGATTTTCTTCATCAAAGAACAATTAAGTCCAATTGTTCTTATAAATGTCCTATCATATCGAGGAAGTGCTTAAGAATAATCTTAAACATCTTTTCAATATTTCTAGGATTGTTTTAAGTCCAAATGAATTTAATTATATAAATGAATTAATCGTCCGAGGATTCAAGTTTTGTTAACTTGCTCGATGAACTAGGACATTTGAATATCCTATAAATGAAGTAACATTTCATTTAATATTCTGTTTAGGAGTTATGATAACTAAAGCTTTTGAGGGTAAATTGGTGTTCAAATGGTTTGTAATTTAGTTTAATTTCAATTAATTTGGAATAGTGTTCAAGTTATTTTAGATTTATTTTGAATTCTTTATGTCTTTGGTGATGTTATATTTAATTCAACTTAATTTAATTTAATTTAATTTAATTGAGTTTTAATTCTATTTAATTCAATTTAATTCAATTTAGTTTGATTTGATGTTACATTAAATTAATTTGATTTGATTTAATTTTAATTTAATTTGATTTAATTTAATTTAATTTTTAATTTATTTTATTTTAATTTAATTTAATTTGATTTAATTTAATTTGTTTATTTAATTTATTTTAATTTTATTTATTTAATTTAATTTAATTTAATTTAAGTTATTTAATTTAATTTAATTTTTAATTTAATTTAATTTTTGATTTAATTTAATTTAATTTAATTCAATTTAATTTACTTAATCTAATTTAATTTTTAATTTAATTTTTTTTTATTTTAATTGAAATTTTTAAAAGAGTTTAATAATTTAATTTTAGTTTAATGATTAAGTCTTTTAATGTTTTGAATTTGAGTTATCATTTTAATTAAGAATTGAATATTAATGAGATAATTAATTTAGGGATTTTTAAATTAAAGAATAAATCTCTTCCTAATAATATCCCTATTTTAATAATTCCAATTTTATTATTCTTCCAAATTTAATCAATTATTTAATTAAGGTTTAATCATTTTAAATTGCTTAATGGGTTTCTACCCTTTAATTATTTAAATTTCAATCATCCAAATCAAATTAGGATAAAAAATTGTACTTGCTAATTTTTTATTAAACCTAAAGTTTTAATTAAGGATTAAGATTTTTTAATTACCATTTTTTTTACCCTTTAAGCTTAATAATTTCATAACTTACTAAATTGAACTCAAATGAACTTGAAATTTTTATGCGACTTCACTCATATGTCAATAAAGGCATGAGAGGAGAAAATGTGATTTTTCTGTATTTAATTTATTTATATAATTATTTTTGGTAGAAAATAGAGATTTTCAAGGAAAATTTAATAACATGACCAAGGGAAAGTTTCCGCCTTAAGAAAATTAGGGGACATTCCTAATGACCAGAGAATCACTTGGACCAATTTTGGTGATTTTTTGAATTATATTATTTTTATTATAATTATTTTAAGTTTTGGAGTGTTAATTAATTTAAAAATAAAATAAATGTTGAAAAATGAATTTTATATTTTTCAAAAATCTCTCTGATATCAAGGAAATCAGAGAAGCAAATTTTACAATTTTTTGATTTTTCTATGATTTATTATAATTATTTTAGTGAAAATGCTAGAAAATACATTTTTTTTAATTTTAAAATTACCCTAGAGCTTTAAAATTTAATACCTCACTAAATAGACCTAAGAAAAATATGGGGTTTATTCCTAAGTGATTAAAATTCAAAATGTGACATTTTGGTGAATTTTATTATTTTTGTGATTTTTATTATTTTTTAATTATTAAAAATATTAAAATAATATCAAAAATCAACTTTTTTAGAAAATTGAAATTTTAATTTTTTTAGATTCCCCTGATATCAGAGAGGCTCCAAAATCAATTTGGTGAATTTTTGAAAGATATTTTGAAAGTTATGAATTTTTAAAGTTTAAAATGACTAAATGGCTTAATCAACCCAATTAGTAGGGCTAACCAAGTCCAATTACCTCAAATTTTTATGGTGGGTTCCTCTGATCCCAAAGGTCAGTGGAGAATTGATTTCAAGTCAATTTGATGTATGATTAGTTCTAATTAATTAAGGAGCTATTTTGGGTGTTTAAGCCAGTTAGGGTCATTTTAAATGAACTAGTTCAAAACCTATTTTTCCTAGGGTCCTCTGGTCATAAGAAACATCACCAAATTTTCCTAGAATTTATTTCACAACATGCTAATTATTGGAATTAATATACTCAAAACAAGTAACATGAATTTGAAAAATCAATAACTTCTCATAGGATGGCCTCGACTTTGGAAAATTCAGGGAATGTTCCCAAATTCGGAGGCTTCAAAAGCCCTATGGTCTCATGCCATGGAGAATTTCCTATATGCATGGAGAATTAAAACAATGCGAAGGGAAATAAATCAATAAAAATAAAATACTTGATTAAATTAAATGATTTCTTTTCCACATTATTCTCCTCTCGTTCACTCGAGCAAGAGGGTATTTTTATTTTATTTTTCTGATTTTTCTACACAAAGTTATGAATTTTTGAAGTTTAGGGAATTAAATAAATCAAAAAATACCCTAATTTTCTATTTATCCACGCGGCGCCGCGTCGACCTCGGCAGCTCCGAAACGCCGCGTGGCGCGCTCCCATTCGACGCCGCCATCCGACTCGGCGCTCCCGGGCCCGCCGCATCGTTCCGTCTTCCGATCCGACGCGATCCCGGCCGTCCGTCCGCGCGTGTATTAAATGAACGGCATCCGTTCATCGTCCCCAAGTGTCCTCGCCCGAGAGCCGTCCACACTAAATCCCTAATATCTCACTCGATACTCAATGGATTTTCATGTTCTTATGCTTCATGGATTCGTCTCGAAGAGACGAACACATCTATACGGCTATCATGCATTGAAATTAAAGCATTTGAAATGGAGAATCTCTAGAAGCTCGGGATGAAGAATTAGCTCATACCTTTGCTCGGAGAAGTGTGGCTTCAATCCGAGAGTTGTTGCACCTTCGATCGGATCCTAAGAAGCTCCGGATGAAGTCTCCTGGTCGCAGTGAATTGTCTAAGTTAGATTTCGACCACGACCGATCACAAAGCTTGGAGGGCTGGAGCAACTAGGAGGCTCGGAGATGGGGCTTTGCTTCGGTGGACACCTTCCACCGGTCCAGTGAAGGTGTAGAACCAATCAATTCGGGGATTGGCTCACCGTGGAGAAGTGTCCAGGTTTCGGGTGGAATTTCGACTGAGAAATCGGGTTTTGTCGATAGGGATTAGGGCAAATCGACACCGAGGATCAACTCGCTCTAAGGGTGGAGAAGGTTTGGAACAATTTTGGCGGAGTTTCGGCAAGGTTTGTGCAACTCTCCTCTCATGGCCGTGAGGGGGTCGGGTTTAAATAGAGGTGGTCGGAGAGCCTCCCGGGGATGGCCAAGGGTTGGGATCGAGCCTGCTCGGTCATGGGAAGAACGACCATGGTGGCCATTGGGCATGGGGCGGCTCGACAAGGTGGAATTCCAAAGTTTGGCTCCTCCCAAGGTCTCGGTCATGGTGTTTTTCGACGATCCGAGGCAGTGGCCGGCAGGCATGGGTCACCTTCGGGGTCGTGGAGTCCAGGGCTCGAAGTTGGTGAAGTCAATCGGAGTTTGACATGTGTAAAGGCTTTGAATTAAAATGGAATGGAGAAGGGGTCATTTTGGCTTCAATTTGGTCAACCCATTGGTTTGGGTTGGGTGCACCTCCCCATGGCCCGATTTTGGGCCGAGAGGATCAGTTGGGTCAGCCCAAGAGAGAATGGTGTGGTCTCTATCCATGATGAGGTGGCTAAACATGGTTTAGAGTGTGTCATGGATAAGGTTAAAAAGCTTAATGAAAGATTAGGAAAGGAGCCCCTCCTTTTACCATTAATGGCATGGTCACATGCCAAACTTTCATGGCTCCATATGGCTTGTGAATGGCTCATCCTTTGCTCCATTTGGCTTGGGAAAAGCTTGGGTCAATTTCATAAAAAGGGATTTAAGAAAATTTTGATATTTTGATGGGAATTTGTATGGGGCTTGATTTGGAATTGTTTAATTGATGACTTTGAAACTTAGGGGCAATTTTGATTAAATGGATGATGAGGGGAAGTGCCATGTGGGCTTCGGATGAATTTGGGCTTTTGAATTTGAAGGAAGTGGGCTTTTAGGAAAGTTTAAGGGGAATGGGCTTTTTGATTTTAGGATGGGCATTTGGGTGAAGATTTTGTGAAGGACCTTGTCAAATAAGTGTTATAATTGGTTTAGGGATGTTCTATGAAGGGCTTGGAGTCAATTTAGTGTGATTTGGGGTTGAATTGGTTTGAATTTGGATTTATTTGGTAAGTGGGCCTATGTAGGTCAAATTGGGCTAACTTGGGCCAATGTTGGGCTAGGGTTAAAATTGATGTAAAATTAATGTTGAGAAATATTTATGGGAGTGTTTCAAAGAGGTTTTGACTTTGGTTGGGCTTTGATTTTGGGGTTTTGGCTCATTTGGGTTAGGTTTGGGTTTAGGTCAAAAATGGGCCTTTTAGCTTTGGGTTGAATTTGAGTGGAGTTTGGGTCTAAATTTTGGGCAAATCATGTTAATGTTTTGTTTCTAGGGATGTTAAGGAAGGTTTAGAAAAGATTTGGGGTTAATTGGAGTTGAATTGGGTGAGTTTGGGTCATGGGTCCAAATTGGGCTTTAAGGCCAAAAGTGAAATTGGATCCAAATGTCAATCAAATTGGACTTGGATTTGGTCTAGATTGGTTTTGGGAATGTTGAATTGAAGTTTAGAATTGAATTGGAGCAGAATTTGGGTCAATTGGGTAGGTTTTGGTTTGACATTGGGTTCACTTTGGGTTAAAATGGGTCAAATTGGGGGTTTTGACAAAATTAGGGTAAATTGACAAAATTGGCCCCTGGTGTAGTTGAACAAAATGAAATTGGGAATATTTGGGATTTTTTGGAATTTTCTAGGAATTTTCTGAATTTTTGGATTTTTGGGTCAAGAGGGGTATTTTGGGTATTTGGAGGGTATTGGGAGGTATTTTTGGAATTTTTGGTATTTTTGGGTATGGATGATCAATTTGAGTAATGTGGGAATGTTGGGGATTGATTTTGGGGAATTTTGGGTGATTTAGAAATTTTGGAGGATTTCAAGGGTTTTGGGTAGGCTAAGCGGGTGTAGGGTCCCGGGGGTCAAAAATTGAAAATTTGGAAAATTGAAGATTGGGTAAATGTGAATGGAATGAAATCATTTTAGTTGAGCCATGAAGCCATATCAAGCCCACATGAATCATGAAGGGACTCATTTGAGGCATTCACTATGTTTTTCCTAACCCTCTTACCAAGGGCTTAGGGGTTAAGGACCATCCATGTGAATCACCTACATGAGTCAGGAGGTCAAGTTGGGTATGGGTGTGGTTTTAGGAGGTGTGTGAAAGTGTAGTGTATAAGTGTAGTGTGTGTGTAAGTCAGCCCCTTCACCAGACCAGGCCACCCAGGGCAGTCCTAAGGCCAAAGAGTCCTATAGGAACTCATCCTTAAACTTCCATATTTGATTTCAACCCTCTAGGTGATTAGGGGTCTATAGTCAAGTTTGTGGAGTTTGAAGGGAGTTTAGAAGTGGTTTAAGTTTCTAAAAGGTGGGTCCCAATTCTAGTCCTCTAAGATAGTCAAAGGAAAAGCCTAAGGCTAGATCCTAAGCACTAAAAAGAAGATGAGAAGACCTCATCAAAAATGAGGTCAACAGGCCTAAAATCATTGTACCTGCATGAAATCATGAAAAATACCTTTCTTTAAAGTGCAATATCATCAAAAACAGGTATGAAATGGACAATAAAAGCTATCAAATTTTCAATGGATCAAGATCCCCCAAACTTAACTATTACTTGTCCTCAAGTAATTTTAGATAATACATAAAATAATGATCCACTTCAATGAACTTTCTTTATGGGATATCATAATTTTGACTTAGATAAGTACAATAGTAAAATTTTCAGAAAAATCTTTGAATAATTGAAGTAAATTCTGCAGGTGTAAGATATCTAGTAATCAAGTCTAAGAGTTCTAGCCTTCTATTCATTTCAATAATTACTGTAGACTGTCCTATTAAGGCGCTTAAAAGGACGACATGAAAAGAAGTTTATGAGAACACTACTAGTAAAGATGCTGATCCATACATATAAGTTCAGGAAAGTAATTAAGTTTTTCCCTTTAGGAAGGTCCAAGTGAAGCCAATTTTTGAATAGGCATCTCCTCAAGCTTCTCCTCACTTTTCTTTCTTTTCTTTTTCTTCTTTTCTTCTCTTCTCTTTTCTTTTCTTTTGCTTTTTGCTTTTTTTTAAGTGAGGATTACTGTATCTAGATAGCCTTTAATAATTTTGAACTTCACCCTTCTCATCCTAAATTTGAAACTTACCACAATCCTTTACCTTATAGGCATTTCTTTAGCTTATTATTGATTCATCATAGAGTCTCAATCCTTTCTTTTCACATAAAATTTTAGGATTCTTAATACTCCAAACATACAGTTTTTCTTACTTTGAATAGTTGATTGTAGTCATATTCTCTTATACCAAATATCTTAGCCTACAAAATTACTTTCATTACCAAATACTTTCATCCAATTTAATAAAATACATAAATAAAATCAAAATACAGTTATCTGAAATTGAGTTCTATCATAAGAAATCATGTTAATAATTTTGAAAATACTTTTAAATGAGAACAATTAATAGTTAATTCTTTCCCTCCTCCAAACTTAAATTTTTGAATATTATTACAATTAACATGGGAAGAAAGAAAAGATATAAACATATACAACTCATACCTCAATATGTTGGGCTTTTCATACCTTTGAGTTTAGGCAGGTTTTCTTTTATAATTAGAATAGTAGGCTTGAAATAATTAGGACCATTTCTATACACAAATATGGGTTAGAAATTTGCAAGGGAAGAAGTTTAAAAACATAAAACATAAACTAGGCACACAACATTAACATCCAACTGTTACTATCACATACTAAATTAACAAATTAAACACATGCAAACTCTATTATCACATCACATACATCACAATTCAACATAAAGTCTGCTATAAACACAACTAAATACAAATTACATCACAGATACCAATCAGAGAGAGTCTTAGGTATATCACATATACAAAATACAAATACAAAATAAAATAAAAATAAGACTGCTAAACTACCAATCATCATCTGCAGGAGCTCCACCATCATCAGGTTCTTTAGACTGTATGGAGTATACTCAGGGTAAGTAAGAAATACAACACTAGTGTCTCCCATGAAAAATCTCATATGTGCGTCATGATAAGCTATCGCTTATTCTCGCCACCGTACTTGATAATCATCATTTATCTTATTCCTTATTTCTAGCCCTTCTACTCTAGTGTTCAACCTTTCTAACTGATCCATCACATCGTGCAGAGTAGGTTCCCTACAAGTAGACGGTCTCTCATGACTAGAAGAAGGTTCATCAACTTTCTTACTTCATTTCCATCCTACATGGGCTTCATAAGTTTTCAGATTTAGTTTACTAATGGACTTCAGGGGATGGACTACCTCATCATTATCTTCGCTTGCTACACTCGATCGAATACACAAGGCATGAATCGAGCCAGGGTGTCCCGACCACTTCGTAGTCTCTCCTTTCGAACTCATCAAAATACTCTTTTCGAATAATAGACTTCAATATTAATATTCCTCATGTTTTGAATACGATGAATTCGTAATGTACTCTATCTACGATGAACCTCGTTGTGATGGCCGGTAGGCAAAAGTCTTGCAGAAATGAAATAGTGTCAGGCTTTCAATACAGGATTCAAAGCAGAAAGGGGGAAATTAACTTTTTATTTCTGTTTAATCTTCCATTCCCCTTTTCCATCAGTCAAAAAGTTCATAATCGTATCCAATGCATGAGAGACCATCTACTTCTAGGGAACCTACTCTGCATGATGTGATGGTCAGTTAGAAAGGTTGAACACCAGAGTAGAAGGGCTAGAAACAAGGAATAAGATAAATAATGATTATCAAGTGAGGTGGCGAGAATATGAAAAAGCTTATCATGACGCACAGATGAGATTTTTTAGGGGAGACACTATTGTTGTATTTCTTACTTACCCTGAGTATACTCCATACCAGCCTGAAGAACTAGATGATGGTGAAGCTCCTCCAGATGATGATTGGTAGTTTAGCAGTCTTACTTTTATTTTATTTTGTATTTGTATTTTGTATATGTGATATACCTAAGAATCTCTCTGATTGGTATTTGTGATGTAATTTGTATTTAGTGACTTTATGTTGAATTTTGATGTATGTGATGTGATAATAGAGTTTGCATGTGTTTAGTTTGTTAATTTAGTATGTGATAGTAACAGTTGGATGTTAATGTTGTGTGCCTAGTTTATGTTTTATGTTTTTAAACTTCTTCTCTTGCAAATTTCTAACCCATATTTGTATATAGAAATGGTCTTAATTATTTCAAGCCTACTATTCTAATTTATGAAAGAAAACCTGCCTAAACTCAAAGGTATGAAAAGCCCAACATATTGAGGTATGAGTTATATATGTTTATATCTTTTCTTTCTTCCCATGTTAATTGTAATAATATTCAAAAATTTAAGTTTGGAGGAGGGAAAGAACTAACCATTAATTGTTCTCATTTAAAAGTATTTTCAAAATTATTAACATGATTTCTTGTGATAGAACTCAATTTTAGATAACTGTATTTTGATTTTATTTATGTATTTTGTTAAATTGGATGAAAGTATTTAGTAATGAAAGTAATTTTGTAGGCTAAGATATTTGGTATAAGAGAATAGGACTACAGTCACCTATTCAAAGTAAGAAAAACTATATGTTTGGAGTATTAAGAATCCTAAAATTTTATGTGAAAGAAAAGGATTGAGACTCTATGATGACTTAATAATAAGCTAAAGAAATGCCTATAAGGTAAAGGATTGTGGTAAGTTTCAAATTTAGGATGAGAAGGGTGAAGTTCAAAATTATTAAAGGCTATTTAGATACAGTAATCCTCACTTAAAAAAAAGCAAAAAGCAAAAGAAAAGAAAAGAAAAGAAAAGAGAATAAAGGAAGAAAAAGAAAAGAAAGAAAAGTGAGGAGAAGCTTGAGGAGATGCCTAATCAAAAATTGGCTTCACTTGGACCTTCCTAAAGGGAAAAACTGAATTACTTTCCTGAACTTATATGTATGGATCAGCATCTTTACTAGTAGTGTTCTCATAAACTTCTTTTCATGTCGTCCTTTTAAGTGTCTTAATAGAAAAATCTACAGTCATTTTTGAAATGAATAGAAGGCTAGAACTCTTAGACTTGATTACTAAATATCTTGCACCTGCAGAATTTATTTGAATTGTTCAAAGATCTTTCTGAAAATTTTACTATTGCACTTATCTAAGTCAAAATCATGATATCCCATAAAGAATGTTCATTGAAGTGGATCATTATTTTATGTATTATCTAAAATTACTTGAGAACAAGTAATAGTTAAGTTTGCGGGATCTTGATCCATTGAAAATTTGATAGCTTTTATTGTCCATTTCATACCTATTTTTGATGGTATTGCACTTTAAAGAAAGGTATTTTTCATGATTTCATGTAGGTACAATGATTTTAGGCCTTTTAAGCAAAAGGAAGCGAAAAGGAGCAAATTTGGAGCAAAATGGGGCAAAAGTGTATTTTATTGAATTAGCGCTGAACGACGCTATCACCAGCATCGGACCGCGCCAATTTATAGAGACTTTAAACTCAAAAGGCAGAAATAGTGCCAGATGGTGCCCTATCCTGCGCCGGACCGCGCCCTATCCCAAATTCAAACTAGATTCAATGTATTTGACCGGATTTTGGAGGGTTTTTTGAAGAAACTCTTGGGAAATCAGTTATGACCGGATTTAAACTACTTTGGAGCCAAATTTAGAGAGAGAGATAGAGAGTTTAAAGTGCAGAGAGAGTGAAGTGTGAGTGTCTTTTCCTTTTGTTTAGGAAATCTAGGTTTTGGGTGTTCTCTTCCAAGGAGTGTAGGAGAAGAGATAAAGTGATAGATTTATTCTTCCTTGCTTACCTAAAGAGAGACTTGTGTGTTGTTGTGAAAAAAGAAGAGGATTCGAAGGAATTCCTTGAGATACGCTTGGGGAAGAGTTTGAGATAAGTTGTATTTTCTTTACTCTGTTTGTATGACGTTGCTTTCATATATAAAATCCATGTTTTGTCATCTTTTCCTCATGAGTCTTGAGTAGATTTCTTTGTCTTCTTCCTTTTCATGTGATGCGTTGATGTTGTGATATGGAAATGATGTGTCGATTTATTATAGAGAATTTGTGATGACATTTTCACTTCAAACTTCATTTACTTTTTGATCTGGCCAATTAAATTGTTAAAACTTGTTGGGAAACATATATTCCGAACGGATTATGAGTTCCACAACAAAAGTGAAGGTCAAATTCAATGTCCATGAATGTTTGACGTAATTCATTGGGGTTGAGTGCAAATAAATAGGGAAATATACTTTGATGGGCGTAGAATTGGAGATTTCAAAGTGACAGACTGAAATCCACAATTTTATCCTAGGGTTTGGAAACCAAAGTGAGAGTTAGCCTTCAGGGGAAGGAAAGTGGGAGCTCTGGAGTGAGAGCCAGTATTCTCCTAGCCTAACCACAGATTTGGGGACTAAACTTAGGATTAGCCAATGTTTTTTATGAGCTTGGAAAAGGGTAAAGAATAGAAATGCTCCTATTTGACACAATACATTTGCATCACTGATCTATGTCTAAAAAATCATCAAATTATAATTTTTAAGAAGGAAGATTCTTTCTTACAACTGAACTTTGTTATAACTTTAGTCTTGTGTTAGTTTAACTCGCTAGAAGGTTAGAACGTAGTTTGGTAGAAGTAGTAACTACAACTGTTTGTCTCTATTTTAAAAATTAAAATTACTTGCAATTGTGTTGTGATTCGAGAAGTGATTTATGTGTTATTCCGTAAAATTAATTGCTTCACTGTGGGATCGATATCCAGGACTCCACTAGAGCCCTGTATTACTTGAGTGATATGTATACTTGCGTTTATTTGTGTGACTCATCAGAAAACTAAATCAATATATATATATAAATCTGAGTTCATAAATTTTGACAAATTTAAAAAGTCGCACCATGTCCCATCACTAGTCTTCTAAGATAGTCACCAGGTAAGTCGTTTGGCTTGACTCTAGGTTATTCTAAAGAAAGACTACACCTCAAAAAAAGTGAGGTCAATGTGGAGCAACTTGGTCCAAAGTGAATCAGATTCTAGGTAAATTATTCCCCATTTTTTATTTTTTGAAATACTTGATGCTTACTAACGAATTTTCTTTTCATAGACGAGGATTCTCGAGTCGGATAATTGTTGGCCGGCGTTGATGATGGTGGCTCAATTTTGTGGACAAATCTGGCTCCTAAGGTATTGCAGGTAGTGAAGAGCATATGGTCAATCGCCCATCCAAACTCAGTGATGTGTAGGGTGAAACCTCTAGGATATGTTGTTCGTCCCCTATACCTTAGTAATTGGAGGCAATTATGGCCCGACAGGACCGAAACTTGCAATCTAAGCTAGAGGAGATGTGCAGGGAAGCAGTTGGTCTTCACCAAGAAATTGCTGAAACCTGAGCGGATGCATTCATCTGATTGAATCAATTTAAGCTCGGTGGTCAGACATTGTACAAGAGACTAGTTAGGAGGGGTTAGTCTTAGCCGAGGTGGCTGACGATCAACTTGTAAAATATCTTCTGTCGGACTAAATCCATATGTAATTATGTTTTTTATGATAAATAAAACATTTTGTTTTTGCAAACCTCAATGTTTGTCTTTGACAAGAAATTTTCTTGATTTCCCCAAGTGGCCCTTGGTCTTCCTTTAGATTCCTAAGCAGGTTCAAACATTCAGGTGATGCAAATGTGGAATACCATACAAAATAGTCATGCAATAATGCACACGTGCAAGTGCAAACAAACAAGAAATGGTTTACCATGATCTATCAAGGAGCAAAGGTGTAGAATAATTTACCACTATGAGGCATGAATACTTATCGTGAACATATGAAGGCAATGTGAAAAATCATGTGAAGAATGTAGCATGTTGAATACAAATGATCAACCAATGAATTGGACAGGGAGTGACGCCAATTGATCATGTTGACCGAAGAGGTTCGATCGGCTGGAGTGTATAGTACAGATCAATCACGTTGACAAGAGATAGTCGATCAGACTGGAGTTTACAGCCAATCGACGAACGATGGTGTGGCAGATCAATCAAATGGACCAAAGATGTTAGATCATGCCAGAATGTGTGGCCAATCAATAGAGGTGGGCTCGTGGCAGCACTGATTGGTGGAATAGACTGAAGGTGGTCGATCATGCTGGAGTATGCGGCTGATAAAAAAAAATGGTCATACGATATGATCATATTAGTGACAGCTAATTGATCGATTAGATCGACGATAGTCAATCAGGCCAGTGTGGGCGATCAATTGATGAAGCATGCAAAAATAGATGGTTATAATGCATATTTTAATTCATGTCATGCACCGAATAAAAATGAAAACACATGCAACATGAGATTGATTAGGCCCAATCGCGAACAGTAATCGTCCTAGTGAAATCAAGAGAAACCTAGGATGAAATGATGGAGATGTGTAACAATGAAATTGGTGGCATCCGGATTTGTGGGGTGTCGACTCGTCATCGGCCCATCGCCGTCAAGATTCTCTCATGTCGATATTACTTGTGAAATGTCAATGTCATTTTTTAAGGGAGTCGCCACTCTGTTTATCTATCATATCGCCCTAATCTTCAAGAAATTTTATTTCTTCCGATCATGTAAGAAATCCTTAAATGTTAAGAAATTTGAAGAAAATTAGGGTCGGCGAAATAGAAATTGGTAGAATAAAAAATGTTAGTGATAATCCTTACAAAAGGGAATTCTAGAATGCTTTGTTCTATAATTTTTTATATAAGGAGGATCACATGTAAAATTTCGATAACCAGAGATTTTTTAGGTATGATACATATCCTGAGTCCTTAAATCTTCTATAGGAGCAAGCTCCTATAGTTAATTACATCTTAGACAATTAAGATTGTCTAAGAAAACTTCTAATTAATATTAACTCTTATTTTCTAAGAAATTTCAAGAACAAGGAAAGAAATGCCAATGTTCAATCCTAGGGGTAAGTCGTTTCTAAATATTACGTATTACCCTAAAGGTTTAATTTTTTCTATGTCATTTGTTATGTTGATTTTATTCTTATTTTCTTATTTTTCATTTTATTGTCATTTTTTCTTGTAGTTTGTCATTTGTTTGGTGGCTATCTGTTGACCTCATTTTTGATGAGGTCTTCTCTTCTTCTCTTTAGTACTTAGGATCTAGCCTTAGGCTTTTCCTTTGACTATCTTAGAGGACTAGAATTGGGACCCACCTTTTAGAAATTCAAACCACTTCTTAACTCCCTGCAAACTCCACAAACTTGACTATAGACCCCTAATCACCTAGAGGGTTGAAATTAAATGTGGAAGTTTAAAGGATGAGTTCCTATAGGACTCTTTGGCCTTAGGACCGCCTACAGGTGGCCTGGTCTAGTGAGGGGCTGACTTACACACACACTACACTTATACACTACACTTTCACACACTTCCTAAAAACTACACCCATACCTAACTTGACCTCCTGACTCATGTAGGTGATTCACATGGATGGTCCTTAACCCCTGAGCCCTTGGCTAAGAGGGTTAGGAACAACATAGTGAATGCCTCAAATGAGTCCCTTCATGGCTCATATGGGCTTGATATGGCTTCATGGCTCAACCAAAATGACTTCTTTCCACTTACATCCACCCAATCTTCAATTTCCCAGATTTTTAATTTTTGACCCCCGGGACCCTACACCCGCTTAGCCTACCCAAAACCCTTGAAATTACCCAAATTTCTCAAAAATTTCTAAATTACCCTAAATTCTCCAAAATCAATCCCAAACATTTCCACATCACTTAAATTGATCATCCATACCCAAAAATACCAAAAATTCCAAGAAAACCTCCCAATACCCTCCAAATACCCAAAATACCCTCTTGACCCAAAAATCCAAAAATTCAGAAAATTCCCAGAAAATTCCAGAAAATCCCAAATATTCCCAATTTCATTTTGTCCAACTACACCATGGGCCAATTTTATCAATTTACCCTACTTTTGTCAAAACCCCCAATTTGACCCATTTTAACCCAAAGTGAACCCAATGTCAAACCAAACCTACCCAATTGACCCAAATTCTGGTCCAATTCAGTTCTAAACTTCAATTCAACATTCCCAACACCAATCTAGACCAAATCCATGCCCAATTTGATTGACATTTGGATCCAATTTCACTTTTGGCCTTAAAGCCCAATTTGGACCCATGACCCAAACCTAACCCAAACTCACCCAATTCAACTCCAATTAACCCCAAACCTTTTCTAAATCTTCCTTAACATTCCCACAAACAAAACACTAACATGATTTGCCCAAAAGTTAGACCCAAACACCACTTAAATTCAACCCAAAACCTTAAAGCCCAATTTTGACCTAAACCCAAACCTAACCCAAATAAGCCCAAACCCCAAAATTAAAGCCCAACCAAAGCCAAAACCTCTTTGAAACACTCCCATAAACATTTCTCAACATTGATTTTACATCAATTTCAACCCTAGCCCAATATTAGCCCAACTTGGCCCACTTGGACCCATATAGGCCCACTTACCAAATAAACCCAAATTCAAACCAATTCAACTCCAAATCACACCAAATTGACTCCAAGCCCTTCATAGAACATCCCTAAACCAATTATGACATTTATTTGACAAAGTTCTTCACAAAATCTTTACCCAAATGCCCATCCTAAAATCAAAAAGCCCATTTCCCTTAAACTTTCCTAAGAGCCCACCTCCTTCAAATTCAAAAGCCCAAAATCTACCCTAAAGCCCACATGACATCTCCATTTGCCATCCACTTAATTAAAGCCATTACCTAAGTCCTAAATTCACCATCAAATTATTCCAAATCAAGTTTCATACAAATTTCCATCAAATTACCAAAAATTCCTAAAATCCATTTTCATGAAATTGACCAAACTTTTTCCCAAGCCAAAGGTGAGCCATGTAAGCCATGGACAAGCCACATGAAGCCATGGAAGGCTTGACATGTGATCAAGCCATTAATGGCAAAAGGAGGGGCCCATTTCCTAATCCTCCTTAAACCCTTTTTTACCTTAAGCATGTTACACACTAAACCATGCTTAGCCACCTCATCATGGATGGAGACCACACCATTCTCTCTTGGTCGACCCAAGTGATCTTTTCAGCCCAAGACCGGGGCTTGGGTGGTGAACCTAGCCCAAAACCATGGGTTGACTCATTTGAACCCAAAATGGCCTTCCCCCCATTCCATTTCAATCGAAGCTCTTTACACATGGCAATTGCCGATTGCTTGCACCAAGTCCCGACCCGACCCACTCGACCTCGAGGGTGACCCATGCACAGCCGGCCAGCCACCAGGCCGCCGGAAAACACCATGGCCGAGAGCTCACATGTGAGCCCAACTTGGAATTCTCACTCGCCGAGCCGCCCCATCCCCGCTGGCCATTGGAGCCGTTCTTCTCTTGCCAAGAGCAGCTCGATCCCAAGCCCTAACTCTCCCCGGGAGGCCCTCCACCCTCTCCTATTTAAACACCACCCCTCTCGGCCATGAGAGGTGCTGAAAACAAACCTTAAGGAAACTCGCCAAAATTGTTCCGGACTCCTCCCCATACACGAGCACTTGATCCCCAGGTGAGATCCCCCGCCATTTCTTCTCTCGCGAGCTCAATTTCGAGTTGAAATTCCACCCAAAACCAGGACACTTCTCCACAGTGGACCAATCCTCAAATTGATTGGTCCTACACCTTCACTGCGACCAAGGGAAGGTGTCCACCAGACAAAAGCCACATCTCCAGAGCCACCCAGTTGCTCCAGCCTCCAAGCTTTGTGATCGGGCTTGGTCGAAATCACATCTGAGACAATTCACCGGACCGAGAGACTTCATCCGGAGCTTCGTCGGGATCCAATCGAAGGTGCAACAACCCTCAGATCGAAGCCACACTTCTCTGAGCAAAGGTATGAGCTAATTCTTCATCCCGAGCTTCTGGAGATTCCCCATTTCAAATGCTTTAATTTCAATGCATGATCACCGTATAGATGTGTTCGTCTCTTCAAGACGAATCCATGAGAGCATAAGAACATGAAAATCCATCGAGTATCGAGTGAGATCTTAGGGATTTAGTGTGGACGGCTCTCGGGTGAGGACGCTCGGGGACGATGAACGGATGCCGTCCATTCAATACACGCGCGGACGGACGGCTCAGATGGCGTCGGACCAGGAGACGGTACAAGAACCGCGGGGCCCGGAGCGCTGAGTCAGATGGCGTCGTCGAATGGGAGCGCGACGCATGTGCGTTCGGAGATGCCGAGGATGAGTTGGCGCCGCGTGGATAAATAGAAAATTAGGGGTATTTTCTATTTATTTAATTCCCTAAACTTCAAAAATTCATAACTTTGTGTAGAAAAATCAGAAAAATAAAATAAAAATACCCTCTTACTCAGTGAACAGAGGAGAATAATGTGGAAAAGAAATCATTTAATTTCATCAAGTATTTTATTTTTTATAATTTATTTACTCTCTGCATACTTTTAATTCTCCATGCATGTATACAATTCACCATGGCATGAGACCATAGGGCTTTTGAAGCCTCCGAATTTGGGAACATTCCCCGAATTTTCCAAAGTCGAGGCCATCCCTATGAAGAGTTATTGATTTTTGAAGTTCATGTTACTGTTTTGAGTATTTTAATCCCAATAAATAGCATGTTGTGAAATAAATTCTAGGAAAATTTGATGATGTTCCTTATGACCAGAGAACCCTAGGAAAAATAGGTTTTGAGTTAGTTCATTTAAAACAACCCTAATCGGCTTAAACACTCAAAATAGGTCTCTAATTAAGTAGAGCTAACCATACATTAAATTGACTTGAAATCAATTCTCCACTGACCTTTAGGATCAGAGGAACCCACCATAAAAATTTGAGGTCAATTGGACTTGGTTAGCCCCACTAATTGGGTTGATTAAGCCACTTAGTCATTTTAAACTTTAAAAATTCATAACTTTCAAAATACCTTTCAAATATTCACCAAATTGGTTTTGGAGCCTCTCTGATATTAGGGGAATGTAAGAAAATTAAAATTTCAATTTTCTAAAAAAGTTGATTTTTAATATTATTTTAATATTTTTAATAATTAAAAAATAATAAAAATCACAAAAATAATAAAATTCACCAAAATGTCAAATTTTGAATTTTAATCACTTAGGAACAAACCCCATATTTTTCTTAGGTCCATTTAGTGAGATATTAAATTTTAAAGCTTTAAGGTAATTTTAAAATTAAAAAAATATGTTTTCTAGCTTTTTCACTAAAATAATTATAATAAATCATAGAAAAATCAGAAAATTGCAAAATTTTCTTCTCTGATTTGCTTGATATCAGAGAGATTTTTGAAAAATACAAAATTCATTTTTCAACATTTATTTTATTTTTAAATTAATTAACACTCCAAAACTTAAAATAATTATAATAAAAATAATATAATTCAAAAAATCACCAAAATTGGTCCAAGTGGTCCTCTGGTCATTAGGAATGTCCCCTAATTTTTTTAGGATAGAAACTTTCCCTTGGTCATGTTATTAAATTTTCCTTGGAAATCTCTATTTTCTACCAAAAATAATTATATAAATAAATTAAATACAGAAAAATCACATTTTCTCCTCTCATGTCTTTATTGACATATGAGTGAAGTCATATAAAAATTTCAAGTTCATTTGAGTTCAATTTAGTGAGTTATGAAATTATTAAGCTTAAAGGGTAAAGTGATAATTAAAATTTTAACCCTTAATTAAAACTTTAGGTTTAATAAAAAATTAACAAGTAAAATATTTGATCCTAATCTGATTTGGATGATTGAAATTTAAATAATTAAAGGGTAGAAACCCATTAAGCAATTTAAAATGATTAAACTTTAATTAAATAATTGATTAAATTTGGAAGAATAATAAAATTGGAATTATTAAAATAAGGATATTATTAGGAGGAGATTCATTCTTTAATTTAAAAACCCCTAAATTAATTATCTCATTAATATTCAATTCTTAATTAAAATGATAACTCAAATTCAAAACATTAAAAGACTTAATCATTAAACTAAAATTAAATTATTAAACTCTTTTAAAAATTTCAATTAAAATTAAAAATAAAATTAAATTAAAAATTAAATTAAATTAGGTAAATTAAATTGGATTAAATTAAATTAAATTAAATTGAAATTAAAAGTTGAATTAAATTAAATTAAATTAAAGATTAAATTAAATTAAATAAACAAATTAAATTAAATTAAATAACTTAAATTAGATTAAATTAAATTAAATTAAATTAAATCAAATTAAATTAAAACTAAATCAAATCAAATTAATTTAATGTAACATCAAATCAAACTAAACTGAATTAAATTAAATTAAAACTCAATTAAATTAAATTAAATTAAATTAAATTGAATTAAATAACATCACCTAAAATAGAAAGAAATTAAATATAAAGCAACTCGAACACTATTCCAAATTTAAACCCATTAACCTAAATCAAATCATTTGAATACCAATTTACCCTCGAAAACTTTGGTTATTATAACTCCTAAACAGTAACATTAAATGAAATGTTACTTCACTTATAGGATATTCAAATGTCCTAGTTCACTCGAGTAAGATAACAACAAAACTTGAATTCTCGGACGATTAATTCATTTGTATAATTAAACCCATTTGGACTTAAAAAAATCCTAGAAATATTGAAAAGATGTTTAAGATTATTCTTAAGCACTTTCTCAATATGATAGGACATTTATAAGAACAATTGGATTTAATTGTTCTTTGATGAAGAAAATCGTCCTTAAACCAAAACACAAAGAACCTAGACGTCATAGGAAATGACCAGCTATAGGATTAGAATTTGGTAGAAAACTATAACCCTTACCTTAGCTTTACCTAGAGAACTTGCTTAAATATTCTAATTGTGTTTTAAGTGCAGCTTGGGATGATGGAAGACCCTCCGAGTACGCTTTTATTTTATTGCAATTTACTTTCTTGCAATCTACTTTCTTGCAATTTATTTAACCGCATCGCACTTACTTTTTCTCGCATGATAAACAATCTGTTGCATGAAAACCCACACCTTTAGGATAGACCCTAAAACCGAAACCAAAACTAAGTTAAAAGTCATTGCAAGATAAAATTCACCGCCACAACATTTCAAAATATAAAACAACTCAAAATTTAATCACAAACGTAACACAAAACTACAATTACAACTAAATTAAAACGTCTTGTTGGATGATCGGGAATACCTCTGATGATGTAACCTACGTGTTGCTAACTGGATTTCCCACTGGTCTAAATGAAAGTGTGGAACTCATTCAGTTGAGTTTGGCAAATTCATCCGGACTAAGTGAATCCGATAAAAATAATGATGCCTGAAGGATGGAACCGGGGATCTTAACCTAGGTGTCGTTATAATCAACTTTAAGATTTGTTTTAATTAAAACACAAAAACACTTGGAAATTAAGACTTCTCTAAACCAAAACACTTTTCTCATCCCCCGATTTATGACTTCTAAAACTAAAACTCGCAACAACAAGGAGCTCGGAGCATGGTGGGCAAGACGGCCATCGTCATCAAGAAAACTCGAGTCTACTTCAAGAAAACTTTCCTAGAATTAAATAACAAAGCCATAGGATTTCGAGGTAGTTTGCCTAGTGCAACATAAATCCTCAACCTCTTCGTTAGGCACTTGCATTGCATATTAAGCCCTAACCGGTCTTAGGATTCTGAGGTAGTCGTCCGACACGACAATAAACCCTCACATCTTCGAGGTTATTTGTTTGATTTTATCATACAAATATAAGCCTTAATTAATTAAAATTGGCAAGATCAAAACATTTAAATAAATATTAGACTTTCCTAAACTCAAGCCAAACAATAGGATAGTCGGGAAATTACCGAAGTTCGCTTCGAATCCGTGATTTCTCCTAATTTTCTTCCTTTGGATTCCCAAAACAAAAATGTTCCAAATTTGATCCATTCCCTATCGAAATTCCAAACTTCAATCCTTCGAGAACTTAAACCTCGAAATTCTCGATGACGGAATTATTAATTATTATCGAGAGTTTTCTTAGGTGATTCCCGTCACTTAAGATGTAATTAACTATAGGGCTTGCCCTTATAGGAATTTTAAAGAACCTGGTAATATAAACCCCGTTTAATGCTTTCATATTAAGCAGTGGAATTTGCTTCGGCTTATAAAATTGGTTCGCGTACCAAACGGATGTCACAAATCTTCTAGTTTATTTAATCGACCCCCACCATCAAGCAGATGTGTCTATCCTTAGTGATAGATATACGGCTTAGTGGTGCGGTGCTCGTTTATATAAACTATTTGGGATGTGAGATCGGTTTGATTTCATATCTTAAAATTTTCAAATTTAAAATGATTTTCAAAATCAAATACTACTTTCTAAATTATATATATATTTAAATCAAATTTTAAATTTAAATACGCCGACAACTTCTGTTAGGCGACCCCCTTTTCAAAATAAAACACACAACCTAAAAATATGCCGACACTATCCTAAAAGTTTAGGTTTTTTGCTTATCCTAAAAGTTTAGGTTTTGTTTCGTTGTTTGTAATTTTGATTTTATTTTGTCAATTTTGTTTTGTTAATATCATTTTGTTTTTTTTTTGTCAATGTTGTTTTTTTTATGTCATATTGATTTTATTTTGTTTTGTTGTCTTTTGTTCCGTCTTCAGAATGTCGCCCTGCAAAAAAGAGTTAGCATACCCTAATAACATGCAAAGTAAATCTAAAGTGGAACTTGTCTTCAACCTACAAGAAAAATAATGTCAAAGTAATTCTTAAAAAATAAATAATGTCAATTTTATTTCTTAAATTTTTTATTTTGTTGATTAGGTTTTAACTTTTAGACAACCCGGTCAGGATGTCCATGGCTCCATCGTCCCAGGGTCGTCGGATGCCTTGATCTACCTAGTCTGAAAGGTGTTTAAACCAGGATCAGAAGACTCTTGTTAATAACCAGGATTGCATCGTCCAAGAAATCTTTGTAGATCAAGAACACTAGGGCTCAAGTTGCATTTGGTGATCTCGGTTCATTAATTTTTTATTTAAATTTTAATGTCTTTTTAGATTTTATGTTGGAAAATTTTAGGTTATTTGCGATTTGTTAACAAATTAAATTTTCATATGTCATTTTGATTGATTTTTATATGTCGGTTTTGATTTGTTTAATTAAGTTTGATTTAATTTAGACCTAAAGAAAGGAGTCAAGTTTATTTAGATCTAATGTCTGTAAGATCCATTTAAACTTAAGAATTTTAGATTATGTGTCGTTTGAATCTAATGTTTTTGACTTAAATCTGATATGAATTAGATTTAGGAATTTAGATTCAAATGTCTTTTGAATCTAAAGGTTTTGGATTAATTCTAGTGTAAATTAGGCTTAGGAATTTAGATTCAGTGTTGTTTGAATCTAATGATTTAGATGTAGAAATTTAGATTCAATGTCTCTTGAATCTAAAGGTTCTGAGTTAAGTTTAATATAAATTAGACTTGGAATTTAGATTCAGTTTCTTTTGAATCTAATGATTTCGAGTTAAATCTAATATCAAATAGATTTAGGAATTTAGATTCAATGATTTTTTAATCTAAAGATTTTTTTAAGAAATTTGACTAAGTCTAAATGTAAATTAGACTTAATTTTTAAGTCCTAATGTTGGTTGGACCTAAAAAATTTTGGTTAGATTTAGACTTAGAGTATTAGTTCCTAATGTCAGTTGGAACTAAAGATTTGGTTGGGTTAGATTCTATTTGGATTGAATGTTTAATTTATGTTTGATGTAGCTTGAACGTTGGGTTGATCCTAAGTTCAATGTGGGTTGAATCCTAAGTTAAGGATTTCGACTGAAGCTCAGCTTTGAGTTAATATGACGTTAAATGTTTTATTTAAGTTCAATGTGATTTGAATCTAATGTTAAATATTTTGACTTAGGTTCAATTTTGGGTTGATCTTAAGTTAAAGGTTTGGTTTAGGTTCAATGTGGCTTGAACCTAAGTTATGGGTTTTGACTTAAGTTCAACTTTGGGTTGATCTTAAGTTAAAGGTTTGATTTATGTTCAATGTAGTTTGAACCTAAGTTAAGGAATTTGACTTAAGTTCAACTTTAGGTTGATCTTAAATTAATGGTTTGATTTAGGTTCAACATTTTTTGAACCTGAGTTAATTTTAGGTCAAGTTCAGGTTGGGTTAAACTTAAGTTTAACTTCTGTTAGGTTCAATGTGGGTTGAACCTTTAAGTTAGGTTCAATGTGGGTTGAACCTAAAAGGTTTAAGTTTGACTTAGGTTTAAGTTGGGTTGAACCTAAGTATAGGTTAAAGTTAGGTCCAATGTATGTTGAACCTAAAAGATTTAAGTTTGACTTAGATTCAAGTTGGGTTGAATCTAAGTATAGGTTAAGGTTAGGTTTAATGTATGTTGAACCTAAAAGATTTAAGTTTGACTTAGATTCAAGTTGGGTTGAATCTAAGTATAGGTTAAGGTTAGGTTCAATGTATGTGGAACCTAAAAGATTTAAGTTTGACTTAGATTTAAGTTGGGTTAAATCTAAGAATAGGTTAAGATTAGGTTCAGTGCATGTTGAACCTAAAAGATTTAAGTTTGGCTTAGATTCAAGTTGGGTTGAATCTAAGTATAGGTTAAGGTCAGTTAAAACTAATTTGGGTGAGGTTTAATTGATTAATTATACTTAATTTTTTTTCATTCTAATGAGGTTAATGTTAATTAAACCTAATTTGGATAAGGTTTAATTGATTAATTCGACTTAATAGTGGTTAAGTCTAATTAAGGTTTAGGATTAATTAAACTTAATTTAAGTAAGGTTTAATTGATTTATTAGACCTAATTAGGGTTAGGTCTAATTAGGGTTTAGGATTAATTAAACCTAATTTAAGTAAGGCTTAATTAATTTAATTAGACCTAATTGGGGTTATTTCTAATTAGGTTTTATGATTAATGAAACATAATTTAAGTAAGGTTTAATTGATTTAACTAGACCTAATTAGGGTTAGGTCTAATTAGGGTTTAGGATTAATAAAACCAAATTTAAGCAAGGTTTAATTAATTTAATTAGACCTAATTAGGGTTAGGTTTAATTAGGGTTTATGATTAATTAAACCTGATTTAGGTAAGGTTTAATTGATTTAATTAGACCTAATTAGGGTTAGGTGTAATTAGTGTTTATTAAGTTAAACCTAAGGTGATTAAGGCTTAACTTGATTTAAATAAGTCTAATTAATGTCTTAGATCTAATTGGGGTTATGTGATTAAGGCTTAACTAGATATAATTAAGTCTAATTAATGTATTAGACCCAATTAGAGTTTATTGAGTTAAACCTAATGTGATTAAGGTTTAACTTGATTTAATCAGGTCTAATTTATGTCTTAGACCTAATATGGTTAATTAAGTTAAACCTAATGTGATTAAGGTTTAACTTGATTTAATTAGGTCCAATTGATGTCTTAAACCTAATTAGGATTTCTTAAGTTAAACCTAGTGTGATTAAGGTTTAACTTGATTTGATCAGGTCTAATTTACGGTTTATTGTATTAAACCTAATGTGATTAAGGTTTAACTTGATTTAATTAGGTCTAATTGATGTCCTAGACCTAATTAGGGTTTATGTTATTAAACCTAATTTAATTAAAATTTAATGGGTTTTATTAGGTCTAATTGGTGTCTTAGACCTAACTAGGGTTTATTAAGTTAAACCTAATGTGATTAAGGTTTAACTTGATTTAATTAGGTCCAATTAATGTCTTAGTCCTAATTAGGGTTATGGTATTAAACCTAATTTAATTTAAGTTTAATGGGTTTAATTAGGTCAAATTTGTGTCTTAGACTTAATTAGGGTTTATTAAGTTAAACCTAATCTGATTAAGGTTTAACTTGATTTAATTAGGTCTAATTGATGTCTTAGACCTAATTTGGGTTTATGGTATTAAACCTAATTTAATTAAAGTTTAATGGGTTTAATTAGGTCTAATTGGTGTCTTAGATCTAATTAGAGTTTATTAAGTTAAACCTAATGTGATTAAGGTTTAACATGATTTAATTAGGTTTAATTCATGTCTTAGAACTAACTAGGGCTTATGGTATTAAACATAATTTAATTAAAGTTTAATTGGTTTAATTAAGGTTTAATTGGTGTCTTAGACCTGATTAGGGTTTATGGTGTTAAGCCTAATGTTATTAAGGCTTATCAGGGTTAATTAGGTCTAGTTCATGTCTTAGACCTAATTAGGGTTTATGGTGTTAAGCCTAATGTTATTAAGGCTTAATCAGGGTTAATTAGGTCTAATTGATGTCTTTGACCTAATTAGGGTTTGTATTATTAAGCCTAATGTGGTTAAGGCTTAATTAAGGTTAATAGGTCTAATTGATGTCTTAGACCTAATTAAGGTTTGTATTATTAAGCCTAATATGGTTAAGGCTTAATTAGGGTTAATTAGGTCTAATTAGTGTATTAGACCTAATTAGGGTTTAACTTGAGCCCATTTGAAGTTAGACTCAAAATTAACTTAATCCATTCGGATGGAAATACTTGAACATTTACAACAAGAACATTTTAAGGAATATTACGAAGATAAATTAGAAAAAGAAAACACTGAATTAATTGAAGATAATAATGATGAACTAGATTATATTCAGGAAAGATTTGAATTTTTGGATAATACCGAAAACACCGACAAGAATATAGTTCCATCAATTATTAAACCTCCCGAACTCGAGCTAAAAATATTACTCCGATCATTTGAAATATGCTTATTTAGGTAATTCTTCAACTTTACCAGTTATTATTTCATCCGCATTAAACGAATCTCAAGAACAAAAACTTTTAGAAACTTTAAAAAAATATAAGAAAACTTTTGGTCGGACTTTAGCAGATATTAAAGGAATTAGTCCTTCAATCCGTATGCATAGAATTATTTTAGATGATGAACATAAACCTAAAGCAGCATCCCCAAAGGAGATTAAACCCGATAATGAAAGAAGTAGTTAAGAAAGAAATTTTAAAATGGTTAGATAATGGTATTATATATCCTATTTCCCGATAAGCATTGGGTAAGCCCAATTCACCGTGTTCCTAAGAAGGGAGGAGTGATCGTCACCGCCAATGAAAATAACGATCTAATTCCTATAAGACAAGTTACCGGTCAGGCGTATATGTATCGATTATAGGAAATTAAATACCGCCACCAGGAAAGATCACTTCCCTTTACCATTTCTGGACTCGTATGTTAGATAGATTAACTGGACATAAGTATTTTTGTTTCCTAGATGGATACACCGGTTATCATCAAATACAAATTGCTCCCGAGGATCAAGAGAAAACTACATTTACTAGTCCTTATGGAACTTTCGCTTTTCGAAGAATGCCTTTTGGATTATGTAATGCACCAAAGAACATTCCGTAGATGTATGATGTCTATAATTAGTAAGTTAATCGACAATGGAATAGAAGTATTTATGGATGATTTCTCCGTATTTGGAACATCATTTGACACATGCTTAACTCATCTTGAAAAAGTATTAGAAATATGCGAGAAAACACATTTAATTCTGAATCGGGAGAAATGTCAATTTATGGTTGCGGGCGGCATTGTATTAGTGGCATAAATTTTCGGAAAAGGCATGGAAGTGGACCTCGCAAAAATTCAAGTTATAGCTAAATTACCACCTCCAACTACTGTAAAAGGGGTAAGAAGTTTTCTTGGACATGCCGGATTCTACAGTACGCTATATAAAAGATTTTTCAAAAATTACTAAACCTCTATGCCAACTTCTCGAAAAGGACAAGAAATTTGAATTTACAATCGAATGCCCGAATGCTTTTGAACTCTTAAAAGAAAAATTAATTACAAGACCTATAATAGTTTCACCTAACCTGGAGAAAGCATTTGAGCTTATGTGTGATGCTAGTGATTATGATGTAGGAGCAGCTTCGGCAAAGATATGAAAAGATTTTTAAAGTTATATACTATGCTAAGTAAAACTCTAAATGATGCCGAAATAAATTATACAAGTAATGTAAAGAGAATTATTAGCGGTAGTATATGGTTTTAATATATTTAGACCTTATCCGATCGGAACAAAATGTATCGTGCATACCGATCATTCTCGCTATCAAATATTTAATGCAAAAGAAAGATTCCAAACCAAGATTAATTAGATGGATGCTATTAATGCAAGAATTCGATTTCGAGATCGTTAATAAGAAAGGAACTCGATAATCAAATTGCGGATCATTTATCAAGATTAGAAAATCATGAATTATCCGATATTGAAAATGAAATTATAGCATGCTTTTCCCGATGAACAACTATATAATATCAATGAGTGGAAAATACCATGGTATGCCGATATAGTAAACTATATAATTAGTAATATTTTACCACCTATGCTAACTTTGCAAAAATGAAAAAATTCATCCATGATACGAAAACCTATTTTTGGGATGAACCATATTTATATAAGCAATGTAAGGATTTAATTATTAGAAGATGTGTACCTTATGAAGAAACCGAACCAATTATTCAAAAATGTCATGATTCCGATTTTGGAGGACATTTTGGGACCGATAAAATCGCTTATAAGATTCTACAATCTGGATTTTACCGGCCTACTCTATTTAGAGATGTATACGTATATATTAAAACTTGCGATAAATGTCAAAGAGTAGGAAATATATCTAGAAGAAACGAAATGCCTCCGAATTTTATATTAGAAGTCGAAATTTTTGATGTTCGGGGATTAGATTTTATGGGACCTTTTATTCCTTCGTTTGGAAACTCATATATATTAGTAGTCGTTGATTATGTTTCCAAATGGATCGAGGCACAAGCTTTACCTAGGTGTGATGCTAAGAGTGTTTCAAAATTTCGATGAAAAATATTTTTACTAGATTTGGAATGCCGAGAGTGATTATCACCGACGGAGGAACTCATTTTAGAAATAAATACATTCACAAACTAGTAGAAAAATACAATATTACTCATAAGATATCCACTCGCTTATCATCCACGTACTCAATGGATTAGTCGAAGTATCTAATCGTGAGATTAAACGTATTTTAGAAAAATCTCTAAACCCAAATAAAGTTAGATCGGTCTATTAGATTAGATAATCGCATTATGGGCTTATAGGATCGCTTATAAAACTCCGATCGGAATGACTCCTTACAGCTTATATATGGAAAAACATGCCACTTACCGACTGAATTAGAACATAAAGCATATCGGCGATTAAAGAATTTAATTATAATATGAAGGAAGCTGGTGAGAAAAGATTGCTGCAATTAAATGAATTGAAACAAATAAGAAATGAATCATATGATAATGATCGGATTTATAAAGAAAAGATGAAATTATGGCATGATCGGAAGATTAATCAGAGAAATTTTGAACCAGGACATGAAGTTTTGCTATATAATACTAGATTGAAATTATTTCCTGGAAAATCGAAGTCTCGATGGTTAGGACCTTTCACCATAACTCAAATATTTTCATACGGAACTATAGAAATCGAAGATCCAAAAACCGGACATAAATTTAAAGTTAATGGACATAGATTAAAACCATATTTCGAAGGTATAAGACCTAACTATAAAGAGGTTTTAATGCTTAGTCGACTTCGATTAATAATTGAAATTAGGTCGGGCTGACGACGTTAAACCAAGCGCTTTATGGGAGGCAACCCATAATAGTTATCTATTTTTGTTGTATCTTAATAGTTAGTCTATATTATTGAAACTCTACTACTCAATTATTATTAAGAATCATCACATATTCGAACCATTATGATGAGAAAATAAATTATTCGATTTAGAGCGAAATTGAAAATTATTTTGGAATCTCGCCGACGGCGAGGTCAATACTCACCGACAGCGAGATTCGCGCCTAAATTAAATTCAGTTTATTTATCGAGCTCGCTGACAGCGAGAAACGTCCCGCCGACAGCGAGAACATGGGAGGCGCTTATAACCGAGTCGCCGACGGCGAGAAACTTCTCGCCGACAAGCCGAGGAAGTTATAAAGATGAGTTATTTATAATTCGAATGCCGATTCGGACGGTTTCAACACCAATTCCTTCGTGAAAACCCATTCTTAAATCATTCTAGATCCGCCTTCTTCACTAGAATTCATTCCATTCACCATAATGGCCTCCAAATTCTTAGATTCCTCTAATTCCGGAGTGTTTAACCGGAGGAAATTTGTGAGTGCGGAAGCGCAGCGGATCTTCAACAAGGTTTTGGTAAAGAAAAGAGTTATCAAGGAACGGGATTCGTCAATCGAGGATTAGAGAATTCCACTACGAAGATAGAAGAAACGATCACGCAAGTCGAACCGTGAGGTATTTTGTTACACTACGTCCGTCGTTGTTATTCCAACTTGTGAAAGAGTTCTACTCTAACTTACATGCGATCAACAATGGGAATGTCTACGTCCGAGGAAGATGGGTGACGTTTACTCCATCAAGAGTAAATGAATTATTCTCTATAGAAAACACCCCGTATGTCACTATTCAAATTTTGTGCCTCTCGATATAATATGAATGAGATATTTCGATATCCGACCGATGAACCGAAGATCGGGAAATGCGTGAAGACGGTATGTTAGTTTCTCCGCATCACTTTTGAATCCCGTCTCAAAGCACCGGCACTTTTTCATCTCATCTAAATTGTTACCTACTATGAGGGTAAACAAGGTTTCGAAGGAATGCGCTATATTGAATTATTGTATTCAAAATGGATCGCCTATCGATGTTGGATCAATAATTGTTAAGTCCGCATTGGGTTTAATCGTGCATGGGTCGGCTTCACTGACTAGGACACCCATCTACTATTTTTGCATTATGCACATAGCACTGTGTTTCTTATGAAGCTTCGGGAAAAGGTTCTCGTTACCTTGGAAGCCGCTCGATCCTACGTATATGTTCCCTACTTTGGACAATAATGATGAAATTACATTTATCTCTCGATAGAGCTTCACAGAATAATCCTATAAGCAAGGCCTATTTCGTATAAAACGGAGTTACTTATGAAGAAAATTAAAGGAAAGGAGAAAGAACTCGCGTAAAGTGAGAGATTCAATCGACAATATATCCGATTTATTCGATCACATCGATCGGAGGATGAAGGAACACTTCGATCATTCTCGGACATCTCGGAAGCTAGCTTCTTCATTTAATGAGACGAAGGGTTGGATCACCGAAGAATCGCCTTGAGTTTCCCTTCGAGCCTTTCTATAACTTATTTGTGCATCATCGTCATATCGAAAATATCGTAGAAGATGAAGATTTCGACATCAAGAGTAGTAGTAAAGATTTCCATAAGATGTTCGTATTTATGTTATTTGATTTGATTTAGATTTTATTATGTGTGGAGTGATGATTCGAATATCTCAAACTTAATCGAGATATGCGTCATAGTTTTGTATCGCATTTAGTGTGTCGTGGATTGGTTTGCGATGCCGATTAGTAGTAAGGATCGAGAATCAAGTTCGATTATGGAGTTTAAAATTATGTTAGTTTGTACATCTCATGGATTTCAATATTAAAGTTAATTTGTTGTGTTGTGTGAATTTGTTTGTGTATAAGTAGCTAATCTTCATATTAAATTAATAAATGATGTGATCGGAAATATAATATAAGGCAAATCAAGGACGAAAATGAGTGACGAATTTCGAAAATTAAATTTTTTGGAATCTCGCCGACGGCGAGAAAAATCCCGCCGACAGCCGAGCTCGATCTCACCGACAACGAAGATTAGAGCAAAATTTCTCGCCGACAAATGGATTTTTCCCGAGAGTTTTTTGTTCCGAAAAATATTAACTCGCCGACGGCGAGAAAAATCTCGCCGACAGTCGAGGTCGCGAAAAACACTTTAATCGACCGATCAAAAACACTATTCATCATCCCCAACCTCTCATTTTCACAAAAACTACCCTAGGGCTCACGAAATTTCAGATTTAGAAGCGATTTCATCACTCAAAAACACCGGATTTCATCTTCTCTTGGTAAGTGCTTCACTCCTATGCAAAAAAATTTTTGATTTTCACCATGTATTTTCTGCACATTGAAAAATTTTGAAAAATTCTAAATGTGGAAAAATTACTCAGTAGAAATCCATAAAATTTGTTTTAATTTGATCTTAGATGTTGTAGGAAGCCTCCTTAGTAATATTAGGAAGTTTAGTGACGATTTTTGTGAATTTCATGATCGATCGAAAAATGGCTTCGCGACGTAAAAGACGAGTAGATTACGATATCGACCGATTTGTCAATGCACGAGCACAAAATCGGTATTTTCAAAACATTCAAGCAAGAAAGTGCATCGTGAATCGAGTTTTTAAGAATCCGGGAGGCGAAGTCGAGCGGATCATTAAAGAACGAGGTTGGGAGAATCTCCGCTACATCACCAATGTAGCCGTTGTGGAAGTAGTAAAGGAATTTTATTCTAACCTCGATCGTCGTAGAGGACGCACCAAGAAAGGTACGTGGATTTATGGTCGACTTCAGCGCCGCTAGAATCAACGCCTTCTATGAAGTTCGGGACGGTCCAAATGAGTACGAAACATTTGGAACTATGCCGAACCTCTGAAGATGTGATAAATTTTCTTACCGACGGACCGGAGTTTGGAAGATAAAGCAATGGATAGAGTGAATTTTCCTCTTCTAAGTTAAATGCAAATTCTAAAGCATGGCACTATTTTATTTGTTCTACTTTGTTACCTACATACCACCAAAGCTGAGGTAACAAGGATGGAGCAGCTCTGAATTTCGTATTCGTAACAATAAGTATAAACATTGGAAGTGTCATCTATAGAAATATCTTAGCCACTCGCCGGAAATGAAAGTGGAGGGGGATCGGGACATCCCTGGGCCGATTTATGCAACCGCCAACTCTCTCGAGTTGAGGCAGCAGATGATGAGGAGTGGATAAACCCACGAACCCACTCACAGCCGGCCAATATTAAGAAATATGAGTCTCATGAAGGGTGGAGATCGTGAGTGAGAAGTTATTTCACTCTGGCCAAGTAGATATACCCTCTACTAGCCATGAACCTCCCGAGCCTACCACCCCTACCCTACAAGATCCGATGAATGAGCCGACACCGCATGGAGGAGTTTCGAGCGTATTGGAGAGACAATGGGGAGAAGATTCGATCATTTTGATCAAAGGATCGATAATCCGGAGAGGAGACATGATTATGATAAGTGAGTACCCGCAGACATTCGTAGTACGAGATAAGATATCATGAAGCCGAACGTCGCTACAGGAGCGGAGATTTAGATGTCATCTTTCCAGTAATGCCCTAGGTATACTCAGCATCATCCTGCTCGCCTTCTCAGCCTACAGCATCAAGGAGGGGATGACAATATAGTTTGGGACTTCAATATCGAAGATTAGGACTTTATTTGTTTTGTTTGTTTGATGTTAAGTTATTTTGGAAACTTTTATATGTTTGTAATATTCAGCACTTTATGTTGCGAGACATCGGATGTTAGTTAGATTAATTTGCTCGAATTGTGATAATAGTTTAGTTATTGTTTTTTGTGTTAGTTAATTGCATTTATTTTTATGTTAAATAGGATGTTAGTTTTCTTTAGTATGTTTTTATTTTATTCTCGTATTGTTTTAAGTTTGTAAAATTGTTAATGTGTTAGTTAAATTGTTTTAATATGTTAGTAATTCATATGTGTAGTGTAGAGTTAATTTTAATTGTTGTATTTAATACTTATCTCGCATTTTATCCCCGCATTTTCTTTAAATTGTTATATATATATGGAGAATACTAACAAGACAAGTTCAATGAAAAATGAAAAAGCCTCGCAAAAATTTCAAAGAAAAAAGAAATACCTAAACTTCAAAGGTATGATTTATTTACTTTCCTTCTTTTTCATTATTTAGAGTAGATATAAAAATTTAAGTTTGGTGGGGAGTAAAATACAAATTAAGTTATTAACTTGTTCTCAATTTCTATTTTCAAATTATTATAAAATGATTTTTATAAGCAAATTTTTCAATTTAATTAATATGAATTATTTTATTTAATTATTATAAAAGGTTAAATGAAATATTTCTAGTGCTTTAATTAATTAAATAGAATAAAACATTTGGTTAAAGGGAATAAGAATATAGTAAACTATTTTTAGTAAGGAAAACTATATTCTAAAATTAAAATTCTTAAGTATTCAAGTGAAAAGAAAAGATTGAAAATCAATGAAGTAAAAACTATGAAGTATATATAAGCTAAGAAATATTTCTAAGTTTCAAATTTAGGAAGATGAAAATGAAGTTCAAAATTATTAACGAGCTTTCCGGATACAAGTAATCCTCATTAAAAAAAAGAAAATAAAAAGAAAAAGAAAAAGAAAAAGAAAAGAAAATGAGGAGAAGCTTCGAGAGATGCCTTATCAAAAATCGCTTCATTCGAATTAACCTAAAAGTGAAAAACTTAGATATTTCCAAACTTATGTTTATGGATTAGAATTTTACCTAATAGTGTTTTCTTGAATTTCTTATCATATGAATATCTTAAGTAGTTATTCTTTTAAATATAGTCATTCCTGAAATGAATAAGTAAGCTAGAAATCTTAGATTCGATAACTAAATAATTTATTTCTATAAGATTAATTAAATTACATGAATTATTTTTATTTAACTTTATTATGATATTAATTAATCTAATTCATAGTTTATTTAAATTGAAAAATCTTATTATAGAACTCATTATTTTTATGTAGTACTAAAATTACTTCGAGGACAAGTAATAAGTAAGTTTGGGGGATTTTGATCACTGAAAAATTTATTAAGAAATTCATACCTATTTTTGATGAAATTGCACTTTAAAGAAAGGTATTTTCTTTATTTTGTTGTAGGAATGGAGAATTTAGGTGATAAAAGCAAAAATCATAAAAAGGAGCGGATTTGGAGCAAAAAGGAAGAAAATAATGCAATTTAGGCCGAGTCGCCGACGGCGAGATCGAGCTCGCCGACGGCGAGGGTACGAGGAAGAAAATTCTCGAAGGATTTATAACCGTCTCGCCGACAGCCGAGCCCGAGCCCGCCGACAGCCGAGATAGCGCGGTTCGAAGACCTTCTAGAAGCCTCGCCGACAGCCGAGGTAGTTCATCGCCGACGGCGAGCTAGTTCAAATGGCGCAGATACATTGAACCTGGACACTTTTTGAAGGGATGCTTACACACCTCTTGGTCCTTTGCTCACCTTTTATATATAGAGGCTGAAATTCAGCTTCTAAGTGTGTTATTTTGTGTTATGTGTGTCAATTTGTGTCTTAAGAGTCTTTTATTTATGTGTGCGAGTGACTCTTAGAGTCTTAATTAGTGTAATTAGTGAGTATTTAGTGAGTTAGTGAGTTTTTAGTGAGTCTTGTTGTACTGGAAGGAAGAGTCAAAGGAACTGCGAGGAGTCTGCTTGGTGATAAATCGAGATAAGTATTTGTATTTATTGTTTTTAACTTTAAATGAAATCCATGCTTAGTTTAGTTCCCATGCATTCTGAGTAGTTTATTAGTCTTTCTCCTCGTTATGAAATTAAGTGACTCGATGAACTTAAAACGAAGTACTTTTATATATATTAATAAATTGTGATAATTTTTACTTAAAACTTAATTTACTTTCAAACCGGCCATTTGATTTGTTAAAATATGTCGAATATCAACTATAGTAAAAATTACATCGGATATTCGTGGAATTCAAAAGCCTCGGAAGGAAGGTGCAAATAAATAGTGAAATAATATCATCGGGCGTAGAATCGAGCATTTTAGTGCGACGTGACTAAAATATTCAATTCGGTCCTATTGTTCGAGAGTCGAAGTGTAGATGTTAGCCCTCGTGCGAGGGAACGTGAGCTCAAGTGGCAGCCGTATCCTCCCGACTCTAGCCGCAGATTCGGCAATCAAACATAGATTAGTCAATATTCTTTACACCTGACCAAAGGGTAAAGAATAGGAATGCTCCTATTTGTCACAATACCTTAAAATTATCTATTTAAATTCATCAATCACTTAAATTTCTAAACAAGGGGAAAGATACTTTTTCCGAATAGTTAAGACTTATTTAGCAATTAGTTTAATTTCTCGCACTTTCAATACATATTAATTTTCTACTTGAGTTAAGTTACCTAATTAAAATACTTAGTTTACTTTATTGCGCTTAAATTTAGAATTCCAAATTTTCGTATACTATTTTAAAATTATTATTATTATTATTTTAAAATTAGTTGTTATTTAATTTTCTATTTCCCCGTGGATCGATAACCGAGACTCCACTAGTAGCCCCGTATTACTTGATACGATACGTATACTTGCGTAGCATCCACAACATAAACAATTACAATTCTATACATATAATATAGCGGGGTCAAGTTTTCGTCGTCGTTGCAATTAAATTAAAAATATCATAATATAAAATTGTGGGTCATATACGTATCATTATCAAGTAATATAGGGCTTTAATGGAGTCCTAGATATCGATCCCACAGGGAAGTTAGCAAATTTCAAAGAACAACTTAAAGTAAATTTTACTTATTAATCTAGTATACGAAAATTAAGAACACTTAGACTAAAATAAACTAATGCTTAAAAGGTTAATATAAGATTTCAGAAAAGTATCTTTCTCCTTGTTTTAGAGTATTAAGTTAATGAAAATTTAAATTAGTTTTTAATTATATTGTGTCAAATAGGAGCATACCTATTCTTTACCCTTTGGTCCAGTGCGTAAAGAATATCGACTAGTCTTTGTTTGATTACCGAATATGCGACTAGCCGGGAGGATACCGACCGCCACTTCGTAGCTCCCACGTTCCCTCGCCCGAGGGCTAACATCTACACTTCATCTCTCAAACAATAAGACCGAATCGAATATTTTAGTCCGTCACACTAAAATGTTCAATTCTACGCCCGCTAGTTAATATTTCCCTATTTATTTACACCCTCCTTCCAAGGCTTTTCGATTTCCCCGAATCTCGGATGTAATCTTTACTATATTCGATAATTCAACATATGTTAACAAATCAATCGCGATTAAAAGTAAATTACGATTTAAGTAAAAAGATTAACACAATTTCTATTTTCATATTTCAGTGACAACTATTTAAATTTGTCATTTCACTAATCTCAAGAACAATGACAAAGACTAAGGAAACTACTCAGAATGCATGGGAAAAATAACACAAAGCATGGATTTCATTAAAGTTAACAAACAAATAACAAATATACTTATCTCAATTCTTCTCCCTGCGTACTCTCGAAGTTCCTTCGACTCTTCCTTCCAAGACAAAGACACCAAAATGATAAAAATTTAATATTCTCACTCAAAAGACTCTTAAATTACACTTAACTTCCACACAAATGACTAAAACTGACTCTAGAATGACACACAAACTGACTAAAATTTGGCTTTATTTATAGAAGGGTAAAATCTTCAAAGGTTGCTTAAGCACCTCTTCAAAAAGTATCCAGGTTCAATGTATCTGGCTCAATTCAACTGTCTCGCCGTCGGCGGGCAGCGGTCTTGCCATCGACGGGCTTCTAGAAGATGGGCTAACCGCGCCGATCTCGCTGTCGGTGGGATCGATCTCGCCGTCAGCGGGCTCCTTAATATATAAAAAATCTTTCGGAAAAATTCACCGTCGGCGGTCTAAATCTCGCCGTCGTCGGATAGCTCAATTTTCATCAAATCGAGTCATTTTTGCTCCAAATTTGCTTTTTTGTGCTTTTTGCCTTCAAGTACTTATAAATCTTCATTCCCGCAATAAAACAAAGAAATAACCTTTCTTTAAAGTGCAATTTCATATAAAAATTGGTATGAAATTCTTAATATATTTTCTAGTGATCAAATTCTCCCAAACTTAACTATTAGTTGTCTTCAAGAAATTTTAATACTACGTAAAAATAATGATTATTTGTAGTAAGGTTTTAATTCAGGAATACTATGATTTAGATTTAAATAAATACTATAGTTAAGTTTAATAGAAATATTTTTAGATATTTAAATTAATTCTATAGATATAAGGCTATTTAGTCATCAAGTTTAAGATGTTTAGTCTTCTATTTATTTCAAGAATGACTATATTTGAAATATTAAATTACTTAAAATATTCGAGATGATGGGAATTTCATGAAAACACTACTCAAGTAAAATACTAATCCATATATATATAAGTTTAGAAATATAACCGAGTTTTTCTTTTAGGTCGATTCAAATGAAGCCAAATTTTGATAAGGCAATTCCTCAAGCTTCTCCTCATTTATATTTCTTTTTCATTTGGATTGATTTTCAATCCATATATATATATATATATATATATATATATATATATATATATATATATATATATATATATATATATATTCTTTCTTTTCGTGATCGATTTTCAATCCTTCTTTTTCTTCTTTTTTTAAGTGAGGATTACTATATCCGGATAGCTTGTTAATGATTTTGAACTTCATTTTTCTCTTCCTAAATTTTGAAACTTGAAATATTTCCTTACTTAATATATATTTCAAAGTTTTTACTTTATCGGGTTTCAATCTTTTGTTTCTCAACTAAATATTTAAGAATTTCATATTTTAAAATATAGTTTTCCTTATTTTAAATAGTTAACTATATTCTTATCCTTTTAAACTAAATTTCTTAATCTATAAAATTATTTTAATTACTAAAAATATTTTATTCAATTTTTTATAATATTTAGATAAATTAATTCTAGTTACTGAATTAAAATTACTACAGAAAATCATTTTTATAATAATTTTGAAAATGTATATCGAGAACAATTTAATAATTAAATTTGTTGTATTTCTCTCCTCCAAGCTTAAAGTTTTCTATCTATTTACATATAGGGTGAAAAGAAAATAAACTGTAAATTGAAATCATACCTTCGGGCTTTAGGTATTTCTCCTTTTGAAATTATGTAGCTCTTTCCATCATTTAACTAACTCCGTACCGTTACTATCTTTCTACACATATATTTTTAAGAAAGTGTCTGGTAAAGAAATTTTTGAAATAAGTTCAAAACACTAACATAATTGATACTAAAACATTAAACTACATCCATATAAATTTTAATAATCCAATCCAAGATTTTAATAATGAATTCGAAAATATTAAAATTAAAAACTACTCTACTTTAAATATTACATCGAATTCAAATGTTTATCACAACATCACAATCAAAGTTCACAACTAAACATCAGCTTCCGAATTTAAGAAAAACATACAAACAATCACAACATCAAAGTTCATGAATTAGTACAACTAAACAAATAAACACAAAACATAACATCTAATCTTCTCGCATCAAAGTCCCAAGCTATATCATCATTTCCTTGATCGCTGGGTGGATTAAGCCGATAATGAGTATATCGGGGGCACTCAGGAAATACTACATCGAGCTCTCCTCTCCTGTAATGACTCTCTGCCTCATAATATGCTATCTCATACTCTGAATGCCACTGAAGGTACTCGTTGTCATAATCATGTCTTCTTTCCAAGCCTCTGATTCTCTGATCAATATGCTCCAGTTTTTCCTCTATTTTCTCAAAGCTCTTCCGCTGAAGGGTCATCTCATTCATCAAATCCTGAAGGGTAGGAGTACTATAGGGAGGAGGGTCATAACTAGTAGAGGGAATATCTCTACTCGAAGAAGGCATGTAACTCCTCGTTCCGCATCTCCATCCCTCGTAGGATTCATATTTCTTAATATTAGCCGCAGTAATGGGTTTCATAGGCTCCACCCATTCCTCATCATCTCTTGCCTCTACCCGCATAATTGCGCAGTGCATAGATAAGACCAGGATGTCCTAGTCCTCCTCCACTTTCACTTTCGAGGCGGCTAATATATTCTTATAAATTATACTTCCCACATTAATACTTTTTGGTTCGAATACGTAAATTCGTAATCGTTCTATCTCTTGTTACCTCACTATGGTGGTAAGTAGGTAATAATGTAGAACAAATAAAATAGTGCCAAGCTTTAGATGATGCATTCAACATAGAAAGATGGAAGTTTACCTGTTCTCGCTGCTTCATTTTCCAAACTCCTTTCCCGTCAGTGAGAAAGTCTATCACCTCTTCCAATGGTCCTTCCATAGTTCCGAATGTATCATACTCACTGGTGTAGGTGTCTCTTACCTCGTAATAAGCATTTATTCTTACAGCGCTGAATTCCACAAATAATCCTCTAACCTTAACCGGTGCATCTTCACTCGAGTCGATTTGCATAGAATTCTTTCACTACTTCCACAACGACTCGTTAGTTATGAAACAAAAATTTTCCCATCCTCTTTCTTTAATTATTCGCTCCACTTCACCTCCGTGACTTTTAAAAACTCGATCTCGAATGCATGTTCGCTTCGAATATCGTGAAAATATCTCGATTGTGCCCTCGCATTCACAAAACGAGTTTCGTCGTAATCCACTCTTCTCTTTTGTCGTGGAGCCATTTTCGATCCGTGAAATTTGCAAAAATCTTAACTAAACTTCCAAATATTACTAAGATGGCTTCCAATAGTTACTTAAATCAATCTAAATCAAGTTTCATGAACTTCTTTCTAATTCTTTTCTTCACATTTCAAAATTTTTCCAAAATCCTCAATGTAGAAGAAATTCATGGTGAAAATCAAAAATTTTTACATGGAGTGAAGCTCTTACCAAGGGAAGATAAAATCCGGAGTCAAAATGTGTTGAAATCGCTTCAAATCCAAGATTCCACAAGCCCTAGGTCGGTTTTTTTAAGTTTTTGAGGAGGGAGACGATGAATAGTGTCGGTTGACCGGTCAAATAAAGGACATTTCGTGATCTCGCTGTCGGCGAGAAATTTCTCGCCGTCGGCGAGCTAATTAATTCACCAAGGCCAAAGTTTCGGGAAAATCTCACCGTCAGCAGGATTTTCTCACTGTCAGCAGGGTTTTCTTCACTGTCAGAGGACTTTTCCTCGCCGTCGGCGGGGTTTCCAAAAATTTTTAATATTTTTAATTCTTACACTATTTTTAATCTATATTAAGCCTTGTTCATTGTTTCGGTCACTAAATTTGATATATTTATTAATATATATTTTTTTTATTAAGATTAGATATTATACTAACACATAAATTCACACAACACAAACATTATAACTTTATAAATGAAATCCATGAACTTACAAATTTCAAACACTGCATAACTAGCAATTGACTTATCAAATTAACCCAAACAAATCTAACTCAGCATTGAAATCCACACCACAATACTCTAAATGCTGAGACTAAACATACAACATACAATCTCATCTAAACTGAGATTATCTATGTAAAGTTCAAACTAAATCAAAAACTAAATTCAAATCGACACACATACATATAATTTGAATAGAAATCTTTGTTGCTCATCTGAATCTGAACTGTTCTCTTCTCTGATGTTTCCAATAGAACGCAGATGCACAAATAAATTGTAGAAAAGCCTGAAAGGGAATTTTGCAATAGAATCTTCTTCAATCCACCCTTTCTGTCTCAATAGTTGTATAAAACTTGCCTCAAGATGTCCTGTATGGTCAAAGTGCTCCTTCGTTCTCCAATAGATGTGATCGAATAAATCAGAGATATTATCAATATAATTCATTACATTCTGTAGTTCCTTCTCCAATCCTTTAAGTTTCCTTAAAATGAGGTTTGTTCTATCAGTCAGGGGTTTAACTAAAAGATTGTTTTGGGATGCTTCATCAAAAATAATTACTGTATCATCATTATTATCCAATGTAGGAAACATATCTGTCGGATCTAATGGTTTTCAAGGCAATAACACTTTTTCCCAAGCTTCGTAGGAAACTTGGTACTGACTACATAAAGAAAATATAGTTGATGGGTGTCCAAGTCCATGAATTGACCCATGCACAATTAATCCTAGTGCAGACTTCACAATAATAGATCCAATATCAATTGGCAATCCAGATTGAATACACTAATTTAAAATTGCGCATTCCTTTGAAACCTCGTTTACCCTCATAATGGGTAATAACTTTGATGAAATAAAGAAATGTCAATGCTTTGAGACAGGGTTAAGAAGTGATGCAGAAAAACTAACGTACCCGTCTTCTCGTAATTCTCAATCGGTAGGTTCGTCGGTCAGATATCTGTAGATCTCATTCATGTTGTATCTTGTAGGAACAAAATTTTAATAGTGGAAAACAGGGGTATTTTTAATCGAGTATAATTCATTTATCTGAGAAGGAGTGAAAGTTACACATCTGCCTCTTATGTAAACACTTCTACTATGGATCACATGCAGATTAGAGTAGAATTCCTTGACTACAGGAATGACTACAGCAGATGTTGTATAGCAGAATACCTCCCAACATCGCTGGACAATCATTTCTTCAATTATTGTTGTAGAATTCTCCACTCCTCTGTTTACGAATCATCTCTCCTTAATCAGTCGCTTTTTCATTAAAACCTTGTTGAATATTCGTTGAGCCTCAGAACTGACGAATTTTCTTCGGTTAAAACTCTGAATTTCATGGTTTCTAGTGGATTGGTGGCCATAATATATTGTTTTGGAGGGACTCTAGTCGTTTCTAAGGATGAAGATAATGTAAAAATGAAGTTCTAAACGTTTTTTTAAAGAGAAGTGGCCTTAGAACCATCCAAAACCGCAAAATAACTCACAAAAATCACTTCTGAACTATCTCGCCATCGGCAGTAATGATCTCGCCGTCGGCGGGATAGTTAATTAATTTAAACTGAAATTGAGTGCGCCGATCTCGCTGTCGGCGGGATCGATCTCGCCGTTGGCGAGATTAGGTAAATTGCTTAATTTTCGCTCCGGTCTGAATATTTTCTGAGTTCTTCGTATAGATTCAAATTTGTGATGATTCTAAAAAGTAAAATGAATATAATTCATTCTATATTTTAATTTTAAATAATATTAGTAAACATATCCTAATTAATAATTACTATGGGTTGCCTCCCATAAAGCGCTTGGTTTAACGTCGTCAGCCCGACTTAATTTAGTTAGTAATCAGGTTGACTGAGCATTAAAACCTCTTTAAAATTTGGTCTTCTCCCTTCAAAATAAGGTTTTAATTTGTGTTCGTTTACTTTAAATCTATGCCCAGTTTTTGGATCTTCAATTTCTATAGTTCCGTATGAAAATATTTGAGTTATAGTGAAAGGTCATAACCATCGAGATTTCATTTTCCCAGTAAATAATTTCAATCTTGTATTATAAAGCAAAAATTCTTGTCCTGGTTCAAAATTCTTCAGGTTAATCTTCCGATCATGTCATAATTTCATTTTTTCTTTATAAATTTTATCATTATTATAAGATTCATTTCTTAATTCATCTAGTTCATTTAATTGCAATAATCTTTTCTCACCAGCCTTCTTTCGTATTGTAATTAAATTCTTTAATCGCCCAATAAGCTTTATGTTCTAATTCAACCGGTAAGTGCCAAGTTCTTCCATAAATAAGTCTGTAAGGAGTCATTCCAATCGGGGTTTTATAAGCAGTCATGTATGCCCATAATACAGAATCTAGTCTTGTAGACCAATCTAATCTATTAGGATTTACAGTCTTTTCTAAAATACTTTTAATTTCTCGATTAGAAACTTCAGCTAATCCACTGGTTTGTGGATGATAAGCAGTTGATATCTTATGAATAATGTTAAATTTTTGTACTAGTTTGTGAATATATTGATTTCTAAAATGAGATCCTCCATCAGTGATAATCACTCTCTGCATTCCAAATCTAGTAAAAATATTTTTTATTAGAAACTTCGAAACACTCTTAGCATCACACTGAGGTAAAGATTGTGCTTCAATCCATTTAGAAACATAATCAACAGCAAATAATATATATGAGTTTCCAAATGAAGGAACAAATGGTCCTATAAAATCTAATCCCCAAACATCAAAAATCTCAACTTCTAATACAAAATTTTGAGGCATTTCATTTCTTCTAGATATATTACCTACTCGTTGGCATCTATCACAAGTTTTGATATATTTATAAACATCTCTAAAAAGAGTAGGCCAATAGAATCTAGATTGTAAAATTTTATAAGCAGTTTTATCTGTTCCAAAATGTCCTCCAAAATCAGAATCATGACATTTCTGAATGATTTTTTCTATTTCTTCATAAGGCACGCATCTTCTAATTATAAGATCCTTACATTGCTTATATAAAGATGGTTCATCCCAAAAGTATGTTTTAGCATCATGAATGAATTTTTTCTGTTGTTTCAAAGTTAACATAGGTGGTAAAATATCACTTACAATATAATTTACTATGTCAGCATAACATGGTATTTTCCACTCATTTATATTATATAACTGTTCGTCAGTAAAATCGTCAATAATTTCATTATCGTATCGTATAATTCATTATATTCAAGTCTTCGATAAATGATCTCGCAATTTGATTATCAGCTCCTTTTTTGTTAATAATTTCAAAATCAAATTCTCGCATTAGTAATATCCATCTAATTAATCTTGGTTTGAAATCTTTCTTTTGCATTAGATATTTAATAAGCAGAGTGATCAGTATGCACAATACATTTAATTCCAATTAAATAAGGCCTAAATTTATCAAAAGCATAAACAATCGTTAATAGCTCTTTTTCAAGCAACTCGTATAATTTATTTCAAAGATTATTAAGAGTTTTACTAAGATAAGTAGATAACTTTGAAAATTTTATCATATCTTTGCCCAAGTACTGCTCCTATAAGATAATCACTAGCATCACACATAAGTTCAAATGGTTTCTCCCAATCAAGTGAAACTATTATAGGTGCTGTGATTAATTTATCTTTTAATAATTCAAAAGCGTTTAGGCATTCAATTAGAAATTCAAATTTCTTATCCTTTTCTAAAAGTTGGCATAAAGGTTTAGTAATTTTTTAAAAATCATTTATATAGCATCCGTAGAATCCAAGCATGTCCAAGAAAACTTCTTACCCCTTTTACCGTAGTTGGAGGTGGTAATTTAGCTATAACTCGAATTTTGCAGTGGTCTACTTCCATACCATTTTCCGAAATTTTATGCCCTAATACAATTCCTCCTAGCAACCATAAATCGACATTTCTCCCAATTTAGAACTAAGTTAGTTTTCTCGCATACTTCTAATACTTTTTCAAGATGATTCAAGCATGCGTCAAATGACGTTCCAAATACGTAGAAATCATCCATAAATACTTCTATTCCATCATCAATTAATTTACTAAATATAGACATCATACATCTCTCGGAATGTCTGCGTGCATTACATAATCCAAAAGGCATTCTTCGAAAATGCAAATGTTCCATATGGACTAGTAAATGTAGTTTTCTCTGATCCTCGTGAGCAATATGTATCCGATGATAACTAGTATATCCATCTAAAAAACAAAAATATTTATGTCCGGCTAATCTATCCAACATTCGGTCTAGAAATGATAATGGGAAGTGATCTTTCCTAGTGGCCGCATTTAATTTTCTATAGTCAATACATATACGCCATCCAAGAACTTGTCTTATATGTATTAAATCATTATTTTCATTAGCTTTAACGGTCACTCCTCCTTTCTTAGAACACAACGAATCGGGCTTACCCAAGCACCGTCCGAAATAAGATATATATAATACCATTATCTAGCCATTTTAATATTTATTTTCGACTACTTCTTTCATTATCGGGTTTAATCTTTTTCGAGGATCTACTCTCGGCTTATGTTCATTATCTAAAATAATTCCGTGCATACAGTATCGAAGGACTAATTCCTTTAATATCTCGCTAAAGTCCAACCAAAAGTTTTTTTATATTTTTTTAATGTGTCTAACAGCTTTTGTTCTTGTGATTCATTCAATTCAAATTGATATAATAACCGGTAGGGTTGAATGGTTACCTAAATAAGCATATTTTAAATGATTAGATAAAAATTTTAATTCAAGTTCAAGAGGTCTAATTATTGACGGAACTATATTCTTTTCAATGTTTTCAGTATTATCCAACATTTCGAATTTTTCATGTATATAATCCAGTTTTACATTATTTGCTTCTTCAATTAATTCTATATTTTCTTTTTCTAATTTTTCTTCATAATATTCTTTAAAATGTTCATTTTGCAAATGTTCAAGTATTTCCATTCGAAAACATTCATCATATTTTTCTAAAGCAAGATATTTCATTGATTTTGCTATGTTAAAAGTTACTTTTTGATCGTTTACTCTCATTGTCAATTCTCCTTTCTGAACATCAATCATAGCTTTTCCAGTGGCTAAAAAGGGTCTTCCTAATATTATGGGAATTTCTTTATCTTCTTCCATATCTAGAACAATAAAATCTACCGGGAAGATAAATTTATCCACTTTACTAACACATCTTCAACAACTCCCTTAGGATAAGTCACGTAACGATCGCCTAATCGAAGAGTTATCGAAGTAGGTGAAATTTCTCCTAATTCTAATCTTTTAAAAATTGATAGAGGCATTAGATTTATGCTTGCTTCCTAAGTCATACAAAGCTTTTCCATAAAATTTTTCTCCAATAGCGCAGTGGTATAGTGAAACTACCAAGATCTTTTAATTTTTCGTGAAGCTTTTTCCGAATAATCGCACTACACTCTTCACTCAGTGCAACAGTTTCATTATCTCGTAAATTTTCTTTTTTTATTTAAAATATCTTTCATAAATTTTACATAATTAGGCATTTGTTCTAATGCTTCTACAAAAGGAATATTTACCGTTAATTTTTTTTAAATTTCAAGGAATTTAGCAAATTGCTTATCTTTTTTATGTTGCTTTAGTCATTGAGGAAAAGGTGGTGGTGGTTTTTCTATAGATATTTTCATAGGGATTAATGGATATTCTAAGTTTTGATCTTGTTGATCTTTTTCTTTCTCAATTTCCACTTCCTCATTTTTACTTTTTGTTTCTTTCTGAATTTTAGTTTCTAACTCTTTTTCACTTCTTAATTGTATCGCTTTAATTTGTTCTTTTCCTTGGTCTTTAGGATTTATTTCCACATTACTAGGAAAAGTTCCAGGAATTCTATTGTTAAGCACAATAGCAATATGTCCGAGTTGAGTTTTAATATTTTAATTGTTGTTCCTTGATTTTGTAATTGATTTCCTTGAATTTGTAATTGATTTCCTTGATTTTGCAAGTGCTGACCCATACTTAATATTAATTCTTCTATAGCATAACTTCTTATCTTTAAATCGAGTGTTATTAAATCCAGTGGATAAGAAGGTTTATAATTTGAATTTCCTTAATTAGGTGGATTTCCTATCGAGTTGTTCATCCATTGTTGATTAGTCGTATTGTTATTCCAATTAAAATTTGGATGATTCTTCCAACCAGGATTATAATAATTTGCATAAGGATTATCGGGTCTATTATTAATAGCATTTATAGTTTCATAAGGAGATCGAGAATCTATAATTTGTCCGGATGAGTTTTCTTCTAATATATTAGGAGAGTAATTCATTCCAAAATGATCTAATTTCTTCGATATAACAAGCAATTGAGAAGCTAAGATAGATATCGCATCATTTTCATGAACACTAGCTATCTTTTTAGTATTTACTCTTTCAGCAAGCCATTAAAAATTATTAGTAGCCATTTCTTCGATTAAAGGATAGTGCTTCATCAAATGGTTTTGACATTAATGAACCTCCAAAGAAGAAGATCAATGATTGATCTAAGAGATCCTACTAATCCATTGTAAAAAGTTTGTATAATTAACCAATCTGGTAATGCATGATGCGGGCATTTCCTAAGAAGTTTCTTTAAATCTCTCCCAAGCTTCATATATGGATTCTCCATCAAACCGGCTAAAAGATGTTATATCATTTCTAAGTTTTGCTAGCTTTCAATGGAGGAAAATATTCGGATAGAAATTTTTGTGATAATTCTCCCCAAGTTTTAATAGCATCCAGAGTGCTAATGAATTTAACCACATCTTAGCCTTATCCCTTAAAGAAAAAGAAAAAGCTTAAGTCTAATAAAGATCATTAGATACTCCTTCATATTTAAAAGTAAAGACATAGTTCCAAAAAACTAAGCAAGATGTAAATTAGGATCTTCGTTAGGTGAACCACTAAATTGATTATTTTCGTACCATTTGGATAATTGCAGGTTTAAGTTCGAATGAGTTAGCAGCTACATCAGGGTTTTGAATAGTTAGGTGAATTTCATCTAATGTAGGGTTGGCATAATCTCTTAATGGTATTTGTTGGTTTATATTTTCAATTTCTGGATTATTTGCCATTTTTGTTAAATTTTTAATTTATCTCTTTTGTTTTCTAATTCTTTTAATTGTGCGCTCTAATTCTGAATCGTAAGGTATTAAATTTTTGTTTCCAAATTTACGCATACAATTTTTAAGTAATATTTAAAATAGTCCGTTACTCTAATAATTATTTTAATAATTCTATTAATTACCTTAATAATTACTTACTTTCACTTCCCCGACAACGGTGCCAAAAACTTGATCCACTTTTCGATATTTATACTTACTATTATAAAAGTTAGCAACTGCACCAAAAACTTGATCCACACTAAATATATTCTTATGATTCTGTTATGGAATTTATGGTTTATATTGTGGATACTACGCAAGTATACGTATCTTTATTAAGTAATATAGTAGCTCTAATGGAGTCCTAGATATCGATCCCACAAGGAAGTTACAGAATTTCAAAGAACAACTTAAAGTAAATTTTACTTATTAATCTAAGTATACGAAAATTTAGAACACTTAGATTAAAATAAACTAATGCTTAAAAGGTTAATATAAGATTTCGTAAAAGTATCTTTCTCCTTGTTTTAGAGTATTAAGTGAATGAAAATTTAAATTAGTTTTTTAATTATATTGTGCCAAATAGAGCATACCTATTCTTTACCCTTTCGTCCAGGTGCAAAGAATATCGACTAGTCTTATGTTTGATTACCGAATCCGCTGCTAGGCCGGAGGATACCGATCGCCACTTCGTAGCTCCCACGTTCCCCTCGCCTAAGGGCTAACATCTACACTTCATCTCTCAAACAATAAGACCGAATTGAATATTTTAGTCTGTCACACTAAAATGTTCAATTCTACGCCCGCTAGTTAATATTTCCCTATTTATTTGCACCCTCCTTCCAAGGCTTTTGATTTCCCTGAATCTTGGATGTAATCTTTACTATAGTTGATAATTCAACATATGTTAACAAATCAATCGTCGCATTGAAAGTAAATTACGATTTAAGTAAAAAGATTAAGCACAATTTCTATTTTCATATTTCAGGCACAACTATTTAAATTTGTCATTTCACTAATCTCAAGAACAAGGAGAAAGACTAAGGAAACTACTCGTAATGCATGGGAAAAATAACACAAAGCATGGATTTCATTAAAGTTAACAAACAAATAACAAATATACTTATCTTAATTCTTCTCCCAAGCAGTACTCTCGAGGTTCCTTTCGACTCTTCCTTCCAATACAAGACACCAAAATGATAAAAACTTAATCTACTCACTCAAAAGACTCCTAAATTACACTTAACTTCCACACAAATGACTAAAACTGACTCTAGAATGACACACCAACTGACTAAAATTCGGCTCTATTTATAGAAGGGTCAAATCTCCAAAGGTTGCTTAAGCACCTCTTCAAAAAGCATCCAGGTTCAATGTATCTGGCTCAATTTAACTATCTCGCCCTCGGCGGGCATCGGTCTCGCCATCGATGGGCTTCTAGAAGATGGGCTAACCGCGCCGATCTCGCTGTCGGCGGGATCGATCTCGCCGTCGACGGCTCCTTATAATATATTAAAAATCTTTCGGGAAAAATTCACCGTCGGCTAAATCTGTGCATGACGCTTCAATTTTCATCAAATTAAGTCTTTTTTGCTCCAAATTTGCTTCTTTTGTGTTTTTTGCCTTCAATACTTATAAATCTTCATTCCCGCAATAAAACAAAGAAAATACCTTTCTTTAAAGTGCAATTTCATATAAAATTTGTATGAAATTCTTAATATATTTTCTAGTGATCAATGATCAAGTTTGATGATCAAATGAGTCAGATTTGACCAAATTGGTGTTTAGATTGACTTGGTGGTCAATGAGGTTGGCATTGGGTCAATGTGATGGTCATTAGGTCATGGATTCACCATTTTAACCTAATTTGACTATTTGGGTCAAGGGTTAACCAGTTTGGTCAATGTGGTGGTCATTGGGTCATGGATTGACCATTTTGACCTAATTTGACTATTTGGGTCAAGAGTTGACCAATTTGGTAATGTAGTGGTCATTGGATCATCGATTGACTATTTTGACCAAATTTGACCATTTGGGTTATGGGTTGGCCAGTTTGGTCAATGTGGTGGTCATTGGGTCAATGTGGTGGTCATGGGTCAAGGATTAACCATTTTGACCTAATTTGACCATCAAGGGTTGACCAATTTGGTCAATGTGGTTGTCATTAGGTCAAGAATTGACCATTTTGACCTCATTTGACCATTTGGGTCGTTGGGCCAATGTGGTGGTCATTAGGTCAAAGATTGACCATTTTGACCAAATTTGATCATTTGGGTCAAGGTTTGACCAGTTTGGTCAATGTGGTGGTCATTGGGTCAAGGATTGACCATTTTGACCTAATTTGATCATTTGGGTCAAGGTTTGACCAGTTTGGTCATTGTGGTGGTCATTGGGTCAATGATTGACCATTTTGACCTAATTTGACCATTTTGGTCAAGAGTTGACCAGTTTGGTCAATGTGGTGGTCATTGGGCTAAGGATTGACTTTTTTGACCTAATTTAACCATTTAGGTCAAAGGATGACCAGTTTGGTCAATGTGGTGGTCATTGGGTCAAAGATTTACTATTTTGACCTAATTTGACCATTTTGGTCAAGGGTTGACCAGTTTGGTCAATGTGGTGGTCATTGGGTCATGGATTGACCATTTTGACCTAATTTGAACATTTAGGTCAAATGTTGACCAGCTTGGTCAATGTGGTGGTCATTGGGTCAAGGATTGACCATTTTGATCTAATTTTACAATTTGAGTCAGTGGTTTACCACTTTGGTCAATGTGGTGGTCATTGCGTCAAGGATTAACCATTTTGACCTAATTTGACCATTTGGGTCAAGGGTTTACCAGTTTGGTCACTGTTGATCAGATCAGGCTTTGTCATTGACGATTTATTCATTTTTAGGTTGTCATTATGATATAGGTTAAAGAGGCTTCATTAGGGTTTTACCATAGACATTAGGGTTTAGTGACCATAAGTGAGATTCAGGAGGTCAATATTGGTATATTTCCTTTCTCAAGATGATTTATAAATGATCCTCACAAAAGTGAGTTCAACAGACATATTGCACGAGGCAACTTGACGCTCACCTCCATTTGCATGATACTTGATGGGGAATCCCTCACAAGGGGGATTCACCATGATTGAAGAGATGAAAAATAAAGGAACTTCTTTGTCTTCTCGGTCGTTGGATTTCAAATGTCCATCTGAATGAAATCACTGAGGCAAACGATGAGATTAGTACAAACTTGATTTTTGAATTTTGTTCTAGAAAGAAAAAGAGATTTTCTTCTCTTTGAATTCGTGAGGGATAATGATCTACTGAAAATTTGATAGCTTTTTAAAGTCCATTTCATACATGTTTTTGATGATATTGCACTTTAAAGAAAGGTATTTTTCATGATTTCATGCAGGTACAATGATTTTAGGCCTTTGGAGCAAAAGGAAGCTAAAATGAGCAAATTTAGAGCAAAATGGAGCAAAATGGAGCAAAATGCATTTTATTGAACTGGTGTTGAACGGCGTTGTCACCAGCGCCGGACCACGCCAATTTACAGAGACTTTTAGACCAGAAGGCGGAAAATAGCGCCGGACGGCGCCCTATCCTGAGCCAGACCGTGCCCTATCCCGATTTCAAACTAAATTCAATGTATTTGGCTGGATTTTGGAGGGATGCTTGAAGAAACTCTTGGGAAATCAGTTACGGCCGAATTTATACTATTTTTATAGCTAAGTTTAGTGAGGGGAGAGAGTTTAGAGTGTGAGGGAGTGAAGAGTGAGTGTGTCTTTTCTTTGGTTTAGGAAAATTAGGGTTTGTGTTTTCTCTTATAAGGAGTGTAGGAGGAGAGGAAAAGTGAGAGATTTCTTCTTCTATACTTATCTAAAGAGATAATTGTGTGTTGTTATGAAAAAAGAAGAGGAGTCAAAGGAATTCCTTAAGATTCTCTTGGGAAAACGTTTGAGATAAGTTGCCTTTTCTTTACTTTGTTTGTATAACGTTGCTTTTATATATATAATCCATGTTTTGTCATCCTTAACTCATAATTCTTGAGTAGATTTCTTTGTCTTCCTCCTTTTCATGTGATGTGTTAATGTTGTGATATAGAAATGATGTGCTGATTTATTATGGAGAATTTGTGATGACTTTTCACTTCGTACTTCATTTACTTTTTGATCTGACCAATTAAATTGTTAAAACTTGTTGGGAAACATATGTTCTAAAAAGATTATGAGTTCCACAACAAAAGTGAAGGTCACATTCAATGTCCATGGATGAGTGACGTAGTTCATGTAGGTTGAGTGTAAATAAATAGGGAAATATATTTTGATGGGCGTAGAATTGGTGATTTTAGAGTGACAGGCTGAAATCCTCAATTTGTTCCTAGGGTTTGGAAACCAAAGCGAGAGTTAGCCTTCAAGAGAAGGGAAGTGGGAACTCTGGAGTGAGAGCCAGTATCCTCCCAGCCTAACCATGGATTTGGGGACTGAACTTAGGATTAGCCAATGTTCTTTATGCACTTGGACAAGGGTAAAGAATAGGAATGCTCCTATTTAGCACAATACAATTGCATCACTGATCTAAGTCACTAAATTATCACATTATTCTTGGAGAGGAGGAAAATTATTTCTTACAACTGAACTTTGTTATAAATTTAGTCTTGTGTTACTTTAACTCACTAAAAAGTTATAACTTACTTTAGTAAAATTAGTAACTGCAACTGTTTGTTTATCATTTAATATTAGTAAATACTTGCAATCATGTTGTGATTCATGAAGTGTTTTCTGTGCTACATTATAGAATTTACTACCTCCCTGTGGGATCGATAACCAGGACTCTACTAGAGCCTTGTATTACTTGATCGATACGTGTACTTGGGTTTAATTGTGTGACTCAATAGAAAACAAAATCAATATATATATAAATCTGAGTTCATAAATTTTGGCAATTTTAAAAAGTCACACCGAGTTTTTGGCACCGTTACCGGGGAAATAACTGCTAAAATTAATTTTGTGGTATTTGAAAGCTTATATTTGAATTACAAGTCATAATTGTGTGTGTTTGTTTATTGTTAGTATGTTTTTTATGTTTGTATGTGTAGCATCGGATCTATACGTTTAATGCCTTATGATTTTGAATTAGAGTGTACTATTAGAAAAATTCAAAAGCAACAAAAAGCATCTGAAAATCCTCACAAAATGGCAAACAATTTGAACAATCAAAATAATCAAAACAAAAATATATCAAGACCTTTAAGAGATTATGTTAATCCAACAGCATATGAAATTCACTTACCAATCCAAAACCCTGATGTTGCTGCTAATTCATCTGAGCTTAAACCTTCTACTATCCAAATGGTATATGATATTCAATTTGGAGAAACACCTAATGAAGATCCTAACTTACATCTCACTAGTTTTCTAGAATTGTGTGCTACCTTTAAATACGATGGAGTGTTGAATGATGCTGTTAAACTTAGACTTTTTCCTTTTTCATTAAGGGATAAGGCTAAGGCGTGGTTATATTCATTAGCACCTGGATCTATCAGAACTTGGGGAGAACATTCACAAAAGTTTCTGCCAAAATATTTCCCTCCTTCAAAAACTGCTAAACTAAGGAATGATATCACATCTTTTAGTCAGTTTTATGGAGAATCTATATATGAAGCTTGGGAAAGATTTAAAGATCTTCTGAGAAAGTGTCCACATCATGCTTTACCAGACTGGTTGATAATTCAAACATTTTATAATGGATTAGTGGGATCTTTGAGATCGATTATAGATGCTGCTACTGGTGGATCATTAATGTCAAAACCATTTGATGAAGCATATTTGTTAATTGAAAATGGCTACTAATAATTTTCAATGGCCCTCTGAGTGGGTAAATCCTAGGAGAGTAGCTAGTATTCATCATTCTGATGCAATAACTATGATAGTCTCTAAAATTACTGCTTTCTAAGAAAATAGATCAATGTGGAATGAATTATTCTCAAACACCCCCCGTGTTAGAAGAAAATTCATTAGGACAGATGATAGACTCTCAAACACCTTATGAATCCTTGAATGCCATAAATAATAAAGTCAAAAGTCCTTATTTAAATTATTATAATCCTGGTTGGAAGAATCACCCAAACTTCAACTGGAACAATAACAATGCTGTTGTCAACCCCTAATGGGTAAAAAATTATATGAATCCAGTTGGAAATCTGAACAACCAAGTAAATACCAATCATAGCACCTATAATAGTTTCACCTAATTGGGAGAAACCATTTGAACTTATGTATGATGCTAGTGATTATGCTATAGGAGCTGTTCTTGGACAAAGATATGATAAAATTTTTAAAATTATATATTATGCTAGTAAAACTCTTAATAATGCTGAAATTAACTATACAGTTACAGAAAAAGAATTATTAGCAATTGTATATGCTTTTGATATATTTAGATCATATTTAATTGGAACTAAATGTATTGTGCATACTGATCATTTTGCTATTAAATATTTAATGCAAAAGAAGGATACCAAACCAAGATTAATTAGATGGATATGACTGATGCAAGAATTTGATTTTGAAGTAATAAATAGAAAGGGAACTATTAATCAAATTGCGGATCATTTGTCAAGATTAGAATATTGTGAATTATCTGACACTGACAATGAAATTACAGACAGTTTCCCTGATGAACAACTTTATAATATAAATGAGTGGAAAATATCTTGGTATGATGATATAGTTAATTATATTATAAGTGATATTTTACCACCTATGCTAACTCTGCAACAACAGAAAAAATTCATTCATGATGCTAAAGCATATTTTTGGGATAAACCATATTTATATAAGCAATGTAAGGATCTTATTATTAGAAGATGTGTGTCTTATGAAGAAACTGAACAGATTATTCAAAAATGTCACGATTCTGATTTTGGAAGACATTTCGGGACTGACAAAACTGTACATAAAATTTTACAAGCTGTATTTTATTGGCCTACTTTTTTATGTTTGGGGATTAGATTTCATTGGACCATTTATCCCTTCATTTGGAAACTCATATATATTAGTTGATTTTGATTATGTTTCTAAGTGGATTGAAGCACAGGCCTTACCTCGTTGTGATGCTAAGAGTGTTTCAAAATTTTTAATGAAAAACATTTTCACAAGATACGGAATGCCGAGAGTGATTATCACTGACGGAGGATCCCATTTTAGGAATAAATATATTCAAAGATTGGCGTAAAAATTTAATATTATTCATAAAATAACTACTGCTTATCATCCACAGACCAGTGGATTAGCTGAAGTTTCTAATCGAGAAATTAAACGAATTTTAGAAAAGACTGTAAACCCTAGAATATTAGATTGGTCCACAAGACTATACACTGCATTATAGGCATACAAGACTGCTTATAAAACTCCGATTGGAATGACTCCTTACAGACTTATTTATGGAAAGACTTGCCACCTACCAGTTGAATTAGAGCATAAAGCATATTGGGTGATTAAAGAATTTAATTATAATTTGTAAAATGCTGGTGAGAAGAGATTGTTGCAGATGAATGAATTAGAGGAATTAAGGAATGAATCCTATAATAATGATAAAATCTATAAAGAGAAAATGAAGATATGGCATGATCAGAAGATTAACCAAAAGAATTTTGAACCAGGACAAGAAGTATTGTTGTATAATACAAGGCTAAAATTATTTCCTGGGAAATTGAAATCTCGATGGTTAGGACCTTTCACTATAACTCAAGTATTTACATACAGAGCTGTTGAAATTGAAGATCCGAAGACTGAAAGCATATTCAAAGTAAATGGACACAGATTAAAACCATATTTTAAGGGTAAAATACTAAATTTTAAAGAGTTTTTAATGCTCAGTCAACCTGATTAACACCTTGAATAGGTCGGGCTGACGACGTTAAACCAAGCGCTTTATGGGAGACAACTCATAGTTATCTTTATATGCAATAATAGTATATCTATTTGATTTATTGATAGTTTGTGGTATGAATGAATTCTACTACTCGAATTTACCCTTATGATCATCACGATAACTGGATCCATAGAAAAGTTTGGAACACATTTGAACCAGAGCGAAACTGAGCAATTTTTGCCTTGGCCACCAACGGCGAGGTTTTCCCGCCAAGTTCAGTTTGTGTTATTAAAGAATCCCACTGACTATGAGATCAACGCCGTTGAATGCGAGTTCGGCGAGTGGACGGTTTAGGGAGTTATTTTGATAGTTTCTGGTGATTCTAAGTGGTTTTAACTCTTTAAAAACTCCTAGAACTCGAATTCTAAACTATCTATCTCCTAAAAACGAATTGAAACTCCACCAAAACTCATCATTATGGCATCCAATCACCCTGAAATCCCTAGATCTCGAGTGTTCAATAGAAGAAAATTTATCAGTTGTGAGGCTCAGCGAATTTTCAATAAGGTAATGATGAAAAAGAGATTGATCAAGGAACGAGGATTCGTGAATCGAGCATTGGAGAATTCAACGACACCTATTGAAGAGATGATTGTGCGATAATGTTGGGAAGTATTGTGCTATACCACCTCTGCAGTAGTCATCGCTGTTGTAAAAGAATTCTATTCCAATCTACACAGAATCAACAATGGAGTCATCTATGTGCGAGGCAGATGGGTAACTTTTACTCCTTCTAGAATTAATGAGTTATATTTGATAGAGAATAAACTCGTTTGCCACTACTCCAACTTTGTTCCTACAAGGAATAATATGAATGAAATCTATCGTTACTTGATTGATGAAGCCGAAGATTGGGAAACAAGAGAAAACTAGTATGTTAGTTTTTCTGCATCACTTCTAAACCCCGTTTCTAAACACTGGCACTTCTTTATTTCTTCAAAATTGTTACCCACTATGAGGGTCAATAAAGTTTCTAAGGAGTGTGTGATTCTGAACTATTGTATTCAAGCGGGACTACCTATTGATGTTGGTTCGATTATTGTGAAGTCTGCTTTAGGCCTGATTGTTCATGGATCAATTTATGGGCTTGGACATCCTTCTATAATTTTTGCACTCTGTAGTCAGTACCAAGTTTCATATGAAGCCTGGGAGAAAGTACTTCTGCCTTGGAAACCTTTAAATCCAACTGATATGTTTCCTACACTTGTTGATGATAACGATGGAGCCATTATTGCGGATCAAACATCTCAGAGTTCTTTTTCAATTAGGCCCTTGGCTGATAAAACTAATATGATCTTACGAAAACTCAAAGGGCTGGAAAAAGAGGTACAAAACATGATGACTTCAATTAATAACATCTCTGACTTATTTGATCATATTGACTAGAGGATGAAAGAACACTTCGATCATTCTGGACATCTTGAGGCTAGTTTCATACAGCTTATGAGAAAGAAATGATGGATAGAAGAAGATTCTACTGAAGAGTTTCCTTACGGAGCCTTCTATAATCTTTTCGTTCATTTACGTTCAATGGGTGATATTAGAGAAGAGTTTAGCACTGATCCTGGCGAGTAGAAGATGTTCATTTCTGCTTATGTGTTGAATTAGTTTAAATTTAATTTTGTGTAATATGCACTTTTTTTATTTTAGATTTTGATATTTGATCTCAATATAGATGAGATTATGCATAGTTTGTTTGTTTTCGGCATTTTGAGTGTTGTGGTTTGGATTGCGACGCTGAATTTTATGTATTAAGGTTGAGAAAATACCTTGTTATAATGTTGAGTACGAATATTGTAAACACTTGGATTTTATATAAAAATTGTGATGTTTTGTGTTGTGTGAATTTATTTGAGTTAAAATAATATCTAATCACAACAAAATATGTTTAATCGATTGACCAGTCAACGGCCACTATTCACCGTCCCCTTCCTCTAAACTTCAAAAAAAACTGACCTAGGGCTTGAGAGATCTTGGATTTGAAGCATTTTCAACCAATTTTGACACCAGATTTCATCTTCCCTTGGTAAGAGCTTCACTCCCATGCAAAAATTTTTTATTTTCACCATGTATTTCTTCCACATTTAGGAATTTTGAAAAAATTGAAATATAGAGAAAATAGTTGGAAGAAATTCATGGAATTCATTTTAGATTACTTTAAGTCGCCTTTGGAAGCCATTTTAGTGTTATTTTGGAATTTAGTTGAGATTTTTGTAAATTTGATAGATCTAGAAATGGCTCCATGACAAAAGAGGAGACTTGACTTTGACGAGACACGATTTGTGAACGTTAAGGCTCAGTCAAGACAACTTTATCATCAAAGCAAAAAAATTCATCAAGGATAAAGTTTTCAAGAATCCGGGAGAAGTGGAACAAATAATTAAAGAGCGAAGATGGGAAAATTTTTATTATTCAACAAACAGAGCTGCAGTAGAAGTTGTAAAGGAATTTTATGCCAACTTGGCTCAGATAGAAGATGGACCTATAAAGGTTAGAGGATTTTTAGTTGATTTTAATGTTGCTCAGATAAATTCTTTCTATGAAGTGCAAGATCCACATACCAGCGATTATGATATGTTTGGAAAAATGCAAGGACCGCTGGAGGATGTGATTAACTTTCTCACTGATGGGAAAGGGACTTGGAAAATGAAGCAGCGTGAACGGGTAAACCTTCCTCTTTCTTTGTTGAATGCAACCTCTAAGGCTTGGCACTATTTTATTTGCTCTTCTTTTCTACCTACTTATCATCATAGTAAAGTTTCAAGGGATAAAGCAGTTCTGAATTTTTGTATTCAAAACAATAGAAGTATAAATGTGGGAAATATTATTTATAAAAACATATTAGCCATTGCAAAAAGTGAAACAGGAGGAGGACTAGGACATCCTGGTCTAATTTATGCACTCGCAACTGTTCTGAGAGTATAGGCTGGAGATGATGAGGAATGGGTTGAACCTATGAAACCCATTAAAAATGCTAATATAAAGACTTATGAATCCCACGAAGGATGGAGACCTGGGACTAGGAGCTCTGCACCTTCGACTAGTAGGGATATTCCCTCTACTAGATATGACCCTCCTACCTATAGTTCTCCTACACTTTATGACTTGATGAATGAACTGACTCTGCAGCGGAAAAGTTTTGAGAAGATTGATGAAAGGTTGGAGCATATAGATCAGAGGATTGGAGGATTAGAGCGGAGGCACGATTATGACAGTGAATATCTCCAGAGGCATTCTGAGTTTTAAATAGCTTAATATGATGCTGAGGATCGTTATAGGACAGAGGAGCTTGATGTTATATTTCCTAAGTGCCCTCGTTATACTCACTACCAGCCTACTCCACCTGCTGAACAAGGAGATGAGGATATAGTTTGGGATTTTGATGTTGAAGATTAGATTCTATGATTAGATACTAGTGTTATGTGTTTTTTTGTTTTCTTCAATTTAGTATTGTTGTTTAGTTTATGTATTTTTTATTATTATGTTTTGTAAGTCATTTAAACTATGTTGTGTAAGTTAAATTTGTGTAGCTGTAAATTTTCATATTTCAGACTGTGATTGTAACGTTGAAATTAAATTAGTAAAATATATGTGGATGTTGTGTTAATTGTGCTTAGTACTTTAATAGGTAAAGTAATTAAATGTAGTAAGAAATTGTGTTAGTATTTTGTACTTATTTCAAAATTTCCTTACCCAGCAAATTCTCTAAATGTTATATGTGTGTAGAAAGTCTTAAAAGTACAGGTTAACGTGATAAGAGGAACTCGCGTAACTTCAAAAGAAATACCTAAAATACCGAAGGTATGATTTAAATTTACAGTATTTTTTTCTTTCCACCTATATGATTGGATAGAAAAATTTAAGTTTGGGGGAGGGAAAAACAAAATTTAACTATTAAATGTTCTTAATTAAATATTTTCAAAAAAAAGTTATTATAAAAATGATTTTCTCGTAGTGAATTTAATTCAAGAAACTAGAATTAATTTATTTAACTATTATAGAAGGTTAAAAGAAATATTTTTAGTGATTAAACTAATTTTGTGGATTAAGATATTTGGAATAAGAGGATAAGAATATAGTTAACTATTTAAAGTAAGGAAAACTATATTTTAAAATATTAAATTCTTAAGTATTTAGTTGAGAAAGAAAAGATTGAAACTCAATGATGTAAAAACCATGAACTACATATAAGGTAAAGAAATATTTCAAGTTTCAAATTTAGGAAGAGGAAAGTGAAGTTCAAAATTATTAACAGGCTATCCAGATATAGTAATCTTGACTTGAAAAAGAAAGAAGAAGGATTGAAAAACAATCCCTGAAAAGAAAAGAAAAAAAATATATAGGATTGAAACACAATCCAAATAAAATGAAAAAGTAAGTGAGGAGAAGCTTGAGGAGATGTCTTATCAAAAAATTGGCTTCATTTGAATCAACCTAAAGGATAAACTCAGTTACATTTCTGAACTTATATATATCGATTGGTATTTTACTAAGTAGTGTTTTCATGAATTTCCTATCATCTGAATATCCCAAGTAATTTAATATTGTAACATATAATCATTCTTGAAATAAATAGAAGACTAGAAGTCCTAAACTTGATGACTAAATAACCTGACATCTATAGAATTAATTAAATTATCTAAAAATCTTTCTAATAAGCTTTACTATAATATTTATTTAAATCAAATTCATAGTATTTCTGAATTAAAGCTTTACTACAAATAATCATTACTTTTATGTAGTAACAAGATTACTTAAGGACAAGTAATAGTTAAGTTTAGAGGATTTTGACCAAAGAAAAATGTATAAAGAAATTCGTACTGATTTTATATTAATTTTTGATGATATTGCACTTTAAAGAAAAATATTTTCTATGTTTTATTGTAGGTATGAAGATTTATAGATAATGGAGCAAAAAGATGAGAAAAGGAACGAATCTGGAACAAAAAGGACCAAATGAGACAAAATTTAAACTTGGCCAATGACGGCGAGGAATAGGCCGCCGACGGCGTGTTTTTCCCGAGAGCATGCAAATATATTATAATGGATCTCACCGACGGCAAGATCGAGCCCGCCGACAGCGAGCCTGAGCAGTTAGCCTATGTTCTAGAAGCCCGCTGACATCGCCAATGAGCCCGCCGAAGGCGAGAAGGTCGGTTCAAGCAAGATTCATTGAATCTGGACGCTTTTTGAAGAGGTGCTTAAGCAACCTTTGGAAATATCTCTCCCTCTTTAAAAAGAGATGAATTTAGGCTGAATGTGTGTCCTTTTTAAGTGTCTTTTTAGTGTCTTTAGTGTCTCCAAAGTGTCATTAGTGTGTGTAAGTGTGTTCTAGAGAGTATAATAGTGAGTTTAGTTGAGTGTGTTGCACAAGAAGGAAGATTCATAGGAACTTTAAGGAGTCTGCTTGGGGAGAAAAATTGAGATAATTTGTGTTTATTATTTTGTAACTTTGATTTTATATGAAATCCAAGTTTTGTGTTATTCTTTCTATGCACTCTGAGTAGTCTTCTCTGTCTTTCTCCTTGTTTTGAGATTTTATGAAATGGAAAATTGAATTAATTGTGCCTAAAATATTCAATAAAAATTGTGATAATCTTTTTACTTAAATTTTAATTTACTTTCAATTTGGCCAATTGATCTACTAAAATCTGTTGATTTCACAACTAAAGTAAAGATTCCATCCGAGATTTGGGGAGGTCAAAGTCCTTAAAAGGAGTGTGCAAATAAATAGGGAAATATTATTTATTGGGCGTAGAATTGAAGATTTTAGAGTGACAGACTAAAATCCTCAATTCGGTTCTATAGTTTGGGTGTTGAAGTGTAGATGTTAGCCCTCAGATGAGGGGAACGTGGGAACTCCGAAGTGAGAGCTGAGTATCCTCCCAGTCCTAGCCGCGATTCGGCAACTAAGCATAGGATTAGTCAATATTATTTATGTCCGGACTCGTAGGGTAAAGAATAGGAATGCTCCTATTCGACACAGAGTATAATTCTAACTAATTTGATTATCCATTCACTTAATTCTCTTAACAAGGGGAGAGATACTTTTCTATATTGCAACTTCTCATTCAATATTAGTTGTAGAATTTAGAATAATTGTTCTTTATTTATGTTTACTAGATAGTAATTTCAACTGCTGTAATTAGTTCATAATCTCTAACTTCTCTGTGGGATCAATATCTAGGACTCCATTAGAGCCTTGTATTATTTGAACGATAAGTATACTTGCGTTGATAAGGGGTAACTTTACTATTATTGAATATTATCTTATTTTTACATTTGTTAACACTTATAAATTTACGCACCAACACCCCTGTGTCAGTGCTTTAATAGGATAATCTACAGTCATTTTTGAAATGAATAGAAGGCTATAACTCTTAGACTTGATTACTAGGTAGCCTTACACCTGCAGAATTTACTTGAATTATTCAAAGATCATTCTAAAAATTTTATTGTTGTACTTATCTAAGTCAAAATTATAGTATTTTAGAAAGAAAGTTCAGTGCAGTGGATCATTATTTTATGTATTAACTAAATTACTTGAGGACAAGTAATAGTTAAGTTTGTGGGATCTTGATCCACTAAAAATTTGATAGTTTTTTAATGTCCATTCCATACCTATTTTTTATGATATTGCACTTTAAAGAAAGATATTTTTCATGATTTCATGCAGGTACAATGATTTTAGGCCTTTAAATCAAAAGGAAATGAAAAGGAGCAAATTTAGAGCAAAATGGAGCAAAATATATTTTATTGAACTAGCTCTAAATGGCGCTGTCACCAGTGCCGGACCATGCCAATTTACAAAGACTTTTGGACCAGAAGGCGGAAAATAGTGCCGGATGGCGCCCTATCCTGCTTCGAACCGCACCCTATCCCGATTTCAAACTAGATTCAATGTATTTTGTCGGATTTTGGAGGGATGCTTGAAGAAACTCTTGGGAAATCAGTTATGGCCCGAATTTAAATTATTTTAGAGCCAAGTTTAGTGAGGGGGAGAGTCTAGAGTGTGAGGGAGTGAAGAGTGCTTGTGTCTTTTCTTTGGTTTAGGAAATCTAGGGTTTGTGTGTTCTTTTCTAAGGAGTGTAGGAGGAGAGGAAAAGTGAGAGATTTCTCTTCCTTACTCATCTGAAGAGATAATTGTGTGTTGTTGTAAAAAAGAAGAGGAGTCAAAGGAATTCCTTGAGATTCGTTTGGGGAAGAGTTTGAGATAAGTTATCTTTTCTTTACTTTGTTTGTATGACGTTGCTTTTATATATAAAATCCATGTTTTGTCATCCTTTCCTCATGAGTCTTGAGTAGATTTCTTTGTCTTCATCCTTTTCATGTGATGTGTTGATGTTGTGATATGTCAATGATATGTCGATTTATTGTGGAGAATTTGTGATGACCTTTTCACTTCGTACTTCATTTACTTTTGATCTGGCCAATTAAATTGTTAAAACTTGTTGGGAAACATATGTTCCGAAAGGATTATCAGATCCACAACAAAAGTAAAGGTCACATTTAATGTCCATGAATGAGAGACGTAGTTCATGGGGATTGAGTGCAAACAAATAGGGAAATATATTTTGATGGGCGTAGAATTGGAGATTTTAGAGTGACAGTCTGAAATCCCCAATTTGGTCCTAGGGTTTGGAAACCAAAGTGAGAGTTAGCCTTCAAGGGAAGGGAAGTGGGAGCTCTCAAGTAAGAGTCAGTATCCTCCTAGCTTAACCACGAATTTGGGGACTGAATTTAGGATTAGCCAATGTTCTTTATGCGCTTGGAAAAGGGTAAAGAATGGGAATGCTCCTATTTGGCACAATACAATTTTATCACTGATCTATGTCACTAAATCATCACATTTTTATTAGAGAGGAGGAAGATTATTTCTTAGAACTGAACCTTGTTATAAATTTAGTCTTGTGTTAGTTTAACTTGCTAAAAAGTTAGAACGTACTTTACTAATTAGTAACTACAACCGTTTTTTCTCTTTTAATATTAGTAAATACTTGTAATCGTGTTGTGATTCATGAAGTGTTTTCTATGCTACATTATAGAATTTACTGCCTCTCTATAGGATCGATAACCAGGACTCCACTAGAGTCATGTATTACTTGAGCGATATGTATACTTGCATTTAATTGTGTGACTTGATAGAAAATTAAATCAATATATATATATATATAAATCTGAGTTCATAAATTTTGGCAATTTAAAAAGTTGCACCAGATAGCACAAAGCTTCTAATCCAATGGGGCTTCCGCTAGAAACACAAAAATCCTAACCTAATTCCTCTAACATCTAGACCTAAGGGCTCTAGGAATGAAACATCAAAAGTGATTGAGGAATTCCACCTGCACAATGGTTAATCGAAGTGTTTCTCTCATAGGAAGAGGCTCTCCTCACTGGAGAGAGTGATAAGGTTGCTGGATTTTGCCTTCGCCAAATTAATGAAGAAGCTCTTCTCAAATGAGAAGATAATGAAGTCAACGGAGTTTGCCTTCCACCTAGCAGTGATGAGTCGACTCGCGAGAATGTCACCAGATATGAAGAAGATGACTGGATTCCTTCTCTCAAGTGATGAAAAAGCTCTCCTTTCCTAAGAGAATATGAGAATTGGTGCATTTCTCCGTCTCCAAAGCAATGAAGAAGCTTTCCGCGCCGTCTCTGCAGAAGTCTTCGGAGATGAGGAAGCCGACTGGAAAAGTGGAAGAAAGGTTAGGGAAATGGAAGAAACAGGCTTGCCTTGGCTTCTCTTGAAGGAAGCAGAAGAATCGCCTTGAAAAATCCCCATGGAAGCTCCTTGAATGCTCTCCCTTAAGCCTTCTTCATCCTTAAGCTCCCCAGGCAAAATGACTATCGATCCTTGCAAATGAGCCCCTTCCCTTGGTTAAACTTGCCATAGGAAGAAGTCCAATGGACCCAAGCCTTTTTCCACTCTAGCATGGACTAAAATTGGCTCCCATGCCATTTTGGGTGAAAAAATAGGCAAATGGAGGGGTGACCACCGGTCATGGCCACCTTGCTGATGGGAATTTGGGGACTAAAGGTCAAAACCTTGAAATAGGTTCTGGCGGCATGGCCACGCCAGGCCCAAGCGTGGTTACAACACTATTCATGGTGTATGGAAGCAGGGGCCAACATGATCATGCCCAAGGCCCGTCATAATCACGTCGGGCGTTCTGTATGGCGGTGTGGCTACGCTGTCGTCGGGCAGACATGGGCGCCTGTTTTGATTTGGGTGTGGCTTCGCTTGAGACCCAACATAAATAAGTTAGGCTCTATGTTTAGTTAGCATGATCATGCCGCATTCAGGTGTATCCACGTCGGCATCAGGCAATTTGGGCTATTTTTACAGGCCTTGGCGTGGCCACGCTAGGTTTAGGCATGGTCTCACCATGGTTGGGCATGCCAAAGCCTGAATGTCGCGTGGTCGAACCCCAGAAAACTCAGGCTTCCAGAAAAGCTCTCCAAGGGGGTTTTTGACCTTGTGGGACCTCTGTAGCGTCGAATATAAGTATTTATGATCATGTGACCGCTGTGAGGGTCACGAATGCATCTTGCAAGCGCTCGAGAGGGTTAGTCGTACACGTGTCGCTCGGCATGACGATTCCACTCTTGAATCTGTTTGTCCAGGCCTTAAGCTTAAGGCACGAAGACATATGGAACAACCTTATTGATGGTCTATGTCATGAGAATATCTATATCAGCCAAATAAAACCATGTGCCATAAGAATGAATGTCAACACAAAGGATACCATAGGTGATGCTTGTTTGACCAAGATCGACTCGAAGCACAACTGTAGAAACCAACTATAGTGTCTTGTCACTCAACGAGGATGTTCCAGATATGTTGCATCAATTATGAATGTCAAAGCAACTAATTGGTTGAAGAATCATAGGGCTTCATATTTTTCATTATATATGTTTGTTTAGGCCGATATTTTTCATGTGGAAACATACCTAGCACATAAACTTCTATATTTACATAGAAAGCATTTTTGATTCCTTAGTACATATACTTGACAAAAGTATTTGAGCCTTTAAGAAATGGTTTAAAGCTATTTTTGATATGATATTAAATATGTGAGTGTTATGTACATAAATATCCCTCATTTTTTGTGGATATCTCTTAGGTTCTTATTTCCTGAAATTATCCCTTATAAAAAAATGTGTTATCTTTACGCAAATTTGTGAATAAGAATCTTAAAATAATAACTCGGGAGCTTTCTCATGAGAATCTTGTGTCATTTTTTAAGACTAATATATTTTTATTCTTATGCTTATGCAGATTGGAGAGCAATAGCTGATAGTATGATTCCTGGATTGGCTTTAATGGCACATAAGAACACATTTTTATTTATCGTGTTTAAATATGGTGGATATTAAACACTAGTTAAAAATCAATTGAAATAGATATAAGATAGTAGAAAATAGAGAACCGTTAAATGTCAACTTGAGACAGTGACTTTATATATATTGAATGAAGGGATTGAGTTCATTAGTCTTTTGTTTAGAGGACATAATTTTGATTTACATTACCACATATGTGGTACATAGCAAAAAGGTTATAAGATTATCACTAACGACATTGAAGTGATGAAAATGGTTATGCAATCAAGTATAAATGGTTGATTAGAGATGATGGTCACAATAGAAGATATCAAAAAAGTTAATATATGCTTGTATAGCTGAGAAATAATAAAATGAAGTAATATGTTATACTTTTACTACTGAAGATTTATTAATATTTATAATGTTTACACCGATCATGAGGCTTATAGTGAGGAGTTGTTAATAACCCACGATAATGAAGATAAATATTTATTGGTTTGGAACCATTTTTCTAATTTTCAAAGTTTCAAATAAACTCTGAGATCTAATGTCACCGGGAAAAAAATATAAGTGAATATTACAAAGTAATGAATCTTAAGATTTTGTTGCATGTTCATACCGAGGTTGTCTTTGGAGGTAAAGTGACAAAATATGTAGATGGCAAAATCTTTGAGGTGTGAGGATTGAAACTAACACGTTTATGCCCATGTGTGAATAGGGAATGCATCAATCTCTTGGTTAAAATAACAATTACTTAAAGAGCACATAAGGTTTGTTTTTACCCTATATGAGATTATAAAGGTCAAGAGAATTAGCTCGATAGAGTATTTTGGTTATGTTATTGATAATTATATATAGGTACCAACATTGCAAGTGAAGCTCATTAATAGAACTCCAGAATTGCATATTAAAGTATTTATGGTAGATATGATCCATTCTTCGGGAGGTTTTATGTAAGCTTTATGGTTTGCATCAATGTTTTTTAATAGGCTGTAAATATTTGATTAGACTTGATGTGCTTGTCATTTAAATTCGAAGTGCATAAAAATTTTATTATCTATGGATTCATTATATGGTGATAATAGATTATTTACAGTAGCATTTGAAGTTGTGAAATCTGATTCAAATTAATCTTTGAAAAGATTCTAATAAAATTTCATAGAATCAATTGACACCAACTTATAGAACCTAGCATTTATATCAAATATGGTGAATGACCTCAAAAAATGGAATCACCCAAGTATTTTCAGATACATAACATACGGTGTGTTTAAGTCATTTATGGAAGAAATTGAAAATATTTTACATTGTAATGATATTTATAAAAGTAAAGATTTAGTGCGGTCAACTGTTAATGCATATATTAAACACTAATTTAATTGTAACATTGACCCACAAATTTATATTATGATATTTTAATTTGATTGCAATGAAGCCAAAAACTTGACCCCGCTATATTATATGTATAGAATTGTAATTCATGTTGTGGATGCTACGCAAGTATACGTATCGTATCAAGTAATACGAGGCTCTAAGTGGAGTCCTGGTTATCGATCCCACATGGAAAGAGAAAATTAAATAACAACTAATTTTAAAATAATAATAATAATAATAATTTTTTAATAGTATACAAAAATTTGGAGTTCTAAATTTAAGCGCAATAAAGTAAACTAAGTATTCTAATCAGGTAACTTAACTAAGTAGAAAATTAATACTAATTGCAAGTGCAGGAAATAAAACTAATTGCTAAATAAGTTTTAACTATTCAGAAAAAGTATCTTTCCCCTTATTTTAGAAATTTAAATGATTGATGAAATTAAATAGATAATGTTAAGGTATTGTGACAAATAGGAGCATTCCTATTCTTTACCCTTTGGTCCAGTGTAAAGAATATCGACTAATCCTATGTTTGATTACCGAATCTGCGCTAGTCTGGGAGGATACCGACCGCCACTTCGTAGCTCCCACGTTCCCCTCGCCTGAGGGCTAACATCTACACTTCAGCTCTCAAACAATAGGACCAAATTGAATATTTTAGTCTGTCACACTAAAATGCTCAATTCTACACCCAGTGATATTATTTCCCTATTTATTTGCACCCTCCTTTCAAGGCATTTGAATTTCCCCGAATATCAGATGTAATTTTTACTATAGTTGATAATCAACATATTTTAACGAATCAAATGGCCAGTTTGAAAAGTAAATTAATTTTTAAGTAAAAATTATCACAATTTATTAATATATAAAAGTATCTCTATTTTTAGTTCATCAAATCACTTAATTTCATAAACAAGGAGAAAGACTAAATAAACTACTCATAATGCATGAAAACTAAACTAAGCATGGATTTCATTTAAAGTTAAAAACAATAAATACAAATACTTATCTTAATTTATCCCCAAGCAGACTCCTCGCAGTTCCTTTGACTCTTCCTTTCAGTACAGCACGACTCACTAACTCACTAAATACTCACTAAACACTCAAAATACTTCACTTATAACAAAGACTGCACTAAGACACACTAAGGTAACACAGAAGTAACACACAAAAGACTTAATTTCAGCTTCTATATATAGAGGTGAGCAAAGGACCAAGAGGTGTGTAAGCATCCTTTCAAAAAGTGTCCAGGTTCAATGTATCTGCACCATTTGAACTAGCTCGCCGTCGGCGACGAACTACCTCGCTGTCGGTGAGGTTTCTAGAAGATCTTCAACCGCTCTAGCTTGTTGTCAGCGGGCTCGGGCTCGCTGTCAGCGAGACAGTTATAAATTCTTTAGAATTTTCTTCTCGTAACCTCGCCGTCGGCGGGCTCGATCTCGCCGTCGGCGAGTTCAAGACTAAATTGTATGATTTTGCTCCAAATTCGCTTCTTTTTATGATTTTTGCTTTTATCACCAAAATTCTTCATTCCTGCAATAAAATAAAGAAAATACCCTTCTTTAAAGTGCAATTTCATCAAAAATAGGTATGAATTTCTTAATAAAATTTTCAGCGATCAAAATCCCCCAAACTTACTTATTACTTGTCCTCAAGTAATTTTAGTACTACATAAAAATAATGAGTTTTATAATAAGATTTTTCAATTTAAATAACTATGAATTATATTAATTAATATCATAATAAAGTTAAATAAAAATAATTCATGTAATTTAATCAATCTTATAGAAATAAATTATTTAGTTATCAGGTCTAAGATTTATAGCTTACTATTCATTTCAGGAATGACTATATTAAAAAGAATAAATACTTAAGATATTCATATGATAAGAAATTCAAAAAAATACTATTAGGTAAAATTCTAATCCATAAACATAAGTTTGGAAATATCTAAGTTTTTCCCTTTAGTGTTAAATCAAATGAAGCTCAATTTTTGATAAGGCATCTCCTCAAGCTTCTCCTCATTTTTCTTTTTTCTTTTTTTTTTTCTAATTGAGGATTATCGTATCCTGGAGAGATCTGTTAATAATTTTGAACTTCATTTTCATCTTCCTAAATTTGAAACTTAGGAATATTTCTTAGCTTATATATACTTCATAGTTTTTACTTTATTGATTTTCAATCTTTTCTTTTTCACTCGAATACTTAAGAATTTAAATTTTAGAATATAGTTTTCCTTACTAGAAATAGTTTTACTATATTCTTATTCCCTTTAACCAAATATTTTATTCTATTTAATTAATTAAAGTAATAGAAATATTTCATTTAACCTTTTATAATAATTAAATAAAATAATTCATATTAAATCAAATTGAAAGATTTGCTATAAAAATCATTTTATAATAATTTGAAAAATAGAAATTGAGAATAAGTTAATAACTAAATTTGTATTTTACTCTCCCCCCAAACTTAAATTTTTATATTTATTCTAAATAATGAATAAGAAGGAAAGTAAATAAATCATACCTTTGAAGTTTAGGTATTTCTTTTTTTTTCTTTGAAATTTTTGCAGGCTTTTTCATTTTTCATTGAACCTGTACTGTTAGTATTCTTCATATATATATAACAGATTTAAAGAAAAGACTCATGATCCACTTTTAGTATGTATGCAATTTATGTTTATAACAACGGCACCAAAAACTCGATTCCGCTTTAAATATACATATATGATTTAACGCATAACGCATTCACGCAAGATACGTATCGTATCAAGTAATACAGTGGATCTAGTGGAGTCTCCGTTATCGATCCCATTGTGGAAGTTTTTACCGTATTTGTTATCGCCTAAATTTAAAGGAATTACTTACTAATATAGTAAACTAAAATTAAAAGTAACTATCGCAACTAAAGTAAACTAATGCTTGAAATAAGTTGATTTAAATAATCTCGTAAAAAAGTATCCTTCTCCTTGTTTTTAGAAAATTAAGTGAATGATGAATTTAAATAGAATTTTTAAATTGTATTGTGACAAATAGGAGCATTCCTATTCTTTACTTTATCCAGCAAGAACATCGATTAATCCTATGTTTGATTACCGAATCATGGCCAGCTCGGGAGGATATCGGCCGCCACTTCGTAGCTCCCACGTTCCCCTCACCTCGAGGGCTAACATCTACACTTCGATTTAAATGTTAGGACCGAATTGAGTATTTTAGTTCCGTCACACTAAAATATCCAATTCTACGCCCGATAATTAATATTTCCCTATTTATTTTGCACCCGCCTTCCAAGGCTTTTCGACTCTCCATGAATATTGATGTAATTTTTACTATAGTTGATAATTCAACATATTTTAACTACCCAATTCGTCGCATTGAAAGTAAATTAAGTTTTAAGTAAAAATTATCACAATTTATTTTTTAATATTATATTATGTGCTTCTATTTAATTTCATCAATCCGCATAATTTTCATAAACAAGGAGAAAGACTAAGAAAACTACTCAAAATGCATAAAAATAAACAAAGCATGGATTTCATTTAAAGTTAACAACAATAAACAAAGATACTTATCTTAATTCTCCCTCGCGTACCTCGAGGTTCCTTTCGACTTTTCCTTCTGCAAGACAAAGAAACTAAATAGCACTCAATTAAACTAATGAACTCACTAAACACACTCAAACTAAATTAAACTCACACAAATGACACTTAAGAAAATGAAAAGAGACTAAGACTCTCTAAAAATGTATACCTTAGGACACTGTATTCGGCCTCATTTGCGAGGTAAGTAAAGGTCCAAGGGGCGCTTAAACACCTCTTCAAAAAGTGTCCAGTTCAATGTATATGCATTTTGAACTAGCTCGCCGTCACGGAAACGACTCGCTCACGTGGCCGAGAAGGTCTTCAAACCACGCGATCCGCCGTCGGCGGCTCGGCTCGTCGGCGAGGTAGTTGCACCCTTCATACCCCTCCTCACGATCTCGTCGTCGGCGGCCTCGATCTCACCGTCGGCGAAGTAGTTATATTTGCATGAATTTCCTCCTTTTGATCCAAATTTAAGTTCCATTTCATGCTTTTTGCTTCCATCACTTATAAATCTTTATTCCTACAATAAAATAAAGAAAAATACATTTCTTTAGCAATTTCATCAAAAATAAATATATGAATTTCTACGTATTTTTCTCTGTGATCAAAATCCCCCAAACTTAATTATTACTTGTCCTCAAGTAATTTTAATACTAAATAAAAATAATGATTTCTATAATAGAATTTTTCAACTCGATAAGATATGAATTAAATTTAAATAACATTATAATAAAGTCAATGTAAATATTTCTAAGTAATTAAATTAACTTTATAGAGATAAGATTATTTAGTTATCAACTCTAAGATTTCTAAACTTTCTATTTATTTCGTGAATTACTATATTTAAAATAGTAAATTACTTAAGATATTTAGATGACAGAAGTTCAAGAAACATTATTTAGTAAAATACTAATCCATAATATAAGTTTAGAAATATAATTAAGTTCTTACCCTAGGCTGATTCCATTAGCTAATTTTTGATAAGGCATCTCCTCAAGCTTCTCCTCACTTATATTTTTCTTTTCTTTTCTTTTCTTTTCTTTTTTTTTCTTTTTCAAGTGAGGATTACCGTATCCGGATAGCCCGTTAATAATTTTGAACTTCAATTTCTTCAAATTAAACTTAAAATATTTCTTTGCTTATATATATTTCATATAAACTCTTTATCATCGAGTTTCTATACTTTCTTTTTCACTTAAATACTAAGAATTTTCAATTTTTAGAATATAGTTTCCTTACTTTAAATAGTTTACTATATTCTTATTCCTTTAACCAAATATCTTATTCCATTAATTAATCAATTACTAGAAATATTTCTTTATCTTTATATAATAATTAAATAAAGTAACTCATATTTATCAATTGAAAAATTACTATGTAAAATCATTTAATAATAAATTTTTTAAATAAATTTCGAGAACAATTTAATAATTAAATTTGTATTTTTACTCTTCCCCAAACTTAAATTTTTCTATCTATACTACATAGTGAAAAAGGGAAAGTATATAAATAAAATTCATCATACCTTTCGAGCTTTAGGTATTTCTTTTGAAATTTTCTGTGCTTTTTCATTACTTTCATTAACCCGTGTTGTTAGTATTCTTCCACATATAATATTTAAAAAGAAAGTGTTATGGATGGAAATTTTAAAATAAGTATCAAACATAACAAAGAAAACATAATATGTTAATACACATACATTTAAAATTTAAACAATACATTAAAGAAAGACTAACATCCTATATATATAAAAATCTTGCAACTCACTTAACACACAATAAATTTAATATCAACGTCAAGCAAACAAACAACATATCAAGTCCAAAGTCCACGTAAAGTACTAAAATATTACATACGTAAATAATAAAGTTTGCAAAACAACAAATCTAAACAAACCAAACAAACTAAAAAAAGACTTAATCTTCTACATTAAAATCCCAAACTATGTCATCTCCCCGATCTCTAGCCGAGATGGCCGAGCAGTTTGCACTGCCATCAATCTGGGCACTCAGAGCATAACATCTAAATCACCACTTCTATATCGACGCCGCCTTCATAGTATGCAATCTCGTACTCTCGAATGTCGCCGGAGATATTCGCTATCATAATCGTGTCTTCTCTCCAAGCCCGATCCTTTTCGATCTATATGCTCAAATATTCTTTCCATATTTTCTTCAAATATCTCAAAACTTCTTTCTACTCAAAGGGTTAACTCATTCATCGCATCCTCAAGGTAGGAGTGGTGTACCGAGGGGTGGTTCATAACTAGTAGGTATATCTCTACTCAAGAAGGTACATAATCCCCCTTGTCTCAGATCTCCATCCTTCATAGGATTCATATTTCTTTATATTAGCCCGAGTAAGGGGTTTCATAGCTCTATCCATTTCTCATCATCTCTCGCTCTACCCTGCACTGGCAAAGTGCATGATAAGACCAGATGTCCTAGTCCTCCTCCACTTTCATTTCTATGGCGACTAATATGTTTTTATATATAATATTTCCCACATTAATACTCTTCAGTTCCGAATACAAATTAATCGTTTATCTCGTTACCCTCACTATGGTGGTAGGTAGTAAATAAAAGTAAACAAATAAAATAATGCCAGGCTTTAGATGTCGATTTAGCATAGAAAGAGGAAAGTTTACCCGTTCCCGCTGCTTTATCTTCCAGACTCTTTTCCATCAGTGAGGAAGTCGATCACTTTTCCAAAGGGTCCTTCCATAGTTCCAAAAGTTTCATACTCGCCGGTGTGTAGTTCGTACTTCATAATAAGCGTTTATTCTAAAGAAATAAATCCACAAAAAATCCTCTAACCTTAACCGGTGCAATCTCAACCTGTGTTAAGTTCGTATAAAATTCCTTCACAACTTTTACAAACAAGCCTGGTCACGTAACAAAAATTTTCCCCATCCTCGCTCCTTTATAACTCACTCTACTTCTCCTCCGTGATTTTTGAAAAACTCAATTCCGTATGCACTTTCTCGTCGAATATTTTGAAAATATCGAGTTTGTGCTCTTGCATTAATGAATCGGGTTTCATCATAATCTATTCGTCGCTTTTGTGGAGCCATTTCTCGATCTCAGGAAATTTACAAAAATTTTAACTAAACTCCCAAATATTACTAAGAAGGCTTCCTACAACAACTAAAATCCATTTAAATCACCTCTATGAAATTCTTCCAAGTATTTTCTTCACATTTCAAAATTTTTCAAAATATCCCAATGTAGAAGAAATTCATGGTGAAAATCAAAATTCTTGCATAGGAGTGAAGCTCTTACCAAGGGAAAAATGAAATCCGGTGTCAAAAGTGTTGAAATCGCTTCAAATCAGATCTCTCAAGCCCTAGGTCAGCTTTTTCGAAAATTGAGGAAATGGATGATGAATAGTATCGTCGATCGGTCAAATATAGGTTTTTTTGCGTTCTCGCTGTCAGCGAGGTTTTTCTCGCCGTCGGCGAACTAATTAATTCCATAAGGCAAAGTTTCGGAAAATCATTTACAAGGCCTTTGCCTTCATTGCTGGCCGGTTTTTCATTGCCGGCGAGATAATTCTCGCCGTTGGCGAGGTTCCAAAAATTTTAAATTTTTGAAATTCACAATCATTTTCAACTCGAATTACCTTTAATCAATCTTCGATCACTTAATTTAATAATAATACAAAGATTAGATACTTATACTCACAAAAAGTCACACAACACAAACAATATAACTTTATAAATGAAATCCACAAAACTTACAATTTTCACACCGACAACTTCACACATACTTAACTTAAATGTTCAAATCCATAACATCGCATCGCAATCCAAACCACAACACTCTAAATGTCGAGACATAACAATTTACAAATAATCTCATCAAATTCGAGATGATCAAATCAAAGTTCGACTCATAATAAAACTTAACTCCAAATCAAACACACACATATATATACAAATATAACAAAAACATAGAAATATTTCCTACTCTTCAGTGTCTGAACTAACATCTTCTCTGACATTTCCGATGCAACGCAAAAGACAACAATTCAGGAAGGGCCCTCGAAAGGGAATTCTACAATAAACATTCTTCATTAATTCAGTCCTTTATGTCTTAGTAAATGAATAAACTGGCCTCCAGATGTCCAGTATGATCAAAGTGCTCCTTTCATTCTCCAATCAATATGATCAAACATATCAGAGATATTGTCAATGGAATTCATCACATTTTGCAATTCTTTCTCCAATCCTTTAATCTTCTTCGTAATGAAATTAGTCTTACCGCAAAGGGCCTTGCTAAAGGATTGTTCTGTGATGCTCTGTCAGAAATAACGGTGATCTCATCATTGTTATCCAAAGTGGGAAACATATCAAGAGATCTAGGGGTTTCCATGGTAAAAAGTACTTTTTCCCAAGCCTCATAAGAAACTTGGTATTAACTCGCATAAAGCAAATATAAAAGAGATGGGTGTCCAAGTCCATGCACCGACCCATGCACAATTAATTCCAATGCAAACTTTACTATTATTGATCCAACATCGATAGGTAATCCAATTTGAATACGTAGTTTAAAATAAATTTCCTCATTCCTTTTCAAACTTTATTTACTCTCATGGTAGTAATAATTTTGATGATATAAAGAAATGTCGCTAAGCTGAGACGTGTTTAGAAGTGATGCGTAAAACTGACATACCCGTCTTCTCGTAACTCTCAATCATCCGGTTCATCGGTTAGGTATCTCAGATCTCGTTCCATATTGTATCTTGAAGGCACAAAAGTCGGAATAATGACAAACAGAGGTATTTTCTATAGAACACAATTCATTTACCCTTACAGAGTAAATGTTACCCATCTTCCTCTGACGTACACATTTCCATTGTTGATCACATGTAAATTAGAGTAAAACTCTTTAACTACCGGTATAACTACGTCGTGAAGTTGTATAACAAAATACCTCCCAATGCCGCCGTGCGATCATTTCTTCGATTTTTGTAGTAGAATCTTCTACCCTCTATCAAGAATCCTCTTTCTTTTCGATAAGTCTTTTCTTCATCAAGCCTTTGTTGAAGATTCGCTCGTGCCTCCGAACTCGACGAATTCTTTCCGTTTGAAAACTTTAGTTTTCGTGGTTTCTGTGAATTTGGAAGCCATTTCGATGGAATGGATTTATCTCTAGTCGTTCCTAAGGAAGAAAATGTAAATCGGATTTGGAATAATTTCTTACGAAGGAATGGCTTAGATCCGTCCAAAACCGCACGAAAATCTTTAAGAAACCAAATTTTTAATTGCCTCGCCTTCGGCGAAGTTCTCTCCATCGGCGACTTGCTTATAAACCGAATTTGCGGAATGGTCCACGATCTCACCGTCACGGTTCGAGTTTCGCCGTCTCGTGAGATTCGTAAAAATCGCCCATTTTCGCTCGTTCGAATATTTTCTGATCTCATCCAATAGGTTCAGTTTTTGTGATGATTCTAATAAAAATTGAAAGTAGTAAGATTTGTTTTAATAATATGTGCTCACTAATACGTAGACATTTAAAAATAAAAGACTACTATGAGTTGCCTCCCATAAAGCGTTTCAGTTTAAACACGCCACCAATTCCAATTCAGTTAGTGTTCAGGTTGACTAAGCATTAAAACCTCTTTAAAATTTGGTCGTCTATTTTCGAAATATGGTTTTAATCTATGTCCATTTACTTTAAATCTAAGTGTCCTCGTTGATCTTCAATTTCTATAGTTCCATATGAAAATATTCGAGTTATGGTGAAAGGTCCTAACCATCGAGATTTCAATTTCCCAGGAAATAATTTCAATCTAGTATTATAAAGCAAAACTTCTTGTCCTGGTTCAAAATTTCTCTCGATTAATTTTCCGATCATGCCATAATTTCATCCTTTTCTTTATAAATCTTATCATTATCATATGATTCATTCCTTAATTCTTCCAATTCATTTAATCGCAACAATCTCTTCTCACCAGCCTTTCTTTCATATTATAATTAAATTCTTTTAATCGCCCAATATGTTTTATGTTCTAATTCAACCGGTAAGTGGCAAGTTTTCCATATATAAGCCTGTAAGGAGTCATTCCTAACTGTGAATTTTATAAGCAAATTCCGTATGCCCATAATGCGTTGTTCAGTCTTATAGACTAGTCCGATCCGTTATAATTTACAAACACTTTTCTAATATACGCTTAATTTCTAGATTAGAAACTTCAACTAATCCACTAGTTTGTGGATGATAAGCAGTTGATATCTTATGCAAAATATTATACTTTTCTACTAGTTTGCGAATATATTTGGTTTCTAAATGAGTTCCTCCGTCAATGATAATCACTTCGCATTCCAAATCTAGTAAAAATATTTTTCATTAAAAATTTTGAAACACTTTTAGCATCACACATAGATAAAGCTTTGTGCTTCAATCCATTTGGAAACATAATCAAGAGCTACTAATATATATGAGTTTCCAAATGACGCAACAAAAGGTCCCATGAAATCTAATCCTCAAAACATCAAAAATTTCAACTTCTAATATAAAATTCAGAGGCATTTCATTTTTCTTTGATATGTTTCCTACTCTTTGGCATTTATCGCAGGTTTTTATATATCTATATACATCTCTAAATAGAGAAGCCAAGAGAATCCGTATCAATTTATACGTTAGCGTATCCGTTTCGAGGACTTCAACTCAATGAGTTACCTTATAGATGGAGAGGCAATAAAAATTTTGGTTGTAAACATCTTGAGTTATCTGCTGAAGCACGTAACATGAGACTTGGTTTATGCTCTGATGGCTTCTTAACATATAGTCAGACTATGTTACACTACTCTTGTTGGCTAGTGATCATCGCACCATACAATATAACCCCTGAGATGTGGATGACTGTGCCCTTTTTATTCTTGCCCTTGATTATACTAGGTTAAAGTAGCCCTAATGAATTGATGTATATTTGCAGTCATTGATAGATGAGCAACAAATTCTTTAGAAAAAATGTATCATGGCATATGATGTTACCTTGAAACATAATTCTTTGATGAAATCATCATTAATTTATACAATAAATGGTTTTTTAGTGTATGAAATGATATGTAGGTGGAGCACTACTGGAAAGTTAGCATGTTCATATTGCATGAATTCATCTGAGGCAATCACACTTTAGTTTCAGGAAAATTCATGGTTTGACTATCACCGTATGCTTTTAGATATTGAACATCCCTTGAAGAGAAACATGAATACATTCAGAAGAAACAAAATTGCAAAATCAACATCACCTCCTATAGTATCTAAGAAAGATTTATTTCAGCTTATCAGTGACATTCTGAAGGTCATTGTTTACTCCGAGCTATTTTCACATTATCTATTAGGGTTTGGTGTTACTCATAACTAGACAAAGAAATCTATTTTTTTAGATTTGTATTATTAAAAGGATAATATGAACAAACATAATCTCGATGTAATACACATAAAGAAAAATTTCTTCGAAAATATCTTTTACTCTTTGATAGATGTTTAAAAAAAACTAAGGATAATGTGAATATAAGGCTAGATTTTAAGGAGATTTGTAAAAGGAGGGAGTTGGAGATTCAAAAAACTACACATATAAGGTTTTAAAGTCTAAAGCAAAATATTCTCTTACTTTGGCGCAGCATAGATTAATTTGTGAGCGACTTCAATCATTAAAATTCTCGAGTAGATATCCTTCAGATGTAAGTTGGATTAATGGAGACAGAAAATTTATTTGGAATGTAAAGCCTCGACTGTTATATTTTTCTCTAAAATTTGATGGCAACCACATTTAGCTGCTAATCGAGCAAAATTTTAAATACAGTGATTGAAATCATTGCGTTCTTAAAGGAAATATCTGCATCTCATTTGAAAGTTGACGATGTACGACATTTAGAAGCAAACATTCTAATAATATTATGAAAGCTCAAAAGAACATTCCCATAGTTTTTTTAACTCCATGGAGCATCTATCAGTACATCTATCGCAAGGCATTACTTGGAGGCCCAACATAGTATTGCTGGATATATCCATTTGAGAGGTACGTAGTAATGCATGCACACAATGTAGTTACTATTTCGTGAAAAATATTGTCAAATTGTGCTAAAAAATAATTTATTTATAGATTTTGGAATAAGCTAAAGTGAATTGTGAAGAATAATGGACAAATACAAAGATCTATATGTGAGGAATACTTACTTCAGAAGACCAACACTTTCTACTCATAATATTTAATGTAAGAAAATTCCACAAAAGAGCCATTTGGTGTGGTGCCTCACACGACACTTTCTATTTGCTAACTAATTTTGTGAAGCATCAGGGAGGTTCACATCACGTTATCTCAATCACCAGGAACTTTGAACATTGCTCTTTATATTCTTCTCAATTGTAACAAAGTTAAACACTTCACTGAGTAAGACACTAAATTCTATTAATAGTAATTTACCTTTTTTGGTGGAAATATTATGAATACATAATTAATAAATGTGGGAACAGTTTGTTCATAAATTCATTAAACTTACTTGAAGATAATATTACAAGCCAAAATATAGAGAATAATTTTCTCTAATGGTTTACAACAGATGCAAGCTAGTTTAATAAATTTTGAGCATCATCTCAAATATTTAATTTTATATATCTTCACTAACACATTATTTTTCTATGAATTATTAGATTCATGATTGGAATAATGGAGTAGTGGATCAAGGTTTGATAGATCTTACTTGGGGACTCATGCACATTGTAAAAATTTGGCAAATTTACAATGTGAATGAATACATGTTTTGATACTAGCGTCTGGTAAAAAAAAACTTGTAATTTTGGTGTTTGTGTTAAATCAAATAATAAATCAAACAGTGAGATAGATTAAAATGGGATTCTCATTGAATTTATTAAACTATCTTATTATAGGTCGGTGGAAGTATATTCTTATTCAACCGTGATTGGTTTGATCATGTTCCTAATCATAGAACAAGGGTAATCCAATCGTATAATATGTTAGAAGTAAAAGTGAATAATAGATATTCTAAAATTGATCGATTCATTTTATCAAGGCAAGTAAGTTAGGAATTGTATCTTCCATATCTATATAAAAAAAGAGATAAAGTCAAGTGGGCAGTAGTCATAGGGGGTAAACAGACAACATCTTTTGATATTCAGAATTCAATTGAACTCGCTCATCAAGAAATAGAAATGATAGATATATACATTCAACTCCATAAAATCCATGAGGAGATCAATTTAGATGATGCTAGTGATGAACATGAAGAAATCTGTATCAATGAGTGTGATTATAATAATTTTTTGGATGAAGAAATTTCATCTATATTCTCAAGTGACTCATCAGAGAAGGTTAATTAAGATGTGTATGTCAATCCAACTACATGCTTTTGTGTTTTCAGTTTTAATGGTTGTAGATTGCAGGTAAAATTTATTTTTTGTGTTTAAAATGTACTTTTGTGTTTTCAATTTATGTAGTTTGCAGATTATACTTTACAGTTTTCCTTTCATTTTACTGTGCACTCTTGTGTTTTTAGTTTTAGTAGTATGTAGATTGCTTGCACTTTACTGTTGCCTTTATGTTTACTGCATCCTTTTATATTTTCAACTTTAATAGTCTATAGTTGAACTAATTAATTTTACTTCTCTACTTGCAGATGCCTTATGGACGGAGGGAAGGTCTCTCCTCCGTTGGACGATGTGTTTGCTACCGGAAGTTTGTCAGCTAATGAGGCCATAGAAGTGGTACTACGAAGGCGAGCCTTATAGTTAACTAGCCCCAGTAAGCCTCCACCACAACTCCCACCACATCAATACAGCCTCTAGTCGCAACTACCACAACATCATCACACCAATGGTGACTGTCATGCTAGCATCTCCACTAATCAAGACTACTATAGAAGAACTACAACTAGTCGCGACTACCACACTAGCACCACCACCAGCAACAATCAACACACTAACACCTTCATTAGCAACTGTTATTGTTGTGTCATCTAGTTCAAGTAGCACAAGCAGCTATCAATAACTCTCGGCTATGGGGAAAATGTAAGTTATTTTAGATTTTGACATTGTAGATTTATGTTTTTTTAATTTAAGAGAAAACTACTAATATATCTTTTTTATAATTTTTCCCATCACATAAACCATCCATTTCATTAAGGCTATTATTCGAAGAAAGTATGATTCTCCATGCTTATTCTAAAGGGAGATCCTGATGGCAGTTCAGGCATATGGTTTCAGAACTAAGGGGTGTACCCCAATCATAGTAATATTTAGTTACATATTTATGTTTATCAATAAAAAATATTCTAATTCAATTTACAGAAACGGTAGTCCTCGCCCCCCTGAGGAGGAAGCACACATCTAGCGGAACTTTAAGCACAAGGCAAGTGACCTTCTTCGCACCAGCTCGATGATACACGGAAGAAGTGTGAGTGCCCCTTGTGGCTTAGTGATGTTGTGTTTGTCATCTAGCTTAAGACTTATGACTCTCTTGCTTACAACAAGAAGAGAGGTCAGACCAATCAGAAGTGTCGCACTAACTGTAGAGGAATGGGGACCTTAAAGTACATAGTGTGGGGCTCCCGCATACAAAGTATAAGAGGATGCTGGTAAGACTTATTTTATACATTAAATTTTATTTTACATTAAATACATGCTAACTATTTCCTTATATTAATAGACTTTAGAGAAAGGATGGGAGTCATTCGCTGTAGAGTTACATGAGCGCATATCAGGCAATAGTCGGATCAGTCGTATGTACATCAAATCATAGAAGACCTAGTTAATTCACAAGAATAATTAGTGTACAACTCAAATAACTATCAAATTTATTTAGTCTCTAGCTTTCATTAATTATATTTTTTTAAGAAAGGATTCCAGAGGATGAAGGAGAGTCTATTCTAGCAGTCAGGCAGTGGTTCAACCACAGTTCATGATCCTTCTGATTACGACCTATGGAGGGACACTGTCAGTGATAAGAAGAATGGTAAGGTCTACAGGTTAAGGTCTTAGGCGTTGGCCTATGATGCTCAGTCGACCACTAGCTCATCCAGTGCATCAACTTCTACTATACAGGATCAGGAGATTCCTCATCAGGTTGCTGTCGACGTTACTGCCTAGGTCTTCACTTAACAAGCCAAATAAGGTCAGAGAAGGAGTTGAAGATAAACTTAGAGATCGAAGCAATGCTACACTATGAATTCTAGAGATCAAAGCAGTCAGTTCAGGATGATGATGATGATTATGAGATGACAGGGGATGATGAGTAGGTGTCGGCCTTCAGATTGGTTGGGAATTGTCGGTCGCCAAAATAAGAATCCCGTTGCCTCTATTTTAAAATAGATTTAATTTTATATATATATATATATATATATATATATATATATATATATATATATATATATATATATATGGTTTTGAAAAATGTCATCTTAATTTAAAAATACTCATATAATCAATTGTTTAAATAATCAAGCACTTCATTACAAGCCATGAACTATCCTGAAGAATAGATACATTGCTTGGTGGTGAGGCTTGATCAAATAAACTAAAGAATTCATGATATCTATTTGGTCTGTGAACCATTTATGTTGACCAATAACTTTCCCTATCTAATATAAAAGAATTAGATAGGGTTTATATTAATATGGGGTCTTTAAGTTTCCTATAGGGCAAGCCCCTATAGTTAATTACAACTTAGACAACCGAAGTCACAAAAGAAAACTCTTGATATAGACCAAGAAATATTACATTAATGAATTCCAAAAGGTAAGTTTCTTCAAGAAAAAGTGGTAATAGGAAGTCTAATAGGTGAATAGCTTAAATTTTTGAACATTTATCATGGGAATCCGAAGGAAGAGAAAGCTAGGGGAAGGACATGGATCGAAGAGGAATCTTGGTGCTTTCTCAAACTATCCAATTGTTTGGCTTTAATTTTGGATGATTATTTGATGTTTCATCCTGCCAATTTTATTATTTAGGGCTTTCATTCACTTGATATAAATCTTGTGAATAGTTTGGAAGATAGGAGGATTTATGTCATACCCGATGACAACCTCAGAACCTAAGACGAGTTAAGGCTTATATTGCACAAGATGCAAATGCCTGAAGAGATAGAGTGAGGGTTTATGCTGCACAAGGCAAGCTACCTCAAAGTCCTATGACTTGTTGTTTTAGTTCTAAGGAATTTTGCTGTTGAAGATGGTCATGTTGCCCGCTATGCATGCTCCAAGCTCCTTGTTGTTGCAGGTTCAGTTTAAGAAAATGTCAATTGAAATGAAAAGAGAAGTATCGTGTTTTAGAAATATTTAAATCGAGGTATCTTAATGTCTTATTTAGGAGAATATTAAAGTTGATTATAGCGATACCGGTAGGATCCCACGGTTCCCTCATTCCGGCACCACTATTTTCTTCAGATTCACCTAGTCCAGATGAATTTACTAAACTCAACTTAATGAGTTCCATACTTTCATATAGATGATGGGAAATCTCGTTAGCAGTCATAGGTTTCTTCCTCTGAGGTATTCCCGATCATCCGATAGAGATGCTTTAATTTAGTTTCACTTGTGATTTTTGTTTTTTTTGTGATTAAATTTTAAGTTGCTTCATATTTTGACTGTTGTGGCGGTGGATTTTATCTAATTTTGTTTTAATTTTAATTTCTGTATTGGTTTCAGTTTTGTGGCTATCCTAAAATTTTTGGTTTTCATGTAGGGTGACATTTGTTATTTAACATGCAAGCTTGCAAAAGTACAATAATGGAAGTACAGTAAAAGAGGTACTATAAACTCATAAAAAGTGTACCTGGCGAGTCTTCTAGTTCCTCCACCTAAAACTTTAGTATTATTTGCAATAAACATTTATAATTTGCAAGAAAGTAAAAGCCTATAGATAGATTTGTCACAGACCTACAAAATCCTATGTCATAACTTGGTGAGTCCTATTTATTTAAGAGATGATTTTCTTTTTAATAAATATGATAGGTTCAGTTGTCCTACAAGATGTCCAGAAGACTTGCGAAAGTGTCCAAAGGATGTCTAGATATTTCACAACCATTTTGCGCCTAGAGGCCTTACCACCTCATACTTTACTAAATTTAATTCAAATGACCTCAAAATTTTTATTCTACCTCACTCATGGGTCAATTAAAACATTAGAGGAGAAATGTAATTTTTCTGAATTTAATTTAATTTATATAATTACTTTCATACAAAAATAGGGATTTTCAAGGAAAATTCAACAACTTAGTAAAAATAAAACATAGATCCTAAAGAAAATTATTGGAGGTTTACATAGCCTAGAGGACCACTTGGACCAAATTTTGTTAATTTTTGAATTTTAATTTAATTATTATAATTATTTCAATTTCTGGAGTATTAATTAAATATAAAATATTATTTAATTTGAAAATTGTGTTTTATATTTTTATTAAATCTCTCTAAGGTTAGAGAGCATAGAGAACTAAGTTTCATATTTTTGTGATTTATATTTTAATTATTAGAATTATTTTAGTGAAAAAACTAAAGAATTTCCATTTTAGCCTTTTAAAAATTGATTTTAACCCTTTAAAATTTAATATCTTTATTTAGAGAGTTAAAAAAATTATTCCAATTGTCCCTAAGTAATTAGGAGGCAATTTAAAATATTTTCAACAATTTTATTAATTTTTGTGATTTTTATTAATTTAATTTGTTTATATATTAAAATAATGCTTAAATATGTAAATTTATTTTAATTACAATTTTATATTTCAGGGACTTCTGTGATCACAAAGAACTCCCAAAATTAATTAGGTGAACTTTTGAAGTGTATTTTAGTTATTATAATTATTTTAAATGTCAAAAGTGTGTTTTAACTTGAAAATTCATTTAAGTATTTAAATTAACTCTAATTGAATTAAAATTTTAAATTAAGTTTCTCTAACCTTAAATTACAATGGAGAATGATTTTTGAGTTATTTTCATTTATATTTAATCCAATTTATTTTTATCCATGTTTTAGGTCTTAATTATAATTAGGGTTATTCTTAATTTGTTAAATTAAGTTTGCATTTTTCCTAGGGTCCTCTGGTCACAGTGAACCTAGCAAATTTTACTTGACATTTTTTTTTATCAATATTTTAATTATTATAATTATTTTATCAAAATAGTGACGATAGGTTTGCAAATTAAGGATTTCTTCATAGAGATCCCCCGAACTTTGGAAAAATCGGGGAAGATCTATCATAATAGAGAGATCAAAACCCCAAAGGTCAAGCCATGGTAAAATGTCTATGCAAATAGAGAATAAAAAGACCCTGATACAGTATTTAATTAATTAATATATATATATATATATATATATATATATATATATATATATTAAATAAACATGAAACAATTTTCACATTATTTTCCTTTGTTCACCGAGCAGAGAGTATTTTCTTTTATTTTTCTGATTTTCTTACACCAAGTTATGGATTTTTAAAGTCCGCTGATTTAAATAAATCAAAATTTTCTTATTTTTCTACTTATCCACGCGGCACCACCTCAAACTTGGTAGCTCCGAAGCGCTACACATTGTCTCCTCATTCAACGCTGCCTTCTAAGGGCCTGTTTGGCGCAGCTGCAGCTTCTCAGCTTTGCAGCTGCACCTGTGCTGACCAAGAAGCTGCTGTAGGAAAGCAGCTGCGGGGAAACTGGTTGTCTGTTTGGTTGCAGCTGTTTGATAACAGCTGTGGGGCAGTTATTTCAGGATGAATGACCAAAATGCCCCTGTTTGGTAAATCTATTAAAAATGACTAATATCACTCACTGTTTTATTTTTGTTGTTCATTTAAAATCATTTATTAAATATTTAAATCTAATTAAAAACTAACAAGCACGAATTCCATGTAAGATGTCAAACAACAACATAATTTAATCGATTTAAACTCTATCATACCAAACTATTCTTAGGATTTAAATCCTACTTATGTTAAATCCTCCTTGTAGCCAAACAACCACAAGAGAATGAGTAACTATAGCAACAAAAGCTACTACCCATCAGCCGAGGCTCTTCTTTTGGTGAAACTTGCACCCACTTCGGACGAACGGGGGAAAACACTGTTCGCCTTTGGATCCCACCAGAGTCCTTTTTTCTGCTGCGCCGGTGGTTGCTTCAAAGAGGAGAAGATGTGGAGGGCCCAAACAGCGACTGTGGATTTGGGACGATCGTCGACGCTATCGCTAGGGTTTGCCGGCTCGCTACCCAAAAGAACGGATAAATGGAGACGGATATTGACGTGGGGTAAGGATGAGATAAACCCGTGTGCGAAGCTAGGCCATGGGGATATTGCCGCGGCCCGCTGTCACTCAGCTTCCACTACGCTTCCACCGTGTCGCTGCAACCAAAAGACGACAATTAGGACGAAGCCGCTACGACGCCCCGCGCCGCGGAAAAAAGCCGTAAACAAATGGGCCCTAACTCAGCAGTTACACATCCGCACTTTCTACTATGATCTTCAGTCTGGAGCAATCCCAGCCCTCCATTTGATAAACGCGCAATCCAACGGCTCGCGCTTGCATCCCTAACTGGTGTGAACCCGAGACCGTTCACTTTAAAACCTTAATTTCTCGAGCTATACTCAATGAAAACCCTTCGATTTTGTTCCTATAGACTCCTCTGAGCATGGTGAACACATCCATATGGTAAACATGCCATTAAATCAGCTCAACATGTATGGAAGATTAAAAAGAGCTCGAGAAGAGGTGAGAGCTTCATACCTGGGTCTGAGAGGGGAGGCCTCAATCAGATGTGCTCGACGCATTTGTATGGGTCTAAGGAACTTGTGGATGATGTCCCTAGCCGTGGTGAATTTACTAAGATATAAAATCAGTTAGGACCAATTTGGATGTCTGATCAAACTCTACCCTATGGTGACTCTGTGAAGGAGCTTTTGTGGGGGTTCTTCTTTGTTCATTGTAGGGAAGGTGTGAGTGCAAGCAATTGGATTTTGTTGGACTGTAGAGGTGTGGAAATATGTCCTGTTTCAGGCCAATTTTGAGCTTCAAAATTGGTCTCAAGCAGTGGGGATTAGGGTGGAAGAAGGGTTGACTTAAGCTTAAGGAAGTCAAAGGAAGCTTTAGGAACAATTGGACAGAGTCTCTCCTTGGCAAAACAAGTTCTCTCTTTGGCCGTGAGAAGTGGTGGCTTAAATAGCCATGGCCAGGGTGGCTGTTAGGGCTCTAATTTGGGAACCAAAGTTTACTTATGTGGAGAGCTGAACGACACCAATGGCCAATAGGGGTGAGCTACATTGGATGGGAGAGTTTGGGTTTTCTTTGGCTCCTTTGGCGACTAGGCCGGCCGACAAGCACAAGGGAAGGTGGCTATATTTGGTTTAGCTAAATATGGGAAGAGATCCCCTAAATTGGGGATCCTTTGGTCCATGGCTCCACTAGGTTGGGCTAAGTGGATCTCGGGTGGTTCCTAGGGTTCATTTGGTGGCTATGGTGGAGTTCATTTGGTCACATTAGGCAAGGCTAGGTCACATTTGGTCATGGGTTCAATTTTGGCTCACATGAGTTAATGTTGGGCTAAGTTGGGTTCAAGCTTAGGCTAGGACTAATTGATTGGTCATCATGGTGTAAACAATTGTCATAAGACTTTTGTAAATGTTTTGGAGTAATTTTGAATTGGTTTGGGGGGTAAATTTTGAGGACTTTGGGGTTTGGGTCAATTTTGGGCATGTTGGTTCAAGTTGGGTTTACGTTAGGCTAAAGTGGGGTCAAGACACAATTTAAGGCTCAAAATAGTCTATGGGGATGTCATGAAGAGTTCTCAACATAAATTGGGTGTCGATTTTGGGTTTAGGGAATTTGATTTGGTGGATTTTGGGCAAGTGACACATTTGGGGCAAATTTGGAGATTTTAGGTTTGGTTGGACTTGGGTGAGGCTTGGGCTAAAATTTATGTCCATTGATGGTTCAAATTAATATAGGGGAATGCCATGAGAAGTTTAGAATTCAAATTTAGGGGAAATTGATTAAGATTGGGTTTAATTTGGAATTGGGTCATTTGGCTAACATTGGGGCTTTTGGATCTAAAATTGAAATTGGGTTCCAATGTGGGTCAAATTGGGTTTGAATTTGGTTTAGATTGATGTTAGGGATGATGAATTAGAGTTTAGAATTGAAATTGAAGTGAATTGGGGTCAATTGGGCCAATATTGGGAATTAATTTGGGGGTATTTTGGGCTTTTAAGGGCAAATTGGAGATTTTGGAAAATTTGGATCAAATAGGTCAAATTGGGTTAATGGGATGGTTCCAAGCTGAAATTTGGAATTTTTGGAGGTTTTTGTGAATTTTTTGGGAATTTTTGGACTTTTTTGAAATTTTGGGCTAAAGAGGGGCATTTTGGTAATTTGGGGCTATTTTGGCAAATTTTAGTAAATTTGGGTCATTTTGGTTAATTTGAGTGGTAGGGAGTATTTGGAAATTATTTTGTGTAATTTGGAGAAATTTTGGGAATTTTGGGGAAATTAATGTTTATGGGCAATTTGGTAATTTGGGTGAGTTTAGGGGCAAGGGGTGAAAATTGAAATTTTAAAAAATTTGAGGTTGATTGAAGGTCTGAAGTATGAGATCATTCTAGCTGAGCCATGAACCAAGGGAAACCCTCATTTGGTTCTCTATGTGTTGGTCCTAGCCACCTCAGCCATAGGCTGAGGGTTTGGTGGAACTACCCACATGAGTTTCCAAAGAGTAGGGGATCAAAGCTTGGACATTTTGATTTAAGGTGTAGTGTAGTGTGTACAAGTGTCATGTGTGAGTGTGGTGCAAACTCCGGACCTCCCAAAGTTGATCCTATGGTCTTGAACACCTATAGGGAACTTCCCTTGAGCTTTTTTCAGGCTTGGTCTTTTCTTCCCAAGAACTGGAAGTTAGGCCTTATGTTGATGAGACTCCAAGAAAAGTGAAGAGGTGTTTTGAATTTCTATAGGGTAGGGTTCCAGTGCTAGTACTCTAAGATAGTATCCAGGAAGGTCTTATGGCTAGACCCTAGGCTGTTCAAAAGAGAGACTAGACCTCAACCAAAAGTGAGGTCAACAGTAGGGTGTTATTCTTTTATTTTTTGTTTGTGCAAAATAATTTATTGGTCAAGAATAATATTTTTATATACAATTGTTCATTTCATTTAGCTTATTACAATCGTTTGTCTTTTGTTTCTGTTTATGTTTTCTATGTTAATTACTAATGTTATATTAGTTTAATGACTGCTTTGATTAGTACATTGTGCTGTGTTGTGTAGAATTTATAGTCTTACGATTGCATGAGTGTTAATTATAACATTGAAGTATTTATTTTTCTGATGCTACAGGTTTTCTACGGCTTACTTATGGCTTTACAATCTTCTGGATTTCTTCCTACGATTCTTCGATGGACTATCGAAATATACGACATCCTCCTAAGACGCTGCGCTTTTCAGACAATTAAAGCCGTCAGTAATTACCCACGGTCAACCGACAGTTGTGCAATACTTTTCTGACATAAGTGTGACACTTTTCCAACGGCAGTGCTGCACTTTTCTGATGGCTAAGGCTAAGGCTAAGGGCTTCAGTGATATCGACAAAATTTGGCATGATAACAAGTTTGTAAATTTGAACCAACAACGACAGGTGATGATCGTTAGCTTACCATCGATGTTACAATGCTGTTGGTAACTCCATAGGTAATTCAATTATCGACAAGCATTTTTGTTCTGTAAAAAAAATCATAATTTAACCGTCGATAATTACCTTACTAATGGTTTTTAAATAATTACCAAATGCATTAGGCTGTCAGCCATAAACTAAACTTCTGTGCTGATGGTTATGATAAAGTGTATTTATTATTGTAAAATATCCTATTTGTTAAAGATATTTTTATTTCTTATTATTTTTTTCGGTTTCTTCGTTTACCTAAATATAGAAACTTTTGTATAAATTAATTAATCAATTCAATAAAAGCATTTAATTCTAACTTTCTAGCTATTATAAAACTCTATTTAGGTCAAGTAATGGTATTCATCAAATAATCTGTTAAATAACAACTCTATTTCTTCAATAATAATAGTAATAAGAACTCTATTCCTTCGTTAATTTACTGATGACTTCCCAAGCAATCATATCTCGCAAGATAATATGTCAAATAGATTTGGCTTAATCATTGTATACATGTGTTTTTTTTTTGAATGACTTCATTAATTTTGCCATAAAGATTTGCATTAAGTCGTGGTTTTTTTGACATGAAAGAGGCTAAAGAGTCTCGGAACATCTCAAGTCTATGCATATTATTTGATGTCTTTTCTCATTTTCTGTCTCTTTCTTTTTCTCCTTAAAAGTCCCTACTGCTCTCATCATTTGGCATGTCTCACAGAAAAATTTGGATTCTACAATAACCTTGTTATATTCATTAATTTTAGATTGCTAGTTTGGGTCCCTCGAAGTTTCCAATGGTGGCAATTAGCGTTTCTTGGATGGCTTTTGTTTTGCTGACTCTTCTCATTATCCTCAGCCTTAGCAATTAATCCAACTTGTCTGGTCACAAAATTGTATTCTTTAAAATATTATTAGCAGTAATTGAACCGGGTTACGGATAAGCTTAACAATTAATATGTCATTAATATTTATATATGAACCCAACAATAGAAATTTCCCAACCCCATTATATATTTTTCCTCTAATAATTTTTTTTTACGTTAGTAAGATTTTATAAAGAAAAAATAAACTTATGAGGTTAAATAATAAGCTGAACCAAGCCATGAGAAAAAATAATTATTTCATATTCTCTTACTTTAAATCTTAAATTAATGAGACTTTAATAGTTTGAAGCTCACGCGATGGGCTACCCAACGTAGTAAAGTCTCCTTATAACTATTGTCATTAATGCGATTTGTATGATTCATCATAACGTGTGTGGCAACAAGAAAACGAGAATTTAATGCAAAAGAAAACACTTCTATTTTATTGGTCAAAGTAGAACCATCTCTTCTTCCCTCCTAAACATGCTTATAATCATCAACTAACTGTGTGTTTGGAGCAGCTTTTGCTTATCCAGATAAGCCCCTTATCTATAAACGCGTACCACGATATTTGACCCGCGTTTCACTTTCAGTGTAAAAAATTAATTGTATTTTCAGATATGCTGCTCAAACGCAGTTTCAAAATGATGAGGCAGCATTTTCAAAACGCCGCAGCTTAATTGTGGAGATATTCATAAGGGATATAGAAAAAAAAAATTATTTCATCAAGAAAATCTTTTATGATGTTTAATTTTTATCTATTTATTGAATTGATATTATTTTGCTTCCATTCAAAAAAGGTTGACTTCAATATAAAAACACACACCAAATTTATTTTTAATTCTTGAAAATTAAATTGGACTAGCTTTAATCCAATTAAGTTAAATACAAATATTTTTCTAAAAAAGCTTTGACAGTTGAGTTAGTTTTAGAGCACAATCTATGAATATGTCATGACAGTGAGATTGATTGAATGGGTGATGAAGGAGAAGCAAATGGACAACTAACTTTGATCAAATAGGGAAAAAGTTACTTGACTTTCTAAGAGAACAAATATTGTGGCATCAAATTGATCCATTGAAGAAAGTGGTCAGGCAAAGCATGGAAAAATAGAAAAAATATGTTAATAACCCAATATTGATGCTTTTGATATGGCTTTATAACTTACAAGTTGAGCTCACTTTTTATGTATATGTGGGAGTACTAAGGTAAACAACATACTGATGTGCTTCCAATGGGGCTATATATGATCAAGCACTTATACAAAATTATAATAATATGAATGAGAAAAAATAAAAAGTGAATATGGTCATGAATTCATGTTAAATGAGTTCAAGCATTTTCAAAGATAAATATCAAAGTTTTGTAATTTTTTTTAAATGAATTTATTAAAGTAGTATATGCTGAGTAACTCTTGGGATATATAAAAAAAGATTATGAATTAAATAAATTTATTAATTTAAAAATTTTAAATAAGACCAAAGAATTCACATATTAATTTTTAGTTCAAATAAAAATGACTATATTTTATGCCGTTACAAAAGCATAATCTACGCAAAGATGCATCCTAGAAAGTAGTTATCTTGCTCTTTTGCATTTAAATGAACTTTGCTTTTTAAAAAACAATCCAACTGTGTGCTTATATCTTATTTTCAAGAGATAGAGGTGATATAAAATAAGAAATGAATTTTCATCACATAAGAAGCATAACTAAAATAGGCTCCCAATACATTTAAAAGAGAGAATTACATATCATAAAGCACCTTAACTGAAAATCAAATCAAATTAGTAAAGAATTAACAAGAAAAGGAAATTCTTTAGGAGTATAAATGATAGTTGAAATCTTTTCATTCATCCTACACATCACAAAATTTCTATCATAAGAATCCTAACTTTTAAAAGTTTAGGGTAATTACTTGAGTGAATCGACAACCCATTATTAATCGCAAAATTAGGAATTATTGTCTATCATTATATTTTACATAATATTTGATTTTCAAGTTTAAAAATGATTACAGAGAATAGGGTAGGCATAAGATCATTTAATTCAGGGGTTCTTCTTTTCAAATATTGTAGATGATTATCTATGAAAAAAGGAGAGATGCTTTTATGAGTCATCTCAATCTAATTTAAATTTCATTTTAGCTGTCGTTAATTCTCTTAAATAAATTTCTGTAAGTCCCCTTATTTGTTTATAGAGTAATTATAAAAAAAATACATATATGATAAAAATGAGCTCTTAACAATACTTCAAGCTAGATAATTATATAATTGTTCCTATGTTGCATTTTCTTATTAGTATATAAAGCTTAAAAATATTTGAAAAGACACTATAAGAGACATCTTAAAACACTTTATTACTTAAAAAAATACAACAACAATAACAACAACAACAACAAAACCTTAATCCCACTAAGTGGGGTCGGCTACATGAATCCTTTTTCTCCATTGCTCCTATTTAATGTCAAATTTTCGTTTAATATTAATATATTAAGATCATTTTTTATGCAATAAGCCCAAGTTTTCCTAGGTCTACCTCTGTCTTTCTTAGCATAAGTTGTATCTAAAACATCTACACTCCTAATCGGATCATCAGGTAGTCGACGTTTAATGTGACCAAACCATCTAAGGCAACTCTCTCTAATTTTATCCGTGACTGGTGTAATACCAACCCTATTACGGATATATTCATTTCGCATTTTGTCTCTAAGTGTAAAGCCACTCATCCACCTAATCATTCTCATCTCAGCAACACTTACCTTAGCATTATGCTTCTCTTTTAAAGGCCAACGTTCAACACAATAGAGCATTACAGGTCTCACCACCATCTTATAAAATTTTTCTTTCAGTCTAAGCGGTACTTTTCTATTACACAATAAGCTGGATGCATTCCTCCACTTCAACCAACCAACCTAAATTCTATTATTAACATCCTCATCTATATCACCATCGCTTTGAACAATGGACCCAAGATATCTAAATCGTTCACACCTTTTAATAATTTGATCCCCCAAAGTTGCACTTCTGTCACTAGAGCTAATATTACTAAAATTACATTCCATGTATTCAGTTTTAGTTCTACTCAAACGAAGACCTTTAGACTCCAACGTAGACCTCCATAATTCAAGTTTTTCCTAGGCTTTTTCTCTCGTCTTATCCACGAGGAGGATATCATCAGCAAAAAGCATACACCAAGGTACATCCTCTTGTAAATGCCCAGTAAGACCATCCATAAATAAGCAAAAAGATACGGGCTTAAAGCCGATCCCTGATGTAAACCAACAAAAATAGTAAAATATTTGGTCAATCCTCCTTCAGCTCGAACACATGTAACGGCTCTAGTATACATTTCTTTAATGACTTGAATATAAGTCATATCAACACATTTCTTCTCAAGAACTCTCCAGAGAACATCTCTAAGAATCTTATCGTAAGCTTTTTCTAAATCAATAAAAATCAAAAGTAGATCATCTTTATTATCTCTGTACTTCTCCATCAAACATCACAATAAATGTATAGCTTCCATGGTAGACCTGCCCGACATAAATCCAAATTGATTATGAGAAACCTTGGTAATACGTCTTAACCTATGTTCAATTACCCTCTCCCATAATTTTAAAGTATGACACATCAATTTAATTCCTCTATAATTTGCACACTCCTGTAGATCTACTTTATTTTTAAAAAATACATAATAATAAAAATGAGCTAAAAAAAAATAAACATTTAACCGTATTATGCTAATTCTACTAAATAGAGCTATACCTATGGGTATTGCACTTGGCTATAAATTTGAGATTTAATTGTTATATGTATTAGAGAAAAAAATAGATGGATGTTGATTCCTATTTATAAGCTCAATGATAGTAATAATCATCAACTAAAATGAAATCTTGTCTTCCGTGTGTTTTCTTTATTCAATCATTTGCTAGGGGCGCTTTGTACATTAAGAACAATAAAGCCATAGTTAAACCTGGGCCTTGGCTGGGTGGCCTGACGGGCTCGCCTTAAATCTTTTTAGAAGGGAAAATAGAAATTTAGTGAGCCGGATTGGCCCAGCCCGTGCCCAATTTGACTTGGTCATTTTATCAATGTCCTGAACTAATCTGTTTCCTCGTTAATTTGCGCGTGAATTAATCAATCATATAGCAATAATATATATATATATTGTCGTATAAGATTTGGATTAATCATCTTATAAATGCTTGTAATGGAAGACTTTGGGCCATAAATATTCGCATTAATTTCTCAACAAATCAAATTGGAGACATTTTCGTCAACGTCTCAGATATTTCTTCATTTAAATGCCTTTCTATATTCGTCGATGTTAGACTTTAAACTGGATTCCTAATACTTCATAATAATATTGTGTTGCTTGCATGGCTTTCCTATTTATTTTTGATGACTCACCTCCTCATCCTCAGCCTTAGCTATCTGAACATTATTAGATAAGTGTTTCTTCTAATATTTACATCTTTTTCATCTCATCATAATCCTCAGCCTTTGTTATATATATATAGATATATAACAAAGGAATAAGTTTTTAAGGCGGACGTAACATCCTGTTCCCTAAATATTAATTTCCCATATGTTAATTTGATATAACTGGGATTCGAATTCAGTGCAGAGGGACCTATACTAAAGCTGTCTTCCAACTGACTATGGTTGCGCGCGTGCGTGCACACACACACTACACACACACATATATATATATATATATATATATATATATATATATATATATATATATATATATATATATATATATATATATATATATATATATATATATATATATATTCTCTAGTACTCACATAAATTTTAAGTTTGCCCAAATTAAATATACATATATAATATCTTAATAATCAAGTAAATCAAATTTTATAATGAGCTTAAACATTTATAAACATTTAATAGTAGGATACAACATTTACGAGAAAAAGTCGTTGGCAACAGGAGGTTGCCAGCGTTAAATTGTTCAGTAGAAGTAATAAGAAGCAAAAATTTAATAATATTATGCTGCTTTCTTTCTTGCGTTCTACAATTTACTCTATATATCTTTGAGGTTAGAAATGGATAAAATATTTTGTAAGTGCAATATGATGAACATTTTTGTTGCGAAAACTCATTTCAACTGAGTGATAAGTTAATGTCTTAATATTTTACAAAACTTTAACACATAATTAAAGGAAAAGTAGTGTGAAGAGCACCAACAGTTTTTACATGAAAAAACTCATAAAGAGAAAAAATTATAGGGTTTTGTAGAATCAACGTAATCCATTATAAATTTGTAAGTACAAATGTACATTATTTTCTCACAACTGGGAGAACAAGTTTATTGTTCTACACTAACTACAACACTTATCGTTACACAACTTACAAAAAAATATTGGTGTTAGGAAAAATCGTAGTATCCTGATTATGAAGATCGTAAGCAGTGATTGCGGATAGTCGAAGATCGAAAGCGAAATGGTGGGGACAGTGGTATGCGATTACAGAGGCCGAAAGTTTTCATCAAGTCTTAAATATGGGTGTTATATGTTATAGCCATATTTTGGATTCAACATTTATGAGAAAAAGTCGTTGGCAACAGGAGGTCACCAGTGTTAAGTAGTGACAACCTACGGGTCTCAACAGTAGCTAACAGATGGTGCTTGATGGTGGGCGATAGCTTCAAAGGCTCGATGTTATTGTTGAGTCATTAGTCCAAAACGAGATATGAAACCCATCTTCTTCTTTTCTCCTGATAAGTGAAGAAAGGGTGCATATTTCTAGCCTATGGAGGAGAAGCATTTTGATCTTTTGGCGAATAAATTCCCCAATCACTTGATCAAATAACCTTTATTGATCCCCCTTGATCATAAGGGTTTCTTAACGATTTGAATGCCCTAATAACTTTAAAATTGAGTAATCTTAGGTCATTGGATTTCTCTCATTGAGACACTCAATTTGATCATGAATATGTTAAATTTGAAGTTCATTTAATCATTCAATTAATGACCCAAGGTATCCAAACATGCTTCAATGCCTTGATCCGGGCTTGCTTGGAATTTGAGGTCGTGGATAATCTTGAAGTTCTATTTAGGAAGTTTCAAGTTAAAAAATGAATCAAGATTCATGATGGATGATAAAAATTTCTTGATGACGCAATAGTTGACCCTCTAACTTTAGGCCACATTGTTTGTATTGTCCTAAAATACAACTTTATCTACTCCAAATTTATATTTTAGTGAGATTTAGACATATAATTATTGATCATAGTGTTGTTTTTAAGATAGACGGTGGTTGAAAAGCCATGGTCCGAAGATGAAAACAAAGACAACAATGGTGGTCGGGCAACTGGGTCTGACAGTGGCGGTGGCCAGATGATGGTTTTTTGGTGGCAAGGATAACAGTGGTTGGGCAACAATGGTCATCTAGATGAACATGTAAGAAAATGAGTGCATATGTATATCTATAAAAGCAAATGAGTAGATTATGTTTTTAGGAATGTGATGATATATGTAGGTCTGCACAATTTTAATCAAGAATGCAACATTTGCGTAGAGGCGAGTAGGTGCTTGTGCAATTGTGTAGGTCTGTGCATGCCCGTAATCACATGCGCGCATCTCTGTGGCAAGTGTGTACATCCTCATGCGAGTACACGTGCATCCTGGTGCATGTACGTGCACATGCTCATCCAGTTGCATGTGCACGAACATCCCCATGCAAGTGTCCATGCATCCCTATGTGCATGTGTGTGCAAACATATTCACATGCATGTGCATCCCTTTGCACGTACACTGGCATCCTTGTACATGTGCGCAGGCGTCCTCAAGCGCATGTGCACAGTAGTCTGCTATCGATTTTTTGAACCAATTTTTAAAGTTTTGGAAAGATTACAGTCCACTACTCTTATGATCAATGTGTCTTCGAGGTTTTTGTTTCCTCCCCTCTTTAGGATGTTCTTAGCTTTTCTAATGTAGCTTATTATTTCTGTTATGGATGTAGACTTTTGTTGTATCCCTCGATGTAGGTTATTATTGCCTTCCTTGACACGCTATTGTAGCCTCTCTCAATATAGATTTTTGTTGCCTTCCAGAAGCAGGCTATTATTTCATCTAATGGGAGATTCTCGGTGTTTGATTTTCCTTCATGATTCCAATACCTCGTAATTCTTGGCCCCCTAAAAGTCATGAAAAGTATCAGAATCGTGAAAATGTGATATTGATACTAATCGAGGATGCATTGATATATTTTTTGAAAAAGGTTTAACTTTCCTAATGACATAGTGGTTAGGTTGACAAATTTATTTGATTGAGCATGTTCGCCTATTCTTGGATATGTCATAAATTATGAGGTGAGTTTGCACTTCAGACTCTGGTTTTCACTGGTCTCCAAGTTGATAGATGTTATATCAACTGTCAAGGTTAGCATTTCAAATTTTGCTTGTTTGGCCATTACGATTGTTGTCGAGTTAACCACATTCTTCAGAAAATGTGGGGCTAAATTAACGCAAGGTTCTTAATAGAATCAGTAGGTTCACTAGTAACTTACATGTTCATATATCTTTCAGGAATAAAGTTTAGTCCTTCCAATCAAGGATCTGATAAGAAACCAGATTGTTGAAACTTTATTTGTACAGAATGACTAGGAAATTCATGAAAGTCAGGGGAAACTACTGGAGCTTCCTTTTTCTTCTTAGATTATAGTAAATGACATAGTAAGGATGCTTGGTTTTCAGGACATTAAGGTTATGCAATTTGATATGCAATATATCAGTAGTATTTTGATTGAAGTGTTTCTATTCAAAACAAGTGTTTCCTCTATAATGGAAGATCTTATGATATGATGTTGAAGAAATATGAAAAAATGCTTCCTAAACCAGTTCTCTACCCCTTCGAAGTGGCTCTTGCAGGATAGTGACTATGAGATTTTTCACTTGAATTAATGTAAGAGGAGTGATGATGTTCGGCTCAATTCCCCGATCTAATACTTCTGTGAGGGCTTCCACCTGCTGCTATTTTAGCTCCTAGATCTGCCTCTTAGAAAACTATCCAATGCATTCCAAGTTGGCAGCATCTCTATGTTGGGTTTCTTCTTCTTGTTCTCCTCCTCTTCTTGACGTTAGCATGATCCACACTCACCGTACCATTTAAGAAGTTGAATATGAATTTTTTCATGAATCACACTCAAAGACTTTTGCATAAGATGAGAGAGAGAGAGAGAGAGAGAGAGAGAGAGAGAGAGAGAGATAATGAGAGAGAGATAGAAATGTACAGTAATTTGAGAGATGCATGTATCATTTTATTCATGAAAGGGTCTTGTATTTATAAAAAAATGGGTATAATGTATGAAGTTACAATGTGCCCCTGCTTTAATGGGGGATGCACAAATCATTATTAGTATTTTATATGGTATTTTATATGTGTGAACATTTGGTCCAATCCTCCTCTGATGTGGTCAGCCAAGCTTATTTGGTCATAGTTCATTGGGACCTAGACTGACTTGGGTTATTAGTCGACCTTCGATGTTCTTTAGGTCAATCGAACTTGACCCGATTGACAATATTAATCTGGCTATCGACCATCAATCTAATGATAGAAAGATCCCATCAGAAAAATAAAACTAGGCGGTCTTTCAGAGGGTAAATTATCATAATATGATAGCTAGCTAACTCCTTAACAAGAGAGATCCTTTGTGATGTTCTCTTGAGTGTTTTATGACCACTTATCGACCTCATCCGAAGGATTATAGGAGTGTCTGTAAGACATTGGAGATGCTGAATTGTTCCTGCGAGTTGGTTTTTGACAATATTTTTATTGATATCTTCATTCAATTCAATGAGTTTTTGGTCTCTGGTTTGGATGACGTTCGCTCGGCTGACCATCAACCTTGAATAAAAATGGGGTTATGCTTGATGAAATAAATCATTTGGTTTTATGCTATTGGAATCTTACTCTTCTGTTGAGGGGCATTTGATCTTCCACCCATTGGCCTTTAGTCTTCTACTCATGGGTCCTTAGTCTTCCACTCATGGGTCCCAACTATTGTGCTCCTTTGCACCTTTTGTCTTTTGACTTTTCTCAATATTCATGTTGTCCCTTATCTAATGGACAAATTGAAATTATGTTCATAAAAATAAATTATTTTACGATTTAAAATAGGAGGAATCAAAAATGATTTGATCATAAAATACCTTTTTAATCTTTGATACAAAACTGTTTATATTTTTTGCTACAAGAGAATGTAATCATATTTGAACCCAACCAACAAAAAGTTTTGCCATCACTAGAAAGTGCCAAATGTAGATAAATAATAAGGATTTTTATTAATAATACATTATTACCTTGAAAGATACTAAAAATTAATTTACTTAAAAATTATAATATTCTAACAAGGTACCAAAAAAGTCAATTTAATGTGTTTTCCAAACCAAAATTCTTAAACTGTTTTGCAAAACTAATATATATTTAATTTGTATCTTAAAAAAACATGAATTTCTTGCCCTCAAACAATAGTATGTCATGGCATCTTAATTACATAATATTTCTTCTAAACTCTACTAACATTACATATGCGTGAAAACTTACTGTGAAGTAAATTGATCAATCACATAAGTATACATGTTAAGTAATAATGCAGTTAAAAAGTATCATATATCGATTCAACGAGGATAGTGTTAAAACATTTCTATCATGAGAAGTTAGAGTTTAATGAACCATTAAGTGTAGTTTGAAATTATCAAAATTAGAAAATGAATTTAAGAATTCTAAAAAGGCAGTAAGCAAAAATTACAGGAAAATGCGTTGAGATTATTAGATATGCAAGATCCATGTTTATGTGACATAGTTCAGGTGTTTTCTTGTAGTTTTTCTATGGGTCTGTGCTATAGTTAACATCTAGGGATATAATGTTCTCCTTATGCCTATGCCTAGGTCAAAGGAAGACTAGAATCCATGAAGTTAAGTTCCCTTATTTCCTTTGACATTTCAAAGAATTTTTTCGATCCCACGGATAGGTTACAAAATCCTACTAGAATATACTTATTCACATCAGGATTTTGTGGTTGACCTACTCGTTCCACTATACAATAGACACAAGTCATAGTTCACAAGGAATTTTTACTTTCTTATCACTTCTGACAAAATGTAAATGATGATAAAAAGATTAACACATCAAAATCGGAAAGTTATGCTTCATAAAGGCATCGAGAGAACAAGAAATTCATAACAAAAACCCACAAGAAATTCACAAGATTTATATCACAGAAATACAATGCAAGATTAATTACAATGCATGACGAAAATAATAAAAATTTTATATTGAATGTATAAAGAACTACGTAAAAAGTACAGAAAACTCATGATAGAGCCAATCAGTTCTTGCAATACATCAAAGTCCTTTTCGGTCAATATAAATAATCATAGATCTATCTTATATAAATGCACTCAATCTCACCTTACAAGTTCAAAAAAAAAATTTAAAAATCATTAAAAAGAAGAAAAAACAAGAAAAGATACTCTTCCGAATGAAGCTGGGGAAGAAAAACTTCTAAAGCTCCAAAAAACTTCCAATGCCTTGGAGACGCAGCTCACTAGGAAAAAAGTACTCTCATCATGAAAAAAAACATGAATTCATACTTAGGTCATGCATTAAAGAACAAAAATAGGCAGAAATATATTTCTCCAAATAGGTCAAAATTCTAACATTTTGTGCTTTGGCAGGTTGGCATGCATAGCCATATTCATTGGCACATACGTGTCGTGCAGGCAAGCATGATGAGCCAAAACTTACAGTAGAGTAAGTCGGCCGTACAATGCAAGTGCATGTGCCAAGTAGTATGCGGTCTAAGAGTGTGTATTTCAATCCCATGAGGAAAGTGCTAGTAATTATAGATCACCAACTTCAATTTTCAATGGACAACATGGTAGATGCCATCACTCAATATATTTGTTTGCTACATAGCCAAAATATACAAAAATAAATAAAATAAATTACAATTCTTTTACATCTATGCTTGACTCCTCTAATTTATGAAATTTTAGAGCAATAGAAGTTAATTAGGATGAATTACAAGGAATAATTAACGTGGATCACTCTTAGCATTCTCATCTGCGTCACACTTGACTTGATTAATAGCAACTTTTCATAGCTTGGCGCTTGAATCCATACAAGTTAACAAAACTGCTAACTAATACCAATGAATCCTCCAATTAACTACATTATCAAAATAAAAGAAAAAGAGAAAGATCCCAAGGATTAAATGTCTTTGATACTTCATTGGTAAGCTTTGAAGCTCATAAGACACCATGCTTTGTGATTATGTTGTTTTGATCTAAAACAAAATAATAATAAACATGCAATGGATATGTCACCCAAGTATTTTATAAGTATATCCTCTATAATAATCAAATTTGAAATGTAAAGGAGTTATCGTATGTTTCAACTAACCCACTGTATGTTTCTTTTTCTGCATGACACAAACATGACCTCAATACCTTAAAAGACAAATCCATCCACACGTTTATGCACATCTATCATATCTCCTCATTTCCATTAAAGTTATTATGCTTAAGTAAAAAATTACATGGAAAACTATTTTTAAAAGAAAATTTAATATAACCATTATTTTATTCTTCAGAGTATGAAAAAGAAACAAAAGTTAATAAAAATATGACATCTACAATAATCATACAGTTGACTAGATAACAAAAAAACAATTGTTCCACACAAAAGTAAATATTACTTTCAAAAGTACAAAGATTGAAAATTATAGATATCATATTATGAATTACAGTATATCATTGAAAGTTGGATAATATTTAAAAGAGTAAATGAAGTTGGGGGAAGTACCAGAATGAAAGAAGTAGATGAATGTTGGCGCAAAGAGTTTGTTTAAATAGATTTAATTTAAATAAATATATATAGATAGAAGTTCGAAAAATATAAATTTAATTTTAAAATACAAAATCAAATCGATCTCATATATAAATTATTTTAAATAATCAAGCACTATACCACAAGCTATGTCTTTATCCCGAAGAATGAATACATTGCTTAATGGTAAGGCTTGATTAAATAAACCAAAACATTCACTACATTTGTTTGGTTTGCTAACTATTTATGTTGATTGACAACTTTTCCCATCTAATACAAAAGAATTAGATAGAGTTTATATTATTCTGGGGTCTTTAAGTTTTCTATAAGGGCAAGCCCTTATAGTTAATTACATCTTAGATAACCAAAGTCACAAAAAAAAACTCTTGATATAGATCAGAAAATATTATATTCATGACTTCCAAAAGATAGGATCTTCAATAAAATGTAGTAATAGGAAATACAATAGGTGAGTGGCTCAAGTTTCAAAACCGTTATTGTAGGAGTCAAAGGAAAATAAGACTTGAGGAAACTCATAGAACCTACAAAAATCACAGTGTTTTCCCAAACAATCATATGGTTTGGCTTCAATTTGAGATAGTTTAGTGTTTCATTCTGTCAATTTTATTATTTTAGGGCTTACATTCACTTGATACTGTTCATGTGAATAGCCTGGAAGATAGGAGCATTTATGTCATACCCGATGACGACCTTGACCCAAGAAAAAAAGGTCAAGATTTTCATGCTTATATTTCACTGATTTTGATGATATCGCACTTTAAAGAAATGTATTTTTGGTGTTTTTATGCATATATGAAGAATTAAGGACAAAAGAACAAAAATATGTAAAAATGAGCGGATTTGGAGCAAAAAGAACAAAATTATGCAAATTTGACCTAGGCCGCCGACAGCGAGGTCGAGGCCGCCGACGGCGTGATTTTCCTGAAAGTTCAGAATTAATTACAAGGGAGGCCGCCGATAGCGTGGATCGAGGCCGCGGATGGTGGGGTCAGTTCAAAGGCATGGTTTCTAGAAGGCCGTCGACGATGTCTTGAGGCCGCCGACGGCTGGGACGGTGATTTGTTCCAGAAATACGTCGAATGTAGACGATATTCGAAGGGGTGCCTTTATAACCCTTGGAGACTCTTCTACAAATTTAAAAGGAACAAATTTTGGCCAAAAAAGCTCTTCTTCTGGTCTTAAAAGTGATTGTGAGTGAGTCCATAGTGTAAAGAGAGTCATTTAGTGAGTATAATTTAGTGAGCTGTGAATTCAAGTAGAAAATTTGTGAGGAATTCTTCAAGGAATTGCAAGAATGGAAAGAAAGTGAGAATACTGTTCCACATTAACTTTTTGAAGGACAATTCCAAGGAAAAGATCCAGAGGAACTTCGAGGAGTTTGCTTGGGGAGGAGTTTAAGATATGTAGTTTTTATTTGTTTTTAGTGTGTAGAACTTTATTTTATTTTATGAAATCTAAGTTTTATTGCATCATCTTCATGAATTCTGAGTAATTGTTCTATCTTTCTTCTGGTTTTGATGTTTTTGTGAAATGATTATATAATTAGTATATTATATAAATTATAAAAGAAATTGTGATGGTACTATACCTAAACTTTATTTACTATACGAATTGGTCAATTGTATTGTTAAAATTCATGAAGAATTCTTACGACAAGAACGTGGGCTAAGGATTTTTAACTTGTATGTATCACAATTCTCTTTGAAAGGTAGAGTGAGTAAATCCTTGCAAGGAGAAGTTCAAATAAATAGGGAAATAATATTTTTGGGCGTAGAACTGGAGATTTTAGAGTGACAGACTAAAATACTCAATTCAGTCCTATCATTTGGCTGCTGATGTGTAGATTGTTAGCCCTCAAGTGAGGTGAACGTGGGAGCACCAAAGTGAGAGCCTATATACTCCCAGCCTAGCATAGAATTAGTAACCCAAGCATAGGATTAGTCAATGTTCTTTATGCCTGGACTAAAGGGTAAAGAATAAGTATGCTTCTATTTGGCACAACACATTAAAAACTAATTATAATTATCATTTCACTTAAATATCTTAACTAAGGAGAAAGATTCTTGTTATTATCTATATTTGAACTTAATTCTAGTAGTATTAGTAAGTTGTCAGTAAAACTAGTTTTAATATAAGTTTTGTATTATTATCGATTCAATATTAGTGACAGATAAGCATTTCGATTTAGCTGTAATTCTGAATTGATTTTTATATTCCTAAGTCCATAGGCTTTAATACTTTCTTGTGGGATCGATATCCAAGAATTTATTAGAGCCCTGTATTACTTGAACGATACGTATACTTGCGTTTGAAAGTAACTCTGCGATTAAAAGATTAAAATATTTAATTGTTACTAAAGTAAATTCGAATTGGATTAAGATGCAGGGTCGGTAAAGATAGAATTGTTATAGGAATATAACATAATTAGAGTAACGGACAACAATTTAGGAATGTTAGAAAACCTTTTTAGAATTGCACTTATTTAGTTAACTGTTTTTACTGTGTATTGATTTCGAGTGTATGCGTAAATTTGGTTCTGAAAATCTTATATCATATGATTCAGAATTAGAACACACTGTTAAGAGAATTAGAAAACTGAGAAAAGAGCCTATAAATTGTGAAACAATGGAAATCAATGTAAACAACCAAAGAGTAGAAAATGAACAACAATCTAGACCATTAAGAGATTATGCTAACCCTACATTAGATGAAATTCACTTAACTATTCAAAATCCTGATGTAGCTGCTAATTCATTTGAGCTTAAACCTGCAATTATCCAAATGGTACAAAAAAATAAATTTGGTGAAACTTCAAATGAAGATCCTAATTTACATCTTGTAATTTTCTTAGAACTTTGTGCTACTTTTAAGTACGACAGAGTGTTTGATGATGCTGTCAGACTTACAATTTTTCCTTTTTCATTAAGGGATAAGGCTAAGGCCTGGTTAAATTTGTTAGCACCTGGATCTATAAGAATTTGGGGAGAACTTTCACAAAAATGCTTACGAAATATTTTCCACCATCTAAGACAGCTAAGCTTAGAAACGATATCACATCTTTCAGTCAGTATGAGGGAGAATCAATATATGAATCTTGAGAAAGATTTAAAGAACTTCTTAGGAAATGTCCACATCATGCTTTACCAGATTGGTTAATTATTCAAACAGTTTATAATGGATCAGTAGGATCTCTTAGATGTTTAATAGACGTTGTTGCTGGTGGATCACTAATGTCTAAACCTTTTAAAGAAGCTTATGCGTTAATATAAGCAATGGCTACCAATAATTTTCAATGGTCTACTAAAAGGATAAATCCTAAGAAGGTAGTTAGTATTCATGATTCTGATGCTTTAACCATGATAGTTTCTCAAATTGCTGCTCTTTCAAAGAAAATAGATCAATATGGAATGAATCGTTCTCAAACACCTCAAGTATTAAAAGAAAATTCATTAGGATAAATCATAGATGTTCAATCTTCATATGAAACTATAAATGTAATAAATAATAGACAAAATTATCCTTATTCAAACTATTATAATCCAGGTTAGAAGAATCATCCATATTTTAATTGGAATAACCAAAATAATAATAATAATCCTCAGTAGGGGAACAATCCAGTAAACCCATTAAGAAATATAAATAATCCAGGTAATTCCAATTATAGACCTTCTAATCCACCAGGTTTTTATAATAATTCACAATTCAAGGAAAAAAAGTTGTCTATGGAAGAAATAGTTTTGAATATGGGTAATCAATTACAAAATCAAGGAATGTTATTAAAAACATAGAAAACCAATTAGGGCAAATTGCTTCTGTATTAAGCAATAGACCTATTGGAACTTTACCTAGCAATGCTGAAGTAAATCCTAAAGATCAAGGAAAAGAATAAATCAAAGCTATTCAATTAAGAAGTGGAAAAGAGTTGGAAACAAGAGTTCAAAAAGAAACTGTAGTTGAGAAGGAAAAAGAAGAAATTGAAGGAGAAAACGAAAGTTTATATCCTAATTTTCCTCTGAAACCTATGAAAATTACTATTAAAAACCCACCTCCATCATTTCCTCAAAGACTTAAGAAATAAGATAAAGGAAAAAGATTTGCTAATTACTAGACATTTTAAAAAAATAGTCAATAAATATTCTTTTTGTTGAAGCTTTAAAACAAATGCCTGATTATGTTAAATTTATGAAGAATATACTCAACAAAAAGAGGAAGTTATTAGATCATGAGACTGTTGAACTCAGTGAAGAGTGTAGTGCTATTATTCAAAGAAAACTTCCTGAAAAATGAAAAGATCCTGGTAGTTTCACTATTCCATGTGCTATTGGTGAAAAATTTTATGGGAGAGCATTATGTGATTTGGGAGCTAGCACAAATTTGATGCCTCTATCAACTTTTAAAAGGTTAGAAATTGGAGAGATATCACCAACTTCTATAACTTTACAGTTAGTTGATCGATCTATTACACATCCTAAAGGAATTGTAGAAGATATTTTGGTCAAGGTTGATAAATTTATTTTTCCTGTGGACTTTATCATTCTAGATATGGAAGAAGATAAAGAAATTTCCATTATTTTAGGAAGACCATTCCTAGCTACAGGAAGAGCTATGATAGACGTTCAAAAAGGAGAATTGACTATGAGAGTAAATGACAAAGAAGTAACTTTTAACATCTCAAAGTCAATGAAATATCCATCAATAGAAAAAGATGATGAATGTTTCAGAATGGATATATGTGATCATTTGAAAAGAGAATATTTCCAAGAAAATTATGAAGAAAAAGAAGATATAGAAGAAGATAATTATGAAGAAATAGAAACTGAAAATGCTGATTATATTCATGAAAAATATGAAAAGCTTGATTTAACATCACCAGAAAATCAAATATTAATTTCATCTGTTGTAAAACCCCCTGAACTTGAATTAAAGAATCTTCCAAATCATTTGAAGTATATATTCTTAGGAGAGTTTTCAACATTACCAGTAATTGTATCCTGATCACTGAAAAATTTATTAAGAAATTCATACCTATTTTTGATGAAATTGCACTTTAAAGAAAGGTATTTTCTTTATTTTGTTACAGGAATGTAGAATTTAGGTGATAAAAGCAAAAATCATAAAAATGAGCTTATTTGGAGCAAAAAGGAAGAAAATAATGCAATTTATGTTGAGTCGCCGACGGCGAGATCGAGCCCGCCGACGGCGAGGGTACGAGGAAGAAAATTCTGAAAGATTTATAACTGTCTCGCTGACAGCGAGCCCGAGCCCGCCGACAGCGAGATAGCGTGGTTTGAAGACCATCTAGAAGCCTCGCCGACAGCGAGGTAGTTCCTCGCCGACGGCGAGCTAGTTCAAATGGCGCAGATACGTTGAACCTAGACACTTTTTGAAGGGATGCTTACACACCTCTTGGTCCTTTGCTCACCTCTATATATAGAGGCCGAAATTCAGCCTCAAAGTGTGTTATTTTGTGTTGTGTGTGTCAATTTGTGTCTTAAGAGTCTTTTATTTATGTGTGAGCAGTCTTTAGAGTCTTAATTAGTGTAATTATTGAGTTAGTGAGTTTTTAGTGAGTCTTCATTGTACTTGGAAGGAAGAGTCGAAAAGGCTATGAGGAGTACGCTTGGGATAAATCGAGATAAGTATTTATATTTATTGTTTTTAACTTTAAATGAAATCCATGCTTAGTTTAGTTCCCATGCATTTTGAGTAGTTTATTAGTCTTTCTCCTCGTTATGAAATTAAGTTACTTGATGAACTTAAAACAGAAGTACTTTTAAATATTAATAAATTGTGATAATTTTTACTTAAAACTTAATTTACTTTCAAACTGGCCATTTGATTTGTTAAAATGTGTTGATTATCAACTATAGTAAAAAATTACATCTGATATTCGGAGAATTCAAAAGCCTTGGAAGGAAGGTGCAAATAAATAGGGAAATAATATCACTGGGCGTATAATTGAGCATTTTAGTGTGACAGACTAAAATATTCAATTCGGTCCTATTGTTTGAGAGCTGAAGTGTAGATGTTAGCCCTCGGGCGAGGGGAACGTGGGTGCTCGAAGTGGCGATCGGTATCCTCCCGACCTAGCCACGGATTCGGTAATCAAACATAGGATTAGTCGATATTCTTTACACTGGACTAAAGGGTAAAGAATAGGAATGCTCCTATTTGTCACAATACCTTAAAATTATCTATGTAAATTCATCAATCACATAAATTTCTAAACGAGGGAAAAATACTTTTTCCGAATAGTTAAGACTTATTTAGCAATTAGTTTAATTTACTGCACTTTCAATACATATTAATTTTCTACTTAGTTAAGTTACCTAATTAAAATACTTAGTTTACTTTATTGCGCTTAAATTTAGAATTCCAAATTTTCGTATGCTATTTTAAAATTATTATTATTATTTTAAAATTAGTTGTTATTTAATTTTCTATTTCCCTGTAGGATCGATAACCAGGACTCCAATAGAGCCCTGTATTACTTGATACGATACGTATACTTGCGTAGCATCCACAACATAAACAATTACAATTCTATACATATAATATAGGGGGGTCAAGTTTTTGGCGTCGTTGCAATTAAATTAAAAATATCATAATATAAAATTGTGGGTCAAGTTTTTGGCGCTGTTACCGGGAAAAGTAAGAAAATTTTACTAGAGTAATGGACTATTTTAAAATAATCATAATAAATAAATTAATATCTATTCTAAAATTGTATGCGCAAATTTGGAAACGAAAATTTAATACCTTACGATTCTGAATTAGAGCGTACAATTAAAAGAATTAGAAAACAAAAGAAACAAATTATAAATTTAATACAAATGGCGAATATTCCTAAAATTCAAAATATGAACCAACAAAGACCATTAAGAGATTATGCCAACCCTACATCAGATGAAATTCATTTAACTATTCAAAACCACGATGTAAGCTGCTAATTCATTTGAACTTAAACCCGCAATTATCCAAATGGTACAAAACAATCAATTTAGTGGTTCACCTACCGAAGATCCTAACTTACATCTTGCTAGTTTTCTAGAACTTTGTGCTACTTTTAAATATCAAGGAGTATCTGACGATGCTATAAGACTTAGACTTTTTCCTTTTTCATTAAGGGATAAGGCTAAAATGTGGTTGAATTCGTTAGCACTTGGATCTATTAAAACTTGGGGAGAATTATCACAAAAATTTCTATCCAAATATTTTCCACCATCTAAAGCTGCTAAGTTTAGAAATGATATAACTTCTTTTTGTCGATTAGATGGAGAATCAATATATGAAGCTTGGGAGAGATTTATGGAACTTCTTAGGAAATGCCCACATCATGCGCTACCAGATTGGTCGATTATTCAAACCTTTTATAATGGATTAGTAGGATCTTTAAGATCGATCATCGATGCTTCATTGCTTGGAGGTTCATTAATGTCTAAACCATTTGATGAAGCTTATGCACTAATCGAAGAAATGGCAACAAATAATTTCCAATGGCCTGCTGATAGAGTAAATCCGAAAAAAATAGCCAACATTCATGAAAACGATGCAATATCTATGTTAGCTTCTCAAATTGCTGCTATATCTAAGAAATACGATCATTTTGGAATGAACTACTCTCTTACTTTAGAAGAAAACTCATCTGGACAAATCATAGAATCTCAATCTAATTATGAAACTTTAAATGCTATTAATAATAGAACTAATAACCCTTATTCAAACTATTATAATCCTGGTTGGAAAACTCATCCAAATTTTAATTGGAATAACACATCTAATCAACAATGGATGAATCAACCTAATCAAGCAAATCCAAACTATAAACCTAATTACCCACTTGGATTTAATAACAATAACCCTCGATTCAAAGATAAGAAATTATCTATGGATGAATTAATTTTGAATATGGGTCATCAACTACAAAATCAAGGAAATCAACTACAAATTCAAGGAAATCAATTACAAATTCAAGGAACATCTATTAAAAATATCGAAACTCAACTTAGACATATTGATACTTGCGCTAAATAATAGAATACACGGAACTTTTCCTAGTAATGTGGAAATAAATCCTAAAGATCAAGGAAAAGAACAAATTAAAGCAATACAACTAAGGAGTGGAAAAGAATTAGAACCTTAAATTCAAAAAGAACTTGAAAGCCAAAAAGAGGAAGTGGAAATTGAAAAGGAAACACTTCAACAAGATTCAAACTTAGAACATCCTTTAATACCTATGAAAATTTCTTTGAAAAACCTCCACCACCATTTCCTCAACGACTAGCTTAACATAAAAAAGATAAACAATTTGCTAAATTCCTTGAAATATTAAAGAAATTAACAATCAATATACCTTTTGTCGAAGCTTTAGATCGGATGCCAAATTATGTAAAATTTATGAAAGATATTCTAAATAAGAAAAGAAAATTCATCGATAATGAAACGAGTCGCACTTAGTGAAGAGTGTAGTGCTTATTATTCGAAGAAGCTTCTGAAAAATTGAAAGATCTTGGTAGTTTCACTATACCCTGCGCTATAGGAGAAATATTTTATGGAAAAGCTTTGAGTGACTTAGGAGCAAGCATCAATCTAATGCCTCTATCGATTTTTAAGAGATTAGGATTAGGAAAAATTACACCTACTTCAGTAACCCTTCAATTAGCCGATCGTTCGGTTACCTATCCTAAGGGAGTTATTGAAGATGTGTTAGTAAAAGTGGATAAATTTATCTTCCCAAGTAGATTTTATTGTTTTAGATATGGAGGAAGATAAAGAAATTCCTATCATTTTAGGAAGACCATTTTTAGCTATCTGGAAAAGCTATGATTGATGTTCGAAAAGGAGAATTATCTATGAGAGTAAATGACCAAAAAGTTACATTTAATATTGCAAAACCAATGAAATATCCTGCGCTTAGAAAAAGATGATGAATGTTTTCGGATGGAAATACTTGAACATTTACAACAATAACATTTTAAGGAATATTACGAAGATAAATTAGAAAAAGAAAACACCGAATTAATTGAAGATAATAATGAAGAACTAGATTATATTCGGGAAAGATTTGAATTTTTGGATAATACGAAAACAACGACAAGAATATAGTTCCATCAATTATTAAACATCCCGAACTTGAGCTAAAAATATTACTCGATCATTTGAAATATGCTTATTTAGGTAATTCTTCAACTTTACCAGTTATTATTTCATCCGCATTAAACGAATCTCAAGAACAAAAACTTTTAGAAACTTTAAAAAAATATAAGAAAACTTTTGGTTGGACTTTAGCAGATATTAAAGGAATTAGTCCTTCAATCTGTATGCATAGAATTATTTTAGATGATGAACATAAACCTAAAGTAGATCCCCAAAGGAGATTAAACCCGATAATGAAAGAAGTAGTTAAGAAAGAAATTTTAAAATGGTTAGATAATGGTATTATATATCCTATTTCTGACGAGTGCTTGGGTAAGCCTAATTCACTTGTGTTCCTAAGAAGGGAGGAGTGACCGTCATCGCCAATGAAAATAACGATCTTATTCCTATAAGACAAGTTGCCGGTTGGCGTATATGTATTGATTATAGGAAATTAAATACCGCCATCGGGAAAGATCACTTCCCTTTACCATTTGTAAACCGGATGTTAGATAGATTAACTGGACATAAGTATTTTTGTTTTCTAGATGGATACACCGGTTATCATCAAATACAAATTGCTCCCGAGGATCAAGAGAAAAATACATTTACTAGTCCTAATGGAACTTTCGCTTTTCGAAGAATGCCTTTTGGATTATGTAATGCACCGAACAACATTCCGTAGATGTATGATGTCTATATTTAGTAAGTTAATTGACAATGGAATAGAAGTATTTATGGATGATTTCTTTGTATTTGGAACATCATTTGACACATGCTTAACTCATCTTGAAAAAGTATTAGAAGTATGTGAGAAAACAAATTTAGTTCTAAATTGGGAGAAATGTCAATTTATGGTTCATTGGCGGCATTGTATTAGGGCATAAAATTTCGGAAAAAGGCATGGAAGTGGACCCCGCAAAAATTCAAGTTATAGCTAAATTACCACCTCCAACTACGGTAAAAGGGGTAAGAAGTTTTCTTGGACATGCTGGATTCTACAGACGCTATATAAAAGATTTTTCAAAAATTACTAAACCTCTATGCCAACTTCTCGAAAAGGACAAGAAATTTGAATTTAAAATCGAATGCCTGAATGCTTTTGAACTCTTAAAAAAAAAATAATTACAACACCTATAATAGTTTCACCTAACTGGGAGAAACCATTTGAGCTTATGTGTGATGCTAGTGATTATGCTCGTAGGAGCGAGTTCTTGGGCAAAGATATGAAAATATTTTTAAAGTTATATACTATGCTAGTAAAACTCTAAATGATGCTTGAAATAAATTATACGATTCTGAGTAAAGAGAATTATTAGCGGTAGTATATGGTTTTAATAAATTTAGACCTTATCCGATTGGAACAAAATGTATCGTGCATACCGATCATTCTAGCTATCAAATATTTAATGCAAAAGAAGATTCCAAACCAAGATTAATTAGATGGATGCTATTAATGCAAGAATTCGATTTTGAGATCGTTAATAAGAAAGGAACTGAAAATGAAATTGCAGATCATTTATCAAGATTAGAAAATCATGAATTATCTGATATTGAAAATGAAATTATAGCATGGTTTTCCACGATGAACAACTTTATAATATCAATGAGTGGAAAATACCATGGTATGCTGATATAGTAAACTATATAGTTAGTAATATTTTACCACCTATGCTAACTTTGCAACAACAAAAAAATTCATCCATGATACAAAAACCTATTTTTAGGATGAACCATATTTATATAAGCAATGTAAGGATTTAATTATTAGAAGATGTGTACCTTATGAAGAAACTGAACCAATTATTCAAAAATGTCATGATTCGATTTTGGAGGACATTTTGGGACCGATAAACCGCTTATAAGATTCTACAATCTGGATTTTACCTGTCCTACTCTATTTAGAGATGTATACAGATATATTAAAACTTGCGATAAATGTCAAAGAGTAGGAAATATATCTAGAAAAAATGAAATGCCTCTGAATTTTATATTAGAAGTTGAAATTTTTTTTATTTGGGGATTAAATTTTATGGGACCTTTTATTCCTTCATTTGGAAACTCATATATATTAGTAGCTATTGATTATGTTTCCAAATGGATTGAGGCACAAGCTTTACCTAGGTGTGATGCTAAGAGTGTTTCAAAATTTCTAATGAAAAATATTTTTACTAGATTTGGAATGCCGAGAGTGATTATCACTGACGGAGGAACTCATTTTAGAAATAAATACATTCACAAACTAGTAGAAAAATACAATATTACTCATAAGATATCCACTCGCTTATCATCCACGTACTAATGGATTAGCTGAAGTATCTAATCGTGAGATTAAACGTATTTTAGAAAAATCAGTAAACCCAAATAGGTTAGATTGGTCTATTAGATTAGACAATCGCATTATGGGCTTATAGGACTGCTTATAAAACTCCGATTGGAATGACTCCTTACAGGATTATATTTGGAAAAACATGCCACTTACCAGTTGAATTAGAACATAAAGCATATTGGGCGATTAAAGAATTTAATTATAATATGAAGGAAGCTCGTGAGAAGAGATTGCTGCAATTAAATGAATTGAAAGAATTAAGAAATGAATCATATGATAATGATCGGATTTATAAAGAAAAGATGAAATTATGGCATGATCGGAAGATTAATCGGAGAAATTTTGAACCGGGACGGGAAGTTTTGCTATATAATACTAGATTGAAATTATTTCTGGAAAATTGAAGTCTCGATGGTTAGGACCTTTCACCATAACTCAAATATTTTCATACGGAACTATAGAAATCGAAGATCCAAAAGCTCGGACATAAATTTAAAGTTAATGGACATAGATTAAAATCATATTTCGAAGGTATAAGACCTAACTATAAAGAGGTTTTAATGCTTAGTCGACTCGATTAATAATTGAAATAAGGTCGGCCGACGACGTTAAACCAAGCGCTTTATGGGAGGCAACCCATATTAGTTATCTATTTTTATTGTATCTTAATAGTTAGTCTATATTATTGAAACTTTACTACTCAATTATTATTAAGAATCATCACATATTCGAACCATTATGATGAGAAAAGAAATTATTCGATTTAGAGTGAAATTGGACATTATTTTAGAATCTCACCGACGGTGAGGTCGATACTCGCCGACAGCGAGGCTCGCACCTAAATTAAATTCAGTTTATTTATCGAGCTCAATGACAGCGAGAAACGTCCCACCGACAACGAGAACATGGGAGGCAATTTTTATAACTGAGTTGCCAACGGCGAGAAACTTCTCGCCGACAATGAGGAAGTTATAAAGATGAGTTATTTATAATTTGAATGCCAATTTGGATGGTTTCAACACCAATTCCTTAGTGAAAACCCATTCCTAAATCATTCTAGATCCTTCTTCTTCACTAGAATTTATTCCATTCACCATAATGGCCTCCTTAAATTCCTTTAATTCTGGAGTGTTTAACCGGAGGAAATTTGTGAGTGCGGAAGCGCAGCGGATCTTCAACAAGGTTTTGGTAAAGAAAAGAGTTATCAAGGAACGGGGATTTGTCAATCGAGGATTAGAGAATTCCACTACGAAGATAGAAGAAACGATCGCGCAGCCTGCACTCGGGAGGTATTTTGTTACACTACGTCTGTTGTTGTTATTCCAGTTGTGAAAGAGTTCTACTCTAACTTACACGCGATCAACAATGGGAATGTCTACGTCTGAGGAAGATGGGTGACGTTTACTCCATCAAGAGTAATGAATTATTCTCTATAGAAAACACCCTGGTATGTCACTATTCAAATTTTGTGCCTTCTCGATATAATATGAATGAGATATTTCGATATCCGATCGATGAACCGGAAGATCGGGAAATGCGTGAAGACGGGTATGTTAGTTTCTCTGCATCACTTTTGAATCCTGTCTCAAAGCACTGGCACTTTTTCATCTCATCTAAATTGTTACTTACTATGAGGGTAAACAATGTTTCGAAGGAATGCACTATATTGAATTATTGTATTCAAAATGGATTGCCTATTGATCTTGGATCAATAATTGTTAAGTCTGCATTGGGTTTAATTGTGCATGGGTCAGTTCATGGACTAGGACTCCCATCTACTATTTTTGCATTATGCGATCGGTACTGAGTTTCTTATGAAGCTTGGGAAAAGGTTCTGTTACCTTGGAAGCCGCTTGATCCTACAGATATGTTCCCTACTTTGGACAATAATGATGAAATTACATTTATCTCTGATAGAGCTTCACAGAATAATCCTATAGCAAGGCCTATTTTAGATAAAACGGAGTTACTTATGAAGAAAATTAAAGGAATGGAGAAAGAACGGCAAAATGTGAGAGATTCAATCGATAATATATCCGATTTATTTGATCACATTGATCGGAGGATGAAGGAACACTTTGATCATTCCGGACACCCGAAGCTAGCTTTCTTCATTTACCGAGACGTAAGGGTTGGATCACCGAAGAATGCGCCGGAGCTTCCCTTCGGGCCTTTCTATAACTTATTTGTGCATCATCGTCATATCGAAATATCGGAGAAGATAAAGATTCGACATCGAAGAGTAGTAGTTAAGATTTCCATAGTATGTTTGCATTTATGTTATTTGATTTGATTTAGATTTTATTATGTGTGGAGTAATGATTTGAATATCTCAAACTTAATTGAGATATGCGTCATAGTTTTGTATCAGCATTTAGTGTGTCGTGGATTGGGTTGTGATGCTGATTAGTAGTAAGGATTGGAGAATTGAAGTTTGATTATAGAGTTTAAAATTATGTTAGTTTGTACATCTTATGGATTTCAATATTAAAGTTAATTTGTTGTGTTGTGTGAATTTGTTTGTGTATAAGTAGCTAATCTTCATATTAAATTAATAAATGATGTGATCGAAAATATAATATAAGGTAAATTAAGGACGAAAATGAGTGACGAATTTCGAAAATTTAAATTTTTGGAATCTCGCAGACGGCGAGCAAAATCCCGCCGACAGCGAGCTCGATCTCGCTGACAGCGAAGAATAGAGCAAAATTTCTCGCCGACAGCGGATTTTTCCCAAGAGTTTTTGGTTCCGAAAAATATTAGCTCGCCGATGGCGAGAAAAATCTCGCTGACAGCGAGGTCGCGAAAAACATATATTTTGGCCGGTCAAAAACACTATTCATCACCCCCAACCTCTCAATTTCAGAAAAAAACTCCTCTAGGGCTTGCTAGATCTTACTTGTGGAGACGATTTCAGGACTCAAAAACACCGGATTTCAATTTCTCTTGGTAAGAGCTTCACTTCTATGCAAAAATTTTTGATTTTCACCATATATTTTCACCACATTGTAAATTTTGGGAAAAATCAAAATGTGGAAGAAATATTCGGTAGAAATCCATTGAATTTGATTTAAATTGCTTATAAATGTTGTAGGAAGCCTTCTTAGTATTATTTTTAAGTTTAGTGAAAATTTTCACGATTTTCACAGATCGATCGTATGGCTCCACGACAAAAACGTCGAGTAGAATTCGACGAAGACTGATTCATCAATGCACGGGCACAGGCTAAATATTTTAAAAACATACAAAGAAGAAAGTGCATTGCGGATCGGGTTTTCAAAAATCTGGGAGGAGAAGTAGAGCGGATTATTAAGGAACGAGGTAGGGAAAATTTCTGTTACGTTCAATATAGAGCAGCTGTAGAAGTGGTTAAAGAATTTTATGCCAATTTGATCGCCATCGAAGATGCACCGAAGAAGGTACGAGGATTTTTCGTAGATTTCAATGCTGCAAGAATTAACTCGTTCTATGAAGTTCATGACTAGCACTTTAGCGAGTATGAAACTTTTGGAACGATGGAAGGACCACTGGAGGAAGTCATTAACTTTCTCACTGATGGGACCGGAGTTTGGAAAATTAAGCAGTGGGAAAGAGTGAATTTTCCTCTTTCTAAATTAAATGCAGTCTCCAAAGCCTGGCATTACTTTATTTGTTCTACTCTGTTGCCCACATATCACCACAGTGAGGTAACACGAGATAGAGCAATTCTGAATTTCTGTATTAAGAAAAACAGAAGCATCAACATTAGGAGAATTATTTATCAAAACATCCTGGTCACTCCTCGAAATGAGAGTGGAGCTGGATTGGGACACCCTGGATTAATTTTTGCACTCTGCCAACTCTCTGGAGTTGAGGCTAGAGATGATGAAGAATGGGTGGAACCCATGAATCCAATCACAGCTGCCAATATTAAGAAATATGAGTCTCATGAAGGGTGGAGATCAGGAGTGAGAAGTTATTTCACTCAGCCGAGTAGAGATATACCCTCTACTAGCCATGAACCTCCCGAGCCTACTACCCCTACCCTACAAGATCCGATGAATGAGTCGACCACCGCATAGGAGGAGTTTTGAGCGAGCTTGGAGAGACAATGGGAGAAGATTTGATCATTTTGATCAAAGGAATGATAATCCGGAGAGGAGACATGATTATGATAGTGAGTACTGCAGAGACATCCGGAGTACGAGATAGCATATCATGAAGCTGAACGTCGCTACTAGAGTGGAGATTTAGATGTCATCTTTCCGGAATGCCCTGGGTATACTCGGTATCATCCTCGCTCGGTCTTCTCGACCTGCAGATCAAGGAGGGGATGACAATATAGTTTGGGACTTCAATATAGAAGATTAGGACTTTATTTGTTTTTTTTTTGTTTGATGTTAAGTTATTTTGGAAACTTTTATATGTTTGTAATATTCAGTACTTTATGTTGTGAGACATTGAATGTTTGTTAGATTATTTGTTTGAATTGTTATAGTAGTTTAGTTTTTGTTTTTGTGTTAGTTAATTGCATTTGTTTTTATGTTAATTAGGATGTTAGTTTTCTTTAATATGTTTTTATTTTATTCTGTATTGTTTTAAGTTGTAAAATTGTTAATGTGTTAGTTAAATTGTTTTAATATGTTAGTAATTCATATGTGTAGTGTAGAGTTAATTTTAATTGTTGTATTTAATACTTATCTCGGATTTTATCCCCGCATTTTCTTTAAATTGTTATATATATATGGAGAATTCTAACAATACGAGTTCAATGAAAAATGAAAAAGCTCGCAAAAATTTCAAAGAAAAAGAAATACCTAAACTTCAAAGGTATGATTTATTTACTTTCCTTTTTTTCATTATTTAGAGTAGATATAAAAATTTAAGTTTGGGGGAGTAAAATACAAATTTAGTTATTAACTTGTTCTCAATTTCTATTTTCAAATTATTATAAATTGATTTTTATAGCAAATTTTTCAATTTAATTAATATGAAATATTTTATTTAATTATTATAAAAGGTTAAATGAAATATTTCTAGTGCTTTAATTAATTAAATAGAATAAAATATTTGGTTAAAGGGAATAAGAATAGAGTAAATTATTTTTAGAAAGGAAAACTATATTCTAAAATTAAAATTCTTAAGTATTCAAGTGAAAAAGAAAAGATTGAAAATCAATGAAGTAAAAACTATGAAGTATATATAAGCTAAGAAATATTCCTAAGTTTCAAATTTAGGAAGATGAAAATGAAGTTCAAAATTATTAACAAGCTCTCCAGATACAGTAATCCTTATTAGAAAAAATAAAAAGAAAAAGAAAAAGAAAAATGAGGAGAAGCTTGAGGAGATTCCTTATCAAAAATTGGCTTCATTTGAATTAACCTAAAGGGAAAAACTTAGATATTTACAAACTTATGTTTATGGATTAGAATTTTACCTAATAGTGTTTTCTTGAATTTCTTATCATATGAATATCTTAAGTAATTATTCTTTTAAATATAGTTATTCCTGAAATGAATAGTAAGCTAGAAATCTTAGACACGATAACTAAATAATTTATTTCTATAAGATTAATTAAATTACATGAATTATTTTTATTTCACTTTATTATGATATTAATTAATCTAATTCATAGTTTATTTAAATTGAAAAATCTTATTATAGAACTCATTATTTTTTATGTAGTACTAAAATTACTTGAGGACAAGTAATAAGTAAGTTTGGGGGATTTTGATCACTAAAAAATTTATTAAGAAATTCATACCTATTTTTGATGAAATTGCACTTTAAAGAAAGGTATTTTCTTTATTTTGTTGCAGGAATGTAGAATTTAGGCGATAAAAGCAAAAATCATAAAAAAGAGCGGATTTGGAGCAAAAAGGAAGAAAATAATGCAATTTATGCTGAGTCGCCGACGGCGAGATCGAGCCCGCCGACGGCGAGGGTACGAGGAAGAAAATTCTGAAGGATTTATAACTCGTCTCGGCCGACGGCGAGCCCGAGCCCGCCGACAGCGAGATAGCGCGGTTAGAAGACCTTCTAGAAGCCTCGCCGAAAGCGAGGTAGTTCGTCCCAGACGACGAGCTAGTTCAAATGGCGCAGATACATTGAACCTGGACACTTTTTGAAGGGATGCTTACACACCTCTTGGTCCTTTGCTCACCTCTATATATAGAGGCCGAAATTCAGCCTCGAAGTGTGTTATTTTGTGTTGTGTGTCAATTTGTGTCTTAAGAGTCTTTTATTTATGTGTGAGCAGTCTTTAGAGTCTTAATTAGTGTAATTAGTGAGTTAGTGAGTTTTTAGTGAGTCTTCATTGCATCGGAAGGAAGAGTCGAAAGGACTGCGAGGAGTACGCTAGGGATAAATCGAGATAAGTATTTATATTTATTGTTTTTAACTTTAAATGAAATCCATGCTTAGTTTAGTTCCCATGCATTCGAGTAGTTTATTAGTCTTTCTCCTCGTTATGAAATTAAGTGACTTGATGAACTTAAAACAGAAGTACTTTTAAATATTAATAAATTGTGATAATTTTTACTTAAAACTTAATTTACTTTCAAACTGACCATTTGATTTGTTAAAATGTGTTGATTATCAACTATAGTAAAAAATTACATCTGATATTCGGGGAATTCAAAAGCCTTGGAAGGAAGGTGCAAATAAATAGGGAAATAATATCACTGGGCGTAGAATTGAGCATTTTAGTGTGACAGACTAAAATATTCAATTCGGTCCTATTGTTTCGAGAGCCGAAGTGTAGATGTTAGCTCTCGGGCGAGGGAACGTGGGAGCTCGAAGTGGCGGTCGGTATCCTCCCGACTTAGCCGCGGATTCGGTAATCAAACATATGATTAGTCGATATTCTTTACACTCTGACGAAAGGGTAAAGAATAGGAATGCTCCTATTTGTCACAATACCTTAAAATTATCTATTTAAATTCATCAATCACTTAAATTTCTAAACAAGGGGAAAGATACTTTTTCTGAATAGTTAAGACTTATTTAGCAATTAGTTTAATTTCATACACTTTCAATACGTATTAATTGTCTACTTAGTTAAGTTACCTAATTAAAATACTTAGTTTACTTTATTGCGCTTAAATTTAGAATTCCAAATTTTCGTATACTATGTTAAAATTATTATTATTATTTTAAAATTAGCTATTATTTAATTTTCTATTTCCCTGTGGGATCGATAACCAGGACTCCACTAGAGCCCTGTATTACTTGATACGATACGTATACTTGCGTAACATCCACAACATAAACAATTACAATTCTATACATATAATATAGAGGGGTCAAGTTTTTAGCGTCGTTGCAATTAAATTAAAAATATCATAATATAAAATTGTGGGTCATATCCTCAGACTTAAATGAAATTCAAGAACAAAAATTAATGGATACATTAAAAAAATACAAAAGAGCGTTTGGTTGGACTTTAGCTGATATTAAAGGAATTAGTCCTTCGATTTGTATGCATAGAATTTTATTAGATGAAGAACATAAACAAAGAATTGACCCTCAACGGAGATTAAACCCTATAATGAAAGAAGTAGTTAAAAAAAAAATTTTAAAATGGTTAGATGCTGGAATTATATATCATATTTCGGATAGTACTTGGGTAAGTCCAATTCATTGTGTTCCCAAGAAAGGAGAAATAACTGTTGAAGAAATTTAAAATAAAGAATTAATACCTATCAGACAAGTTTCTGGATGGCGTATTTGTATAGATTATCGAAAATTAAATGCAGCCATCCGAAAAGATCATTTTCCTCTTTCTTTCTTAGACCAAATGTTGGATAAACTTGCTGGACATAAATACTACTATTTTCTGGATGGATATACCGGTTACCATCAGATACCCATTGCTCCTCAGGATCAAGAGAAAACAACTTTTACTAGTCCTTACGGAACTTTTGCCTTCAGAAGGATGCATTTTGGGCTATGTAATGCACCTGAAACATTCCAGAGATGTATGATATCTTTTTTAGTAAATTAATAGAAAATGAAATTCAAGTATCTATGGATGATTTCTCTGTGTTTGGAACATCTTTTGATGCATGCTTAAATCATCTTGAAAAAGTATTAGAGCTCTGCGACAAAACTAACTTTGTTCTAAATTGGGAGAAATGTCAATTTATGGTTACAGGAGGAATTATATTAGGGCATAAAATTTTAGAAAATGGTATGTAAGTAGACCCTGCAAAAATTTAAGTAATAGCTAAATTACCACCTCCTACTACAGTGAGAGGGGTAAGAAATTTTCTTGGACATGCTGGTTTCTACAGGCATTATATAAAAGATTTTTCAAAAATTTCAAAGCCTCTATGCCAACTTTTAGAAAAAGATAAGAAATTTGAATTTATTGAGGACTGTTTGAATGCCTTTGAATTATTAAAGGAAAAACTAATCACAACACCTGTAATAGTTTCACCTGACTGGGAGAAACCGTTCGAACTAATGTGTGATGCTAGTGATTATGTTATTGGAGCTGTCCTTGGTCAAAGATATGATAAAATTTTTAAATTCATATACTACGCTAGTAGAACTCTTAATGATGCTGAAATTAACTACACGGTTACTGAAAAAGAGTTACTGGCTATTGTATATGCTTTTGATAAATTTAGATCATATTTAATTGGAACAAAATGTATTGTACACATTGATCATTCTGTTATTAAATATTTGATGCAAAAGAAGGATAATAAACCAAGATTAATTAGATGGGTGCTTCTAATGCAAGAATTTGATTATGTGGTGATTGATGGAAAAGGAATTAAAAATCAAATTGCTGATCATTTGTCGAGACTAAAATATAATGTATTATCTGACACTGACAATGAAATCATAGATAGTTTCCCTGATGAAAAACTTTATAATATTAATGAGTGGAAAATACCTTGGTATGCAGATACAGTAAATTATTTAGTAAGCGATATTTTGCCACCTATGTTAACATTGCAGCAACAGAAAAAATTTGTTCATGATTCAAAATCATATTGTTAGGATGAACCATATTTATATAATCAATGTAATAATCTTATTATTAGGAGATGTGTGCCTTATGAAGAAACTGAACAGATTATTCAAAAATATCATGATTCTAATTTTGGAGGACATTTTGGAATCTATAAAACTGCATATAAAATCTTACAAGTTGGATTTTATTGGCCTACTCTTTTTAGACATGTTTACAGATATATTAAAACCTGTGATAGATGCCAACGAATAGGTAATATATCTAAAAGAAACGAAATGCCTCTAAATTTCATATTAGAAGTTGAGATTTTTGATGTTTGGGGATTAGATTTCATGGGACTATTTATTCATTCATTTGGGAACTTATATATTTTAATTGCTATCGATTATGTATCAAAGTGGATAGAAGCACAAGCTTTACCTCGATGTGATGCTAAAAGTGTTTCTAGATTCTTTATAAAAAATATTTTCACAAGATTTGGTATGCCGAGAGTGATTATCACTGACGGAGGATGCCATTTTAGGAATAAATACATTCAAAGATTGGCAGAAAATTTTAGTTTTGTTCATAAGTTCTCTACTGCCTATCATCCTCAAACTAGTGGTTTAGCTGAAGTTTCTAATAGAGAGATTAAACAAATTTTAGAAAAGATTGTAAACCCTAATAGAGTAGATTGGTCTGCAAGACTGGATGCTGCATTATGGGCATACAGGACTGCTTATAAAACTCCTATTGGTATGACTCCTTACAGGCTTATATATAAAAAAACTTGTCACTTACCAGTAGAATTAGAGCATAAAGCTTTTTGGGCTATTAAAGAATTTAACTACAATTTGAAAAATGCTCGTGAGAAGAGAAACCTGCAATTGAATGAATTAGAAGAATTAAGAAATGAATCTTACAATAGCAATAGAATTTATAAGGAAAAAATAAAGTTAAGACATGATCAAAAGATTAACAAAAATAAATTTGAACCAGGACAAGAAGTTTTTCTTTACAACACAAGGCTAAAATTATTTTTTGGGAAATTGAAGTCTCGTTGGTTAGGACCCTTTACTGTGACTCAGGATTTCACTTATGAAGCTATCGAAATTGAAGATTCAAAGACTGGGAATAGATTTAAAGTAAATGAACATAGATTAAAACCATATTTTGAGGGTAAAAGACCAAATCACAACAAGGTTTTAATGTTCAGTCAACCTGAATAACAATTGAATAGGTCAGACTGACGACGTTAAACCAAACGTTTTATGGGAGGCAACCCCAAGTTATCTTTAATAGTTGTGTGTTTGTTCGAATTATTGTTAGTTTGTAGTAATATTAAGTCCTATTACGTATATTTTACCCTTTGTTTATCATAGAATTTGAATTTGTAGAGAAAAATTGGAACGTATTGGACCACGACATTTTTTATGCAAATTTTTGCCTAGGACGCCAACGACGCGCTCGACGCCGCCAACGTCGGGGTTTTTTCTGAGAGCTCTGGTATTTAATTGCATAAGGCTCGCTGACGGTGCCTTCGAGGTCGTCGACGGCGGGATTGGCGAGTGGGTAGTTTTTTGTGTTCAAAACAACGGTGTTTTGCGGTTTTTAGTGAATTTGTCCTTTAAAAACTTCTATGGACTGTTCCTAAACATTTCAAACTCCCTAAAACGAATGGATTCTCTTTTCAATTCTTCTCGAATGGCTTCAAATTCGATTGACAACCCAAGATTTTGAGTTTACAACCGAAGAAAGTTCGTCAGTGCGGAAGCGTAGTGACTCTTCAACAAAGTAATCTCGAAGAAAAGATTGATTAAAGAAAGAGGATTTGTCAATAAAGGACAAAGTGATTCTTTGTCACCAATTGAAGAAATGATTGTACGAAGAAGATGAGAAGTGTTATGTTACACTACTTCCGCAGTAGTCGTTCCAGTGGTTAAAGAATTCTACGCAAATTTACATGGAATCAACCAAGGAAGCGTTTATGTACGAGGTAGGTGGATTACATTTAATTCTGGGAGAATTAATGAATTATATATGCTTGAGAATGTTCCACTCTGTTACTTTCAAAATTCGTGCCAACGAAAGAAAAGTTGAATGAGATATATCAATTTTTTACGGACAAAATCGATGAATGGAAAGTTAGAGAGAACGGGTATGTTAGTTTTTCTGCTACTCTCTTCAATCCTATTTCGAAACACTGACACTTTTTCATCTCAGCAAAATTGTTTCCGATGATGAAAAATGGCAAGGTTACGAAAGAAAGTGCAATCTTAAACTACTGCATTCAGAGGGGATGGCCTATTGATATTGGATCGATTATTGTGAAATCTGTTTATGGCCTGATCGTTCAAGGATCATCCCAAGGGCTTGGACATCCTTCCATAATTTTCTCTATTTGCAATTTGTTTCAAGGTTCGTATGAGGTATGAGAGAAGATATTGCTACCTAGGAAACCGTTAGATCTGACTCAGATGTTCCCAACCATTGATGGAGAGAGTGATGTAGGTTTGATCCTGGATCAAGCTTCGCATAATTCTGTTCCAGTTCAACCATTAGTAGCAGACATGTTACCAATACTCATGCATAAAATCAAAAGTCTGGAAAATCAAGTACATAACTTAACGAGCATAGTTAACAATATGTTTGAATTCTTTGATCACATCGATTGGAGAATGAAAGAGCATTTTAACCATACTGGACAATTTGAAGCAAGTTTGGTTCGATTGATGAAAAGGATGTGACTGATCAATGAAGATTCCACTGAAGAATTCCCATTCCGACATTTTTACAACTTGTTTATCCATATTCAAAAGATGAGAGATATCAAAGGAGAAACCAGTACTAGTTCAGAAGGGTAGTAGACTTAATTAGTTTATTTCAGTTTATTGTGTTTGATTTAATCAATATTTGTATGTTGTCAGTTTGATTAGTTTGCTTTTAATCTCAGTATAGATGAGATTAGATTTGAAATGTTTGTTTTCAGTGTTTTGAGTGTTGTGGCTTGGATTGCAACGCTGATTGAGAGATTGAGGTTGAAATAATACTTTATTATGTGTGTTATGTATTGTATTGCAAAAACTTAGATTTCATATATATATAATGTGAAGTTTGTTGTGTGTACGTTTATTTGTTTTAATACATCACTATATTAATTAAAATATATGGTAAAAAGGAACGAACGGAAGACGATGAGGCTTAAAATTGAGAAAATCACAAAATATTCAATTTTAAGGAATCTCGCCGAAGGCACCCTCGAGGCCGCCGACGGCGCGATTTTCTTAAAAAGAACAAGTTATTAATTCAATAGAGCCCGCCGACTGCGTGAATTAGCCCGTCTACGGCGCGATCGCAAAAAACACCTATTAACCTCAATTTTGATCAGTCAAAAGCCACTATTCATCTTCTTCTTCCCCTTTTTACCTAAAAACCGGCCCAGGGCTTGAGAGATCTTGGATTTGGAGCGTTTTCAACCAATTTCAACACTGGATTTCATCTTCCTTTGGTAAGAGCTTCACTCCTATGTAAAAGTTTTTTATTTTCACCATGATTCTTCCACATTGAGAAATTTTGGGAAATTTGAAAATGTGGAGAAAAGACTTGCAAGGAATTCATGGAATTTGATTTAGAATGTTTTAAACCCCATTTAGAAGCCATTGTGCTGTTATTTTAGAGATTAGTTAGAATTTTTTGTGATTTGATAGATTGAACGATGGCTCCAAGACATAAGAGATGACTTGAATTTGAAGAAACTAGATTCTTTAACGCAAAAGCCTAATCAAGGTACACTTCACTTTTCTAAAGTAAGAAGTGTATTCAAGATAAAGTTTTTGAAAATCCTGGAGGAGAGGTGGAATGACTAATCAAGGAGAGAGGATGGGAGAATTTCTGCTATACAACCAACAAAGCTGCTGTCGAAGTTGTTAGAGAATTTTACTCAAATCTGACTCAAATTGAGGACGAGCCTGTCCAAGTAAGGGGTTTCTCTGTCAAATTTAGTGCTAATAGATTTAATGCTTTTTACGAGCTTCAAGATTATTATACTAGCGAGTTTGAAACTTTTGGAACAATGGAATGTCCGTTGAGTGATGTTATTGACTTTCTCACTAATGAGAAAGCAGTTTGGAAAATTAAAAATCGTGAACATATCAACTTTCCATTGTCGATGATGAATGCCAATGCTAAGGCATGGCATTATTTCATTTGTTCAACTCTGCTACCTACATACCATCATAGTGAAGTCTTGAGAGAGAGACCCGTTCTGAATTTCTGTATTCAGAACAATAGAAAAATTAATGTGGGGAAGATAATCTATAAGAATATTATGACTACTACGAGGAGTGAGACAAGTGGATCCTTAGGGCATCCTGGCCTTATTTATGCACTATGTCAACTATCGGGAGTTGAAGCAAGAGATGATGAGGAATGGGTTTATCCTATGAAACCCATTACTAAAGGAAATATAAAGACTTATACATCCCATGAGGAATGGAGATCAGGGAGTAGGAGTAAAGAACCATCTACTAGTAGAGATATCCCTTCTATTAGCTATGACCCTCCTGCCTCCAATTCCCCTACCTTGTATGCTCTGATGAATGCAATGACCCTGCAGAGAAAAAGTTTTGAGAAATTAGATGAAAGATTAGAAAGTATTGATCACATGATTGAAGGGCTAGAAAGAAGACATGATCATGATAGTGAGTATCTTCAGAGGCATTCAGATTTTAAAATGGCTAATTATGATGCTCAGGCTAGATATTACCGAGGAGAGCCAGATGTGACTTTTCCAGAGTGCCCCAGATATACTCAGTATCAGTCCAATCCTCCTCCTGACCAGGGTGATGAAGACATTGCATGGGATTTTAATGTCTGATCTGATTTGATGTGATGTATTTGTGTACTTGTTTGTTTTTAGTTTTGTTTGATGAACTTTGATTTGTATTATATTGTGTTTTGGACTAAGCATTATTATCTATGATATGTTTTTAGTTGGTAGTTTGCATTTTTATTTCCTAATGTTTGTGATATCTGTAATAGTTAGTGTAATTGTGAACTGTTTAGTTTAAATTAGTAAACTATTTGTTCTGTGTTGTGAAATGCATATGTCATGTGTAGTGTAGTTAGTTATTTTTTTTAATGTTCAGTCTTATATACTTGTTTTAAAACTTCATTACCTCAGCAAATTTTCTAGACTGTATGTGTGTACAAAGGATTTTAATATTACAGGACAGTTGAAGTTAGAGATTTTGAAGAGAACCTGCAAATTTCAAAAAGACAAAAGTGCTTAAAGTGCAAAGGTATGAATTTTATGTTTAGCATTTTTCTTTCACCATATACTATTTCAATTTATAGAAATTTTTAAGTTTGGGAGAGGGAAGAAAAATTTTAACTATTATATGTTCTCAATTAACGTATTTTCAAAAATTATTAGTATGATTTTTGAGATAAAAATTAATTCTAAATACTATGTTTAGATTTTATCTAAATATTGTACAAGATTCAAAGAAATATTTTTTATAATGAAAATTAATTTTGTAGATTAAGATATTTAGTATAAGAGGATAAGACTATAGTTAACTATTTAAAGTAATGAAAACTATATTTTGAAATATTAAGAATCTTAGGAATTCAGTTGAGAAAGAAAAGATTGAGATTCAATAAAGTAAAAACTATGAAATACATATAAGGCAAAGAATGTTGAAAGTTTCAAATTTAGGAAAAGAAGAGTGAAGTTCAAAATTATTAACAGGCTATCCAAAAATAGTGATCTTCACTTGAAAAAGAAAAGAAAAAAAAAGGATTAAAAAAAACAATCCCTTAAACGAAAAGAAAAGAAAATAAATGAAGAGAAGCTTGAGGATATGCCTTATCAAAAATTGGCTTCACTTGGATTAACCTAAAAGGAAAACTACAAAAGGCTTTGAACTTATATTTATGATTGGTTTCTTACTTATACTTTCTTCATGAATTTCCTATCTTCTGAATATTCTAAGTAAATTAATATTGCAACATACATTCATTCTTGAAATAAATAGAAAACTAGAACTCTTAAACTTGATGACTAGATAATCTTATATTTGCAGAATTAATCTAATTATTTGAAAATGTTTCTGAGAATTCTTATTATAATATTTATTTAAATCAAAATTATAGTATTTCTGAATTAAAAATTTATCACAGTAAATCATAATTTTTATGTAGTATTAAAGATTACTTGAGGACAAGTAATGGTTAAAGTTTGGGGGATTTTGACCCAAGAAAAAAAAAAGTTAAGATTTTCATGCTTATATTTCACTGATTTTGATGATATTGCACTTTAAAGAAAGGTATTTTTGGTGTTTTTATGCAGATATAAAGAATTAAGGACAAAAGAATGAAAATATGCAAAAATGAGCGGATTTGGAGCACAAAGGACAAAATTATGCAAATTTGACCTAGGCCGCCGAAGGCGAGGTCGAGGCCGCTGACGGTGTGATTTTCCCGAAAGTGCAGAATTAATTACAAGAGAGGCCGCCGATGGCGCCTCGAGGCCACCGAATGTGGGGACGGCAGTTTGTTCCAGAAATACGTCGAATGTGGACGATTTTCGAAGGGGTGCCTTCGTAACCCTTGGACTCTTCTACAACTTTAACAGGAACGAATTTTGGCCGAAAATGCTATTCTTCTGGTCTCAAATGTGATTGTAAGTGAGTCCATAGTGTAAAGAGAGTCACTTAGTGAGTATAATTTAGTGAGTTGTGAGTTCAAATAGAGAATTTGTGAAGAATTCTTCGAAGAATTGCAAGAGTGGAAGGGAAGTGAGAGTACTCTTCCACATTGACGTTTCGAAGGAGAATTCCAAGGAAAAGATCCAGAGGAACTTCGTGGAGTTTTCTTGGGGAGGAGTTTAAGATAAGTAGTTTTTATTTGTTTTTAGTGTGTGAACTTTATTTGATTTTATGAAATCTAAGTTTTATTGCATCCTCTTCATGATTGTTCTATCTTTCTCTTGGTTTCAATTTTTTTGTGAAATGATTATACAATTAGTATATTATATAAATTATAAAACAAGTTGTGATGGTATTATACCCAAACTTAATTTACTATATGAATTGGCTATTTGTATTGTTAAAATCCGTGAAGAATTCTTATGACTGATCGTGGGCTAAGGATTTTTAACTTGTATGTATCATAATTCTCTTTGAAAGGTGGAGTGAGTAAATCCAAGGAGAAGTGCAAATAAATAGGGAAATAATATTATCGGGCATATAATTGTAGATTTTGGAGTGACAGGCTAAAATCCTCAATTCGGTCTTATCGTTTGGGTGCTGATGTGTAGATTGTTAGCCCTCAGGTGAGGGGAACAGGGGAGCTCCGAAGTGAGAGCCGGTATCCTCTCAGCCTAGCTGCAGAATTAGTAACCCAAGCATAGGATTAGTCATTGTTCTTTATGCCTAGACCAAAGGGTAAAGAATATGTATGCTCCTATTTGGCACAACACATTAAAAACTAATTATAATTATCATTTCACTTAAATATCTTAACTAAGGAGAAAGATTCTTGTTATTATCTATATTTGAACTTAATTCTAGTAGTATTAGTAAGTTGTTAGTAAAACTAGTTTTAATATTAGTTTAGTATTATTATCGATTGCATATTAGTCACAGATAAGCATTTCAATTTAGCTATAATTCTAAATTGATTTTTATAATCCTAAGTTCGTAGGCTTTAATACTTTCCCTGTGGGATCGATATTCAGGACTCCATTAGAGCCCCGTATTACTTGAACGATACGTATACTTGCGTTTGAAAGTAACTCTGCGATTAAAAGATTAGAATATTTAATTGTTACTAATGTAAAATTAGAATTTGATTAAAGCGCAGAGTCGGTTCAGACCTCAGAATCTAAGACAAGTTAGGGCTTATATTGCACAACATGGTTATGCAAAGGCCTAAAGAGATAAAGTGAGGATTTATGTTTCACTAGGAAAACTTCCTCAAATTCCTATGACTTATTGTTTATTCTAAGGAGTTTTGTTGTTGAAGATGGCCTTGCTGCCCACTGTGCATGCTCCAAGCTCGTCGTCGTAGCAGATTTAGTTTTATAAATGCCAAATTGAAGACATTGAGAGAAGTAGCATGTTTTGGAGATGTTTAAATTGAGGTGTCTTAATGTCTTATTAAGGGTAATTTAAGTTGATTATAGCAACACTAGTTTGGATCTCACGATTCCCTCATTCCGACACCACTATTTTTTTCAGATTCACATAGTCCAAATGAATTTACTAAACTCAACTAAATGAGTTCTGTACTTTTATTCAGACCATGGGAAAACTCGTTAGCAGTCATAGGTTGCCTCCTCCAAGGTATTCCCAATCATTTGATAAAGACGTTTTAATTTAGTTTCACCTGTGATTTTAGTTTTATTTGTGATTAAATTTTGAGTTTTCTTATATTTTGATTGTTGTGGCGGTGAATTTAATTTTGATTTGATTTTAGTTTTGGGTTTCAGTTTTGTGGCTATTCTGAAGTTTTGGTTTTCATGCAGGGTGACATTGTTGTTTAGCATGCAAGCTTATAATAAAGGAAGTGCTGGAAAAGAAGATGTTGTAAACTTATAAAAGCGTACCTGTCGAGTCTTATCGTTTTCCCAGATGAAACTTTAGTATATTTTGCAGTAAACATTTATAATTTGTAGAAAAGGAAAGCTTATAGATAGGTTCATCACAAGCCTATGAAAACTTATGTCATAGCTTGGTGGGCTTTATTCATTCATTTGAGAGAAGCCATTCTTTAATAAGTATAATTGGTTCAGTTGTCCTACAATATGTCCAGAAGACTTATGAAAAGATCCAGGTAGTCCCTAGATATTCCACAACTCTTTTGATCTTTCTTGAGTTCATTTAAACTTATTTTACTTACTAAATGGTTCATCGATTTCATACTCTTAGACTCAGTGAATTTGATGTTTTGAATATCCTAAGAATAAGGAAATTGTCACTTGAAATTTCATTTTATAAATTATGTGAGTAAAGGTCCTTAAGGGCAAGTTGGTTTATTAAGAAATTTAGCAAAATTTAGTTTGAAAGTGGACTTATAATGTTTCAAATGTGTTTGATATTAGTTAAGCTATCTTTTCTGAACCTCATTAGTCAAATTTTAATTTAGTCTAATTCACTACTAAGCTCTGTTGACCTCACTTTTGGTTGTGGTCTAGTCTCTCTTTAGAATAGCCTAGGGTCTAGTCGTAGGACTCTCCTGGTAACTTTCTTAGAGGACCAGTCATGGAACCCTCCCCATAGAAATTCAAAACTCTTCTTGCTTCACTAGGAGTTTTCATATGCTTAAGGGCTGGCCTCCACCTTCTGGTAGGAAAAAGGCAAGCATAAGGAATCTTAGGGGAAGTCTCCTATAGGTGGTCAGACCTTAGGATTTGCCCTGAGTGAGGTCTTGACTTCACCACTCACATGCACACATTCCCCCAAACCTTTGGAAACTCATGTAGATGGTTCTTCTCAACTCTTGGCATCAGGCTAGGGTTTGACTAGTACCATTACATAGAGGACCAAATGTGAGTGACCCTTGGTCCATAACTCAATTTAAACCATCTCATGACATTCATCTCAAACCAAGCTTCAATTTTCCAAAATTTCAAAAATTTGGCCCCTGACCTCGCAAAATGACCTAAATTACCCAAAATTCTTCAAATTCACCAAAATTCCCCAAAAATCATTCCAAGATATTCCTTACCACTCAAATTGATTATCCATGACAAAAAATTCCAAAATTTTCAAAAATACCCCCCAATACCCTCAAAATACCTAAAATACCATTTTAGCCAAAAAATCCAAAAATTCTAAAAACTTCTCAAAAAATTTCAAAAATCCTAAAAATTCCCAATTTCATTTTGTTCAACTACACCATAAGCCAATTTTGTCAATTTAACTCAATTTAAATCAAAAAACCCCAATTTGGCCTATGTAGCCCAAAAGTGCCCAAATCAAACCCAATCTTGACCAAATTGACCAAAATCCTGCCAATTTCAATTCCAAACTTCAATTCGACATCCCCAATATCAATCTAAACCAAATTTAAGCCCAATGTGACCCACATTTGAATCCAATTCCACTTGAAATCCAAAATCCCCAATTTTGCCTAAATAATCCAAAATCCCCTAAATAAACCCAATGCCAATCAATTCCTCCCAAATTTCAATCCCAAACTCTTTATAACACCTCCTTAAACTGAATTGAATCATCAATTGTCCACAATTTGAGCTCAAGTCTTACCCAAATCCATTTTGGACCAAAACCCCCAATTTTGACCCAAATTGAACACATGTCCTAAATATACAAAATTGACCCTCCAAACTTTGTCAAAACCATTTTATATCTTCATGAAAAATCTTCGAGACACCCATATCTACACTATTGTTGAAGACCTCTGGACCTCATTCCCACTCAAACTCAAGATAACTTGACCCAAATTCAATATGGTCCAAAATAATCAAAAATCCTATCCATACCAAAATTGAACTTCCAAATGAGCTCAAAACCACTTTGTGTCTTCATGAAAGATCTTTATTACAATCATATGGACAATATTGATCAAGGCACTTGGGCTTCATTCAAGCTCTAACCCAAGTTAAGTCAACCCAAACCCAAATGAGCCTAATTGAACTAATAATTAAAATCAAACCAAATTAAACCAAAATTAACCAAATTAACCTCATGGCATCCCTAAAATAAATAAATATATAATAATAATAATAATAATAATAATAATAATAATAATAATAATAATAATAATAATAATAATAATAATAATAATAATAATAAATAAAATAAAAATATATCTCCCCCTCATCTCAACCTCACCTCTCCCTCACTTCTCCCCTCACCTCCTCCTTACCTTCACCATATCTCCACCTAACCTCCTCCTTATCTCCCCCACTCCACAAAACCGTGAGCCTCCTCCATAAAAAATCCTCTCATAATCTTATCTTACACTCTCTTACACACTCACTTCACTCACTTCACTCACTTCACCATCCTTCTCCTCATTCCCCCCCAAATCCCTCTCCTAGCCGTGAGCCTCCCTCCTCTCCTTCTTCTTCTTCCAAGCAAGCCACGCCCTACCCAAATCCTCCTAGCCGTGAGCTCCATCAAAGGCTTCTCCAAGGTTTCTTCCATCACTCCCTCCAAGGCAAGGTAATCTCTTCCCCCTCTCTTTACTTTAACTTTTGTTTCAAAATTTCTTTAAAAAAAAATAAAATAAAATTAAAAAAACAACAAAAATGGCATCATCATGTTTAGCTTAAAGATCTAAATCACACATACATGTATTTTCTTTAAAGTTCTTCTCCCTCTACATATGTTTTCAAAAAAATTATGTGTTAATTATCATTTCTTTTACAAATCTTCATGCTATTTAAATATTTCCATGCTTAGGCTTAGAAATTCCTTTTTATGCAGAGTTATTTAGCTATTTAGTTTTTAAATCTTTCCATGTTTAGCCTTAGGATTTCTTTTTCATGCAAATTATCTAATTATTTAGGCTCACTAGTTTCAATATTTACAAATCTACCACCTAGTTTTTATCATCTTGAAAAATAAATTTTAAAATTTAAAAGAAATAATATAACATAAAGAAAATTAAAATAAAAGAGAAAAGAGAAATAAACATAAGGATAAAATTAAAATAAAACAAAAAAATGGAATGAAAATCTTAAATATTATATAATAATGTAAACAAATAATGAATAATAAATGTAAAAAAAACATAAGTGATATAATAATTGTAAATTTAAATAAATTAAATAATATCTTTACTAAATTTTAACTAAAATAAACTATACTAAATTTAAAATAACTATATTAAATTTAACTACTAAAATAACTATACTAAATGTAAATAAAATTCAACTATACTAAATTTAATAACTTTACTAAATAAAATAACTACACTAAAGTTAAATAATATAACTACACTATATTAAATTTAAATAAATACTACTAACATAAAAATAACTAAATGAATAATAATAATATATGAATGTAAATTAATAATAACAATACGTAAATAATAAAAAAATAATGTGATAAGAATAAAATAAATAACTATAAACTTAAATAGATACTGAAAATATAAGAAAATGATAATAATAATAACTAAAATAATAATTGTAAATAAAAATAAATAACAAAAATAAGTAAATAAAAATTTCATTCCTTTTAAAATAATATAAATGTAAATATATAAATAAATAATAATTGTAATAGCTTTAAATAAATGGTAATAACATAAAATAAATAAAAGAATAATTGAGGAGAGAGAAAAGTGAAAAGCTTTATAATTAAATAAATAATAATATAAATGATAAATAAATGATATAAATAATAAACTTAAATATATATCTAAATAATAACAGTAATAAATTAAAATAGAAATAATTTATAATTTATATATATTAAATGATAAGAATATAAGGAATAGTAAAATAAATAACACATATATATATATATATATATACATAAATTTGAAATAATGTAAATAATATAAATAAATAATAAATTAAATTAAAATTAAATAGTTAAAATTAAATAAAACAAAAAAATAATAAATAAATTAAATAAATGAAATTAAATAATAACTAATTAAATAAACAAAAATTATATAAACAAATATTAAATTAAATTAAATTAAATAATAAATAATAAATTAAATTAAATTAAATTAAATTAAATAATAAATGTAAATAAATAATAAATTAAAATAAATTAAATTAAATTAAATAAATTAGGTTAAACTAAATTAAACAATAATTTAAATAAATAGTAATTTAAATTAAATTAAATTAATTAAAAAAATTAAATAAATTAAATAAATTAAATAAATTGAATTAAATTGAATTAAATTAAATTAAATTAAATAAATTAAATTAAAATTAAATTAAATAATAAATGTAAATAAATAATAAATTAAAATAAATTAAAATAAATTAAATTAATTAAATTACACAATAATGTAAATAAATAGTAATTTAAATAAAATAAATTAAATTAAATTAAAATTAAAATAAATAAAAATGTAAATAAATAATAAATTAAAATTAAATTAAATTAATTTATTTGAATTAAATAGTAATATAAATAAATAAATAAATTAAATTAAATAATAATTCAAATAAATAGATATTAAGCAATCGTAAAGAAATAACAATAAATAAATAACAACTAATTAAATAAAGTAAATGATGATCAATCAATTAAATAAAAGAAATAAATAACAATCAAATAAAAGTAAATAAATCACAATGAATTAAATAAGATAATAAATTAAATAAATAATTTTAATTACAAATAAAATATAATGACTTTAAATAACACATAATAAAACTAACGACACATAAATAATAATTAACGATAATAACATAAAATGATAATACATAACAAAGGAAACAATATTAAGATAATAAATAACAATAATGACATATAAATAACATAATAATCACATACAATCACAACTATAATCACATCAACAATCATACACATTACACACATACAATCACATACAATCATAACACAACACAACTATCAGAAATCACAACAATCAAAATATACAACAACAATCCCGACCACAAATACCAACACGATAACAATCAAACCTAGGATAGGCCTCTTGAGGCATGGTTTATTTTTTTCCTTGACAAAGACCCCTATGAAATCACAACTTCGTGTAAAAAAAAATTAAAATAAAAATAAAAAAACAATAATAAGAATACCCTTATGCTTAGTGAATGCATGGAGTAACCAAAATTTTACCCGATGTCCACATAACCTTCCCAATTCACATTCCAAACTCAAAATACCTAGTTTCAAAACCTAACACAAACCAAATCCAAACACAAACCAAATTTAAACATAAACCAAACCCAAACCCAAACCAAAACCAAAAACTAAATCCAAACACATACTCAATCAAATCTTCCACAAATAAAATCACAAACTTTTCACAGCACTCCCATAAGTCCAAATCAAACTACCAACTGCCACCAATCCAAATCCAAACCACACCTAAACCCATCTGCCCCAACCTACCCCGAACACCTATGTTCATTAAGCATAAGGGTATAGGTAGGATGAGTTGTTAAGCAACATAATAAGTCTAAATGAGCCCAAGAATTTTCACCAGGCTGTGAGAGGGAAGCATGGACCTGCATCCTTCTCTGACCTTTTGGATACCTCAGAGGTCTATTAAACTTAATATGTCTGCTTAACGAAACCATCTTCAATTAAATTAACAAAGTTCATTGAAACACAACATAGAAATTCACATAGACATCACAGGATTTGGTAGACAACCAGTATCTTTACATGGACATCATAGGATTGAGTAGTTACTGCTTGTTAGTCCTACTTCTTCATGTTTTCTGGCATGCTTTAACTTTTTTAAAATTATAAACACATACATACAATGCAAAAATAAAGTTTCAGGTGGTGGAACTTGAAAACCCACCACGTATATTTTTATTTTAATGCAATTTACTTACCTGTACTGTACTTTACTTCTCTTGCATGTTAAACAACAATCTCACCCTGCATGAAAACTGAAAACCTTTAGAATAGTCACAAAACTGAAACCCAAAACTAAATTAAAATCGACACAAGATAAAATTCATCGCCACAACATTTCAAAATATAAAACAACTCAAATTTTAATCACAAACAAAATAAACCTACAACTGTAACTAAATTAAAATGTCTCATTGGATGATCGGGAATACCTCAGATGATGTAACCCACGTGTTGCTAACGAGATTTCCCACGGTCTAAATGAAAGTGTGGAACTCATTCAATTGAGTTTAGCAAATTCATTTCGACTAAGTGAATCCGATGAAAATAACGGTGCCGGGATGATGGAACCGTGGGATCTTAATCGGTTCTGTTTAATCAACTTTAAGATTTGTTTTAATTAAAACACTAAAATATTTGGATTCTAAGACTTTTCTAAACCAAAACACTTCTCTCATCTCCTGATTTTCACCTTCTAAAACTGAACCTCTGCAACAACAAAGCAGCTGATGCAATACACCAAGGGCAGCACGATCAAGGATGGGGAAGGACATGTTTTAGTGAGCAAACAGCGGATCTTCAACAACAACTCTCTTTTCTTATAAATAAACAACTAGCCATACGACTTCGAGATAGTTCTCCTAGTGCGACATAAATTCTCATCTGTTCTTTTAGGCCTTTGCACAGCCTTGTTGTGCAATATAAGCCCTAACTCGCTTAGGATTCCTAGGTCGTCGTCCGAAACGGCATAAATCCTCTTATCTTTCAGGTTATTTGCATAATCGGGTGATTATTTGAATGTAATTCCTATAATTAATTGACAGGATTGAAACTTAAATAAATTTATTTCCAAAATTTAAAGCCCAACATTAGGATAGTCTGGGATGTCATCGAGGTTCTCCTTGAGATCTGTGACATCCCCTACCTTTCTTTTCTCTGACTCCGAAAATAACTGTTCCACATTACTCCTTTCACCTATTGGATTTCCTACTACCACACTTCGTTGAAAACCCTACCCTTGAATTCATGAAGATAGAAACCCTGATCTAAATCGAGAGTTCTCTCAGGTGACTTCGGTCATTTGAGGGGTAATTGACTATAGGGGCTTGCCTCTATAGGGAGCTTTATGAACCCAGGTAATATAAATCCTATTTAATTCTTTTTGCATTAAATAGGGGAATTTGTCGATCCACATAAAGGTTCGCAGACCAGAACGGATATCGTCAAGTAGGGTGTCTATTCTTTGGAATAGATGCGTTACTTGTGATATTACGCTCGTTCATTCAAACTGCTAAACGAATGGGATCCATCCATTCTCATTCTTATATTTTCAAATTTAAAATTTTATTTTCAATATATATATATATATATATATATATATATATATATATATATATATATTAAATTAAATCTTAAAATCCCTAAAAATTGCATTTTAGCTGCCGACAAGCTTTTAAGACTTTACTGAGTATATTTACATTTTAGAAAAAGAAGTTAAGTTGACTTATATGATTATGATTCTTATCAAAATATTGAATTATCATTAAACAATTGATTAGGAGTTTTAGATCATTAAATATCACCTTCCAAAGATGAAACCCTTTAGTTAGGATAATTTAATTTTTATTATCTTCCAAATTAATATAATTTAAAGAAATTACAAATTTGTCCTTTAATATGTCAAAAATGAGATTGGTTTCTACCATTTATCCCTTTATGTTTCAATCATTCAATCATGTTAATTAAGATCATTTGTTGCCCATTTCTCACTTTAATTAAGCCTAAATATCGATTAAGGATAAATTCTTCAAAATTATTACTTTTGCCCCTAATACCTTAAAACTTCATAATTAATCAAAATTAACTCTAATGACTTTGAAATTTTTATGGTACCCTACCCATGTGTCAATTAAAATAACAGAGGAGAAAATGTGATTTTTCTAAACTTAATTTAATTTTTATAATTATCTTTAATGCAATAAAAGAGATTTTCAAAGGTAATTTTATAACTTAATCAAAAAACAATATTTATTTTTAAGAGAATTACTGGAGGTTCACCTAGACTAGGGAACCACTTGGACCAAATTTTATGATTTTTAAAGCTGTAATTTAATTATTAGAATTATTTTATGTTTTGGAGTATTAATAAAATGTAAAATATAATTTAAATTGAAAATTAAGTTTTATATTTTCTTTTTAAATCTCTATGAGGACAGGGAACTCATATAAATAAATTTTACATTTTTGTGATTTATATTTCAATTATTAAAATTATTTTAGTGAGAAATTAGAGAAAATCCATTTTTAAGCTTTAGAAATTATTTTACCCCTTTAAAATTTAATATCTTTACTTAGAGATTTAGGAAAATTATTCCAATTGTTCCTAAGTGATTAGGAGGCAATTTAGAATATTTCCATTAATTTTATTAATTTTATGATTTTTATGATTTTTAAATTATTTAAATATTTAAAATAACCTTAAAAAAGAAAATTTTACTTTAATGCTAATTTTATTTTTCTTATGTTTCTCTGATCACAGTGTACTCCCAAAACCATATTGGCAATTTTTTTAGTTGCATGTTAATTATTAGAATTATTTTAATGTTAAAGGTGATATTTAACTTAGAAAATTCATTGAAGTGGCCCAATCAATTCCAAATATCTTCAAAATTTTTTTGGGAGTTCCTCTGACCCTAAACCACGGTTGAGAACCATTTTTAACTTATTTTCATTTATATTTAACCCAATTTAATTTCTTTTTAGTTTTAGAGTTTAATGGAAATTAGGAATATTATTAATGAGTTAAATCAAGTTTATATTTTCTTTATGTCCTCTGGTCACACGTAACCTATCAAAATAATCTTATATGTTCTCTGATGAGTACTTTAATTTTTATAATTTTTAAACCAAAACAGGGGTGATTAAATTGAAAATTAGGGTTCTCCTCATAGAAATCTTCTCTGACATTGGAAAAATCAGGGAATATCCCGCATGACAGTGGGAACAAAAGTTCTAAATTTCATGCCATGGTGAAATGTCTATGTTAATGAAGAATCTAAATGCTAAATATTTTATTTATTTAATTAAAAATAAAATATCCATCAAATAAACTTGAAATCATTTCCACGTTGTTCTCCTCTATTCACTGAGCAAGAGGGTTATTTTTTTATAATTTTTCTACACCATGTTATGGATTTTTAAAGTTGGACTGATTAATTAATTAAATAAATCCATATTTTCTACTTAAACACACGACCTGCAGCTCAACCTACGACACTCTGAAACTCCACGTGTCGCCGCGCTACTGGACGCCGCCATCTGAGTCAGCTCCACGCTTTATGCATAACAAGTTCATCCGGCGCAATCCCAACCCTCCATTTGATACACGTGCGATCCAATGCTCCCTGGTCTTCATATTCACCTGGTGTTACAGAGAACCGTCCACACTCTAGACCTAATTTCTCACTCAATACTCAACCAAATCACTTATGGTTTGTTTCTAAAGACTCATCTGACCAAGATGAACCTATATATACGGATAACCTAGCCCGAAATTAACCCAACATGTATGAAGAATCAAAACAAGCTCAGGAGAGGGAGAGAGTTCAATACCTTCGTCTGAGAGGGGAGGCCTCAATCAGATGGTTGTAGTAGCTTCGATTGGACCCATCGAACCTCCAGATGAAGCCTCTTGTTGTGGTGAAGTGTCTGGACCCAAATTCAACCAGACTCGAATTCAGGTGCTGATCAAAGTCTGGTATGGGGGCTCTCTGGGTTGGGGCTTTGATGGGGAAACTTCTTCTTCTACTCTGGTTATGGTGTAGAGCAAGTTGGTTTGGGGTTTTAGGTAGCGGGGAGATGCAATTGAAATTGTCCTGGTTGCGGCTGAAATTTCAATGGGTAAATTGTCTCGAGGCAAAGGGCTTGGGTGGCTAGAGACAGTGGGCTTGAGTTCAGGGAGGTCTGGATGAGCTCTGGTGAGATCAGGCAAAGGGCTTGCTGGTGGGTGGAATTGCATGCTTAGGTGGAAGTTAAATCAGCTCCACTAAGCAACCAAAGCTTGACACATTGGATGGGTTAATTGGGTTGAGCTTGGCTTGGGTGGCTCTCAATTTGGGCTCCTCCAGTGATTAGGCCAGGCTAGGGGAGGTGGCTAGTGGTCAGGTAGTCAGGTGGGCAGGCCATGAATGGGGTAAACTTAAATGGTTAGGGATTCATTGCAAATCTCTATTCGATTTTTCCTATTTAAGGAAGGGGATCCCTTAATTTTGGGGACCCTTGGTCCATGCTTTGAGTTGGGTGGCGTAAAGGCATCTAGGATGGTTCCTAGGGTCAATTTGTGTTTGAGGAGGGTTTGGTTTGATCAATTTGGCTAAGTTTGATCAATTTGGCTCATAGGTTCAATTTTGGGTCATGTGGGTTCATCTTGGGCTAGGTTGGGTTTGGGCTTAGGTGTCGGCATGCAAAGTTTTAAGGGTGGTGTGTTTAATTTAGGAATATATATATCTATAAAATATCATTTTTATTTTAAAAATATGAAATCAAAACCGATCTCATATAAACGATAGTTTAAATAATCAAGCGCTTCACTGCAAGACATGTATCTATCTTGAAGGATAAATATGTGGCTTGGTGGTGAGGCTTGATTAAATAAACTAAAGAATTCATGACATCCGTTTGATCTACGAACCATTTATGTTAACCAACAATTTCCCTTATATAGTATGAAGCAACTAGATAGGGTTTATATTAATCTGGGGTCTTTAAGTTTCCTATAAGGGCAAGCCCCTATAGTTAATTACATCTTAGATAAACGAAGTTGTCTAAGAAAAGTCTTGATAAAGATCAACAAATATTTATATTCATGACTTCCAGAAGGTAGGGTTCTTCAAGAAACTGTGATAATGGGAAATTCGATATGTGAGTGGCATAAGTTTGGAACAGTTATTGTAGAAATTCAAAAGAAAAGAGAGCTAGGGGAAGAACATAGATCCAAAAAGAATCTCGGTCTTTTCCTGAACTATCCTATTGTTTGGTTTCAATTTGAGATATTAATTTAATGTTTCATCCTGTCAACTTTATTATTTAGGGCTTATATTCACTTGATACCAATCATGTGAATAGCCTAGAAATTAGGCGGATTTATGTCATATTTGATGTCAACCTCAGAATCCTAAGATGAGTTAGGGCTTATATTGCACGAAGTGTAAAAGCCTAAAGAGATAAGGTGAGGGTTTATGCTGCACCAAGCAAGCTATCTCGAAGTCCTATGGCTTGTTATTTAATTCTAAGGAGTTATGCTGTTGAAGATAGTCGTGCTGCCCATTGTGCGTACTCCAAACTCCTCATCGTAGCATGTTTAGTTTTAGAAGTGTCAAATTAAAGAGTTTGAGATAAGTAGCATGTTTTAGACATGTTTAAATTGAGGTGTCTTAAAGATCTTATTTAGGAGAATATTTAAGATGATTATAGTGACATTGGTTAGGATCCCATAGTTCCCTCATTCGGGCACCATTATTTTCTTCAGATTCACTTAATCCAAATGAATTTACTAAAATCAACTAAATGAGTTCCATACTTTCATTTAGACCGTCGTAAATCTTGTTAGCAGCTGTAGGTTGCATCATCTGAGGTATTCCCGATCATCCGATAAAGACATTTTAATTTAGTTTTAATCGTGATTTTTGTTCTATTTGTGATTAAATTTTGAGTTATTTTATATTTTGATTGTTGTGGTGGTGAATTTTATCTTGTTTTGATTTTAATCTTAATTTTCAGTTTTAGTTTTGTGTCTATCCTAAAAGCTTTGGTTTTCATGCAAGCTTACAAGGAAGAAAAGTACAGTACATGAAGTACTGAAAGTAGGTGCTATAAACTTGTAAAAGCGTAACTGTCGAGTATTCTCGTTCATTCATATGAAACTTTAGTATATTGCAATAAAAATTTATAATTTGCAGGGAAGTAAAAGCCTATAGATAGGTCTATCACAGGCCTACAAAATCCTATTCTATAACTTATTAGGCCTTATTTATTTATTGAAGAGATGCCTTATTTAAATGAGTATGATAGGCTCATTCGTCCTACAATATGTCTAGAAGACTTGTGAAAAAGTCTATGGAAAACTTAGATATTTCACAACTCTTTTGAACTTTCTTAAGTTCATTTGAACTTATCACGCTCACTAAATGATTCATCTATTTTATACCCTTATGCTTAGTGAACTAATGTTTTAATTGTCCCAAAATGTGGGATAAATATCACTTGATATTTTATTTAGGAATTATGTAAGTGAGGCCTTTAGAGACAATTTAATTTATGAATGAATTTAAACAATTTTTATGGACTTGTAGTGTTTCAAATGTGTTTGAAATTAATTGTGTTGTCTTTTCTAAACTTTATTAGTCAAATTTCAATTAAGCCTAGCTCATTACTAAGCCCTTAAGACTTTAATGAGTATATTTTGTGATTTTAGGAAAGTTAAGTTATATAATTATGATTCTTATCAAATTAATGAATTATCATTGAACCACTGATTAGGAGTTTTAGATCATTAAACATCACCTTCCAAAGATGAAACCCCTAACTTTAAGGATCATTTAATTTTAATTATCTCCCAAATTAATGTAATTTAAAGAAATTACAAATTTACCTTTTAATTTGTCAATAATGAGATTGGTTTCTACCATTTACCTCTTTATGTTTCAATCATTTAAACATGTTTATTAAGATCATTCATTACCCATTTCTCACTTTAATTAAGCCTAAATATTGATTAAGGCTAAATTCTTTAAAATTGCACTTTTGCCCCTAAAGGCCTTACTACTTAATTTTTCATTAAATTCAATTCAAATGACTTCAAAATTTTTACGCCACCTCACTCATGGGTCAATTAAAATATTAGAGGAGAAAATGTGATTTTTTTATTTAATTTAATTTATATAATTATTTTTTCATGCAAAATAGGGATTTTCAAAGGAAATTTAATAACTTAGTCAAAACAAAGTTTACAGTCCTTAAGAAATTTATTAGAGGTTCACATAGATCAAAGGACCACATGGACCAAATTTCATGATTTTTTGAATTTTAATTTAATTATTATAATTATTTCAATGTTTGAAGTATTAATTGCATATAAAGTATTATTTAATTGGAAAATTGCGTTTTATATTTTTCATAAATCCCTCCGAGATCAAGGAACCCAGAGAATAAAATTTCATATTTTTGTGAGTTTTATTTTAATTATTAGAATTATTTTAGTTAGAAATTAGGGAAATTTCATTTTAGCCTTTAAAAAATAATTTTAACCCTTCAAAATTTAATATATTTATTCAGAGAGTTAAAAAAATTAATCCAATTGTCCCTATGTGATTAGGAGACAATTTAGAACATTTTCATCAATTTTATTAATTTTTAATTATTTAAATAATAAAATAATGCTTAAAATGAAAATTTTATTTTAATAAAAATTTTATTTTTTACAATACTCCCTGGTCATAAGGAACTCCCAAAACCTATTTCATGATTTTTTAACTTCTATTTTATTTATTATATTTCATGATTTTTTTAACTTCTATTTTATTTATTATAGTTATTTTAATGATAAAGATAATATTTAACTTAGAAAATCATGTTAGGTGATCAAATCAATTCCAAATGATTTCAAAATTTTTATAGAAGTCCCTATGATCCTAAAACACAGTAGAGAATGATTTTTAGACTATCTTCATTTATAATTAGTCTAATTTATTTTTCTTTAGGATTTATAGTTTAATTACAATTAAGGTTATACTTGATTAGTTAAACCATGTTTATATTTTTTCTATGTTCCTCGGGTCAAAATGAACCTATGAAAATTTACTTTGGATTTTCTGATAAAAAATTTAATTAATATAATTTTATACCATAACATGCACCTATAACTTGAAAAATGGAGATCTCTTCATATAAATCTTCTTTAACCTTGGAAAAATCAGGGAAGATCTCCCATGACAGAAAGGACAAAAGCCTTAAATTTTAAGCAATGATGAAATATGCATGAACATGAAGAATCAAAATGCTCCAAACTGTATTTAATTAATTAAAAATAAATACACATCAAATAAACTTCAAACCAATTCCACATTGTTCTCCTCTGTTCACTGAGCAACAAGGTATTTTAATTTTATTTTTCTGATTTTTCTACACCAAGTTATGAATTTTTAAAGTTGGACTAATTTAATGGAATTAATTAAATCCTGATTTTCCTACTTAAGTGATGCGGTGTCTTGGCAACATAGGCAGCTCCGAAAGACCACGCGGTGCACCCCCATTCGATGCCGCCATCTAACTGGACGTCCATGCGGCTGTGCTTTATGCATGTGGTCTACATCCGGCTTCATCCTAGTCGTCTAAGCATTACAAACGCTATCGAACGGTCCTTCTTCATCGTCTTCGACTGGTTCATCCCAAGAGCCGTCCACCTTCTAGCCTTAAGAACTCGAGCTAGACTCTACCAAATCTCTTTGGGTTTGTTTCTAAATACTCATCTGACTTAAACAAATCTATCAATATGACTAAACCAATCTGAAATCAACTCAACATGCATGGAGGATTGAAAATGGCTTGAGATGAAGGTGAAGTTCAATACCTTTGTCTGAGAGGAGAAGCCTCAATCAGATGATTGTAGCAACTTGGATTAGACCCAACGACCCTGCAGATGAAGCCTCTAGTCGTGGTGAATTTTCTAGACCCAAGTTCGCTCAAGCTCGATTTCAGGTGCTGAACAATGTCTGGTATGGGGGCTCTCTGTGACAAGGCTTTAATGGGGGAACTTCTTCTTTAAATGTTGTGAAGGTGTGGACACAGTTAATTTGACTTTGATTCAGTGTAGATCTGTAATGGAATGTGTCCTGGTTTCGACCGAAATTTCAGTGGGGAAGTTAGCTCTAGACAGTAGGGATGGGTGGCTGGAGACAGTGGATTACACTTAGGAGGTCTCAGGGAAGCTGTGGGAGCAATTTGACAGAGTTCCCTTAAGAAAATTTCAGCACCACCCATTGGTCGTAAGATATGGCTTTTATAGCCATGGTCATTGGGTTGAGCTCTGGGGGCCAATGTGGGTACATTTGGCCACCTAGGTAGAAGGCAAATCAATCTTGTTGAGCAGTCAGAGTTGAACAGCTCAGTGGGTGAGTATGGGTTCAAATTAGCTTGTGGTAGCTCTCGGTTTGGTCTCCTTCGGTGACTAAGCTATCCGGTTAGGCCAGGGGAGTTGGCTAGTGGTCAGGTGATCAGGTGGGCAGTCCATCATGGTGGTGAACTTAAGTGGTTAAGTGTTAATAACAAACCTCCTTTGGGTTTATCCATTTAAAGAAGGGGATCCCCTAATTTAGGTGATCCTTGGTCCATGGCACTAGGGTAGGTTAGGTGGATCTAGTCGAGTCCCTAGTGTCTCAAGGCTGGCTATGGTGATTTTGGCTTGGTCACTTTGGGCTAGGTAGGTCAATTTAGCTCATGGGTTTAGTTTTGGGACAAGTGGGTTCAAGTTGGGCTAGGTTGGGTTCAAGCTTGGGTTAGGTCCAATGGATTATTCAATATGGTGTATATGATTGTCATAAAGTGTTAAGAAGAGGATCAGGGTGGTTTTGAATAGGTTTGGGAGATCAATTTGGCTTGATTTAGGTATTTGGTCAATTTTGGGCATGCTAGGTTAGCTTGGGTTTAGGTTAGTCTAGAGTGGGGTCAAAGGCCAATTGAAGGTTCCAAATGGACCATGTGGATTTTAGAAAGAACTCTTGATATTAATTTGGTGGAAATTTTGGGATTGAAACATTCAATTTGGTGGATTTTGGAAATGAGGCACATTTGGGGAAAATTTGGGGATTTTAGGTTTGTTTTGACTTGGGTGAAGTTTGGGCTCAAATTGGTGGCAATTTATTGTTCAATTTGGTTTAGGGGAATGTCATGAAGGGTTTTGGATATTAATTTGGGAAATTGATTGGCTCATGGGGTGTAATTTGGAGGAATTGGGCCATATGGTCAAAATTGGGGCCTTTTGGTTTGGGTTCAAATTGAGTTAACATGTGGGTTAAATTGGGCTTGGATTTGGTTTAGATTGGTATTTATGATGATAAATTAAATTTTATATTTGGAACTGAGGAGAACTGAAGTCAATTTTGTGGACATTGGGGGTAATTTGACCATTTCCGGGACTTAAGGGGCAATAAGGGGCTTTTGGTTAAATTCGACAAATTTGGTGAAATTTGGTCAAATAAAGTGGTTTAAATTGAAATTAGGAATATTTGGAGAAGTTTGGGAATTTTTAGGAATTTTTGTAATTGTTGGAATTTTTGGTCTAAGATGGGCATTTTGGTCATTTTGGATATTTTGGGGGTAATTTGGGAATTTTGGTAAATTTGAGGTGTTTTGGGTATTTTGAGCCGTGAGAAATATTTTGGGATGACTTTTGAGGGATTTTGGTAATTTTGGTTGATTTTAAGGATTTTGAGGAAAATTAGGGATTTTAGGGGTAATTTGATCATTCGATAGAGTTTGGGGTAAAGGGGTCAAAAGTTGGGATTTTTGGTAAAATTGATTTTGAGAGAGATTGTTAACCCATTTGAGCCATGGACCAAGGGAATTCCTCATTTGGATCCTCCATGTGTTGGTACTAGTCAAATCTAGCATGGGGCTAAGAGCTTCGGGAAACCACCCACATGAGTTTCCAAAATAGTAGGGGATCAAATGTGGAGAAGTTTGGTTTAGGTTTGTTAGGTAGTGTGTGAGAGTGTAATGTGTAAGTGTGTGTGAGTCTCACCCAAAGTACCCAGGGTAAGTCTTAAGCCTTGACCATCCTATAGGGAACTCCTCTTGAACTTCCTAATGCTTGGTCTCATCCTCCTAAGCATTAGAGGTTAGACTTTAAGCATTTTAAAAATTTAAGTGAAGCAAATAAGTGCTTTGATTTTTTATGGGATAAGGTTCCATTGCTAGTCTTCTAAGATAGTCACCAGGAAAGTCCTATGGCTAGACTCTAGGCTATTCTAAAGCAATACTATACCACAACAAAAGTGAGTTCAACATTAGGTTGTCCCCAATTGATTGCTTAAATTGATGTAAATAGTTGTTATAAGTCTTTTGGAAAAGGTTTGGAGTGATTTTAAATTGATTTGGGGATGGATTTCTGGAAATTTGGGTATTTGGTCAATTTTGGGACATTTTGGTTAACTTGGGTTTGGGTTAGGCTAGAGTGGAAATTTGGGTCAATTGGAGGTTCAATTTGGTTTATAGGTATGTCATAATAATTTCTCAACATAATTTGGGTGTCAATTTTGGGGTTAGGGCATTCAATTTGGTGGAACTTGGTCATGTGGACAATTTGGAGAAAGTTTGTGCACTTTGGCTTAGGTTGGGTTTGGGTGAGGCTTGAGTGGAACTTTGGGTCAATTGGTGGTTCAATTTGGTTTATGGGAATATCATTAAGAGTTCTAAACATAAAATGGGTGTCAATTTTGGGGTTAGGGCATTCAATTTGGTGGAACTTAGTCATGTGGCCAATTTGAAGAAAATTTAGGGACTTTGCCTTAGTTTGGGTTTGGGTTAGGCTTGAGTGGAAGTTTGGATCATTTGGTGGTTAAATTTGGTTTAGGTGAATGTCATGAAGGGTTTTGGATATTAATTTGGGGAATTGAATGACTTATGGACTTTAATTTGGGGGAATTGGGTTATATGGCCAAAATTGGGGCATTAGGGTTTGGGTCCAAATTGGGTTCAAATGTGGGTAAAATTGGACTTGTATTTGGTTTAGATTTGGATTAGGGATGTTGAATTTTGTTTTGGAGTGGAAATTAGGCAAGATTGAGGTTAATTGGGTTGACATTGGGTGTAATTTGGGCATTTTGGACTTAAAGGGCAAGTTTGAGACTTTTGGTTAAAATGGGTCAATTTGGTCAAACTGGGTCAATGTAGTGGTTCAAAATTGAAATTGGGAATATTTGGAGAGTTTTTAAAATTTTTGAGAATTTTTGGAATTTTTTGGCTAGGAGGTGCATTTTAGTAATTTTGGTTATTTTAGGGATTTTGGTAAATTTGAGGTGTTTTTGGTATTTTGAGTGGTGATGAATGTTTTGAGATGATTTTTAGAGGATTTTGGTAATTTTAGTTGATTTTGGGAATTTTGGGCAAAATTAGTTTAGGGGTAATTTGATCATTTGGTAAATTTTAGGGGTAAGGAGTCAAAGTTGGGACTTTTTTTTGGTAAAATTGGGGTTGAGTGAAATTGATAAGCCATTTGAGCCATGAACCAAAGGAATTCCCCATTTTGATCTTCCATGTGATGGTACTAGCCAAACCCTAGCATGGGGCTAGGAGCTTTGGGGAAACCACCTACATGAGTTTTCAAAAGAGTAGGGGATCAATTGTAAAGAAGTTTTGTTTAGGATTGTGAGGAAGTGTGTGAGAGTGTAATGTATAAGCGTGTGTGTGAGCCTCACCAGACCAGATCTCTCAGGGTGAGTCCTAAGGCTTGACCATCCTTTAAGAAACTCCTCTTGAGCTTCCTATTGCTTGGTCTCATCCTCCTAAGCATTTAGAGGCTAGACTTTAAGAATTTGAAAACTTCAAGTGAAACAAAGAAGTGTCTTGAATTTCTATAGGGTAAGGGTCCCATTACTAGTCTTCTAAGATTGTTATCAGGAAAGTCTTATGGCTAGATCCTAGGCTATTCTAATGAAAGACTAGACCTCAACAAAAGTGAGGTCAACAATGAAATGTGGCTAGAAGAAAATTTTGATGACAAACTGTAAGAAAATAATGCATTGGTGTAATCATTGTAAGAAATTCCTATGCAAAAGAAACTTGTTGGAAATTGCATTCAAAGCCTTCTAATTGAAAACTTGTTATGTTGAAGTTGTAACTGACATTACAAGGAAATTAACATCTCTTGTTGGAAATTGTATTCGAAGCCTTCTAATTGAAAAGTTGTTGTGTTCTCTTTGTGATTGACCTTACAAGAAAACCAACATCTCCTTTCAATCAAGAACATATTGCAACTCTTTTCAATTAAGCGTAAATTGATATGCTGAAAGAAGCGCTTCGCCAACTCTAAATAAATTAGCCACACTTGAATTTGACACCAAATTGACAATAAGGTATGATTTGGAATGCATTTAATCCAAAGATTGAAAAGCCCCAATCATGTCTTGTGGATTAATGTGCATCAAGCCACAAGATGCGAGAGGTTTATTTCACAAATCCTTGTTTTAAGAACTATGCAGGGATTATTGATGGATATTTGTTTTAGTAATAGATAATTGGGAAAATCAACATTTTGAACTCCATGTTTCTAAATATAGTTCAATTTGTATCATGAATTTCCTGCAATATTTTATCTATTAGTAACATAATCTAAGAAAAAGTGGCATAACACTAATTATATCACATATATCAAGCATAAATTAGTTAAATCTAATAGAAATTGTGTAGTTCTGCCACCCACTTTAGCTACATAGTTTTGTAAGAAATTTTAGTAACCAATGCATGCAAATAATGTGTTCTGCCAAAGAACACAAACAAAGAAAAAACACAAATGTAGACATATACTGCAATATAAGAAAAAATTAACATATGTCTGCTATGCCAGCTTTCAGACTTTCAGTGAGACAGAGATGAAACACCAACAGAAGTGGAGATGATGCTTGAATCGAAGACATCTATAGGTTCAACTTTATAAAGAAATTATAATTTTCACGTTTAAGGGTTTTGATGAAAAAAAACTCAAGGAAAAATAAACAAATCATCTTCCAAATTATCTCTAGAGTTGGACTTGAAAATTTTATTAAAGTATGACTAAATTGATCTACATTCATACCAATATTATTAGTGTTAGCCGAGTCACACTTGAACAATAAAATTTAAAAAAAATTGAATAGCTTATGTCAGTAATATTAGTAAGTTTGCCATAAAAGCAAACTCTTCAATTTATTTTGGTATTAGCAACACCATAATTTTGAGTTTTCTTATTTTTCTTCATGTTTCATTAGTGTGAAAGTTGTACCGTCAAACAGTTGTATTTGATACCTTAGCAATTACTTTAATTTTGTCAAGTACCAGTGGATCATCATTATTCATTATCTACATTTATTATGTAAATTACTAATATGTCAGGATAAATGTTAATATCTATAGATAAATTCTATCTTTACCATTTGCTTAAATCAATCATTGAAGCTTTTATTCATTATATTCTCGATACCTGTGGACGTGAGATGTGTCTGACGTCGTCTTTTTCGCTTATCACTAGTAATGAAATATCTCTATATGTAGTAATATTATCTCAATGACAAAGCACATATCTATGAGCTTGAGCTAAATACTTCTCATTTAACACATATTATGTCATATTGCTTCGAGGAATTCCTGGGCTTGAAAATTTATAATGATATTTTTCATAATTTGATAAAAACTTTTAAAATCATTGAATTTTGTGATAGTTCGGATCTAAACATGAAGGTATCGCGAGGGTTCAGTCACCAATACAATGGGGTTTTGGGAAAAATAAGAAGAGGGTCAGGGGAGGGATATGCAGGGTAGGGACACAAGCAGAGGGAGGAAGGGCGGGAGAAATTGGACAGAAGAAATAAGGCAATGTTTATATGGTGGAAGAGGAGAAATAACATGAAGGATTCTTGAATCAAGACAAAGACAAAGAGAAGGAACTTAGAATCAACTTCCTTAGAAAAAAAAAGAAGGGTTGCGGCACCCTTATTTGAAATACCGCCACATACAAAAAAAAAAGGAAAGTAATAAAGGCTCCCTAATTAACGTCCATAAAAATAGCTAAAAGAAATCAAAACTTTAAAACAAGATTTAAAGAAAATAAAACTAATTCCTAGAATTAAGGACTAATTTAAATCCAACCAAACTAGGAAACTTGTAAGCAGTCCTAAGCAAATATTCCAACACTTCTCCTTGCTTTAGGAGCTGCAAATACCAATTTTCTACTTTAGAAACTCAAATTTGCTGATTGGAAATGACATTGTAAATAAATCTGCCAACCGATCTTCTGATTTGAAGTCAACCAGAGTCACAAATTCTTCTTTTTGCACTTCTCTTAGAAAAAACAATTTGATGTTGAAATGCTCATTAATCTTGGTATACCAAGCTTTTGAAGCTTGTTTCAACCCATAAAGAACCTTCTTTGCATATTTTCCTATCATCTTTTTCACTAAAGCTTCAATTTTTCGATTGATGATAACTGGCTCGATCAAAGCATGCCTTTCTGGTGGGTTTTTAACAAGCTTCATTGTGGCTTCTTCCTTCTCCTCTAAGCATGGGGCGTCAACAGATAACTTAAAGTCTTTGTCATTAGGTTTTATCCTAACCTTGGCTGACTTGCGTATCAGTAAGTGGATGGCAGCATCACTGTTCTTGCTGATGTCACTAACTAACTGGTGATCCTCAAGCTCCTCCTGCATTGGATTGAGTGAAAAACTCCTTTCTGCCATCTTAACTTTGAACATCTTTTTGCCTGTAGTGTCCTCTATCACACAGGCCTTTTCCATGAACATCACTTTGAATCCCTTCTCTATTAATTGACCAACACTGAGCAAATTTTGTTCAATATCTGGTACATATAGAACATCAGTGATCAACTTAGTTCCTGAACAGCTTAAAATGGCTACAGTGCCCTTCCTTTGACTGCAATATATTCACCATTCCCAATTCTGATCTTCTTGGACTTGGTGCTCTTCAATTCCTTGAACAACTCCTTGTTATGTGTCATGTGATTAGTACATCCACTATCAATGAGCCAATTTTCACTTGTTTCATAATTAGTGAAACAAGTTGCAACGAAAAGATGATCTTCTTCTTCTTGATCTGCCACTTGTGCTTCATCTTCTTGCTGCTGATTTTCATTCTTGCAAATGACAGCTTCATGTCCCATTTGATTACACTTGCTGCACTTTGCATCTGGTCTTCTCCAGCATCTGAAAGGAGGATGACCTTTCTTGCCACAATGCTGACATGGAGGAAAATCTTTCTTTACTCCAACTTTGCTTCTGTTCCCAGATGTAGAACTTTGTCCATATGTGGCTTGAGACTTCTTGTTCTTGAATCTCCAATTCTTTTCATCTTCTTGATGCTTAACTTGTAAGGCTCTTTCAACGGCTCCTTCTTCCCTCATTGCACGCCTTTGCTCTTGTACTTGCAAAGCACTCAAGAGTTCTGACAAAGTAATCTTTGGTAGATCCTTTGTCTTTTCTAAGGTGGTGATGGTAGCCTCAAATCTTTCAAGCACTGTTACAAGGATTTTCTGAACAATCCTTGAATCTTCCAATGAAGAACCCAATAACTTGACACGATTTGCGATGTTGAGTAGCCTATCAAAGTATTCCTTCATATTTTCTGTCTCCTTCATCTTTTGCAGCTCAAAATCACGAACTAAGTTCAGCACCTGCATCCCTCGAATTCTTTCATCTCCTTCACACTCAGTTTTGAGATAATCCCAGATCTCCTTTGTCATTTTCAACGACATGATACAAGTGAAGATCGTGGAGGAAACTGCAGCAAACAGGCAAGCTTTTGCCTTAGACTTCTATATCTTCTTCTCCTTTTGTAATTTAATTTGTGCTAAGGTGGGATCGTCAAGGAGAAGAGGAATATCATAGTCTTCTTCCACTGCTTCCCAGAGATCCAACGCTTCCAGATAAGTCTCCATGCGTACTGCCCAAATCCGGTAGTTGTCACCGTCAAACATCGGTGGAACAATCGAGGAAAAACTTGTGCCGATCTCCATAACAAGCGAACACACACACAGGCCCCTTAAGAAGTGAGCTCTGATACCAATTGAAGGATTCTTGAATCAAGACAGACAAAGAGAAGGAACTTAGAATCAGCTTCCTTAGGAAAAAAAAAAAAGAAGGGTTGCGGCACCCTTATTTGAAATACCGCCACATACAAAAAAAAAGGAAAGTAATAAAGGCTCCCTAATTAACGTCCATAAAAATAGCTAAAAGAAATCAAAACTTTAAAACAAGATTTAAAGAAAATAAAACTAATTCCTAGAATTAAGGACTAATTTAAATCCAACCAAACTAGGAAACTTGTAAGCAGTCCTAAGCAAATATTCCAACATAACAAAATAGGAATATTCATGTGTTATTTTAGGAACTTTTTACAACATTTTAAACCCGCCTCTAATTATAAACGCTGCAAAATCTTTTTATTTAGTAGTGCGTGTTGGCTGATCAATGCTAACGAGCTTCTATAAAAGAGCTCATATGTTGATAATATTGTGGAGAGAAATAGAGAATTCTCAGAATTTGTTGGTGTTAAGCTGCACAGCGGAGTAGCTTAGATCATTATGCAGGCAAGGTTCATCATTTTATGCACCTACAACCTCCACACTAATGTGTGCTATGGCTAGCATTGAATGCATCGTAGTTGGTGCTTTTGTCAAAAGAAATTGTGAAAGATAGATCTTGGGTGGCGACATTCGCTTAACTTATATTCAATATATTGTAAGTGCTCCTTACGAATTTTGATCATGAAAACTATTGGATCTAGTTTAAAATAAAAGCAACGTGATTTATCCATTTAGTGTATTGATCTCAAAATAAATTCAATGGATTTAGAATCCAACCTTACTTTTTTAGTGAAGATATTATAATTCTTTATATGAAAATCAGACTCTCGAACATATTTCAACTAAATTCTGGTTGATATCTTTACCTAATTTGTCCTCTTCAACATTTCAAATCATAAATAAATTATTTAGTGCTTTGTTATTAATTTTTTAACCAATAGTAGGACACAAAGTATAAATCAACAAAAAATAATAAACTTAAGTGGAAAATATTAGAAAATAAATTTTTACTGACAAAAGATAAGAGCTCATTATGTTAAAATAATATGTATAAATGTAAAGTGATTACCCACATGAAATAATGATATATATATATATTACTTTCATTATAAATGAAAACATAAATAAAAAAAATAAATAGTTTGAAGAGTATAGATTGGTCGACTCAGGATTTGCAGTGTCACTGATGAATTGGGCCATGGAGAAGCAGAGCTCTCATACATATCCACAATGGCGGAGCAAAAAATTATTTAGAGAGGGAGTACAAAACATCTTTTTTTTAAAAGAACCCTCAACTTTTTTTATCAAAGCTTAGGATTGGCATTGATGGTTTAAAAATTTTTTTTATTAAAAAATAAATTAAATATTTAAGAATAACAAAACTTACAACCTGTAATGTCTTATCTTCATATTCTAAAAATACCGAATAATGATATCATTGTCGATACTATCTAATATTTCTTTCTCGTTATAACTGATTACAATATCGTAGTCGACTCTTTATTATAATCATAGCATAAAAAAGCACTTTCAACACTTGCTGTAGCAACAGGTAAAAGTAATGCCAATTTCAATAGTTTAAAAACAAGAAATAGAATATATCTTTTTAGGTCTGAACCATTTATCTGTTCGGCTTCCTCTATCTTTTAAATGAAAATTGTGCATCATACCTCATATCCATAATGTAAGTTTCCCACTGATTATCAACAAGTAATAAATTTATCAAAGTAAAACAGTTGAATATATATATATATATATATATATATATATATATATATATATATATATATCATCCTACTTAAGTTATCTTTATCAAATGCACTGAATGAATTAGTTGGATTAAAACATGTTATAAATAGAAGTAAATCAGTATTTGCCTCTATAAAATGATTTTTCAGCACTTGAAGTTACATTTCAATGACTGTAAAATATTTATAGCTAAAAGTTATATAAAATTGCCTTTTTTTTTAAATTTTACGATGAGGGCGTACACGAGCAATTCTTTTATCACATTGAAAGAATAATTATTTTAGTAAATCACAAAATAAAAATGCTCCTTTAATAAAATCATCCAACTCATTATCTCTTATATCTTGCAGTTTAGTTTTTGATATTTGAATCAAAGACATATCATTCACAATATCTTGTTTTTTTCCTATAATGCTTGCAATAGCTCAAAAGTGATTTTGAGAATATGTTTCATCAAGGAATGACTAAAAGAGAACTCAAATGTTCAAAATTTTTCTACTAAGATGCACACCTCTCGTCTTTGTTCAGAACTCGTTCCATCTGCCATAGCAATTTCTAATACATTAATTATTGAGAAAAATAATGTTATTGATCTCACAAGTGACTCATAAGGTGAACCCTATCGTTTATCATTTACCTATCCAAGAGTAACATCTTGGTTTATTTCTTGTATTATAATAAGCTCTTCATTTTCTAGTGCTCTTATAGTCTTCTCTTATTGTTTGCATGAAACACCAACGAACATCATCATATTTGTAAAAATATTGAATAACAGAGCAATTTGAACAAGATTTTTAGCAACAATATAACAAGGCTAATTGATGTTAGTGTGAAAAATACTGAAGAGCAGGTTTATTTTTTCGTTCAAGAATAATCCTTTCAATCTATTAAATTCTCCCCTCATATTACTAGCTTCATCATAACCTTTACCACGTAATCTTGAAATACTTAAATCATAGGTTGACAAAATTGTTCAATTGCTATTTTAAGAGAACCGACTGATATGTCAAAACATGTGTAATACCAATAATCGCTCAATAATTTGACCTTGATTATTCACGTGATGCAGTTAGATAGTCATTTATTTTTTTGCTGTTATATCGCAGGCTATATCAACTAGAATTGAAAAGAAATCATCTCCAAGCTCTTCAACAATAAAATTATTATTGCAATTGATGTGGATCTTGTAATATCTTTATAAATGTCTGGAATTGTTAATTTTAGTTTTTTTTGGAGTATTATTTAACACAATATTATTTATATTGGTATTATGCTTAGCTAAAAATTGAAGAAGTTTAAGAATGTATTCTTGATTTTTAGAATTATCTGCTCAACATGCCAACCATCGTCTTAGAAGAAATCTGACACAATTAACTGAAGCAATTAAACAAATACAATATTCAATTGTAGTACGATCGGACCACTTTTGAAAAACAAAATTAATATGCTAATTCTATTTCATTAAATCCTCCCATTTTTGTCAAGCAATATTATGAGCACTATTAGACCCGCTTAAAGTCTATATGATTTTCAATTTGAGAATGCCTTTATATTAAATATTTCAACATCCTCTTTAAATTGAGCTTCAATTTTGAAACTACAACAAAATAAATAATAAAGTTTATATTGAAACAAATTATACTCCAACAAATTAGAATATCTGTCAAAACCAATTCAGATTAAAACATCTTTTTATGGCCAATTTTACTTTTAGGAAAATTATGATTGTGTGATTAACATGGGCCTCTTTCCAAGTATATTTATCTAACTTTTGGACATAAAAAAGAAGTTTATTTGGTTCTCTTGGGAAAAGAAAATGAGCTCAAGAAAGAAGCTGCACATTAGAGAGCCATTGAATATGAGGATACTAACCAGGTTAATCAAGTGGGACTGCCTATCTATTCTTATAGTGCCAATACAAATTGTGAGATGATGTTCCAACTTTGAAGGTTATTTGCAAATTTAAATAGTTGGCGACTGCAAAGAACACTGAACTTGTAGGACCTCCATTAATTTACTTCGAACTGTGAGAATCATACTTTTACTAAGATTGTTAGGATAAAATATTTAGATGTCACTGAAAAAAATGTTTACCAAAGCAGCATTGTTTAGCGACACTTTTAAAACCACTGTTGGTCCTACAATACTAATCTAAACCACTATTTTGGCCATCTTTTGGGGGTGTTTCGTAGGCCAATTTAGGGGGTGTTTGGTAGTTCCTTGTTAATAGGATTTATGGCCCAAATTTATTAAATCCAGTCAAACACAAAAAAAAAAAAAAAAAAAAAAAAAAAAAAACACAAGTTCATGAATTTATGAAATTTCATATTTAAGAATCGAATTTTACCTGCGATTCGTGTTTAAACCTGATTTCTTAAGTCAAATACAAATTTATTAAGTCCTACTACAGTTAAATCCTTTAAGCAACCAAATATCCTTAGGATGGATTTATATTCGGATTTAGCATATATCCACCAAACATGTTTTTTCATCCCTTAAACAGATCCGTGCGCCTAAATCCAAAAATTTGAGGTCCGTTACTTAGGCTTCATTTGAGGCAGCTCATCTGTCTCGGGCGTCGATGCTGTTTTGAAAACACTGTCTCACCGTTTAGAAACTTCATTTAAATAGTTTATCCGAAAATACAATTATTTTTTTTTTCACAAAATGCAAGAATACAGATAAAACCTTACGTTCCTTAAGCTTCCCCTTATCTAGCAGGCCCAAACGCACATTAATCCAAAATTTACTCGTCGTGACATGCTCTTACATTATAAAATGAATGCTGTCATTTTTCTCCTTGTAAATTTAACCTGCTACTTCTTTTTATTTAGGTTTCGTGAAACTCACTATTAGGTGTGGTCTCTATATTTTTTGTATTTAAGTTTCAGATTCTACTTGTATTTTATTTGGATATCTGTTAGTTATGTAAATGTACTGTTATATTTTGAAAACTTTTCATTAATATGTTTGACCTGGTTTTAAAATAGAAAATAGTTGAGTAGTGTATATGTGAATAATTTGTTATGTAATATAATATATTTTGTAATCGAAACAACAATCTGGTATCGCAATTACTGTTATTCCAAAGAATTATTCATGGTATGAAATGTGTGTTACTTAAATATGTTTGAAATGTCTCTTGAACATACGACCATAAAGAAAGGAAATAAAAAAATTTATAATATGTTTGAAAAAAAATATATAATTTTTTAAAATAAGATTTTATATTTAAAAGTAAGATTTTATATTTAAAAATATTTATTGTTAAATTTTAATTAAGATTTTATACTTATTAATAAAATTTTATTAATAAGTAGAAGCATAAATTGTTATTTTTCTACAAACAGCTGCATATAAGTTCGTTTTCAACTGCGAAACCAAACAATTTCAACGAACTTATTCATTGCAGGGGCATAAGTGTCATTTATCCATAAACAGCTGCTAATAATCTGTTTTCCAAATGTTCAAACCAAACAGACAGACAGCTTATTCGAATCAGCTGCTTATCAGCAGATTATCAGAATAAACAGCTTATCTGAATAAGCTGAATAAGCTGCAGCTGCCCCAAATAGACCCTAAATTTGATTCGAAGGTGGATTTAATGACCATGTGCTTCATCTTCCCACAGCAGCCGGCTTCCTTCGTTCATAGCTTTTCATTGTCACACAGGAGAAGAGTTGCAGAGAGAAGAAGATCGAAGCACACGCTTGCTCGCCGCTCGTCAAACGTCGCCTGCATAGTTGTTGCAGAACGGAACCTCGCCTACTTTACTCTTGCACTTTGGGTTTCGCCCAGAAACATTACCTTCGTGAACGAACTCTCCCGAAGCAGTCCCAATTAGAGCTAGAAGGGAAGGCCAGTAGGGGATCACGGCGTACAGAGACCACCGATACTCCCATCTTTCTCATCCTCTCTCCGCTCCTACTAGAAACCATCAACGAAGGTAAGCCTCTTTGTGCCATATTCTTTAGGAATCTTCCTTTTGTCTATTATAATATATGAGGACCTCAATGTATTATATTAAAACTAATTGAATGAGCTAGAGCTCCATAAAGTTTTAAAGCCCTTTAATGAGACAGTCCCACATAGCTAAAACTTTGGAATTTGTGGTTCAAAATTTTTTTTTTCTATTTTGATTCTTTTCACATTAAGAAAAAAAAAAGAAGCTGTTAAAGCAAGAAACGTTTTTCAAAAGTCCTCAACCATGTCAACTGAGTCAATCTCATCAATTTTTCAACAAGAGTAGATTAGATATGCTAATGTTTAATCCTATATGAAAATAGGTGTTTTTTAAAGAATGGAACTATATCTTTTATGATACTTAATTGATTGACCAGCCCTTATACAGGACTCTCTTTTTGAATTGGTTTCTATTTCTAATTACTTAGTTCATTTCATTCTTTCATGTGTTATGGGATGAATTCAATCTCTTCAGTTTCAATATGCTTCCTAAGTAACTATAGTTAAAGAGTCGAATAAAGCTGTGAAGAAGAATTGTACGCTTGGTCTAACAATGGTTAAATCCCTTCCCCTCTTGGCAAGAGGAGCTCTGGATCACCGATTACTATATTATGCAGCAACGACTTAGGCTATATCCAAGTGTAACACATTGAAAACTATTTGATGGGAGAAAAATTGATGATTAAGCGTGAACATTGGTCTTCCTCCAACCAGATCTCTCCTCCATATGCTTCCGAGATTCTTAGTTGTAGCAGGGTTAATGTTTCTAACTGGAATGGGGATGCATTGGTAAATGTGATTTGATTTATAGAAAATGGATCTTTGAATTCGATAGGTGTGATCTATTACGTGCTCTTTTGCTGAAGTCCAATTCTAACTTTTTTAAGTTTTATCAATTGGTTGTACTAACATTTAGGATAAGTGATAAACTTCTTATGGTAAAATGGTAATCTTGAGCAAATATGAAATAAAAGAAAAAAAAAAATGATCAAGATGAAGCACAGTAACGAAAGCCTATGATTTACTTGTTTGGCTTGAACCAGGCTTACTATGTTTACAAGGGAGGAAACTGTATTCAATTTGTTGAACAGAGAAGCAACAACTATATTGTACAACTCAAATCTCAAGTTTACTAATGCATCAAAGAAACAACCTAAAGAAGCTCACATTCAATATCACTTCTCATTAACATATCAACATCAAAAATGATGCTTGACATGACACTTTGCTAATATTCATGGTCAATGATAAAATACTACATTTTGCAACTAAGAGAATTCAAATAGAAACTACTTTATTACATGCTCATTGCAAGTACGTAGCTCAGAGAGCATGCTTTGGTCATCAAATTCATCACACATTGGACATTCAATTTTAGTGGAGAAAACAAAACCTTGGTGTGAGTTAAAATGCATTTTCTTGCATTGAAGAAGAAATGAAAAATTTGTTTCTTCCAAAGCAGAGGCATTAGTTATCCTACAGTTTTATTTCTTATCATCTCAATCACTTAACCAGATTGATGCAAGATACTCCATACAAACGCTGCATTCAGAAAGAAATTTCCACAAATTTCCATAACAGAAGCTTAGTTCAGTTCATATTCCATGTAACGTCCTTGTTCACTTTTAATATATGGAGTACTGAGTGAGCTTGGCAGACTTTATTGGTGATACAAATAGGTTATGTGGAAGAAATGGCCAAATTTTTATCAGGCATAGTATTTCATTCTAAGAAACATTATACTGCATTTAAAGAAATATATTTGAAGAGTGCAAGAAAATTCACGGTGATAGAGTAATGAATTATTGTCTTAGCATTGCACGAGAATTAAACACACGCGTAAATAAAAGAAGAAAAGTATGCAGGAGGAGACACCTTGACTTTTTACATAAAAAACCCTTGAAAGGGGAAAACCCACATGGCCTAGCTCAGATGAAATGATGAGTACACAGACCCACTCTTCTCCTAAATTAGGGAAGAAGAAATTATAAAGTTGTATAACTATATTCTAACAGTCGTTCTTGGTGACATCAAGTTGTAGAGGCATAGTCAATTGTAGTGGAGGAAGTAGTCCGTCGTGAGTATTGTAATGGTTGCTCTAGGAGCGTTGATTGGCCAGAGAAGCTATAGTATGCTGTTACAGAAGTTGTGGACCATGTAAGCCGTAGTTGGTCACTTAGACCTTAATGGTGAGTAGAAGTGACGTCCGTAGATAGCGGGGCCAATGCCGGGGGCTACTCGAGCTATAGAACACATAGGTCGTAGTTAGCCGCATATGTCATATTGGCGAATAATAATGAAATCTGTAGGTCCCGAGAGCTAGTGTCGGGAGCTGCACAAGCTGTGGACATCGTAGGCCGTAGTTGGTCACATAGGCCATAGTGGCGAGTAGCCCCGGGTGTCGGAATTGGGAGCTGCATCAGCTGAGGACGACATAGGTCGTAATTGGTCACATTGGCCATATTGGAGAGTAGTAATGATGCTGGTAGGCCATGGGGTCGGAGTCGGGAGCAGCCCGATCTAATGATCATATAGGTCATAGTTGGTCACTTAGGTCATAGTAGTGAGTAGCGATGACGTCTGTAGGCTGCTGGGGCCAGAGTCAGGAGCTGCATGAGCTGAGGACCATGTAGGCTGTATTAGTGAGTAGTAATGACATTCGTAGGCTCGGGGCTGGAGTCTAGAGTTGCACGGGATGTGGACCACATAGGCCGTTGTTGGTCACATAGGCCGTAGTAGTGAGTAGCAATCACGTCCGTAGGTCGCAGAGTCGGCAGTTGCATGAGCTTAAGACCACGTAGGTCATCGTGATGAGTAGTAATGATGTTTGTAACCTACCGAACCACCCCGCACTTATATCCAATTCGAATGTACTTTAGTAACAATTAAATATTTTAATCTTTTAATCGCAGAGTTACTTTCAAACGCAAGTATACGTATCGTTCAAGTAATACATGGCTCTGATGGAGTCCTGGATATCGATCCTACAGGGAGAGATATTAAAGCTTACGGACTTAGGAATTATAAAAATCAATTTAGAATTACAACTAAATCAAAATGCTTATCTGTCACTAATATGCAATCGATAATAATACGAAACTTATATTAAAAACTAATTTTACTAACAACTTACTAATACTACTAGAGTTAAGTTCAAATATAGATAATAGCAAGAATCTTTCTCCTCAGTTAATATATTTAAGTGAAATAATAATTATAATTAGTTTTTAATGTGTTGTGCCAAATAAGAGCATACCTATTCTTTACCCTTTAGTCCAGGCATAAAGAACATTGACTAATCCTATGCTTGGATTACTGATTCTGCAGCTAGGCTGGGAGGTTACCGGCTCTCACTTCGGAGTTCCCACGTTCCCCTTCTTCTGAGGGCTAACAATCTATACATCAGCACCCAAATGATAGGACCGAATTGAGGATTTTAGCCCGTCACTCTAAAATCTCAAATTCTACGCTCGATAATATTATTTCCCTATTTATTTGCAATTCTCCCTATAAGGATTTACTCGTCTACCTTGCAAAGAGATTTGTCATACATACAAGTTAAGAATTCTTAGCCCACGGTCAGGTCTTAAGATTTCTTCACGGATTTTAACAATACAAATGGCCAATTCGTATAGTAAATTAAGTTTAGGTATAGTACCATCACAACTTCTTTTATAATTTATTTAATAGACTAATTATATAATCATTTCACAAAAATATTGAAACCAGGGGAAAGATAAAACAACTACTCAGAATTCATGAAGAGGATGCAATAAAACTTAGATTTCATAAAATAAAGTTCTACACACTAGAAACAAATAAACACTACTTATCTCAAACTCCTCCTCAAGCAAACTCCTCGAAGTTCCTCTGGATCTTTTCCTTGAAATTCTCTTTTGAAACGTCAATGTGGAAGAGTACTCTCACTTCCCTTCCACTCTTGCAATTCCTCGAAGAATTCCTTACAAATTCTCTATTTGAACTCACAACTCACTAAATTAAACTCACTAATTGACTCTCTTTACACAATGGACTCACTTACAATCACTTTAGAAACCAGAAGAAGAGTCCTTTTTTTTGGCCAAAATTCGTTCATTTTATAGTTGTAGAAGAGTCTCCAAGAGTTGCGAAGGCACCCCTTTGAAAATCATCAACATTCAATGTATTTCTGGAACAATCCGCCATCCCCGTCGTCGAAAGCCTCGAGGCGTCGTTGGCGGCCTTCTAGAAACCATGCATTTGAACTGTCCCCGTCGTCGGCGGCCTCGATCCACGCCGTCGACTGTCTCCCTTGTAATTAATTCTGAATTCTCGGAAAAATCACGCCGTCGGCGGCCTCGACCTCACCGTCGGCGTCCTAGGTCAAATTTGCATAATTTAGTCCTTTTTGCTCCAAATCCGCTCATTTTTTACATATTTTCATCCCCTTGCCTTTAATTCTTTATACTTACATAAAAACACCAAAAGTACCTTTCTTTAAAGTGCAATATCATCAAAATCAGTGAAAAATAAGCATGAAAATCTTGACCTTTTTCTCTTGGGTCAAAATCCCCCAAACTTAACTATTACTTGCACTCAAGTAATCTTTAATATTACATAGAAATTATGATTTATCGTGATAAAATTTTAATTCAGAAATACTATAATTTTGATTTAAATAAATATTATAATAAGAATTCTCAGAAAGATTTTCAAATAATTAGATTAATTCTGCAGATATAAGGCTATCTAGTCATCAAGTTTTAAGAGTTCTAGTTTTTTATTTATTTCAAGAATGACTATATGTTGCAATATTAATTCACTTAGAGTATTCAAAAAAATAGAAAGTTCATGAAGAAACTATAAGTAAGAAACCAATCATAAATATAAGTTCAGAAATGTTTTTAGTTTTCCTTTTAGGTTAATCCAAGTGAAGTCGATTTTTGATAAGACATATTCTCATGGTTCTCCTCACTTATTTTCTTTTTCTTTTCTTTTCTTTTCTTTTCAGGGATTGTTTTTCAATCCGTTTTTCTTTTTTTTTTCTTTTTCAAATGAGGATCACTATTTTTGGAGAGCCTGTTAATAATTTTGAACTTCACTCTTCTTTTCCTAAATTTGAAACTTTCAACATTCTTTACCTTATATGTACTTCATAATTTTTACTTTATTGAATCTCAATCTTTTCTTTCTTAACTAAATTCCTAAGATTCTTAATATTTCAAAATATAGTTTTCTTTATTTTAAATAGTTAATTATAGTCTTATCCTCTTATACTAAATATCTTAATAAACAAAATTAATTTTCATTATCAACAATATTTCTTTGAATCTTTAATAATATTTAGATAAAATCTAAACATAGTATTTAGAATTAAATTTTATCTCAAAAATTATATTAATAATTTTTGAAAATATGTTATTTGAGAACATATAATTGTTAAGATTTTTCTTCCCTCCCCCAAACTTAAAATTTTCTATAAATAGAAATAGTATATGGGTAAAAAAAATGCTAAATAAAAAATTCATACCTTTACACTTTAAGCAGTTTTGTCTTTTTAAAATTTGCAGGTTCTTTTCAAAATCTCTAACTTCAACTGTCTTGTAATATTAAAATCCTTTTTACACACAACAGTTTAGAAAATTTTTGAGGGTAATGAAATTTTAAAACAAGTATATAAAACTAAACATCAAACAAAAACATCTAACTACACTACACATGACATATGCATTTCACAACACAGAACAAACAGTTTACTAATTTAAACTAAACAGTTTACAATTACACTTACTATTACAAATATTACATGCATCCAGAAATGAAAAATATAAACTACCACACTAAACACATATCACAATAAATAAAGCATAGTCCACAACACAATACAATACAAATCAAAGTTCATCCAACAAAACTAAAATCAAAGAAATAAACAAATACATCACATCACATCACATCAAATCAGACATTAAAATCCCATGCAATGTCTTCATCACCCTGCTCATCAGGAGGATTGGGCTGATACTGAGTATATCTGGGGCACTCTAGAAAAGTCACATCTGGCTCTCCTCGGTAATATCTAGCCTGAGCATCATAATAAGCCATCTCAAAATCTAAATGCCTTTGAAGATACTCACTATCAGGATCATATCTTCTTTCTAGCCCTTCAATCCTGTGATCAATACTTTATAATCTTTCATCTAATTTCTCAAAACTTTTTCTCTACAGGGTCATAACATTCATCAAATCATACAAGGTTGGGGAACTAGAGGCAGGAGGATCATAGCTAGTAGAAGAGATATCTCTACTAGTAGATGGTTCTCTACTACTATTCCCTGATCTCCATTCCTCATGAGATGTATAAGTCTTTATATTTCCTTTAGTAATGGGTTTCAAAGGATAAACCTATTACTCATCATCCCTAGCTTCAACTCCAGACAGTTGACAAGTGCATAAATAAGGCCAGGATGCCCTAAAGATCCACTTGTCTTACTCCTCGTAGTAGCCATAATATTCTTTTAGATTATCTTCCCCACATTAATTCTTCTATTATTCTGAATACAGAAATTCAGAATAACTCTCTCTCTCGAGACTTCACTATGATGGTATGTAGGTAGTAGAGTTGAACAGATGAAATAATGTCATGCCTTAGCAGTGGCATTCATCATGGACAGTGGAAATTTAATTCGTTCATGATTTTTAATTTTCCAAACTCCTTTCCCATCAGTGAGAAAGTCAATAACATCATCCAATGGACCTTCCATTGTTCCAAAAGTTTCAAACTCGCTAGTATAATTGTCTTGAAGCTCATAAAAAGTATTAATTCTATTAGCATTAAATTCGACAGAGAAACCCCTTACTTGGACAGGCTTGTCCTCAATTTAAGTCAGATTCGAGTAAAATTCTCTAACAACTTTGATAGAAGCTTTGTTGGTTGTATAGCAGAAATTCTCCCATACTCTCTCCTTGATAACTCGTTCAACCTCTCCTCCAGGATTCTCAAAAACTCTGTCTTGAGTACACTTCTTATTTTGAAAAAGTGAAGTGTGCTTTGATTGGGCTTTTGCGTTAACGAATCGAGTTTTGTCAAATTCAAGTCTTCTCTTTTATCTTGGAACCATCGTTCAATCTATCAAATCACAAAAAATTCCAACTAATCTCTAAAATAATAACACAATAGCTTCTAAATGGGGTTTAGAACAATCTAAATTAATTTCCATGAATTCCTTCCAAGTCTTTTCTCCACATTTTCAAATTTCCCAAAATTTCTCAATGTGGAAGAAATTCATGGTGAAAATAAAAAATTTTTACATAGGAGTGAAGCTCTTACCAATGGAAGATAAAATCCGGTGTTGAAATTGGTTGAAATCGCTCCAAATCCAAGATCTCTCAAACCCTAGGTCGGTTTTTCGGGTAAAAAGGTGGAGAAGAAGATCAATAGTGTCTTTTGACCGGTCAAAATCACAGTAAATAGGTATTTTTCGCGACCGCGCTGTCGGCGGGCTCGATGGAGTTAATATTTTGTTCCATTTGGGAAAAACATGCCGTCGGCGGCCTTGAGGGCGCCGTCGGCTAGATTCTCTAAAATTGAACATTTTGCGATTTTTACTCAATTTTAAGCCTCGTTGTCATCCGTTTGATCCTTTTTATCATATATTTTAATTAATTCAGTGATGTATTAATACAAATAAACAACAACACAACAAACTTCACATATATATATATATATATATATGTATGTATATATATATATATATATATATATATATGTATATATACATACATATATATATATATATATATATATATATATATATATATATATATATATATATATATATATGAAATCCAAGTTTTTGCAATACATAATACATAACACACATAAGTAGGTATTCTTTCAACCTCAATCCCTCAATCAGCATCGCAATCTTAGCCACAACACTCAAAACGCTGAAAACAGGCATTTCAAACCAAATCTCATCTATACTGAGATTAACAACAAACTAATCAAACATACAACATACAAACATTGATTAAATCAAACATAATATTCTAAAATAAACTAATTATGTCTACTAATCTTCTAAACTAGTACTGGTTTATCCTTTGATATCTCTCATCGTTTGAACATGGACAAACAAGTCGTAAAAAGGTCAGAATGGAAATTCTTCAGTGGAATCTTCATCGACTAGTCCCTTCCTTTTCATCAATCACACCAAATTTGCTTCAAATTGTCCAGTATGGGAAAAATGCTCTTTCATTCTCCAGTCGATGTGGTCGAAGAAATCAAACACATTGTTAACTGTGCTTGTTAAGTTCTGTACCTGATTTTCCAGGCTATTGATTTTATGCATGAGTATTGGTGTCTTGTCTGCTACTCTAATGGTTGAACTGGAATAGAATTATGTGAAGCTTGATCCAGGATCAAACCTACATCACTCTCTCCATCAATGGTTAGGAACATCTGAGTCGGATCTAAGGGTCTCCAAGGTAGGAATATCTTCTCCCAAACCTCGTACGAAACTTGAAACAAACTGCAAATAGAGAAAATTGTGGAAGGATGTCCAAGCCCTTGGGATGATCCTTGAACGATCAGGCCATAAACAGATTTCACAATAATCGATCCAATATAAATGTGCCACCCCCTCTGAATGAAGTAGTTTAAGATTGCACTTTCTTTCGTAACCTTGCCAATTTTTATCATCAGCAACAATTTCTCAGAGATGAAAAAGTGCCAGAGTTTTGAAACAGAATTTAAGAGAGTAGTAGAGAAACTAACATACCCATTTTCTCTAACTTCCCATTCATCGGTATCGTCCATTAAAAATTAATATATCTCGTTCATCTTTTCCTTCGTCGGCATGAAATTTGAAAAGTAACAGACTGGAACATTCTCAAGCATATATAACTCATTAATTCTCTTAGAATTAAATGTAATCCACCTACCTCGCACATAAACGTTTCCTTGGTTGATTCCATGTAAATTTGGGTATAATTCTTTAACCACTGGAACGACTACTGCAGTAATAGTATAGCAGAACACTTCCCATCTTCTTCGCATAATCATTTCTTCAATTGGTGACAAAGAATCACTTTGTTCTCTATTGACAAATCCTCTTTCTTTAATCAATCTTCCCTTCGAGATTACCTTGTTGAAGAGTCGTTGCGCTTCCGCATTGACGAACTTTCTCTGGTTGTAAAATCGAAATCTTTAGTTGTTAATTGAATTCGAAGCTAGTTGAGAAGAATTGAATAGAGAACCCATTCATTTTTGGGAGTTTGGAATGTTTAGGAACCGTCCATAGGAGTTTTTAAAGGACAAATTCACTAAAAATCGCCAAAAACCGTCATTTTGAACACAAAAAACTACCCACTCTCCGATCTCGCCGTCGGTGGCATCGAAGACACCGTCGACGAGCCTTGTACAATTAAATACCAGAGCTCTCGCAAAAAACCCGTCGTCAACGGCGTTGAGCGTGCCGTCGGTGCCCTAGGCAAAAATTTGCATAAAAAATGCCTTGGTCCAATATGTTCCAAATTTTCTCTATGGATTCAAATTCTACGATAATCAAAGGGTAAATATAAGTAGTAGGACTTAATATTACTACAAACTAACAATAATTTCAAACAAACACACAACTATTAAAGATAATTATGGGTTGCCTCTCATAAAGCACTTGGTTTAACGTCGTTAGCCCGACCTATTCAGGTGTTATTCAGGTTGACTGACAATTAAAACCTCTTCATAATTTGGTCCTTTACCCTCAAAATATGGTTTTAATCTATGTCCATTTACTTTAAATCTATTCCCAGTCTTCAGATCTTCAATTTCAACAGCTCCATAAGTAAAAACCTGAGTTACTGTAAACGGTTCTAACCAACGAGGCTTCAATTTCCTAGGAAATAATTTTAGCCTTGTATTATAAAGCAAAACTTCTTGTCCTGGTTCAATGTTAGTTCGGTTAATCTCTCGATCATGTCTTAACTTCAATTTTTCCTTATAAATTATAATGTTATTGTAAGATTCATTTCTTAACTCTTCTAATTCATTCAATTGCAGCTTTCTCTTCTCACCGGCATTTTTTAAATTATAATTGAATTCTTTAATCTCCCAAAAAGCTTTATGCTCCAGTTCTACTGGTAAGTGGCAAGTTTTTCCATATATAAGCCTGTAAGGAGTCATACCAATAAGAGTTTTATAAGCAGTCGTCTATGTCCATAATGCAGTATCTAGTCTTGCAGACCAATCAACCCTATTAGGGTTTACAGTCTTTTCTAAAATTTGTTTGATCTCTCTATTAGAAACTTCAGCTAAACTACTAGTTCGAGGATGATAGGCAGTAGAAAATTTATGAATAATACTAAACTTTTCTATCAATCTTTGAATGTATTTATTCCTAAAATGAGATCCTCTATCAGTGATAATCACTCCCGACAAACCAAATCATGTGAAAATATTTTTCATTAAGAATCTAGAAACACTTTTAGCATCATCACAACGAGGTAAAGCTTATGTTTCTATCCACTTAAATACATAATCAACAACAATTAAAATATATAAGTTCCCAAAAGAAGGAATAAATGGTCCCATAAAATCTAATCCCCAAACATAAAAAATCTCAACTTCTATTATGAAATTTAGAGGTATTTCATTTCTTCTAGATATATTACTTACTCGTTGGCATCTATCACAGGTTTTGATATATCTGAAAACATCTCTAAAAGGGTAGGCTAATAAAATCCAGCTAGTAAGATTTTATATGCAGTTTTATCAATTCCAAAATGTCCTCCAAAATTTGAATCATGAAATTTTTGAATAATCTATTCAGTTTCCTCATAAGGCACACATCTCCTAATAATAAGATCATTACTGATCACAGAAAAATTCATTGAGAAATTCATATCTATTTTTGATGAAATTACACTTTAAAGAAAGGTATTTTCTTTATTTTATTGCAGGAACGAAGATTTATAAGTGATGGAAGCAAAAAGCATGAAATGGAGCAAATTTGGATCAAAAAGGAGGAAATTCATGCAAATATAACTACTTCGCCGACGGCAAGATCGAGGCCGCCAATGGCGAGATCGCGAGGAGAATTTCTGAAGGAATTATAACTACCTCGTCGACAGCGAGCCCGAGCTCGCCGATAGCGAGATCACGCAGTTTGAAGACCTTCTAGAAGCCCCGCTGACGGCGAGGTCGTTTCTCGCCGATGGCGAGCTAGTTCAAAATGCATATACATTGAACCTGGACACTTTTTGAAGAGGTGTTTAAGCACCCCTTGGATCTTTGCCTACCTCTATAAATAGAGGCCGAATTCTAGAGAGTGTGTGTGTCTTTTAAGTCTTCTGTGTGTTCATTTCTAGTGTCTTGAGTGTAAGTTTAAGTGAGTTTAGTGAGTTCATTAGTTTAATTGAGTGCTGTTTAGTTGCTGCATTAGAAGGAAAAGTCAAAGGAACTTTAAGGAGTCTGCTTGGGAGGAAATTAAGATAAGTATATTTGTTTATTGTTGTTAATTTTAAATGAAATCCATGCTTTGTTTTATTCCTATGCATTCTGAGTAGTTTTCTTAGTCTTTCTCCTTGTTTATGAAAATTATGCGGATTGATGAAATTAAATAAAAACACCTAATATAGTTTAAATAAATTATGATAATTTTTACTTTAAACTTAATTTACTTTCAATCTGTCCAATTGAGTAGTAAAAATATGTTGAATTATCAACTATAGTAAAAATTACATTTAATATTCAGGGAAGTCAAAAGCCTTGGAAGGCGGGTGCAAATAAATAGGGAAATATTAATTAAAGGGCGTAAAATTGGATATTTTAGTGTGATAGACTAAAATACTCAATTCGATCCTACTGTTTGAGAGCTGAAGTGTAGATGTTAGCCCTCAGGTGAGGGGAACGTGGGAGCTCTGAAGTGGCAGCCGGTATCCTCCCAGCCTAGCCGCAAATTTAGTAATCAAACATAGGATTAGTCAATGCTCTTTGCACCTGGACCAAAGGGTAAAGAATAGGTATGCTCCTATTTGTCACAATAAAATTTAAAAAAAAAATCTATTTAAATTCATCATTTCACTTAATTTTCTAAAAACAAGGAGAAGGATACTTTTTCTGAATTAATTAAATCAACTTATTTCAAGTATTATTTTACTTTAGTTTATTATAGTTACTTAGAATTTCTGTTCACTTTATTAAGTAATTCCTTTAAATTTAGTCGATAACAATTACGTTAAAAACTTCCCTGTGGGATTGATAACCAGGACTCCACTAGAGCCCTGTATTACTTGATACGATGCGTATACTTGCGTAGAATCCACATTATACATTAAATCATATAACTATATTTAAAGCGGGATCAAGTTTTTGGTGCCGTTACTATTAACTTAAATTACATACATATAAAAAGTGGGTCAATTACATTGCTTATATAAATATGGTTCATCCCAAAAATATGATCTTGAATCATGAACAAATTTTTTCTATTGCTGCAATGTTAGTATTAGTGGCAAAATATCACTTACTAAATAATTTACTATATTTGCATACTAAGGTATTTTCTACTCATTAATATTATAAAGTTTTTCATCAGGGAAACTGTCTATTATTTCTTTTTCGGTGTCAGATATTACATTATATTCTAGTCTCAACAAATGCTCAACAATTTGATTTTCAGTTCCTTTTCTATCAATCACCACAAAATCGAATTCTTGCATTAAAAGTACCCATCTAATTAATCTTGGTTTAGTATCCTTGTTTTGCATCAGATATTTAATAGCAGAATGATCAGTATGCACAATAAATTTTGTTCTAATTAAATATGATCTAAATTTATCAAAAGCATATACAATAGCTAGTAACTCTTTTTCAGTAACCGTATAGTTAATTTGAGCATCATTAAGAGTTCTACTAGCGTAATATATAACCTTAAAAATTTTATCATATCTTTGACTAAGGACAGCTCCAATAGCATAATCACTAGCATCACACATTAGTTCGAAGGATTTCTCTCAGTCAGGTGAACCTATTACAGCTGCTGTGATTAGTTTTTCCTTTAATAATTCGAAGGCATTCAAGCAGTCTTCAGTAAATTCAAATTTCTTATCTTTTTCTAAAAGTTGGCATAAAGGCTTTGTAATTTTTGAAAAATATTTAATACAACGCCTGTAGAAACCATCATTTCCAAAAAAACTTCTTACCCCTCTCACTATAGAAGGAGGTGGTAATTTAACTATTACTTGAATTTTTGCATGGTCTACTTCCATACCTTTTTTCTGAAATTTTTTGTCCTAATACAATTCCTCCTACAACCATAAATTGACATTTCTCCCAATTTAGAATTAAGTTAGTTTTTTTGCATAGCTACAAAAATTTTTCAAGATGATTTAAGCATGCGCCAAATGATGTTCCAAACATAGAGAAATCATCTATAAATACTTCAATTCCATTGTCTATTAATTTACTAAAAACTGACATCATACATCTCTGAAATGTTACAGGTGCATTACATAGTCCAAAAGGCATCCTTCTGAAAGCAAAAGTTCTGTAAGGACTAGTAAATGTTGTTTTCTCTTGATCCTCAGGAGCAATGGGTATCTGATGGTAACCAGTATATCCATCCAGAAAGCAATAGTACTTATGTCCAACAAGTCTATCCAACATTTGATTTAAGAAAGGAAGAGGAAAATAATTTTTTTCAGGTGGCAACATTTAATTTTTGATAATCTATACAAATACGCCATCCAGAAATTTATCCGATAGGAATTAATTCTTTATTTTCATTTTCTTCAACAGTTATTCCTCCTTTCTTGAGAACACAATGAATTGGGCTTAACCAAGTACTATCCGAAATAGGATATATAATTCCAGCATCTAACCATTTTAAAATTTCTTTTTTAACCACTTCTTTCATTATGGGGTTTAATCTCCTTTGAGGGTCAATTCTTGGTTTATGTTCTTCATTTAATAAAATTTTGTGCATACAAATCGAAGGACTATTTCCTTTAATATCAGCTAAAGTCCAACCAAAAGCTCTTTTGTATTTTTTTAATGTATCCATTAATTTTTGTTCTTAAATTTCATTTAAGTCCGAGGATACAATTACTGGTAATGTTGAAAATTCTCCTAAAAATATATACTTCAAATGATTTGGAAGATTCTTTAATTCAAGTTCAGGGGATTTTTCAACAGATGGAATTAATATTTGATTTTCTAGTGATGCTAAATCAAGCATTTCATATTTTTCTTGAATATAATCAGCATCTTCAGTTTCTATGTCTTCATAATTATTGTTTTCTATATCTTCTTTTTCTTCATAATTTTCTTGGAAATATTCTCTTTTCAAATGATCACATATATCCATTATGAAAGATTCATCATCTTTTTATATCGATGAATATTTCATTGACTTTGAGATGTTAAATGTTATTTCTTGATCATTTACTCTCATAGTCAATTCTCCTTTTTGAACGTCTATCATAGCTCTTCTTGTAGCTAGGAATGATCTTCCTGTAGCTAGGAATGATCTTCCTGTAGCTAGGAATGATCTTCCTAAAATGATTGGAATTTCTTTATCTTCTTCCATATCTAGAATGATAAAGTCGACAGGAAAAATAAACTTATCAACCTTGACCAAAACATCTTCTACAATTCCCTTAGGATGTGTAATAGATTGATCAACTAACTATAAAGTTACTGAAGTTGGTGCAATCTCTCCAATTTCTAACATTTTAAAAGTTGATAGAGGCATCAAATTTATGCTAGCTCCCAAATTAAATAATGCTCGCCCATAAAATTTTTCACCATTAGCACACGGAATAGTGAAACTACCAGGAACTTTACATTTTTCAGGAAGTTTTCTTTGAATTATAGCAGTACACTCTTCACTGAGTGCAACAGTCTCATGATCTAGTAACTTCTTTTAACAATCTTTTTCCTTTATCTTGTTGCTTAAGTCTTTGAGGAAATGGTGGAGGCGGTTTTTCAATAGTAATTTTCATAGGTTTCAAAGGAAAATCAGGATATAAACTTTCGTTTTCTCCTTCAGTTTCTTCTTTTTTCCTTTTCAATTACAGTTTCTTTTTGAACTCTTGTTTCCAACTCTTTTCCACTCCTTAATTGAATAGCTTTGATTTGTTTTTTTCCTTTATCTTTAGGATTTACTTCAACATTGCTAGGTAAAGTTTCAACAGGTCTATTGCTTAATGCAGAAGAAATTTGCCATAATTGGTTTTCTATGTTTTAATAGTGTTTCCTTGATTTTGTAATTTATTACCCATATTCAAAACTATTTCTTCCATAGACAACTTCTTTTCCTTGAATTGAGAATTACTATAAAAACCTGGTGGATTAGAATGTCTATAATTGGAATTACCTGGATTATTTATATTTCCTAATGGGTTTACAGGATTGTTCCCCCATTGAGGATTATTATTATTTGGTTATTCCAATTAAAATTTGGATGATTCTTCCAACTTGGATTATAATAGTTTTAATAAGGATTATTTTGTCTATTATTTATTGCATTTATAGTTTCATATGAAGATTGAGCATCTATGATTTGTCCTAATGAATTTTCTTCTAACAATTGAGGTGTTTGAGAATGATTCATTCCATATTGATCTATTTTCTTTGAAAGATGTTGACCTCATTTTTTTCGAGGTTTAGTTGTTCTCCTAGCTTTAGGATTCTAGCCTCAGGAGCTTCCCCGAAAATCCTAGATTCTTAACGATGTGACCCGCTTCATTTTCGAGAGTCTGGAGCCACTTCGTTACTCTTTGAAATCCTGCACAAGATTCCGTACCGCTAGTCTCTAGCCGGTCGAAGTTGACGCCAGGAATTCAAAACTGAGTCCCTATAGGACCCATGGATATTAGGACAGCCTCGTGCACGTCTTACACACCTAGACGCACAAATTCTCATTCGCAACATCGACGTCTTCAATTTCTTCGGTGTAATCTGGAGCTGGGATCGTTTTCAGCCATGCTAGGGCCCGGTTTTGGCTCTTTTGGTACCTCTTGCTTTCGTTTTGTGTTGGGAATGTTGTAACCTGATGTTGGCTTGTTTTCAGCCTTGCCTTGGCTCGGCTTGGCTCTTTTGGCACCTCTTGATTTGGTTTTGTGTTGGGTCTGATGTAGCTTGGTGTTGGCTTGGTCCTAGCCTCAGGGTGGCTCGTGTTTATACTTTGTGTTGGCTCAGTTGTAGCTTTATGTAAATTCAGCCCTATAGTTATTTGATGAATATTTTCATGCACTTTGTGATGGGTCGGAGTTGGTTTGGAAGATTTGCAAGCTTGTCCACTCACTTTCTTATGTATTGAAAGTTTTATTTTGAGTTAATTTCTCTGGTTTTCTTCATCTTAGCTATGAGCTTCCTCGGCCTATGCTGCCTTGGCCGCGAGCCTCTTTGGCCTTGTCCTAACTTGGCCATGAGCTTTTACTAGGTTTTATCAGAAAATTTTATACTTGCGAGGTGTGATTCAATTGTGAATCATGTGAGGGTTTGGAAATTTCAACCTATGGGGTTTGGAAATGCCTATGAGACTTTCTTAGTTTACTTCTATTTGATTTACTGTGTGAAGGTTGATCTACCTAAAAAAATACCCTTTTATGCCTTATTTATGATTCAATTCTTAAGGATATTATGCTTTAATGAAAGGTATTTTCATGTTTTTGGATGTAGATGATGAAAAACAGTACAAGAAAGAAAAAGAAGGAAAAAGGAGCAAAAAGGAGCGAAAATGGAGCTTATGGAGCAAATTTTGAAATAATTGGCCTGGCGCCTGGGCGCCAGAGTCCGGCGCCTAAGTGCCAGTTCGATACAGATGTTGTTAAGTTTTTTTGATGACTTTAGGCAGTTATTTTGACGGTGTTAAGCGGTTATTGGAGCTTTTAGAAGACTGGAAGTTACTTATAATATATAGGACATGTGATACAAAGTATTTGGACACAAGGAAACGGTTTGGATCGTGAAGTTGTGCTACCAAAAGTGAAGGAGTGCGAAAGACCTGGTCACAGAGTCCGGCGCTTAGGTGCTAGATCCTGGCTCCTAGGCGCGACGGTTACCGTCTAGAAGATACATTGAATTTGGACGAATTTTGAAGAGGTGCTTTAAGTAACCCCTGGTCAAATTCAGAGCTCTATAAATTGGAGCCCATTCTACAAAGAAAATTGCACCAAACTCCCTCTTTTAGTACACATATCCATTTTAGCATATTCTCTCTCATCTCTAGTTTAATTTAGTCTCTTCCATACTTAGGGTGCCACTTTATTTTGTATCTAGTGAGTTTGTTTTGAGTGTTTATTGTGTGTTATTGTTGTTGGAGTCTTTCATCATTGCTTTGGAGTCAGTAGAAGTCAGCGAATCTCTTGAAGGAACACTTCAGATAAGTATTTGTTCTTTAGTTCAAAGTTTTATAAATATGTTTTGTTGTGTTATTTTAATGAGTTCTGAGTAGTTAGTTATCTTTCTCCTTTCAACTATGAAAAGATTATAAATTAATTAAATTTCGTAGGAGAATTAAATATTAAATATTTTAAAATATTGTGATGATATTAATACCTAATCTTAGTTTACTTTTTAAATTGGCCATTTAATTTGTTAAAACCTGTTGAAGAATTTTGAGACCTATCCGGAGATAAATTCTTAACTAGTAGATATCACATGAATCCTTAGGTAATCGCAGGCTATACACGTATTGTTTAAGGTGAAGTGCAAATAAATAGGAAGATATTATCTGTTGAGCATAAAATTAATTAGTTTTTAGAGTGACAGATTAAATTCTAATAATTTAGTTTATAGAAAGGTAACGGGTCACTGGTAGGGCCGACTATAGCCACCCTTGGACATCTAGTAGTGTGAGCCTAGATTAACCCATTCTACTTATAAAACATCATGAGTCTAACTATAGATTAGTCAATGTTCTTTGTACCTGAACCAAAGGGTAAAGAATATGAATGCTTCTATTTGGCACAATACCATAATCTTAATTCCCTACAAAAAATAATGTATAATTCTTGGATTAGTTGAAAAAGGAGAAAGTTTTTTTTATACTTGCATAGAATTTTAATTACTACTTGTTTTAATTTACTGCTTACTACTTTTATTTTAATAAAATTGTTATTTGAATATATATATTTTAAAAAAAAAGAGTATATATAATTTGCCTAAGAAAATTTCAAAATATTACTTAAATCTCTTACTTTTTATTTCACTATCCATGTGGGATCGATAACCAATACTCTACTAGAGACCTGTATTACTTGAACGATACGTATACTTGCTTTTAAAATTGTGACTTTTATAATAATTAAATCTAAATATAAAATTATAAAAGTAAACCTCGCGCATCAAGTTTTTGAAGCTATTTGCCAGGAATTAAATATTCTAAAAAGTTGTATCAAATTCTTGTATTTTAAAGCATATATAAAGTCACATCGCATCATGTTTTCGACGCACGTTGTCGAGGATAAGATAAAATAAAAAATAAAAGAAAAACATAAAAACAAAACATAAAACAAAAATATTTTTCTTTAAATTTTTATGCGTAGTTCTGGATCTGAAGGATTACTACCTTTTGATTCTGAATTAGAAAGAACAATTAAAAGAATTAAAAAGGAAAACAAATTTCAAAATATCAAAAAATGGCTAACTTACATAACAATAATAAAAATCCAATCGAAATTAATTTATAAACCATTAAAGGAATATGCAAACCCTACAGCTGATGAACTTCATGTTAGTATTCAAATTTTAGCTTTAGATGCTAATTATTTTAAACTTAAACCTTCTATTATTCAAATGGTTCAAAACAATCAATTTAGAGGAACACCTAATGAGGATCCAAATTTACACCTTGCTAGTTTTTTAAAACTTTGTGCTACCTTTAAATATAATAATATTTCTGATGATGCTATTAGGCTTAGACTCTTTCCTTAAAAGATAAAGTAAAGACGTGACTTAATTCATTAGCAACTTGTTCTATTAAAACATGGGTAGATATGACACAAAAAACTCCTTGCTAAATATTTTCCTCCTTCTAAAACTACTAAATTGAGAAATGATATTACTTCATTTACGCAATTTGATGGATAAACAATTTATGAAGCTTGGGAAAGATTTAAAGAATTATTAAGAAAATATCCCCATCATGCTTTACCATATTGGTTAATTATTCAAACATTTTATAATGGACTTATTGGATCACTTAGATCAATTATTGATGCTGCTGCTGGTGGTTCTTTAATGGCTAAGACATTTGAAGAAGCCTACACCTTATTTGAAGAAATGGCTAATAATAATTTTCAATGGCCTTCTGAAAGGGTTAATCCTAAATGAATGGCCAGTATTCATGATAATGAAGCCTTTTCTATTTTAGCTTCACAAGTGGTTGCGATATCTAAGAAATTAGATAATTTTGCTATTAATATATCACATTTAAGTAATGATAATTCTGCAACTTCTGATGATTCTGAAATAATGGAAACTTTGCAAGCTATTGCTAGTAAAACTAATAATCCTTATTCTAATTATTATAATCCTAGTTGGAAAAATCATCCTAATTTTAATTGGAGTAATGGACATCAAGTTAATCCAAATTGGAACAATCAAGGAAATTCAAACTATAGACCAACTTATCCTCCTGGTTATAACAATCAGCAGAAAAAGTTATCTGTAGAAGAATTGATCTTGCAACTAAGCAATCAACTACAAAGTCAAAACACTGCTATTCGTAATATTAAAAATCATATGGGTCAAATTGCTAATTTCATTAATTACAGACCTTAAGGAACACTGCCTAGCAATGTCGAAATTAATCCTAAAGAATCTAGAAAAGAACATGAACAAGCAAAAGCTGTACAACTTAGAAGTGGAAAGGAATTAAAAGAGAAAACACGAAATGAGATTGAAATAGAGAAAGAAGTTGAAGAGATTGAAAAACCTAAAGATACCCTTTCTCCAAGTAAAGATCAGACTGTTGTACCTATTAAAGTGGGAGTTGAAAGTCCACCGCCACCTTTTCCTCAAAGACTTAAATAACAGAAGCTTGACCATCAATTTTCTAAGTTCTTTGAAATTTTTAAGAAACTTATCATCAACATTCCTTTCGCTGAAGCTTTGGAGCAAATGCCAAGCTATGCAAAATTTATGAAGGATATTTTAAGCAAGAAGAGGAAATTTGAAGCCTATGAATGTTGGCATCATTTTTTTTATATTACATGTGCGGGAAATTGGCTTAAATTGGTCCATCCACTTGCGAGCTTTTTCAGATGACCCCTGACGATGAAACAGACCACGCGAGTGTGTCCGGGACATCGATATTACCTAGGAAGGACATTTATTTTGCTACGGCTTTGCGGGCGGGGTAAAAATTGTGCAAATTATCGTTTTTAGCGTGATCGTCTGAAAGTCACTCGAACGACTCCGGATGACTAAAATCACACGATTGTGTCCGGGACGTCGATTTTACCTACGGAGGATGTTCATTTTATTACGACATCGCGAGTGGGCTTAAAATATGTGAATTATTCTTTTTTAGCCCATTTGCTAAAAAGTGGCTCGAGCGGCCCGAACGACCCCGGATGACGAAACGGACTGCGCCATTGAATCTGGAATGTCAATTTTAGCTAAGAAAGACATCTACTTCGCTGCGAGGACGTATACGTGCTAAAAAAACGCGGAGGATAAGTATAATAATAATATTATTATTATCATTATTATTATAATATTATTATTATTATATTATCTTTAAAAAAAACTCATGCCTAACCTCTCCCCCAGCCCCATTTTTTGTCGCGAAACTACCCAGCCGCCAGCGGTTTTTCGCGAACCCTAGCTCCGGGCCAATCTCCCAACGCCGCCGACCTTCTCCTCATCGCCGGCGAAGGACGCCGCCACCGAGCGAGGTCTTCGAGTGGCCGGCGAAGCCCAACGCTGCCGGTCGAGCTTGCCGACGCCCTCCTCTACCGGGCGACGAGCCGAACCGTCGCTCCTCTTCCTCCTTTTCTTCCTCGCGAAGCCGGCGCCCTGCACCGACCTCCCTTGCTCGCCGGAGCTTCTCCTCCAGCCGTCGGCGTCCCTACTGGTCAAACCTGCTGCAGTCATATTATTATTATTATTATTATTATTTATATTTTTCTCATATACTTCTTACTTGGCCGAGCCCTCTCCTCGACATTTCTTCCCGCCAAAGAAATTCCCTCCGAAGTGCTTCCTGCCGGCTAGCTGCTCCCTGCCGGCTAGCTGCTCCCTTGCCGGCGATGTGCGATCAGCCCCCATTTAGGCCAAAAAAATGTGACCCATGGCAGACCTTTTTGGCTCCCTCGTCGGCAATCCACCTCTCCGGTGACCACCTCTTCCTCGCCGAATTTCTTTGGCAACTTCATTGTCTCCTCGTCGTCGTCGGGGTGGCGATGATCTCGTCGTGATGCAATGCGAAGGTATATTTTTGGTCATATTTTTGTATGCCAGAAATTATTTACTTTGGGTTACTTGCATACCTCATTGCGTCGTATTTTCCTCGTTGCATGATTTATTGCGAGGTGCGTTGGCGCACGGACCGAACACCGGCGGTTCAGCATAAAGAGAACGTGTCTTCAACCGTCACGGTGGTGAGATTTCTCTGTCCCTTAGCCAACCCTAGGTTTAGTCCGATCTAGGCGTGTGGGTTCGATCGCCCACACAGGGTGCGTGCGCCAGCGTGAGTTGGCGTGTCGACGTGCCTATGTGATGGATCGTTGATTTACCTAGAGTGAGCCGTAGGTGAGGAATCATATGCGTTGGCCAGTCCTATTTGTAGCCGAGCGATTTCCTGTTGTAAGCCTTAGGCTTTAGTCCTGCTGGGTTGGAATCCCAATTTCCCACGGTTTTCGCGCTCCTAATCTCCCTTGGAGGGATTAGTTGAGTTCGATCTTAGAGGACGGGAAAAGCTTTGTAGCTAGTCCGGTCCTATAAGATCGGGGTGTTCGTAGAGCGGAAAAAGCTTTGTAGCTAGTCCGCCCTACGAACGGTGGAGAGTTTCCCCTGCGAGAAATCGGAGCGGGAAACCCTCTACATAGCCATGCCAAAACTAGAGGTGGCAATGCCGCAGATCCAAGTGTGTCAACCCTAGGTACCTATGTGAGGTCGTTAGGATGAGTTTGACGTGTCGTCAACAGTTTGGGTTTCATCGCATGTGCATGGATCATCTTGTTGCATTTTTGCATATGGTCATTTGTTGCATTGTATGCATGTTCGCATGAGCACTTCGGGTTGATCGGCTGTCCTGGGCCGATCCCCGATCCTCAGTTAGGTTCGATTGACTGTCCCAAGTCGATCACCTATCCTTCAGGGTCGGATTGGTTACCCCGAACTAATCCACCCATTTCTTTGGTCGACCGGCCACCACGGTCCGGTCGACCGATCACTCATGTTTGTATGCTTTTTGCATTTTATTGCATGTTTTCCGGCATGTGCATGTTGGTCCAGTCTGCATGTTGCACCTTATTCTTTTTTTTTTTGCATTTGCATTTGCAATTGCATTTGCACTGCACTTTTATGATTCTCCCTAGTGAGAATTATTCCACCTCCAAGTCATCGCCTCCTCGGCATACTCATTTGCTCGGGCCGCTGCCGCTACGGCATGCCCACCTCCGGGCAGTCGCCACTACGGCATGCCCACCTTCGGGTCACCTGCCTCCTTGGCATACCCATCCTTTGGGCCGCTGCCACTACGGCATGCCCGCTCTTTCTGAGTCACTGCTTTCACGGTATACTCACCCTTACCACTTTGGTGCATCCTCTTTGCATGTAGCATCTTTGCATTTTGCATGATGTGTGTGCTTGCCATATTGGGCGCCCGTTGTGATTGTTCCGTACTTCAGTCGAGCAATCACAATGTGGACTTCTTGCATGGCTGTTTGCTTACCCAATCCTCGATGGCTTGTCCTACTCGTTAGGAGAGTGACCTCGTGTCGGTCGCGATGCCCTAACGAGCATTGCTTGCTGGGTTGATCCCAATGAGCAATGCTAGTTAAGTCATCGGGATCGGCACAAGTATGATTGTGCTAAGGATCCATTGGATCTAACTTGCGTCACCCCTCTTCGTGACGCCCTTTAGATCCTTCGGATCTTTAGGTCGGGGCCGGTATGGTGACCCCATCAAAGTAATACTATACCCAGACTTACCCTGCACTTAGGCACTAGGTTTGTGCACTTTCGTTAGATGGTGTGTTAGGCTAGGACTTAGGTTGCTAGGTAGTCTTTTTAATGCCTGGCTATTGTTCTTTGATGGATTGGTTGCCTCAGCCGGTATCTTTCTTCGCACTTTGTCTCCGATGTGATTGCATGCTTGCATATGTATGGTAGTGTGTTAGGGCGTTTTTTGCGGGGAGCCATGCTTATTTATACACACACACGAGTACCGCTATGGGGGGAGCAAGTGATGATTTCGACATTTTTATTTGCGAGTGCTTATTAGCTCCCCCATTTATAAAGCATAGCTCATTATACGTCATTTGCATGTGAGCTTTCCCGCTAACACTTGTTTTCATGCAGGATTGAGTCTTTTTATTTTCCTTTGTACTTTTAGAGTCTAGGAGAGTCCTGTAGCAGAAATAAGATACGGGTACGGGTTCCGAGGCGTTTTGCGCGGGAACCACATGGAGGCGACTAGGAGCAGATGCTCGTGCCCCGTATCTTAATTCTGCATTTTTATATTGATGTATAGAATTAGGACCGGACATGTATATGAGGAGTCCGACCACATTTTTCTTTTTCTGGATTATGTTGCCGGTCCAGCGGCATTTTGGCCTCTTTTATTTTATTATGGAGTGTTTTATTTCTGCTTTTATTACATATTCGCATGCCTGCATGTGTTTTCCTTGTTTCTTTACGTGATGCGGGATTTTGCGATATCATTTAGGCTCTTTAAGGACCCTAAAATTGTAAACTTTATATGTTAAAAACCCTAATAAAAGATTCAAGATAAATGAATTTTAGGATTAAAATATTCAAGATTTTAAAATATGTACTTTTAATTTCTTGCATGTCCTTCGGGCTGGATTTTAAATGGATTGCATTGCATGGCTATCACCCAAGTCATACTAATAGGGCCTCCACATTACTTAAGGACCGCTCTAGATAACTGCATTCATATTTGCATGTCCCGAGGAGGAGTCCCTATGCTTCTCCAATCTGACTGGCCCATCATACCTTTATAGGTGGTTGTCTAGTGCGCCTAGGGTGTTAGAAGGCTCCCCGACCCAGACGGGGTGTAAGTCCTTTTGTTTGGAGTGTTTGCAGCTTTGTAGCTGAACCTCCCTTTCTCTTCTTTCCTGAGGCATCCTTGTCACTTTGGCAGGTGTAAGTCCCACCTCTTGGAGCTCCAGCTTATAGTCATAGGATAGAGTTTCTTTCCTTTGACCTTAGGGGCTACCGAGGTCCCCGTGGATAATGCAATTCTTGGATTGCTGACCGGGGATCTCAGGATGTGTTGGGTCGACTACCTTCATGTTCGGGTAGACTTAGGGTCCTACTGCTTTGGATGACGGGTTTGTGATACCCCGACTTGGCTACCTCTACCCCTTTTGGATTACTCCTTCCTTCCTTTGACTACCCCTGTTGAGCCCTTTCGCTCCTTGACTTCGTTGATATCATTCTGACGGCCCGATGCCAATGAGCTGCTGCCCGTTTGGGATACGACGATTTGTCCTCTACCCTTATGGCCCGGACGTGGTTTGATGTGTTGGGATACCCTCGTCAAGATGATTTAGGTTATTCCGTGGGTTCCGTATGCCGATGAGCCGCGACCCCATTTGGGAGTGAGAGACTCACTCTCTGCCTGATGGCTTAGCGAGAGCTTTGAAGCATCGAGACTTTCGCACACGTAATAATCTCCCTTTGATTGCCTATACCCCAGGTCTATGATAATATAAATCGAAACTCCTTTTATCGAGAGTATTCTTGGGTATCCCCCAAGATGTAATTAACCAGTAGGAATATGTTCCTGCAGGAGTGCTCTTGACCCCGAACAGGTACATACACTTGACTCTCGGTTATGGGTAGTCTACGTAGATACTTCTTTCGCGGATTTTGGTTCGAGGTGCCTCTGCCCGATCTTGTTTGGGCGGACATGCTTGACTTATCCTTGCGAGGTTTATCGCACGTAGACTCTCCATGTTTTTCTTTTCTCTTGTTTGTCACTTTGTCGTATGTCCCTTCTTAATTGGTTTCTCTCCTCTTCAAATCACTTATTTGATTCGAGAGGGAGATTTATTCGAATAGGGGAAGTATACGACAACTGACAAGCTGGCGACTCCTTTTAAAATAAAAAAGAGAAAAGAATGGCGAAAACAAAATTGGCGACTCCGGCGGGAGGAGTCTCTCTCTCCATACTTGGAGTTTCGCTCATATTATTATGACCTGGTTCTCTTCCTTCGAGTCACAGTTGAGCCTTTGTTGAGACCTTAGTTTTCAGTCCATGTGTCGGTTGCTAGGTGTAGCAACTTGATGCATTCTGTCCCTTCTCTCACCCTCGACATTTCGGTTGCAGCATTATCGCATGCATCGATGTCGTTGTAGTTTTGTGATTGGTTTCTTGACCTTTCCTTTTTTTTTATCATTTTCCCTTTTTGCCCCGCTATGCGGAAGAGTAGAAAGATGGATATGATCGTTGCCGTCAGGGAGAACTCTTTCCCCTCTCCTCAAGCGTTTCTGTGCTCCTGAGGGTGTCATAACCTTTAGTTCTTTCGAGCACCCCTGTGGGGTTACCTTACGTAATCCTACACCCTTTGAGACATTTTGCTGCGTGCCCTCCCCCTTAAAAGGAGAGACGTGCACATTGAGTCTTTCATACGCCATTTGAGGCATTTTCTCTATGCCCTCCCCCTTAAAAGTGGAGACATGCATATTGAGTTGTTCTTACGCTCTCTTAGACGTTTTGCTCTATGCCCTCCCTTTTAAAAGGGGAGACGTGCATATTGAGTTGTTCCTGCGCTATCTGAGGTGTTTTCCTCCGGGTCCCCCCCCTTTAAAGGGGAGTCGTACACATTTAGCTGTTTTTGCTGTGGTGGCTCACGTCGCGTTTGCTTCTTTTGCAAAAGGAGGACGACGCTCGATAGCGATGCGCCGCCGCACCTGACGGTCTTTTCTAGACTTGTCCCTCCGTGTTCTCACGTGTCTCCGTGCCATAGGTAGGTGAGTTTTCTTTTAGCAGTAGGTTTGTCACTACTGTCGTCGTTGTGACATTTGTCCCGACTCTCTTTCGTTCCGGTTTTCCACGAGGATCCACTGTCCCTCGATTAGGCGGGAAGGCCATGAGGACTAGGAATAGATTGCTTGCAAATTTAGCGGCATTGCTTGTATCGAGTTTCTATACCTATTTTGACTCCCGTTTAGGAGGTGCCTTTGGCCCCCGTTTTGAGTCATTTTCGTTATTGTCCCCGTTGAACGGACCACGTCCTCGTTGGACATTTGCTACATGCACTCCTTTGAAAAGGAGTTGTGCATGTAGTACTACTTTCGTCGTAGCAACTCATATCAGTTTTACTTTTCCCTCGAGGAAAGGACTAGTGCCAGATGGCGATGCGCTACAACGCTCTTTCCTACTTACTAGCCTCTATTTTAGTCCTTCCATATGTTTAGGATTTCCATCCTCACGGATGTTGCATTATGTAAGAGTGTTAGAGTTACCAGTTATGGTATCGTCTTCGGCGGTGTGGATCGGGTCCCCGCCGTGATTTATTTTGGTTCCGGCCCAAGATTTATACTTAAATCTTGAAGGTTGAGAATCACATTTCTAGTCCTCCGACGTTGTGGACCATGTCGACGTCATGACTTGTTTTGGTTCTGGCCCGGGATGGTGCTAAATCCCGTCGGCTGAGAATCACCTCTTCATCTTCTGGCGATGTGGACCATTTCCCCGCCATGACTTGTTTCCAATTCAGCATAGGATAACACCCAAATTCCATTAGCTGAAAATCATCTTCTCTCCTCTGTCAGGTTATGTGGACTACACTCCAGTCGGGTTAGCTTGGGATTCTTCCCTCCTCAGGATGCAAGTCATTCTCACCTTGCAGTCTGTACTGCTGTTGCTACCACGAGTTCTCTAGCTTGGAAGATCGTAGGAGCATCTTCCTCTTTAAGGGGAAATGTTTTTGCTGGTTTGAAGACTGTCCCAGCCCCAGTTGTTCTGGATTCTCTGAGGTCTCGCCTGTCCCTACATTAGGCAAGGGCGTCCAGAAGAATAGGAACAGACTGCTGCAACCATAGTGGCTGATTCAGCCACAAGTCTCTTTACCTATTGAGACTCTAGTTTCCTCTTTGAGAGAACATGATCCTATTTCTAGAGATGAGTTATTTGCTTAGATCTCTGAAATATCTAAGCATGTTGTGTAAGAACTCCTCTACGTACCATACTCCCATGGTTCTCATAGTAGGAGACCAAGATATACTTCTCAGTCCACTACAAGATCTGGATGTTTACCATCTGTTGTGCAGGCCATGAGACCCGCCGAGGAGTTGCATGGAACCCTTGGCGTGGTATTTAGTGCCACTTGCCAGATGTTGTGCCAGGTATCACTGATGATCATGTTGGAGTGGCTTTTGCCCATATTTGATGTGCTAACTCTTTCCTAAAATCACGAGGAAAATTTTGTGGCTTCCTCTTCATCGAGCTAGATGAATTTGTCCTATGTCGATAAAGGGAGATCCGGGGCATACCCCGTCGATTCCCTCCTTATTTGAGGAGATAAGTTGATCACCGTACTTCGGTGAATACTCATTGGGTTAGGCAAATTCTTGCCACCATGTCTCTTGATATTCTGACGTTACATGTAGAATGACTTTCCACATTTGACAGAGAGGAGTTTACTTGCCTTTGCTTTGAAGAGTGCTTTATTCGACCTCTTTCATTTATTAAGCAAGGCTATAGTTGAAGTTTTATACTTCGATTGGGGGACACCCCAAAATCTTTTGTTGATAACATGTTGTATTGACTAGTCCATTTTGCTAGCCTTAGTCGATCCATGTTTAGCTGGGATGCACATCTCCCAGGCTGTTTGAGAGTGCCTCATTTGATTTAAGCTATGTTTGCCTTTGGCTAAGCTCTTGATGAGAGCATTTCTTTGCTAAGACCAACTTATTTGTCTAGCATTTTATTTAGTCGATCTACTTTGAACTCGACTAGGATTTGGTGCCTCACCTATCTCAGGACCTTATTGACTTTTAGTCTGTTCTTTGTGAGAACGCATCACTGTGAGATGGATTCATCTTTTATATCCAACCTCGTGGATATTTTGTTTGACTTGGTTGATTTTTATCACCATGTTAATATTCATGTTGAACTGATTAAAACACTTTTTCATGATAAATCAGTCCATGACCCATCGGGATACCTTGATATCCGACACTACCAGTTAGACCTCGCTGCTTATCTAACCGAGATATACCTTGACCAAGAGGCGGTGGCTTCTTATCCCTGTACCTCTTGATATTTCGGCTCAATTTACAGAGGCCGTTGAGACGCTTCCGAAAGGAACTGTGCTCCTTAGTTGATCTTATCTTGGATTTTCCTTCGATGTTTCTTGAGGTTGAATCTATGATAGATTCTGAGAATGGGTTTAAGCCAGACCATGTATGCTCCTTCTTAGGATTTGCTGATCTTCATGGTTCGGGGGATTTGAATTATGTCTTGATGACTGAATCCCTTACTTTAGTGAACTTTCACCTAAGTCCTGAGAACACCTCGAGTGACTAGATGGGTGTCATTGAGATGTGAGTAGTTTCAGAGACTATTTAGATCTCTTACTTTTCCATTCAGCTAGACCGATGGAAGTTTAACAAGTAATGGACCATAAAATTCTAAGAATCTTTCTTTGGGAGAATTTTGAGTCAAAAGAAATTACTTTATTACAAAAGAAGCTCACCAGATATAGTGATTCTCAGGAGAGATAAAAAAAGTGTGAAAGGCTTCAAAATAAAAAAAAAGAAAAAAATTAAAAAAAAATGATCAACACTCCTGAGAAGAAGCTTGAGGTGAGTAGGAAATCAAAAATTTCGATATAAAGAACCTTTTGATTTCAAAATTCTCCTGGTAAGATCCTTAGAATATTAAGGTTCAGATAATTGCTTAAGTGACATTGGGATGACTGATAAATTAGTAATGGATTTAAAGACATCTCCAAAATGAAAACATTTTCTTTACACCCGGATACGAACGACGAGGCCTATCCAAGTTAAGGGTGAAAATAATTAAAGGATAGGGACTAGGGAAGTGTACTTAAGGAAAATCCCAACTGGACCTGAATTTTGCAAATCTCATATTTTGCATGGTATATCTGGTCATGAGTCTAGGATGCTTACTTGAGAGCTTCACTTACCAGATTGAGTTGGCATGTCACGCCAATCATTCCCCATAACGACTTATGTTGGGAATAAAAAAAAATATTCAATGCCAATGAAAAAATATAAATGGCATGGAAGGCTCTCAATAGCTTTGTGGGCATGTTGTACGACATACCGTACACCCACATTATATCATGCTTGATGCGTTAACCCTCTGGGTCCGGCGACCCTTCCTTTAGAATAAAGGTTTGCCATCTTGTGGGCTCTCTACCCACCATCTTTATGCTTTATGCGTCCACCCTCTGGGTCCGGCGACCCTTCCTTTGTAAGAAAGGTTTGCCATCTTGTGGGCTCTCTACCCACCATCTTTATGTTTTATGCATCGACCCTCTGGGTCCGGCAGCCGTTGCTTTGGATGAAAGGCTTGCCATCTTGTGGGCTCTTCACCCACCATCTTTATGCTTTATGCGTCTACCCTCTGGGTCTGGCAGTCCTTCCTTGGAAGTTGACTCTCCTTCTTGTGTGTGGACTCTTCACCCACCGCCCTTACGTACTATGTGGCGACCCTCTGGGTCCGGTGGCCCTTCTTTCGGAAGAAAGGCTTGCCATCTTGTGGGCTTTTTACCCACCTTCTTGTACACTTTATGTGTTGACCTTCGGGTTCCTGGCAGTCCTTCCTTCGAAAGTTGACTAGCCTTCTTTGTGGGTATATTGTACGATACTGTACACCCCCCCATTCCTTTGCTTCATTACAAGTAAGAGATGTCTTGTGCATCTCTTAAAACTGATTGCTGAATTGCTAAACGGATAAAATGGAAGTCTTACGAGCGGCTTATACACGGCGCAACCGATAATCGGTGTAAGAGAAGCCAAGTACTTCTCTTATCTTTTCTCTTCGGTTCCTCGCTTCGAGCGGACCCGAGCAAGGGAGTCCCACCCATCATAAATGAGTGTGGTAGATACATTCGTCCCTCTCGTCACAGTGAGAGTGGAAGATACCCTCTTCTTGGAGGATTTGAGCATAGCTTTATGGTTATCATATCTTGCAATTATGGTTATCATATCTTGCTTAGCTAACCTTCGCAATATCTCGATTGATAGGAGTCAATTTTGATTGATATTTGCCTTATGCGGGAAAGTCATGCCCTTTCCTAGCATTCTTGTTCGGTTACCCATTCTACATAGGGTCCGGGCCGAGCACCTTCTTACGGATATGCTTGGGCCCACTCGGTTCGGATGAGTGTGGTGTATTCCCTCTTAAGGGATATGTTTTGGTCTTCGGCTAAATATCATTTGGTTGGTTTGCTCTATTTTGCCCAACCTTTCTAAGGTGTCTCGGCCGGCGAGGTCAAGTTCGATTGATGCCTCTTTTGTGCGGAAAAGCCATACTTCTTTCCTCGACTCCTCTATTCGGTCGAGCACCACGTGTGGGTCCGAATTAGAGTCTCCCGCTCATTTCGAATGAGTGCGGCATTTTCCTCTTAGGAGGATGTTTTTGGGTTGGTACGAGATCCATGCACCCATGCGGTTGGAATGCTATATTTTTTTTTACCAACCACTCTTGGATACTGTGGTAATTCCCCATTGGAATTCATTCTACCAAATTTCCGGTAGCAGTATCGTATAGGGTTGGTATGTTTTGACCATTCACCCTCTTTGATATTCTTGACTCGGTCAATTTTCATTGCCTTGTTGGAGTGACATGTTATATCGATTTTATACTTCATCTATTCTTTATTCGATCCATGTGCTAGTCAGTTGCACTTCTGAGGCATGACGTTCGCCTCGGTATTGTCCCCGACAGGAATTGCCTTAGCCAGTTCTTGCAGGAAATATCCATTGAGCTCTCCTCAACGACAACTACTTCGCTAATTTTGAGGGCCCTTTTAGCGAGACTTATTTTGCTAGTGCTTGCTTAAAGCACTCTACATTCGGATTTGTGAGTCCACCTCGATGATATTTCGATTGGTTTGGTTAGTTTTGTCCGCCTCATTGAATGACATGTTGTATCAGTCGCTCAGTTGATCCATGTCTACACCGGGATATTTGATGCCTCCCAGCATAATTATTTGCTAAATGGGAGAATCCCCTGCGAGATTTGTCTCGCTAGTGCTTACATAAAATCACTTTATTGGTTAGACCATTTCAGTTAGCTAACCCCATTAATTCTTTCAATTATTTGGTTAGTTACATGCATACATCGAGTAACATGTTGCATCGGCCTTACCGCCGATCCATGTTTAGTTGGATCGCTCCATGCATCCAGCATATACTCTAAGCATGATACCTCGGGCTATTTTAGCCATATGGTCGCTCATTCGGTGCATAGGCAGGATACCTCCCCTGTCCTATTTGATATTTTCGACTACTTAGGTTGGTTCTATCTGCCATGTCGAGTGACATGTTGCATCTGTCTTACTACTGATCCATGTCCTGCCAGAGTACTCTGACATCCGACTATACTTTGAGCATGTTGCCTCAGGCTGTTGCGCCATATGACTGCTCGTTTGATGTGTAGGCAAGATGCATAACTCTTGTCCTTTCTGATGCTTGGTAGGGACACATAATTCCTGTGCTGTTTGATATGAGAAGTAGGATATGTACCTCCTACTCTACTTGATGTGTAGTCAGGATACATATCTCCTAGACTACCTCGATCGGGATATATACCTTCACGATCATTTGATGTTCCGATCAACGGCACTATTGCCTTCACTTGGCCGACCCTTGATGATAAGACCTTATTATGAGGCATGTCGGGTTTCGTAGCCATTTGGCTTTGAAGTCTCTCGAACCGCATGCCCATTTCGGCTGGTTCTCTTATGAGAGCATTTTTCGGCTTCACATAGCCATATACCCTGATGTTTCTAGAGCCATGCGACACTTTAGTCGGCTTCCTTATGGGAACATCCATCTTCGGACAACTTGTTGGCTTTCTAGCCATGTTCCTCGAGCCATATGACACTGTAGTCGGCTCTGTTACGAGGACATCTCATCCTTTGACATTTTGGCTCCGTAGTGGTTTTATGACATTTCTCGAGCTATATGACACTCTAGTCAGCTCTTATGAGAATATATTGTCATATTTGACTCATTAGCCTTTCGATACTTCTCGAACCACATGTCCCTTTTGGGCCGGTTCATTTACGAGAGTATCTCGTCTCCGGACACTTTCGGCTTTCTAGCCATGTTCCTCGAGCCATATGACACTTTAGTCGGCTCTGTTACGAGGTCATCTCGTCCTTTGACATTTTGGCCCCGTAGTCGTTTGATACGACACCTCTCGAGCTATATGGCGCTCTAGTCAGCTCTTATGAGGACATATTGTCGTATCCGACTCATTAGCCTTTCGATACTTCTCGGACCACATGTCCCTTTTGGGCCGGTTCATTTACGAGGGTATCCCTTCTTCAGACATTCCTTGGGTCATGCCTCTACGGCCTCTGAACCTACCCCTAGGTTATGCCTTTAAGGCCTCTGAACCTATTTTTGTGGTTATGCCTTTATGGCCACTGAACCACTGTGTTTGGTCATGCCTTCACGGCCTCTGAACCACTCTCTCCTTTTCCTTACAGGTCGACCATACTTTATACTCACTTGGTTTGATCATCACCTCCGATCGGGATATGTTGTGCTTTATAGCCACACGATTAAAGTGATGGGTATTTCGTCTCGAGGTGATCGGTAGACCCGCAATCGGGGTCTCTTTCGGAGGAAACATAACGGGAGATTTGGTCGCGGGAGATGAGCGAGTTTTCTCCCTCTTGTTTCTAATGTGGTCGGGTATGGGGTTTTCATCGATTCTGTTGTTTCGAATCGGGTCGAACGGATCGATATTGCCTTTTCGAATGAGGTCGGGCAAAACCCCGGCCGAACATGTCCGGTTTATACGGCTCGAGTCGAGTCCTTTCTCCCCTACCGTTTCGAATGTGGTCGAGTACGGGGTTTTCATCGATTTTGTTGTTTCGAATGAGGTCGAAACGGATCGATATTGTCGTTTCGAATGAGGTCAGGCAAAACCCCAGCCAAACATGTCCATTTCATCTGGCCTGGTTGGGTCCTTTCTCTCCTACCGTTTCGAATGTGGTCAGGTACGGGATTTTCATCGATTCTGTTGTTCTGAATGAGGTCAAACAGATCGATATTGCCGTTTCGAATGAGGTCAGGCAAAACCCCAGCCAAACATGTCCATTTTATCTGGCCTGGCTGGGTCCTTCTCTCCTACCGTTTCGAATGTGGTCAGGTACAAGATTTTCATTGATTCTGTTGTTTTGAATGAGGTCAGATAGATCGACATTGCCGTTTCGAATAAGGTCAGGCAAATCTCTTCTCAGTCATACCATGTGCAGTTTATCTGGCCTGGCTGAGCTCTACGGTGGACAGTTAGCTTCGACTACTGACCACCACCCCCAACCATACCCTGCCCAGATTTTCTGGCCTGGTTGGGATTCTTTGTGGTTATGCCTCTACGACCTCTGAACCACCCCCCTAGGTTATTCATCTACGGCCTCTGAACCTATTTTTGTGGTTATGCCTTTACGGCTTCTGAACCACCCCTTTTAGGTTATGCTTTTACGGCCTCTGAACCACCCCCTAGGTTATGCCTCTACGGCCTCTGAACCTATTTTTGGTAATTGACCAGTCACGACAGGTTAGCCACACCCTCGACCATACCATGCCCAGTTTATCTGGCCTGGTCGAGCTTTCTTTTACTCTTTTCTTGGGATGTCACCTCGACTACCAAGGGATACTCTCCTTTAAGGATGCTTCCAACAAGTGCACTGTGCCTCAGGGGCGCACCACACTTGTTGGGGGTCCTTTGTTGGCATCAATTTTTTTATATTACATGTGCGGGAAATTGGCTTAAATTGGTCCATCCACCTGCGAGCTTTTTCAGATGACCCCTGACGATGAAACAGACCACGCGAGTGTGTCCGGGACATCGATATTACCTAGGAAGGACATTTATTTTGCTACGGTTTTGCGGGCGGGGTAAAAATTGTGCAAATTATCGTTTTTAGTGCGATCGTCTGAAAGTCACTCGAACGACTCCGGATGACTAAACGGATCACACGATTGTGTCCGGGATGTCAATTTTACCTACGGAGGATGTTGATTTTATTACGACATCGCGAGTGGGCTCAAAATATGTGAATTATTCTTTTTTGGCCCATTTGCTAAAAAGTGGCTCGAGCGGCCCCGAACGACACCGGATGACGAAACGGACTGCGCCATTGAATCTGGAATGTCAATTTTAGCTAAGAAAGACATCTACTTCGCTGCGAGGACGGATACGTGCTAAAAAAACGCGGAGGATAATTATAATAATAATATTATTATTATCATTATTATTATAATAATAATATTATTATATTATCTTTAAAAAAAACTCACGCCTAACCTCTCACCCAGCCCCATTTTTTGTCACGAAACTACCCAGCCGCCAGCGATTTTTCGCGAACCCTAGCTCCGGGCCAATCTCCCAACGCCGCCGACCTTCTCCTCATCGCCGGCGAAGGACGCCGCCACCTGAGCAGGTCTTCAGTGGCGGCGAAGCCCAACGGCTGCCGGTCGAGCTTGCCGACGTCCTCCTCTACCAGGCGCCAGGCCGAACCACTGCTCCTCTTGCTCCTTTTCTTCCTCGCGAAGCCGGTGCCCTGCACCGACCTCCCTTGCTCGCCGGAGCTTCTCCTCCAGCCGTCGGCGTCCCTACTGGTCGAACCTGCTGCAGCCATATTATTATTATTTATATTTTTCTCCTATACTTCTTACTTGGCCGAGCCCTCTCCTCGACATTTCTTCCCGCCGAAGAAATTCCCTCCGAAGTGTTTCCTACCGGCTAGCTGCTCCCTTGCCGGCGATGTGCGATCAGCCCCCATTTAGGCCAAAAAAATGTGACCCATGGCATACCTTTTTGGCTCGCTCGTCGGCAATCCACCTCACCGGTGACCACCTCTTCGTCGCCGAATTTCTTTGGCAACTTCATTGTTTCCTCGTCGTCGTCGGGGTGGCGATGATCTCGTCGTGATGCAATGCGAAGGTATATTTTTGGTCATATTTTTGTATGCCAGAAATTATTTACTTTGGGTTACTTGCATACCTCATTGCGTCGTATTTTCCTCGTTGCATGATTTATTGGGAGGTGCGTTGGAGCACGGACCGAACACCGGCGGTTCAGCATAAAGAGAACGCGTCTTCAACCGTCACGGTGGTGAGATTTCTTTGTCCCTTAGCCGACCCTAGGTTTAGTCCGATCTAGGCGTGTGGGTTCGATCGCCCACACAGGGTGCGTGCGCCAGCGTGAGTTGGCGTGTCGACGTGCCTCTGTGATGGATCGTTGATTTACCTAGAGTGAGCCGTAGGTTAGGAATCATATGCGTTAGCCAGTCCTATTTGTAGCCGAGCGATTTCCTGTTGTAAGCCTTAAGCTTTAGTCTGTGTGGGTTGGAATCCCAATTTCCCACGGTTTTGGCGCTCCAAATCTCCCTTGGAGGGATTAGTTGAGTTCGATCTTAGAGGACGGGAAAAGCTTTGTAGCTAGTATGTCCTATAAGAACGGGGTGTTCGTAGAGCGGAAAAAGCTTTGTAGCTAGTCCGCCCTACGAACGGTGGAGAGTTTCCCCTGCAAGAAATTGGAGTGGGAAACCCTCTACATAGCCATGCCAAAACTGGAGGCGGCAATGCCGCAGATCCAAGTGTGTCAACCTTAGGTACCTATGTGAGGTCGTTAGGACGAGTTCGACGTGTCGTCGACCGTTTGGGTTTCATCGCTTGTGCATGGATCATCTTGTTGCATTTTTGCATGTGGTCATTTGTTGCATTGTATGCATGTTCGCATGAGCACTTCGGGTTGATCGGGCATCTCGGGCCGATCCCCATCCTCGGTTAGGTTCGATCGGCTGTCCCAAGTCGATCACACTATCCTTCGGGGTCGGATTGGTTACCCCGAACTAATCCACCCATTTCTTTGGTCCGACCAGCCACCACGGTCCGGTCGACCGATCACTCATGTTTGTATGCTTTTTGCATTTTATTGCATGTTTTACGGCATGTGCATGTTGGTACAGTTTGCATGTTGCACCTTATTATTTTTTTTTTTTTGCATTTGCATTTGCAATTGCATTTGCCATCGCACTTTTATGATTCTCCCTAGTGAGAATTATTCCACCTCCGAGTCACTGCCTCCTCGGCATACTCATTTGCTCGGGCCGCTGCCGCTACGGCATGCCCACCTCCGGGCCGCTGCCACTACGGCATGCCCACCTTCGGGTCACTGCCTCCTTGGCATACCCATCCTTTGGGCCGCTGCCACTACGGCATGCCCGCTCTTTCTGAGTCACTGCTTTCACGGTATACTCACCCTCACCACTTTGGTGCATCCTCATTGCATGTAGCATCTTTGCATTTTGCATGATGTGTGTGCTTGCCCTTTTGGGCGCCCGTTGTGATTGTTTCGTACTTCAGTCGAGCAATCACAATGTGGGCTTCTTGCATGACTATTTGCTTACCCATTACTCGATGGCTTGTCCTACTCGTTAGGAGAGTGACCTCGTGTCGGTCGCGATGCCTTAACGAGCATTGCTTGCTGGGTTGATCCCAATGTGCAATGCTAGTTAAGTCATCGGGATCGGCACAAGTATGATTGTGCTAAGGATCCATTGGATCTAACTTGTGTCACCCCTCTTCGTGACGCCCTTTAGATCCTTCGGATCTTTAGGTCGGGGCCGGTATGGTGACCCCGTCAAAGTCGTACTGTACCCAGACTTACCCTGCACTTAGGCACTAGGTTTGTGCACTTTCGTTAGATGGTGTGCTAGGCTAGGACTTAGGTTGCTAGGTAGTCTTTTTGATGCACGGCTATTGTTCTTTGATGGATTGGTTGCCACTAGCCGGGTATCTTTCTTACGCACTTTGTGTCCGATGTGATTGCATGCTTGCATATGTATGGTAGTGTGTTAGGGCGCTTTTTGCGGGGAGCCATGCTTATTTATACACACACACGAGTACCGCTATGGGGGAGCAAGTGATGATTTACGACATTTTTGTTTGCGAGTGCTATTAACTCCCCCATTTATAAAGCACGGCTCATTATACGTCATTTGCATGTGAGCTTTCCCGCTAACACTTGTTTTCATGCGGGATTGAGTCTTTTTATTTTCCTTTGTACTTTTAGAGTCTAGGAGAGTCATGTAGCGAGAAATAAGATACGGGCACGGGTTCGAGGCATTTTGCGCGGGAACCACGTGGAGGGGACTAGGAGCGGATGCTCGTGCCCCGTATCTTAATTCTGCATTTTTATATTGATGTATAGAATTAGGACCGGACATGTATATGCGGAGTCCGGCCGCATTTTTCTTTTTCTGGATTATGTTGTCGGTCCAGCGGCATTTTGGCCTCTTTTATTTTATTATGGAGTGTTTTATTTCTGCTTTTATTACATATTCGCATGCCTGCATGTGTTTTCCTTGTTTCTTTCTGTGATCTGGGATTTTGCGATATCATTTAGGCTCTTTAAGGACCCTAAAATTGTAAACTTTATATGTTAAAAATCCTAATAAAATATTCAAGATAAATGAATTTTAGGATTAAAATATTCAAGATTTTAAAATATGTACTTTTACTTTCTTGCATGGCCTTCGGGCTGGATTTTAAATGGATTGCATTGCATGGCTATCACCCAAGTGATACTAATAGGGCCTCGACATTACTTAAGGACCGCTCTAGATAACTGCATTCATATTTTCATGTCCCAGGAGGAGTCCCTATGCTTCTCCAATCCGAGCGGCCCAACATACCTTTATAGGTGGTTGTCTAGTGCGCCTAGGGTGTTAGAAGGCTCCCCGACCTAGACGGGGTGTAAGTCCTTTTGTTTGGAGCGTTTACAGCTTTGTAGCTGAACCTCCCTTTCTCTTCTTTCCTGAGGCATCTTGTCACTTTGGCAGGTGTAAGTCCCACCTCTTGGAGCTCCAGCTTATAGTCATAGGATAGAGTTTCCTTCCTTTGACCTTAGGGCTACCGAGGTCCCCGTGGATAATGAAATTCTTGGATTGCTGACCGGGGATCTCAGGATGTGTTGGGTAGACTACCTTCACGTTTGGGTAGACTTAGGGTCCTACTGCTTTGGATGACGGGTTTGTGATACCCCGACTTGGCTACCTCTACCCCTTTAGGATTACTCCTTCCTTCCTTTGACTACCCCTGTTGAGCCCTTTCACTCCTTGACTTCGTTGATATCATTCCGACGGCCCGATGCCAATGAGCTGCCGCCCATTTGGGATACGACGATTTGTCCTCTGCCCTTATGGCCCGGACGTGCTTTGACGTGTTGGGATACTCCCGTCAAGATGATTTAGGTTATTTCGTGGGTTCCGTATGCCGATGAGCCGCGACCCCATTTGGGATGTGAGAGACTCACTCTCTGCCTGATGGCTTAGCGAGAGCTTTGAAGCGTCGAGACTTTCCCACACGGAATAATCTCCCTTTGATTGCTTATACCCCTGGTCTATGATAATATAAAGCGAAACTCCTTTTATTTAGAGTATTCTTGGGTATCCCCCAAGATGTAATTAACCAGTAGGAATACGTTTCTCTGGGAGTGCTCTTGACCCCGAACGGTACATACACTTGACTCTCGGTTATTGGTAGTCTACGTAGATACTTCTTTCACGGATATTGGTTCAAGGTGCCTTCGCTCAATCTTATTTAAGCAGACATACTAGACTTATCCTTGCGAGGTTTATCGCACGTAGACTCTCCATGTTTTTCTTTTCTCTTATTTGTCACTTTGTCGTATGTCCCTTCTTAATCGGTTCCTCTCCTCTTCGAATCACTTATTTGATTCGAGAGGGAGATTTATTCTAATAGGGGAAGTATACGACAACTGACAAGCTGGCGACTCCTTTTAAAATAAAAAAAGAGAAAAGAATGGCGAAAACAATGAAACTGTTGCATTAAGTGAAGATTGTAGTGCAATAATTCAGAAGAAATTATCTCATAAACTTAAAGATCCTGGAAGTTTCACTATATAATGTGCTATTGGAGAAAATTTTTATGGAAAAGCCTTATGTGATTTAGGAGCTAGTATTAATCTCATGCCATTTTCAATCTTTCGAAGGTTAAGTTTAGGAGAGATTTCTACTACCACTGTAACTCTTCAGTTAGCTGATCGATCGATCACTTATCCTAAAGGAGTTATAGAGGATGTTCTTGTTAAGGTAGATAAATTTATCTTCCCTGTAAATTTCATTGTTCTAGATATGGAAGAAGATAAAGAAATACCTATCATTTTAGGGAGACCTTTTCTAGCTACTGGTCGAGCTATGATTGATGTACAAAAAGGAGAATTAACGATGAGAGTTAATGGTCAAGAGATAACATTCAATGTTCTGAAATCAATGAGGTATCCTGAAAACGAAAAATGATTTCGGATGGATATTTTTGATTATATGATTGAAAAGCATTACCAAGAAAGATGTAAGGTCATTTTTGATGATAAAGATAAAGAATCTATGTTATATGATGAGTCATTAAATGAAGAAAAATCATCTGAAGAAACTCATTATATGCATGAAAATTGGGAAATTTTAGACACAACTAAAAATGATATACTATTACCCTCACTTGAAAAAGCCCCCGAACTGGAATTAAAGATGTTACCTGCACATTTAACGTATGCATTTCTTGGAGATTCATTAACTTTACCTGTAATTATATCTTCAGAATTAAGCAAAAATCAAGAAGAAAAATTAATAGGAGTTCTGAAGAATTATAAGAAAGCTTTTGGTTGGACTATTGTAGATATAAAAGGAATAAGCCCTTCCATCTGTATGCATAGGATTTTAATGGAAGAAAATTGTAAAACTAATATTGAGCCTCAAAGAAGATTAAATCCAATTATGAAAGTGGTTGTCAAGAAAGAGATTTTGAAATGGTTAGATGTTGGAATTATTTATCCTATTTCGGATAGCCAATGGGTAAGTCCTATTCATTGTGTTCCGAAGAAAGGAGGAGTAACTGTCATTGTTAATGATAAAAATGAATTAATCCCAACAAGACAAGTTACTAGATGACAAATTTGCATTCACTATCGAAAATTAAACAATGCCACTAGAAAGGTTCATTTTCCTTTACCTTTCGAGGATCAAATGCTGGATAAACTAGTTGGACACTCATATTTCTATTTTCTGGATGGATATTCTGGTTATCATCAATTACCTGTTGCTCTTGAGGATCAAGAAAAGACAACATTTACTAGTTCTTATGGAACATTTGCCTTTAGAAGAATGTCTTTTGGTTTATGCGATACTGCAACTTTTCGAAGATGTATGATGTCAATATTCTGTGATTTGATTGATAAAGGAATAGAAGTATTTATGGACAATTTTTCAGTTTTTGGAACTTCATTTGAATCTTGCTTGGAAAATATAATGAAAGTTTTGAATAGATGTGAAGAAACAAATTTAGTTCTAAACTGGGAAAAATGTCAATTTATGGTCACAGAAGGCATTGTACTTGGACTTAAAGTTTCACAAATAGGGATGAAAGTTAATCAAGCAAAAGTGAAAATTATTGCTGAGCTGCAACCACCTACTACTGTTACTGATGTATGAAGTTTTCTGGGTCATGTTGGAGTTTATAGGAGATATATAAAGGATTTTTCTAAAATTGCTAAACCTCTTTGCCATTTATTGGAAAAAGAAGCTAAATTTGAATTTAATGAAGATTGCCTGAATGCGTTCAATATTCTGAAAGAAAAGTTAATCACTGCACCTGTCATTGTTGCATCTGATTAGAATAAACCTTTTGAATTAATGTGTGATGCAAGTAATTATGCAATCAGAGCTGTATTAGGACAAAAATATGAGAAGATTTTCAAAGTTATATATTATTCTAGAAAAACTCTTAATGAAACTCAAGTAAATTACACAACTACTGAAAAAGATCTGTTAGCAATAGTATATGCCTTTGATAAATTTAGACCGTATCTTCTTGGAACAAAATGTACTGTGCATACTGATCATTCTATTATTAAGTATTTAGTATCTAAAAAGGATGCTAAACCTAGATTGATTTGATGGGTTTTACTTTTGCAAGAATTTGATTTTGAAATTGTGAACAAAAGGACTGACAACCAAATTGTTGATTATTTATCAAGAATCAAAAACTATACTGAGAAGATTTATGAAGAAAATATAAATGAGAAATTCCTGGATGAGCAATTATATGTCATTCAAGGATTACAAGTGCCGTGGTATGCAGATATAGTTAACTATTTGGTTAGCAATATTTTACCATATGGGATGAATAATAAATATATTAAGAAATTCAAGACTGATTGTAAATCATATATTTGGGAAGATCCTCATTTATTTAAATTAGGAAAAGATTATGTGATTCAAAGAGGTGTACCTTATGAAGAAATTTTTGCAATTATTCAAAAATGTCATGATTCTGAATTTGGAGGACACTTTGGAGTGGATAAAACTACATTTAAAATTTTAAATTCTAGATTTTATTGGCCTATTTTATTGAAAGATGTTGGACATTATGTGAAAACTTGTGATCGATGTCAAAGAATGGGAAATATATCCAGAAAAGATGAAATGCCTCTAAACTTTATATTAGAAATCAAAATTTTCGATGTATGGGGTTTAGACTTTATGGGACCTTTCGTACCATCATCTGGAAAGATTTATATTTTATTAGCGGTTGATTATGTTTCAAAGTGGATCGAAGCTGTAGCTTTACCGAACTGTGATTCCAAAAGTGTTTCAAAATTTTTAAAGAAAATGATTTTTACAAGATTTGGAATGACTAGGATAATTATCACAGATGGGGGAAGTCATTTTAGAAATTTAAGCATTCAGTCATTGCTGGAAAAATTCAGAATTAAGCATAGAATTGCAACTGCTTATCATCCTCAAATAAGTGGAACGACTGAAGTATCAAACAAACAAATTAAAAGAATATTGGAAAATACTGTTAATCCTAAAAGAACTGATCAGGTTGATAGACTTGATTCTGCATTATGGGCTTATAGAACAACTTATAAGACACCTATCTGAATGTCACCTTATCGGTTAATTTATGGTAAATATTGTCACTTACCTGTTGAACTGGAGCATAAAGCTTATTGGGCGATAAAGAAGTTCAATTATAATTTGAATACTGCAGGAGAAAAACGATTATTACAACTGAATGAAATGGAAGAGATTAGAAATGAGTCTTATGAAAATGCTAGAATTTATAAAGAAATGATGAAGAAATTGCATGATAAAATGATTTCTAGGAAAATATTCGAGCCTGGACAAGAAGTATTATTATTTAATGTTGTTTAAAACTTTTCCCTGGAAAATTAAAATCTAAATGGATGGAACCATTTATAATTGAGAAAGTATACCCTTATGGAGCTGTGGATAATAAAGATCCCGAAACTGGAAAAGTATTTAAAGTTAACGGATTAAGATTGAAGCCTTATATGGGAGAAATGAAATTAAATTACAAAGAGGCTTATAAGCTGAGTCTACCTGATTAATTCAATTAATTAGGTCGGGCTGACGACGTTAAACCAAGCACGAGGAAATTCATATTTATTAGTTTGAGTTTAAATATCACTATAAGGTTATGCCTTGGTCTTGACTGAATTTGTATATAACTTCTAGAAATAGAAGGCTAACAAGTCTGTATTGGCTTAAGCTAAACATTTTCTTGAAGTATATATAATTTGGACTTGGACCACTCCATGTCAAATGTGAGTAAAAAGGAGATCAAGTTAACCTTTGTTTGTGATTGTTTGTGATTTGAATTTTTCGTAATTGTGTTTGTGTGTTGATCATACTCGTTGGTTAGACCTATTTTTACGACCGAAAATTTACAAAATTTGACAATAGGCGAATCGAAGTCGATCGAGGTTTTGGCGCCTAGGCTCCAAAAGTTGGATCCTAAGTGCCAAAATAACATGCTTATTGATGATCCAGTGCCTAGGCGCCAGATTCCGGCACCTAAGCGCTGCGGTTACAGATCGTGGAAAAACCGAATTTCTTCAGTTTTTCACACGAAATCTCTTTATTTATAGCATATTTTTCATCCCCAATCCCATATAAACACTAATTTCGACCAGAGCAATTCGTTTTGGAGGAGTTAGGAAGGATTTGGAGGCCATGGATAGAGGAAATCATGGAAATGAGATAAGAGACAAATCTCCTAAAGATCTTCAGCCTTATTTTAATGGTTTTATTGTTGTTAGTTTGGAGAAGATTTTTAGTCAAATGGATAAGATTGAAGCAGAGCTTCAAAGTTTTGGTAATCTTCTCCTTGACATGTACCACCAATACGACACTTGGAATGACAAACTAAACTTCAATCTGATCACATGGCTGCCTATCACGACGCTTAAGTAGAAATGTATGCAAAGAACAAGTTGATTGTTGAAAAGATGGCTTTAGAATTTCTAGGGGTTTTGGTGTTCTATCCCTTCAGTCCTAGCGAACTTCATTGCGAAAGAGATTGAAATTGAATATCGGTGTTAAATAGATTCTATATGTGTTTTAGGTGTGATTGAGTCTTGTGTTAGTGTGTTGAATATCTAATGTGTGTATTTGCTTAATTTGTTCAATGTGTGTTGTTGGATTTTAATGATTGTTTTATTGTTGTTTGTGTTATTTATAAAACGATGAACCTTGATACAGTCTTTTACTAAAAGTTGTTGAATTTGGAATGGATATTAGGATTTTGAATTGAAGAATTTGGATACATTTATATGGATCTATGCTATCATTTTAAATTGATTGTGAAAATATTTGGTGGTTATAAAATGGATAAATACTCTCATAAGAGTAATTAGGAGTCAAATTTCATAAGATTTGGTGCAATATATTTAATTTAAATCGAATTTTTGGAAAGGCGAGTTTGGCGCTTAGGGGCCAGAATTCGATGCCTGGGCGCTGGTTCGACCTGAACCCAAAACTCATCTTCTTAAACCCCCCATGCTATTTTTGACGCCTAATCTTCCTTCTCCACAGTATTTCGCAAAAATACCACCTAAAGATCCCATTTAGAGTCGGATTTTCAAGTTTTTGGGCTTGAAATCACCCGATTTCTTCATCTCGAGGTCAGATCTACATTCTAAACTCATTATTTTTTATTTTCACCATGGATTTTGCTCTCATCTAGAAAAACTGAAATTTTGAGAAAAAATTTGATTTTTTATGGTTAAATCCATAAGTGTTTAAGCTATTTCAAGTTTGAGAAGCTTAAACTTGTTTTTTTAGACCCGTTGAATTTATTTCATGTTTTTCTTTCACGTTTAGATGACACCCAAATCTAAGTGAGGAAAGGAACGAGAAACTTTTGATCGTAGCAAGTTCGTTACTGCTGTTGCACACTTTCGATACAATGATTTTGCTACAACTCGGAAGTTTATCTCAGAGAGAAGTTTTTATAATCTTGGAGGAAGAATTGAAGAGGTAATCGTTGCACTCAACTGGCAAAGATTCTGTTATTTCACTGCTGTTGCCGCTATCCCAGTGGTTAGAGAATTTTATGCTAATTTCATGGATGCAGAGGAATACGAGATTTTCGTTTGAGGAGTTATAGTAGGATTCACTCCTGAACGCATCAACATTTTGTATGGCCTGCCGCCAAACATAAAGTGTTAATAATCAGGTTTATATCAATCTGAAGAAGATTTGGACATGATCATTGCCTACCTGACTGATAGTACTGGAGCCTGGAAGATTCAGAACGAAAAAAGGGTAAATTTTTCATCTTTTAAGCTTAATGGTGTTTCCAAGGAATGGCACTACTTTATTTCTGCTCGTCTCCTTCCATCCAATCATCTGAGTGAAGTTACCAGAGATAGAGCTATTCTAAACTACTGCATTCAAGAGAAGAAGTCTATTGATGTAGGGAGCATTATTTATGATTCTGTGGAGGCTATTGCTCATTCTAGCACATCTATTGGACATGGTTTTCCATCACCTATCTATTCTCTATGTCAAAGTGCTGGAGTAGTTGCTAAGCTTTCTGAGAAAAAGCTCACGTCGACGAAGCCTACAAGAAGAGAAAGTGTCAGCATTTATGATCGACTGTGAGGTAAGAGTTCTACTGCACCTGCTGGTTCATTACCTACTTTAGGTAGAGCTTCTACTTTGAGACCATCTACTTCTGCTGAGCCATCATCTACATTTTGGGAAACCATGCATGATCAGTTCGTAGAGCAGCAACATGAGTTATTCTTAACTCACTGCAGAGTAGATACGATAGACAAGAAAATTGATCACCTTTATGAGTATACACAAAGAAAGAGTGATTATGATGCTGAGTATTCAGAGTCTTTAGTGAGATTTCTGAAGGGAGAGCATGATGTTCAGTTTCCTACTTGTCCCAGATTTTCTCCCTATGTTGATCCTAAGGATATGGAGTTCTCTTTTGGTTATGATGATGATGAAGCTACAGACAGTGATTAGTAGCTTGACTTATCTCTAGAGATTATTGATTCTGTTTTTAGAATGTTTTCTTATTTCTTGTACTGTTTATTGTGATGTTATTTTTTAGAGTTGTTGTGAACTTTTTATGTAAAAATAATTTTTTTAGCTTGTATGATGTGTGTTTAAGACTGAGATGTGAATGAATTTCTATAAAAGTTTATTTCTGTTTCAACCTATTATTTAGTATTCATAAATAGTTAGTAAAGTTGCTTGTTCAAAAAGAGAAAAATTAAAAAAAATAGAATAATAAAAATCAAAATTAAAAAAAAAGAAGGACTTATTTTTAGAAATTAACTCCTGCTCTGCAAAACTTTCTATATATGCTTAATTATTTTTGCTACATTCATTGTGAAGCAAGTGTAGAATTAGAAGTTAGTTTTTCGTTACTACATCATTATTGTACATAGATTAATTCATGTTTATTTCTTTCTTTCATGCTTTAGAAAATTTCATAATTCATGTTTATACTAAAGTTGAAGTTTGGGGGAAGGAAAAATATTTATCAAATTTAAATATTAATTGTCCTTAAATAGCTAATATTTTCTTTAAAAAATATATTAACATAACATAAGGAATGAAAACTTTGTTTAAGATTATCTAAATTTTTGAATTTATAAATAATTTAGTAAACTTAACTAAAATTTCAAAAAATTTGGTTGATTTTAAGAATAGAATTATTTAGCTTAAAGAATAATAAGATCAAATTTTTTCTATTTATAGTAAAGAGAATTGTATTTTTGAAATACTAAGGAATGAAGATTATTGCTTGAAAAAGAAAATACTGAAATAATTATTGAAAAGTAAAATATTAATTTCATATTTATTAAGTAAGAATGTAGTCTTTGAAAATAAGTTAAGGATAGTGAAGTTAAAAATCATTAACTTGCTATCCAAAAATAGTAATCCTCACTTAAAAAATTGGAGAAGAAAAAGAAAAGAAAAAGAAAGTAAGGAGAAACTTGAGGAAATGCCTAATCAAAAATTGGCTTCACTTGAATAATCTTATAGTAAGAAAACTGATTACATTTTTAACTTCATTTCTATGTACATATATTTTTACTAAAAAAATATTTCATGAAAATCTTCTTCTTGTAAATTGTCTATGTGACCTAGATGTGATAAACTACAATTATTCTTAAAATAAATGAAAAATTGGAAGTCTTATGATTTGGTAGTTAAATATTCTTAAATTTTTAAAATTAAATTTAATTAGTGAAATTTGGTTAATGATTTGCCAAAGCATTTATAAAACAAAAAATTAAAAGGAATCTTAAATAATTTAGCTTCATTCCAAATGTTATCTATTTTATGTAATTAAAAGAGTTACCTGAGGATAAGTAACGTTTAAGTTTGGGGGAATTTGATCTATCTAAAAAATACCAATTTTTATGCCTTATTTATGATTCAATTCTTAAGGATATTATGCTTTAATGAAAGGTATTTTCATGTTTTTGGATGTAGATGATTAAAAAGGGTCTAAGAAAGAAAAAGAAGGAAAAAGAAGAAAAAAGGAGCAAAAATGGAGCTTATAACGCAAATTTTGGAATTATTGGTCTGGCGCTTAGGCGCCAGAGTCCGGCGCCTAGGCGCCATTTCGATACAGATGCTGTTAAATTTTTTGATGACTTTAGGTAGTTATTTGGATGGTGTTAAGCGGTTATTGGAGCTTCTAGAAGGCTGGAAGTTACTCCTAATATATAGGACATGTGATACAATGTTTCTGGACACAAGGAAATAGTCTGGATCGCGAATAGGTGCGACCTAAAGTGAAGGGATGCGAAAGACCTAGTCATGGAGTCCGGCGCCTAGGCGCCAGATCCCGGCGCCTAGTTGCGACGGTTACCTTCTAGAAGATACATTAAATTTGGACGAATTTTGAAGAGGTGCCTTAAGCACCCCTGGTCAAATTCAGAACTCTATAAATAGGAGCCCATTCTACAGAGAAAATCACACCAAAACCCCCCTCTTAGTACACATACCCATTTTAGCATATTCTCTCTCATCTCTAGTTTAATTTAGTCTCTTCCATACTTAGGGTGCCACTTTATTTTTTATCTAGTGAGTTTATTTTGAGTGTTTATTGTGTGTTATTGTTGTTGGAGTTTTTCATCATTGCTTTGGAGTCAGTAGAAGTCAGCATATCTCTTGAAGGAACACTTTAGAGAAGTATTTGTACTTTGGTTCAAAGTTTTATAAATATGTTTTGTTGTGTTATTTTAATGAGTTCTGAGTAGTTAGTTATCTTTCTCCTTTCAACTATGAAAATATTATAAATTAATTAAATTTCGTAGGAGAATTAAACATAAAATATTTTAAAATATTGTGATGATACCTGATCTTAGTTTACTTTTTAAATTGGCCATTTAATTTGTTAAAACCTGTTGAAGAATTTTGAGACCTATCCGGACATAAATTCTTAACTTGTAGATATCACATGAATCCTTAGGTAATCGCAGGCTATACGCGGATTTTTTAAGGTGAAGTGCAAATAAATAGGAAGATATTATTTATTGGGCATAAAATTAATTAGCTTTTAGAGTGCGAGACTAAATTCTAATAATTTGTTTTATAGAAAGGTGACGAGTCACTGGTAGGGCCGACCATAGTCACCCTCGGACATCTAGTAGTGTGAGCCTAGATTAACCCACTCTACTAATAAAACATCCTGAGCCTAACAATAGATTAGTCAATGTTCTTTGCACTTGGACCAAATGGTAAAGAATATGAATGCTTCTATTTGGCACAATACCATAATCTTAATTCCGTACAAAATATAATTAATGTATAATTCTTGGATATAGTCACCCTTGGACATCTAGTAGTGTGAGCCTAGATTAACCCACTCTACTAATAAAACATTCTGAGTTTAACAATAGATTAGTCAATGTTCTTTTTACTTGGACCAAAGGGTAAAGAATATGAATGCTTCTATTTGGCACAATACCATAATCTTAATTCCGTACAAAAGATAATTAATGTATAATTCTTGGATTAGTTGAAAAAGGAGAAAGTCATTTTATACTTGCATAGAATTTTAATTTACTGCATACTGCTTCTTTTATTTTAGTAAAAATTTTATTTAAATATATATATTTAAAAAAAGAGTATATATAATTTGCATAAGCAAATTTCAAAAAATTACTTAAATCTCTTACTTTTTATTTCACTATCCCTGTGGGATTGATAACCAGGACTCCAATAGAACCCTGTATTACTTGAACGATACGTATACTTGCGTTTAAAATTGTGACTTTTACAATAATTAAATCTAAATATAAAATTATAAAAGTAAACCTCGCGCATCAAGTTTTTGAAGCCATTTGCCAGGAATTAAATATTCTAAAAAGTGGTATCAAATTCTTGTATTTTAAAGCATATATAAATTCGCATTGCATCAAAGGTTAGGAAGACTTTTTCAAACCTTATTTTGGGGCGTTTTAGGCTAACCCTCCTTTCGTTTAGGCCCCGCTTTTTATTTAATAAGATTTGGAGGTAGGGTTAGTCTCCTTTCCTTCCCCTTTCTGTTGTTGACTTGTTTTCCTCGCATCTCTCAGAGTTGGTTTCATTTTCGTTTTGTTTTTGAGGCAGTGATGGTGTTGATGATGAAGGCGCACCAGTGGTAGAGTAGAATGATATCCCATCCTACGACACCAGGACCCGCTCTAGGGGCCTGGTGAACTGTAGGATCATGATATCATTCACTGCTATAAGGCAAGCGAGGCACCTGCACCTTCTTAAGATTGTTAGTGATCCTAAACCCGACAATATAATCGACTCGTGGATAACCCTAATTTTCAAAATCTTATAAGAACAAATACTATATTCACAATAAGAAAATATATATTTTCACTACAACCAAATATTTATACAAACTCTCTTTTGTATGCCTGAAATCCACGTGCATGCTAAAAATATAAATTTTAAAAACATATTATAAAACTTGGTTGTCTACTTGTTGATTATCAGTTTTGGGTTAAGGAACACCCTCCTGAGTTAGGTTTAGTAGGACACCCTTCTAGCTGAGTAGCGGGCTCTATACACTCGAGTGACCTAGTAGCCTTCGACGACCCTCGAGCATTACTACACAGTTTCTGAGCCTAGCCCCCACCTGACTGGGATTTTCGTATGACTTTGATGAAGCACTCGTGGTCCTTTTTCTAGGACTTTCTCGAGGTTTTGATGATTTTATTTTGATTTTCGTTTACTTTCTCTGAGTTTTTCTACCGTGAGTCATTCGTCTTCTTTTTTCAAATTTTCTGGACGATCTATCTTTTTCTACCTGGCTTTCACTTGTGTGGCTCACTCCAGCCTACTACATTTAAGAAAATAACGGATCTCCCAGGTATACATGTTTGTTTATATTTACAACATATTACTTTTTGTACCTGCTACTGTTCTTTTTAGCACATACCATACTCTGCTGCATGTTTTACTGTTTTTCCTGTGCTATATACCCTGCTATACACTGTACAACCTTTAAACATACTTGCATAGGATTTAGAAGAACTCAACCATAGGGCCACCTGATTTGACATTATGACTTGCCACCTTAGAAAACTCAACCTCTTCATGGCAAGGAGCTTGGAGCTAGCGGTGGGCAGCACGATCATCTTCAACAGCAAAACATATCTTCACCAGCTAAACCATTCCTTAGTGATTAAACAACAATCCATAAGATTTCGAGGTTTTTCGCCTAGTGCGACATAAATCCTCAACCTCTTTCAGGCCTTTGTATAGCTCTTTAGGTTTCCAAGGTTATCGTTCGTCACAACCCAAATTCTCACATCTTCTAGGCTATTCATGTGATCGTTTCACACAAATGTAAGCCCTAATTAAATAAAATTGGCAGGATGAAACATTTAAATAAAATCTCCCCTAAATGGAAGCCAAACTATAGGATAGCTTGGGAAGTCACCGAGGTTCGCCTCCGAATCTCCGACATCCCCTAGTCCTTCCTCCTTTGGATTCTATAATAAAATGTTCCAAATTTGAGTCAATTCCCTTTCACACCTCTTTGTCCGATTTCGTTGAAAAGTCCTATCATTTTGACCTCTTGAAGATAATATTTCCTGATTTTTATCGAGAGTTTTCTTAAGTGGTTTCAGTCATTTAAGATGTAATTAACTATAAGGGCTTGCCCTTATAGAAAGCATTTACGAACCCATCTTAAAATAAACCCTATTTAATTCTTCATATTAAATAGGGGAACTTGTCGACAAATAAAATGGTTTCACAGACCAAACGAACGTCATATATTTATTAGTTTAATTGATCGAGCCTCACCCTCAAGTCTTATGTTTGTCTTTCGGGATAAATGCATGGCTTGAGGTGTAGCGCTCTTTCATTTGAACTATGAAAAATATGGAGTCAGTTTGATTTCATATTTTTCTAAAAATTATATATATGTAAATTAAAATGTCCTTCCAAAGCGGGCGACGGGATTTCGATTCCGGTGACCGACAGCTTCCTACGGGCACTCCACAACCAAAACAACGCCGACAAAAGAGCAGCAATTTGAGAAACTATCATGGTTAAAGCATCAGAATCATGAATACTGACTACTTTCTTAGGATTTACCCTTTCAGCAGACCATTGAAAATTATTGGTAGTCATTTCTTCTATTAACGCGTAGGCTTCTTCAAAAGGTTTAGACATTAGTGATCCACCAGCAACAGCATCTGTTATAGATCTAAGAGATCCTACTAATCCATTATAAAATGTTTGAATATTTAACCAATCTGGTAAAGCATGATGTGGACATTTCCTAAGAAGTTCTTTAATTCTTTCCCAAGATTCATATATCGATTCTTCCTCATACTGACTAAAAGATGTGATATCGTTTCTAAGCTTAGCAGTCTTAGATGGTGGAAAATATTTTGATAAAAATTTTTGTGAAAGTTCTCCCCAAGTTCTTATAGATCCAGGTGCTAACGAATTTAACCAGGCCTTAGCCTTATCCCTTAATAAAAAAAGGAAAAAGTCTAAATCTGACAGCATCATCAGACACTCTGTCGTACATAAAAGTAGCAAAAAGTTCTATGAAACTTGTAAGATGTAAATTAGGATCTTCATTTGAAGTTCCACCAAATTGATTGTTTTGTACCATTTGGATAATTGCAGGTTTAAGCTCAAATGAATCAACAGCTACATCTGGATTTTAAATAGTTAAGTGAACTTCATCTAATGTAGGGTTAGCATAATCTCTTAATGATCTAGATTGTTGTTCATTTTCTACTCTTTGGTTGTTTATGTTGATTTCCATTGTTTCAGAATTTATAGGTTCTTTTCTTAGTTTTCTAATTCTCCTGACAGTGCGTTCTAATTCCAAATCGTATGGTATAAGATTTTCAGAACCAAATTTGTGCATACATTCGAAATCAGTACACAATAAAAACAGTTAACTAAATAAGTTGCAATCCTAAAAAGGTTTTCTAGCAGTCCTAAATTGTTGTTCGTTACTCTAATTATGTTATATTTCTATAACAAATCTATCCCCAACAACGGCGCCAAAAACTTGAACCACCCCGCGCTTATATCCAATTCAAATGAACTTTAGTAACAATTAAATATTTTAATCTTTTAATCGCAGAGTTACTTTCAAATGCAAGTATACGTATCATTCAAGTAATACAGGGCTCTAATGGAGTCCTGGATATCGATCATACATGGAGAGATATTAAAGCTTACGGACATAGGATTTATAAAAATCAATTCAGAATTACAACTAAATCGAAATGCTCATCTGTCACTAATATGCAATAGATAATAATACGAAACTTATATTAAAAACTAATTTTACTAACAACTTACTAATACTACTAGAGTTAAGTTCAAATATAGATAATAGCAAAAATCTTTCTCCTTAGTTAAGATATTTAAGTGAAATGATAATTATAATTAGTTTTTAATGTGTTGTGCCAAATAGGAGCATACATATTCTTTACCCTTTGGTTCAGGCATAAAGAACATTGACTAATCCTATGATTAGATTGCTGATTCTGCGGCTAGGCTGGGAGGTTACCGACTCTCACTAAAGAGCTCCCACGTTCCCCTCACCTGAGGGCTAACAATCTACACATCAGCACACAAACGATAGGACCGAATTTTGGATTTCAGCCTGTCACTCTAAAATCTGCAATTCTACGCCCGATAATATTATTTTCCTATTTATTTGAACTTCTCACTACAAGGATTTACTCATCTACCTTGTAAAGAGATTTGTGATACATACAAGTTAAGAATCCTTAGCCCATTGTCATGTCTTAAGAATCCTTCATGGATTTTAACACTACAAATGACCAATTCATATAGTAAATTAAGTTTAGGTATAGTACCATCTAAACTTCTTTTATAATTTATTTAATAGACTAATTATATAATAATTTCATAAAAACAACGAAACCAGGAGAAAGATAGAAAAACTATTCAGAATTCATGAAGAGGATGCAATAAAACTTAGAGTTCATAAAATAAAGTAAAGTTCTACACACTAGAAACATATAAACACCACTTACCTCAAACTCCTACCCAAGCAAACTCCTATGGATCTTTTCCTTGGAATTCTCCTTTGAAACGTTAATGTGGAAGAGTACTCTCACTTCCCTTCCACTGTTGCAATTCCTCGAAGAATTCCTTACAAATTCTCTATTTGAAATCACAACTCACTAAATTAAACTCACTAATTGACTCTCTTTACACTATTGACTCACTTACAATCACTTTAGAGAGACCAGAAGAGGAGCCCTTTTTTCTGCCAAAATTCGTTCCTTTTAAAGTCGTAGAAGAGTCTCCAAGAGTTGCGAAGGCACCCCTTCGAAAATCGTCCACATTTGACATATTTCTGGAACAATCCACCGTCCCCGCCGTCGGCGGCCTCGAAGCGCCGTCGGCGGCCTTCTAGAAACCATGTATTTGAACTGTCCCCGCCGTCGGCGGCCTTCCTTGTAATTAGTTCTGAACTCTCGAAAAATCACACCGCCGGCGGTCTCGACCTTTCTATCGGCGGCCTAGGTCAAATTTGCATAATTTAGTCCTTTTTGCTGCAAATCCGCTTATTTTTGCATATTTTCATTCCCTTGTCTTTAATTTTTCATACCTGCATAAAAACACCAAAAATACATTTCATTAAAGTGCAATATCATCAAAATCAGTGAAAAATAAGCATGAAAATCTTGACCTTTTTCTCTTGGGTCACCTAGGAGGGCCAGAGTCGGGAGCTGCATGAGCGCATGCAGGGTGCTTCATTACATCATCTTCAAGTTGCATTGTTGTACTGTCATTGGGGTGGCATCTCGATGTTCAAAATGATGCGTCGCTTTGCATGTTGCTTCGTGACTTTACAAGCTAGTTGTCACTTTGCACAGTGCTTCATTGTAAGAAGTGGGTGACGGTTGATGGAGATTGGCAGCGGTCGACGTCTAGTGGTAGGCGGCGGTCGGCAACAGTCAATGACAAGGAAAGGTGTTGCTGAACTTCAGCTCTTCAAAAGCTTCAAGCTCTTCCTCCAGCCTCAAGCTCTCTCCTCTATTTCTTGAGAAGGATGGGGCTCCATTTATAGAGTTGAAGCACTTTGATCGGAAGGTTCAGAGAGGTTCCTTTGTTTCAACGACGTTTGATGGAAATTTAAGGGCCTTAACAATGTCAAAATGGAGCGGTTTTGGGTTTGCTATATTCGTCTTATTGAGACGCTTGATTCAAATATGAACTTGTAGGATTCAATATCCATTTGATCTTCAAAATGTGTCCGAAAAACTTTCAAATATAGTTTTACATCTTGATCGGAGCTTAATTTGGTTCAGGTTGGATTAATTTTGGTATTATTGGGCTTGTGTTGTCGAGTTGGCCACTTTGACTGTAATTTTGCTGAAATCGTAGTTCTGAATGACACTTGATTGAATTTTGAATGTTTTTGTTCAAAAATTATTTCGAGATTCATGCCATGCCTTGAGTTTCGTGCTAGATGATGGAAATTTGTTGATGGTGTATCAGCGTTAAAGAATTCAAAATTCTCCTTCTCACCCAGTGAAAGGAAATCCAATGAAAATTTAGAAGGAATGATAAATATTTTTATTAAAATTAAAAATTCAATGCAAGATGTATCAGTCAAACGATTAGCCATGATTCAATGCTATTTCTGCTTATTTACTTGTTTAAACAGCTCATTCACATGTTGAGCTAAGATCTCAAGCTGATTCATTCCTCCTCTCTCCATCTTTAATGCCTCCTATAATTTCTATCAACAAATTGGACTAGTCTATTCACTATTGAAGAAACTTAGCTTCCCACTGCTTTGAGCTTCCAAAGACTTGACTTTTAGATTATAAAGAACGAAGGCGGAAAGCCTATACAGCTCCATGATAGGTTTGAGAGGAATATATATATCCTGCGAAATTGTTTATGACATGGTAGTTATGGAATTTGGATGCTTATCAAAAAAATATAAATTAATCTTGGATTTACAGCTCCATAATTTTATATAATCTTTTTTTAGAAGGCAATTTTTGCAATGAGCTCATCTTTACCGAATGGTAGGGGGCTTAGGTTCTCAATTTTTGGTTCAAGATTTCATATTTTCATTGTGTATACCAAGAATTTTTACCAAAAAAAAGGTGACCTTTTTTTTTTTCAATTTGACCATCTCATTAAGAAGTTAAGAACGGGGTGATTTCTTGTGTTACACCATAGTTTTGTTGTTTCAAAGATGATACAATATTAAAAAATGGATATATCATAGAATTCTTTAAGTATTTTAAATAAGTAAACAGTTAAACATTCACCTAGGATATAAATCATACTAAAATATATACATGAATGGTTGTCATTAAATTATTATTAATACTTTAGTGACTACTTATTTACTAATGAATGATCTCATTAATACTTCTATGTATTTATTGTATTTACACATTTTTTTATTGTCATTTCAATAATCTCATACTCAACATTTACCAATTTTAAATTTAGTGTTCAATTTTCAACACTAATGGATAAGAGTTAGAAACCAAGCCTAAATGGAGCTATGATGGACCAAAAATACGTCAGACAAAATTATATGTCTATGCAAAATATGCATTAATAGATACGTCCATAATTAAAAAAAATTAAGGTGCAATTGATCTCTAAGAAAATTTTTTAGTGGATGCATCATGTGGAAATGATATGAGGAAGAGCATAGTTCTGTTAGTGAAGCTGCAATAAATAAATCAAGTAACATTAAGATTACTTTGAGCAAATTTTATGTCAGAATGAATAATTTCGAATTGATGCATGAAAGAATTACTAAGAGATACACTTCATTCAAATAATGTTACAATAAATATTGAAGTTGATCATATACATCATTGGAGAGATGTTATAAAAAATTTTGAAAAATTCTCAAAACTGCTTAAAGATGTAGGGGCAAAATTATATCAAGGTGTAAGTCATTCTCAAAATTATCTTTCATATTGCACTTGTATCGTCTAAAATGTCTACATTTTTAGACAACAAAATTTTTTGATATTTTGTTAGATTTATTGGTCACCGCATTCCCTGAAAGAGCTTTATTTCTTAAAAAGTAAATATGAGGTTAAGAAAATTCTGAAAGCATTTGATCTTTGTTACACAAAGATTGATGTCTGTTAAAATGATTGTATATTATTTCGGTGAGATAATGCTAACAAGGATGCATGTCATAGTTGTGGCTTATCATAAGGGGCTAATGTTGAGAGTGAAAATTTTCTAGAAGAAAAAAAAAGAACTAAAATATCAGCTAAGGTGGTCTTGTATTTTTCATTAATACTTATATTATAAGGATTGTAGAAAACAAGCAAATTTAATAAACATATGATATGGCACTCTATATATAATAATAGAGATTGAATGTTGTGTCAACCTGCTAATGGTGAATCGTGAAAATCCTTTGACAATCTATATCTTGATCTTACTTCAGATACAAGAAATATTCATTTAGGTTTGGCCACAGATAGTTTTATTCATTTCAAATTTATGATCAGCACATATAATATTCAGCATGTACATTTGGTTACATATAATTTACCTACTTGAAATGGTACGAAGAATACGTCATTTTTTATTAACCATGATATCAAGGGAAACAAGTCCCGATAATGATATTAAAATTTACCTTCATTAAATGAAGATTTACAACAATTATGGTTGGTGGTTCAATGTTATGCTGCAAAAAACATGTAAAAATTTCAAATGCACTTAATATTATTATGGACTACCAATAACTTTCCTAGTTATGGTAATTAGCTAAGTGGAGTACCATAGTAAGAATTGTATGTCCATGTTGAGTTGAAAATATTGAATCATTATAGTCGTACAAAAGTAAAAAATTCCATTCATGCGTCCGATGGATTATTTTATGTTATGCCAAACATATCTCAAATGTTTAATTATTTAAACAATCAAATATGAATCAAAAGTAATATACTGTCGAGAGAGATATAAATACTCCTTTGTAATGAATTGAATTATTTAAATAAAGGAATATTTTGAAATTCGATGCATCTGCATTTAAACCAAAACCATATCTCCCTAATTAACGGGATGGCTATATAAGATTTAGATTAATCTGGATTATTAATCTTCCATAAGAGCAACTCCTATAGTTAATTATATCTTTAGATGCAAAAACCTCGTAAAAAATCTAAATTAAGACTGAGATTATATTTTCAAGAATTTAAAGTCTAGGTTTGACTATTGAATATTTAGATTTTCAAATGAGAAAACTGAAAAGTGGAACAATTCTTCTAGGAACCCAAAAAAAAGAAAAGTAGGAAGTGTCAAAGTTATTGATAGGCTCAAGTGATAATTCAACTATTCAATTATTTGACTTAGTTAATTTCAAATTTAAAAAGTTTTATGTTTTGAATTGATATTTTATTAGAATATTAGGACTTATATCATATGTTTTATGAAAGCCAGAAAGCATATATGGTGAGGATTTACATTGTAACTTGACGAACAACCTCATAATCCTTAGACTAAAGGTAAACTTTACTGGAAGAAGTTAAACTCTGAAACCAAGTTTAAATATAGAAAATGCAACACACAAAGACTTATTGTAAAATGCTATAAATAATTGAGCAAGCCCAATATGACTGGACTTTTATCTTAGCCTGAATAGGGGTGTCATCTAAACCCACCAAATCATAGTAAAATCATACAAGGTTGATCTTTTGAAATGCATGATATGATATGTTGTTATTTATTTGTGAAAGTAGGTTTTACAATCTTTACGAGTAGATGAAGCTCTATCGAAGTATAATTCCCATCGTCGAATATTAGAACTTTTAAGTTCTAAAATTTGTTCATCGGGCAGATCATTGTTGAGAGGAGACCCAGTTGGTATTGGATGTGCTGCTATGGAGTCTGCCAATATTTGTCTTTTAACGACGTGTAATGGCACAAATGTTATATCAAATTGAAGTAATATCATTGCCCATCTTATTAATCTTCCAGAAATTCTTGGTCGAGTCATTAAATATTGTAAAGAGTTAACTCTTGAGATAAGAGTTACTTTCTGAGAGAGCATGTAATATCTTAATTTTTGAACTGCGCAGATCAAAGCTAAGCAATGCTTCTCAATCACAAGAGTATTTATTTTGGTTGTGAGTAAATGACTTAAGTAGTATTATGCATTTTCTTTACCCTTATCATTGACTGGGATAGCAAGGCTACGAGGAAGTTATCTAATGTCATTGTGTAGAGAATTATAGGTCTTCCTGAAATAGGGGCTGCTAAAATATGAGTTGTTTTCAAGTATTGTTTGATATTTTCAAAAGCCTGTTGACATTTTTCATCCCACACAAATTTAACATCTTTTCTAGTTAAGGCGGTGACAGTTTGACACCTGTCTGATAGACTTGAATGTCTTATATATGTTAATTTTTTTGGAAAGATTGTAATTGGATCAGATTTTTTGGAGGACGCATGTCTAGAATGGCATGAATTTTAAGGGGCACAATTTCGATCCCACGAAGTCGAAAAACAAGTCCTAAAAACTTCCCCAATGTGACACCAAAAGCGCATTTTAAGGGATTCATTTTAAGATTAAATTGTTATAATAGTTCAAAGATGATTCTCAAATCGTATACATAATCATCATTTTATTTACTATTAATGACTGGGTCATCCATGTAACACTAGACCTGATTGTGAATAATTTCATAAAAAATCTGTGTCAAAGCCTGCTGATATGTCATTACTTTATAGCAGTACATCTCGATGGGTATTCTGAAAGCTGTATTTGATTCATCTTCTGGCGATATTTTGATTTGGTTGTAATCTGACAATCCATCCATAAATGAGACAATTGTATGTGTATACACAATATCTAGCATTAACTCCGGAGTTGATAGAGAAAATTTATTTTTTGGACAAGCCTTATTTAAATCTCTGAAATCTACACAGATCCAAATTTGGCCATTTTTCTTTTTACCGGCACTATATTAGCTAACTAGGTTGGGTATTTTTCCTCTCGAACAAAGCCGTCATCGATTAATTTCTTAACCTTGACAGTGACTTGTTCTTCGATGTCAACATGCATCCTTTTTGGAGCTTGTTTAATAGGAATCACATATTGATTTTTCTCAAGTTTATGAACTGCGACTTCTGGAGTGAGTCCGGGCATTTTCTCATAACTCCAAGCAAAGCAGTCTTAGTATTCTCTTAACATTTGAATTATTTATTTCACTTCAATGTCGTTAAGGAACGAACTAATAAAAGTTGGCCTTGGGTCCTCTTCAGTTCCCAAGTTTTTTTTTTTTAATTCGTCCACTGTTGATTTAATCTCTTCTTCAAATTCTGGCAGTGCATCTTCAATTAAAAGATTAGGTGTTTGCTCAGAATTAGATCTTTTGGTAACAACCAGGCAAAATTCTGTATCGTTTAGAGGTTTTAGCATACTGAATCCAATGCATTCTTTAAAGTTAAGATTTTTTTTTTCTTTTATTCCACAATTGTTCAACAAGGTAAGATTGGTCTGATGACCATTGTTTAGGCATCAAACCATTTTGAATAAGTTTTTGAATATTTGGAGAATAAAGTTCAGCGGGGAGTTCCATTCAATTAAAAAGATTTTCATTTCTAGTTTTATATTTGTCTCAGAACTAGAAGAAGCAGAACCAAGTTGAAACTTGATAGGATTTCTATCTTTGCCATATACTTCTTTGACCACTAAACTTTCAATCTTAGATGGGGAAATTGGAGTTAGAGCATCTCATGTACATAGTGATTAATTTGTTCATACATGGACTCAAATTGTTTTTGTTTGTCCTCATCTTCAAGAGATATTTTAAACTGTGGCTCTTTTTGAATCACCAATGCTTTCTTCTCATTCTCTTTTTTTTTCTTCAGAGTTATAGTTGTCGGAGTATTTTTTTAGGTTTTAAGTTTAATTTATATATATATATATAGTTTAAAAAGTAGCATTTAATTTTTTAAAAATAATTTTAAGTTTGAAAATTTTAAGATATGAAATCAAACTGATGTCACATCTCAAATAGTTTATATAAATGAGATCCACATCACAAACCGTGTATCTATCCCGAAGAATAGACACATTTCTTGATGATGGGGCTTGATTAAATAAACTAGAAAATTTGTGACATCCGTTTGGTCTGCGAACCAATTTTATAAGCCGACAAGTTCCCCTGCTTAATATAAAGGAATTAAGTGGGGTTTATATTACCGCAGGTTCTTAAAGTTTCCTATAAGGCGAGCCCTATAGTTAATTACATCTTAAATGACGGGAATCATTTAAGAAAACTCTCAATAATGATCAGTGGTTTTGCTCTCAAGAAATTCAAAGTTTAAGGTTTCAAACAAATTGGATTTTAGAAATTTCAATAGGGAATGGATCAAATTTGGAACAGTTATTTTGAGAGTCCAAATGAGAAGAAGTAGGGGATGTCACAGACTTGAAGTGAACTTCAGTGACTTCCCGACTATCCTATGATTTGACTTCAATTTGAGGATTTATTTAATGTTGTAATCCTGTCAATTTTAGTTAATTAGGACATATATTTATATGATATAATCATACAAATAGCCTTGAAGATGTGAGGGTTTATGTCATACCAAACGACCACCACGGAGTCCTAAGACAGGTTAGAGCTTAATTTGCATAATATGATTATACAAATGCCTAATAAAAAGTTGAGAATTTATGTTGCACTAGGAAGACTACCTCGAAATCCTATGGCTTGGTTATTTAAAACTAGAAAAGGTTTTGCTGAAGTAGACACAAGTTTTGCTGACGAAGATGGTCGTGTTGCCCACTGTGCTCCAAGCTCCTTGTTGTTGCAGAGGGTTTAGTTTTAGAAGGTGGCAATCAAAAGTTGAGAGAAGTGTTTTGGCATAGAAAAATCTTAAGGTTCAGATGTCTTAATGTTTTAATTAAAACAAATGTTAAAGTTGATTAAGCAGAACTGATTAAGATCCCACAGTTCCGTCATCCCGGCACCGCTATTTTCATCGGATTCACTTTGTCTAAATGAATTTGCTAAATCCAACTGAATGAGTTCCACACTTTCATTTAGACTGTGGGAAAATCTCATTAGCAACACGTGGGTTACGTCATCTGAGGGATACCCGATCAACCAACAAGAGGTTTTAATTTTAGTTGTAATAGCAGTTTCGTTTTGTTCTGTTTGTGATTAAAATTTGAATTATTTTATCTTTTGAATGTTGTGGTGGTGAATTTTATCTTGTTGTGACTTTTAATTTAGTTTTGGATTTCAGTTTTATGGCTATCCTAAAAGGTTTCAGTTTTCATGCAGGGTGACGTTCTCGTTTAACATGCAAGTTTTGCAAGAAAGAGAGTACAACACAGGTAAATAAAATGCAATAAAATAAAAGCGTACCTGGCGGGACTTCTCGTCATTCCAGGCTGTACTTAAAACACATATCAGGGCATTTAAATATTTGCAATAAACACCTAGATAAAGCTAAGGGAAGGTTCTGGTTGTCTACCAAAATCCTAATCCTATTGCTAGTCAATTCTTATGATGTCTAGGTTCTTGTGTTTTGTTAAGGATGATTTTCTTCACCAAAGAACAATTAAGTTCAATTGTTCTTCTAAAACATCCCATCACATTGGGAATGTGCTTAGGACGAGTCCTGAACATCTTTTTTAAAGCTTCTGGGACTATTTTGAGTCCAAATGAATTTCATTGTACAGATGAATTGATCATCCAAGAATTTAGTTAAGTTTCATTTCTTGCTCACTGAACTTGGATATTTGATTATCTGATGAATGAAATGACATTTCATTTGATACTCCATTTAAGAGTTATGTAGGTGAAAGCCTTCAAGGGCAAATTATTTTGTTAAAGGATTTAACCATTAAAGTTTAGTTTAGTTATAAAATTTCAAATTGACTTTTAAAAGATTTAGGTTACTTAGGTTAAAGAAGTTATTTGAATTATTTGAAAAAAAATTTTAATGATTTGAATTTGTTTTAATCATAACATTTTAGATTGATTTTTTAATTTAATTTGATTATCATATTGTAAATCATTTGAGATTAATTTTTAACATTTCAAATTTTTTTTAGATTGAATTTTAAGGGATTTCAAATTAGCTTTAATGTTTTAGGTTCATTTTAGCTTGATTAAATCATTAAATGTTTTAAAATTTTAATTTAATTAAGGATTGCTTTCTCTTTAATTAATTTCAATCATCATTATTAGAATTAATTAAAGGCTGAATTAATCCAATTAGGGATTTTAAATTAAAGAATTAATATCTTCTTAAGTCATATCCCCAATTTTAATAATCCAAGATTCAATTATTCCTCCAAAATTTAAATGGCTTAATTAATTAAGATTTCATTTTTTTTATGTTGTAGGTGATAAATGAGTTTCTACCTCTTAATTCCCTAAGTTTCAATCATCTAAAAGAAAATTTAGGATCAAATATTCATCCCTCCCTTTAATTAAGCCTAAAATATTAATTAGGGTTTAAATTCCTTAATTACTCTTATGCCCTCTTAAGCATATTCATCTCATACATCAAATTAAGCTCAAATGAACTTGAAATTTTTATGTCACTTCACCTACATGTCAATTAAGACATTAGAGGAGAAAATGTAATTTTTCTATTTTTAATTTAATTTATATAATTATTTTAATGACAAATAAGGATTTTCAATGAAAATTCAACAACATGACCAAGGTAAGGTTTCTATCATTGGGAAAATTATGAGAAGTTTCTACTGACTAGAGGACCACTTGGACCATATTTGGTGATTTTTTGAATTATTTTTTATTTATTATAATAATTTTTATTTTTGGAGCATTAATTAATTATAAAATAAAATTAAAGTTAAAAATTAAATTTAATATTTTTCCTAAATCTTTCTGACCTCAAGAAACTGAGAGAAAGAAATTTTATATTTTTTTTATTTTTCTTTGAATTTTTAGAATTATTTTAGTGGGTAAGGTTGAAAAATCTATTTTTAATATTAAAAATTACATTAAGCATCTAAAATTCAATATCTTCTAAAATATGACATTTATGTGAAGTTTATTACTTTTGTGATTTTTATTATTTTTAATTATTAAAATATTCAAAATAGGGTGAAAAATGAAAATTTTAAAAAAATTCGAATTTTAATTTTCTTAGGCTTTTCTGATACTAGAGAGGCCTCGAAATGAATTTGGTGGATTTTTGAAATGTATTTTGAGTTTTATGATTTTTTAAAATTTTAAAGTGGTCATATGATTTGAATAATTCATTTAGTAGGTTAAATCATTTTCAATTGATTTCAAATTTTTATGTGAGACTCCTCGGACCCTAAAGATCAGTAGAGATTTAATTTTGTGTTATTTTGATTTTTAATTTGCCTTAATTAATTGAAAGTTGGTTTTGGATCAAGTGAACTATTAGGATTATTTACAAACTTTTAAGCCATGTCATAATTATCCCAAGTTCCTCTAGTCATAGGGAACCTATCCTAATTTTCCTAGAATTTTCCAAACAGTATGCTAATTACTGGAATTAAAATACCAAAATAAGCATAAAAACTTGAAAAATAGATAACTTCATAAAGACATAGCCTCTAACCTTAGAAAAATTAGGGAATGTTCCCAAGATAAGAGACTACAAAAGCTTTATGGTCTCATGTCATGGAGAATTGTATGCATGAATGGAGGATTAAAATACTCGGAACAATATTAAATTAATCAAAAATAAAATACTTAACAAAATAACTTAATTCTTTTTTCACATTGTTCTCCTCCATTCACTAAGAGAGTATTTTTGGTTTATTGTTGTGATTTTTCTACAAAAAGATATGCATTTTTAAAGCTTTGGGCATTTAATTAAATCAAAAAAAGCCTATTTTTCTACTTAACCACGTCGGCGCCACCTCAACCTATGGCGGGTTGAAACTCCACGCGACACACTTCTGTTCGACGCCGCCATCTGACTTGGCAGCCACGCGGCTCCACTGTTCTGTCCTGTTGCTCCATCTGGCTTGATCCTGGCCATCCGTCTGATACACTCGCGATCCGAAGGCATCCGTTCATCGTCCCAACTAGTATGAGCCGAGAACCGTCCACCTTCTAGACCTAATATCTCACTCGATAGTCAACCAAATCGAGTGCGGTTTCATCCTACATGCTCGTCTAAGCAAGGGCTACACATCTATACGACTAATGCGCATTAAAATCAAGTGGAACAAAATGAAGAATCGCTAGAAGCTCGGGAGCAAGAGGAGTATCCGTTCCTTAGTTCAAGAGGTGAAGCCTCGATTGAATGTGCTCGGCACATTCATTGGAGCTGGAGGAGCCTACAGATGAAGTCTCTGGTCCTCGTGAAATGCCTAGGTATGACTTCGTCCAAGTCCGATTTCGAGCTCTGCCTGATAAAACATATGGCTCGTCTGGTGAGGGGGCTTTTACTGGAGAACTTCTTCTGTACCTCTGTTTAAGGTGTGAGAAGAGTTAATTGGGTTTCTGTGGAGTTCCAAGGGTTGTCCTATTTTTTGACCCGAGATTGAACTTAAAAATTGGGTTCAGCCAGTGGGGTTTAGGGCAGGAGGACAATGGAGCTGAGCTTCTCTTGGCTGGGAGGAGCTCTAGGAGTGGTTTGGGGAGGTTTTGTTGAGAAAAATTTCAATACCCTTCTCATTGCCGAGGAGAGGTGTTTAAATGGCCAGGGCCATAGGGCTGAGCTTGGGTTCAATTGAGGAGTGGATTCAGTTGCTTAGGTGGAGGGCAGAGAGGCTCCAAGGTTTAATTTGACTAAGGTGGATAGTTGGGTATTTTTGGTTTTCAAATAGATTTAGGTTAAGCTCAAGCTCAAATTGGGACAATTGAAGGTTGCATGGGCTTCGTGGGAATGTCATGGAAGTTTTATGATTGAAATTGGAAGGAAAAAGTTGACATTAGGCTAATTAGGAAATTTTGGATTAATTAAGCAAAATTGGGGATTAGGTTTCAAATGCAATTGAACTCAAATGTGAATCAATTTGGCCTTGGATTTGGTTTATATTGGTATTGGAGATATTGAATTGGAGTTTAGAATTGAAATTGGGCAAGATTGAGGTCAAATAGGTTGATTTAGTTTGACATTGGGTCCATTTAGCTTAAAAAAAGGGTCAAATTGGGGATTTTGATAAAAGTAGGTTATTTTGACAAAATTGGCTTATGGTGTAGTTAGACAAAATGAAATTGGGAATATTTGGGTTTTTTTGGAATTTTTTGGAAATTTTTGGAATTTTTTGGATTTTTTTGGGCTAAAAGGGTATTTGGAGGTTCTTTTGAGGGTATTGGGGTATTTTGGTGGATTTAAGAGGTGGGAATTTTTTAAAATGATTTTTAGGATTTTTGAGAATTTTGGGTAATTTTTGAGAAATTTCGGATGATTTGGTGGTTGTAGGGGCAATTTAGGTAATTTTAAGTAGGCTTGAGGGCTCAATGTCAAAACCATAAATTTTAGTAAAATGGAATTTGGGTATGGTTGAGGGGGGGGTGGAAAAGCTTAGAGTGCGCCATGGACCAATAAATGTCCATTTTGAACATCTCATAGGTTGTTCTTAACCCTCTTAGCCAAGGGCTAGGGGTTTGGACTTAGCCGCATGAGTCCTCCGATGAACCGAGGAGTCAAGATTGGGTAAGGATGGTTCAGGGTTTAGGATGAGTGTAGGAGTGTAGTGTGTGTAAGTCAGAACTCACCAAGACCAGGCCACCCAGGGCAGTTCTAAGGCTTGAACATCTTATAGGAATTCATCTTTGTCTTCCTACACATTTGTCCAAACCTTCCAAGTGATTTGAAGGTTGATGACCATCTATGTAAGATTCTAAAGAGAATCAAGATTTGGTTTGAATTTCTAAATTGTGGGTTCCATCTCTAGTCTTCTAGGATAGTCAAGGAGAAATCCTATGGCTAGATCCTAAGCACTAAGAGGAAAGGAAAAGATCTCACCAAAAATGAGGTCAACAAATGGACCCCTAATAGGTGTGGTGTGCTAACTAAGCACACCGCGCGTATTGGCATTGAACGAAGAGATCAACAAAACTAACACAGGATGTCTAAGTGTTGCACTTAGAACAAAGCGTAGAAAATTTCCGCTGGGGAGTATCAGGTAAATCTCCAAGACTGAAGATTCCAAAACTCTCGCTGGGGAAAACGGAGGTGAATTTCAAATTACAAGATTTCAAGAGATTGGATTTTAGATTCGTTTCATTTTTATTTCAAGTTTTAATTTTGAGTTTGATTTTTTATTATTTTTTTGGAATTTCAATTTAGGCTAAAGTTTGATTTAAGATTAATTTCAAGATCAATTCCATGGAAATTCTGTATTTGAAATTAGAATTGGAACCTAGGTGTCAATCTCAGGATTGCAAAGAGAACTGGAATTTAGGTACCAGCCTCGAAGTGAGAATCAGAATTTAGGTATCGATAAAAAAGGATGAGAATCAGAGTTTAGGTACTGATCTCGAAATGAGAACTGGAAGTTAGGCACCAGTCTCGAAAGAGAGAGTTGAAATTTAGGTATCAATCTCAGAAAGAGAGTCAGAATTTAGGTACCAACCTTGGAAGAAGAGGACTGGAATTTAGGTACCAGTCTCGAAAGAGATGGGAATCATAGTTTAGGTACTGATCACGAGATTTCAGGAGTGCGGCAAAGGTTCTCGGAAAGAGTGCGAGATTGACGGTCACCGAGGTTAGGATGCCTTGTCGGTCTTATACCCAAGTCGGAAGATTATAATGCGGAAAAGTTTCTCGGAAGGATGCGGGATTGGCGGTCACCGAGGTTAGGATGCCTTGTCGGTCTTATACCCAAGCCGGAGGATTGTAATGCAGAAAAGTTTCTTGGAAGGATGCGGGATTGGCAGTCACCGAGGTTAGGATGCCTTGTCGGTCTTATACCCAGGTTGGAGGATTAGAATGCGGAAAAGTTTCTCGGAAGGATGCGAGATTGGTAGAAATTCAGAGAAGAGAATCAAAATTTAAGTATCGATCTCAAAATAAGAACTGGAATTTGGGTACCAGTCTTAGAAGGATGGGAACTGGAATATAGCTACCATTCCCAAAAGTTAGTATTTGATTTGGGTTTTGAAGATTCTGCGGAGAATTTAATGTAGTAAAAGATTGGAATGAGACATGAAAGTGTTTTACATCCCAAGAGAGTTGATCAAAGTTTGACTGTTTGGCAAAGGATATGAATCCATTCCATCAGAACCAAATCGAAAATTTCGTGGTTCTGTGTCACTAGACTCAGTCGAACTTCTCAAAAGAGGGAAGGAATCGAGGAGAGTCGAAAAGATTTGAGAACATGCAGAGGCTAGAGATTTCATATTTGGGAATTCATTTTCATTTATTCATTGTCTTTTAGTGATTTGATTTTATTTTGATTTTCAATTTTCATTTGAATTTTTATTTTTATTTAGATTTCTTATTCATTTCTTTTGTTTGCAATTCAGGATTTTTGATTGATTTATTTTGAGTTTCATTTTGTTTTTTATTTGGATTTTGAGTTTGAATTTTTATTTTGTTGTTATTATTTTACTGAATTTTTTTAATTCCATTTTTCTGTTATATTCAAACCGTTCTTCGTTCAACTTTCTTTAAATCGAGTTAAAATCAGATTTAGTGGCGTTTGCAGTCAATTGCACAAAACTGAAGTCAACACATGACATAGTCGTTTCCATTAAAAATGTCGAAAGTATATCAGGTGATTCCATCAAAACATTTCTGATGACATCTTTCTGAAAACAAATTTTTATAAAATCCATTTATGTCTAAACACAGATTGTACTGATATCTTCATGTATTCTGACAAAACTGTTTGTTTGATTCATCCATGTCTGAAAAGTAAACTGCATAGGTGATAAAATCACCTTCTAAGCCACTTTCTTGGGGAGAATCCCTCACAAGTGTGCTTTAGAGGTGTGCTACTACCATGTAGCTTACAGCTCATAGGGCTGTAAATTCTCTAATTCTGGATCTGGTCGGAAGTAGACCAGAATCTTGCTCTCGTCCATCCTCCTGAAGGTGATGGAGATCCGCTCATAAGGAACTCCTGGGATGCAGTGCTTTGCCACATCTGTGCCATTTCCTTGTAGTACGAGGACAGAGTCTACCGGTAGGGGTATCTCTACTGGCCCTCAGAATTCTCTGGAGCCGAGTATCCGGAGTTCTGTCCCGTACATGATGTTGCATTGGTTGATGAAGGAAACGATGCAAAAAGGTCTCATGAAATTATGATGGTCCACGTGAGGTGGAATGCAGTCTCCTTATGCATAAATGTTGATTATGCAGCTGTTTGGTATGCAGTCAGCGGGTAAGACTCGCCAAGCCTCCATCCTCTTTATCATTTTCTTAATCGGAGCTGGCATTGGATCCACTTCGTTGTGGCAGAGTATCCCTGGCAGATTTCCTTTCTTGTCATCAGCAAAGTTGTAGCAGCATCCGAATTGGATTGTAATCCTTCCTTGCCTTGTTTCCATTTCTTTGGCTCAGAGTAGGTTTTCCTTCGTAGTCGTCCTACAAGAACTTGCTTCTTCAGCTCGGAGACGTAGTCCACAATCTCACTCTGCTCGTAGTGAGAGAAGACATCCGTATGTAACTCTAGTCCTTCCAGGATGTTGACATATCTACCTCAGATCATCTGAAAGTATTCAAAATCCTGTTTCCGCACCATCTGGATCATCTCCAACTCGTACTCTGAAATCATCTGGAACTGTCGGGGTCTAGTGACGTACTGTGGGATGTACGACTCCACACCATCACGCTCTCCTGTAATCTTCACTGCCTTAGGTGCAGGATGTGTAGTAACCTCCTCTGAAACAACCTCTGCTATGGTGCTCCTGAGGGTCGGCCTCCTTGGGACAACTGCTGCGGTTGTCGGAATTTCTTCCTTGTTCTGTTCCTCCGTCAATTTCTTCAGCATTTTGTGGATACGGTGGTTCTTGTTTCTTCTTTGAGTTGGGGTCAAAGTAGCTCTTCACTCCCCCTGGATTTTGGTAGGGACGGCACTGATAAGCCTCCCTCCTGCAGCAGTTATTACTGATTTCATCTTGTGGTTGTCGATCGCGTTGATCTTCCTTTTCTGGTTTGCAGTATGCTGAATCTTCTTGCAGAGTTTCATCACCGTCTTTCCATGGGACTGCCCAAGGTCTACAGTAGTCCAAGCAGTTTCTTCATATTCTAGTTCCAGCTGTGCAAAGTCTGAGTCAACCTTGATCACGGCACCAGCTTTCAGCTCTTCTTCGTTAAGTGCAAGACTTACGCCATCCTTAAATTTCAGAACCAACCGCTCGTTCGACATTTCTCTGTGAAAAAAATAAGGAAAAGATCAGGGGCTGTACATAGAACGAGAACAATAAAAAAATTTACTTATTAATGGAAAATTCTTATTCATTCCTTTTCAAATTTTAAGGGAAAGGGAAAAGATGAGGAAAGATTAGGAGTGAGATTGGCTTGAAAGGAAGGATCAAAATTTATTATTATAATGATTTCTTTCTTCACATATTTTTTTTAATACATATATTTTTTGTTAATCATCATTTTTTTTCAATTTTGGGTTCAGACCCAGTTACAAGTGATTACTGCGTCTGTGCTTCTAGGGGTGAGACTTCGTTTTTTTTAAAAAGAAGTTCATCCTTCGAAACATCAGGTTGCGTAATATTTCTTTAGATATCATCCATTGATTGGAAGCATTGGTCGCTCTCCACGAAAATCCACAAGCTGGTACGAACCTCCTGATTAGACTGTCTCGACCACGAATGGCCCCTCCCAAGTCGGTTCAAATTTACCTCCTATCTTGCAGTGTGTAAGAATAGGTCTTCCGAGAACTAGAACCAAGTTGGTGACTTTGAAAGTCCTTGGGCGGACCAGTTTGTCATGAGTCTGGCTCATCTTGGCTTGATAGAGTTCCAGATTATGCTGTGCTAAAAGTCATTTCCCTTCCAAGCTTTTCAATTCTTCTAGTCGTAGTTTGACATTCTCTTCTGTAGTGATCCTATTTGCGACTGCAATTCTGAGTGACGGAAGCTGGACCTCCAAGGGCAAGTTGACTTCAGACCCGTACACTAGAGCGTAAGGTGTAGACTGAATAGGCGTTCTAAAAGTTGTTTTGTAGGCCCATAAAGCTTCTAACAACTACTTGTGCCAATTTCTTTTGTTATCGTCCAAAGTTTCCTTTAAGATTTGGACGAGAGTTTTATTAAAAGCCTCGGCCAAGCCGTTTGCTCTTTGGTAGTAGATCGTCGAATAGCGCCAGTCTATCCCATGTCTTCTAACAAAATTGTTGATCATTGTGCTCTTGAAAGCGGACCCGTTATCTGAGATAATTCTGCGCGGTACCCCGAAATGGTAGACGACTTGATTCTTGAAGAACTGTAACACATGATGCGCTTTCACTTCCCTGAGCGGTACTGCTTCTGCCCATTTGGAAAAGTAATCTGTCGCTGCAAGGATGAAACGATGTCCTCTTGAAGAAGGTTGTTCTATCGGACCCATGATATCAGTGCCCCCAACACTCCAATGGCCACAACGCAATTGTCGGATGTAGCACATTTGGAGGTTGATGTAGAACCACTCCATGAACTTAGCATTGGTGATAGCTTTTGGCAACTTTCATGCAATTGGTTTTCATTGAGGGCCAGTAGTACCCTAGTCTCTTCATTTTCATCTTCATCTTCGGACCTGATTGGTGAGCACCACAAAGTCCTGAGTGCACTTATTTAATGATTTCACGAGCCTCGGACCCGCTCAAGCACCTTAGCCACATCTGGTCGAAAGACCTTTTGTATAACATATTGTTTATTAATGCGTATGACAGAGTTCTTTTCTTGGTCTGATGGGCTAATGACTTATCGTCCGGTAGGTTCCCTGTTAGTAGGTAGTCCATTAATGGTTGCCGCCAATCCTCTATAGTCTCTGTCACAGCTGCAATTGTTTCTTCTTCTTTTCCTTCTGATTGGTGTATTGCGTCCATGTCGAGCTGTGAGAGGATCTGTCATCCCTGAACAGAAATTGCAACTGATTTATCCTGTAAGTAGGCAAATTCTTTTGCAAGGTGGGCTAGCACGTCTGCAAGAGAATTTTCTCTTTTGAGAATCTTATAGATCGTTACATTTAGAATCTGCTCTAGCAACTTCATGGTAAACTGAAAGTATTTCTCGAGTCTTGGTTTCAAAATTTTGTATTGTCCTGTGACCTGTTGTATGATCAACTGCGAATCACCGTAGATGTTGATGTCTGTTATCCCCATCTGAATGGTTAACTCCAGTCCAGTTACAAGGGCTTCGTATTCTGCTTCTTTATTTGTACCTAGCTTTGTTAGATAGTATGAGTATCTTAACATCCCCCGCTCTGGTGTTATAAACATTAGTCTGATTCCTGCCTTACCGGGCACTATCATTTGTAATTCTTCGTCTCGTTGCGCTGAGGATGCTCCGTTGAAGTATAATTCCCAACGTTGATCATCAGGGTCTTCTAGGCTCATTATCTACTTGTCTGACAAATCATCGTTGAGAGGCGATTCTGCCGATAAAGGGTGCGCTGCGAGAAAATCTGCTAGGACTTGTCCCTTTACGGTACGAAAAGAAACGAAAGTTATATCGAATTGCAACAGTATCATCGACCACCTGGCAAGTCTGCTGAAAACTGTCGGTCGGGTCATCAAATATTGCAATGGATTAACTCTCGAAATATGGTTGAATTTATGAGAAAGCATATAATGCCTGAGCTTTTGGGCGGCAAAAATCAGGGCCAAACAATGCTTCTCAATCGAAGGATACTTTACTTTTGTCAGAATTAGACGACGACTTAAGTAGTAGAGAGCGTTTTCTTTACCCTCGTTATTGACTTGGGCTAGCAGGGCTCCGAGGGAGTCGTCTAAAGCCACGGTATAAAGTATCAACAGTCTACCCGAGACCGGAGCTGCTAAGACAGGAGGTGTCATTAAATATTGTTTGATGTCATCGAAGGGATGTTGACATTTGGAGTCACAAGTAAGCTTAGCATCCTTCTTAACCAAAGAAGAAAAAAGCTGACACCTTCCTGAAAAATTCAAAATAAAGCGTCGAAGATATGCCAACTTCCCTTGAAAGGATCAAAGTTGTTTCAAGGTTTTTGGGAGGCAGCATTTTTAAGATAGCTTTAATCGTCTCTGGATCGATTTCAATTCCGCGATGTCGGACAACAAATCCTAAGAATTTCCCAGAGGCGACACCAAAGGCGCATTTTAGGGGATTCATCTTAAGGTTAAATTTTCTTAATCGCTCGAAAATAATTCTCAAATCATACAGGTGATCTTCCTTCAGTTTGCTCTTGATGACCACATCATCCACGTAGCACTCGACTTGGTTGTGAATGAGATCATCAAAAATCCTTATCATTGCTCTTTGGTAGGTTGCTCCTGCGTTCTTCAATCCGAAAGGCATTACTGTGTAGTAGTATACTCGGATTGGCGCTCTGAAGGTTGTGAGCTTTTCATCTTCTGGTGCCATATTTATCTGGTTGTATCATGACGATCCATCCATGAAAGAGAAGATTTCGTGTGTTGAAGTGATGTCGATCATTAATTCTGGAGTTGGTAGCGAGAACTAGTCCTTTGGGCATGCTTTGTTCAAATCTCTGAAATCCATGCAGATTCTGATTTGATCATTCTTATTTCTGACCGGTACCACATTGGCTAACCAAGTCATGTATTGTTCTTTACAGATAAATTTAGCATCGATTAGTTTCTTAAATTCAGCTATAACTTGATATTCGATTTTTAGACGCATTCTTCTCGGAACTTGTCTGACTGGGATGGCAGGGTGATCCACTCCTAGCTTGTGAACCACAACCTCTAGAGTTAATCCCTAAATTTCATCATAACTCCAAGCAAAACAGTCCTTGAATTCCATTAGTAGCTTGATCATGTTTTCGGAGTCTTCTTTATTGAGTAGGGAGCTAACAAAGGATGACCTATGCTCTTCGCTAGTACCTAAGTTAACTTCCATTAACTCGTCTATTGTAGATTTAAATTATTCTTCAAATTCTGGTGGAGCATCTCTGATTGGCAAGTCCTCGAGATTATCCAAAGCTTCCAGGCAATCTTCATTAGGCTCAAAAGTGACAACCATGCAAAATTCTGAATCATCAGCTGGCGCTACTGTGCCAAATCCAAGACAATGCTTTGAATTGAGAGGTCGACTGGCATTATTCTATAATTTTTCAAAGCATTGAGATTGATCCTTCGACCACTGTTTAGGTAAGGCACCACATCGCATCAAATTTTTAACACAGGGAGAATACCACTCAAAAGGCAATTCCATTAATTCAGATGAAGCAACATCTTCAAATTTTACATCACGCTCAATTTTGGAAGAAGAAGCACCACGGTAGAATTTAATCAGTTTAGTACCACCACCATGCACTTCCTTGACCACCATACCCTCGAACTTATTAGGATAGATCAGGTCAGGGTCATAGTATGTACAAAGTGGTTTATCTTCTCGTACATCGATTTGTATTCTTCATTCTTTTCATCTTCGAGAGAGATCTTGAACTGGGGTTTCTTTTGATTTATTTTTGTTGCTTCTTTCTTGACTTCTTCTTCTTTGGAGCTATTCTCCCAATCAAAATCGATGACCGGTTTCTTCTATTCAACTATTCCACCGTTTCTTCCTCAACCTCGTCCCCGGCCTCGACCTCGGGTGTGAGTTCTGGAGAAACCTTAGCCATCTTGCCGTAAGGGAGTGGTGAGTAACTGTTGAACTAGAATTTCAGGTTCTCCGTCGTCTCGAACTCTTTTTTCTTCATTTGGTATGACATTTCTGGAAAAGATAGTTTTCTTTGGAGGTGTGTAGTAAGTTGCATCTTCGTGGATTACGATTTCTTGCATAGAAAATGGTTGCAAGTCACCTTTGATGCACTGTTCTCCCCCTCCTTCATATTACTTTATGCACTGTTGCGGAGACGAGGATACCATTCAGTTTTCATGGATCCACGGCCGTCCTCGTAGAGCGTTGAATGATGTCTTAGAATCAATTATGTGGAATTTTACAGTTATTCTTGCCAAATCACCGATTTTCATTAATAGCGTTATCGATCCAAGAGCTCTTTCTCTTTTTTGATTGAAAACTCTCAGTAACATCCTGTCTGCTTCAAGATCACAGGCATCAAACTCCAAGCATGCTAATGTTCGAAGGTTCATTATGTTGATTGATGCTCCCAGATCAACTAACACCCTGGAGAGTGTGAACTTTCTGATGGAGATTAAAATGTACAACACTCAATTGTGATCAGCTGTCCGAAGTAGTAGATCATTGTCTGTGAAGGTAACATCACGCTGTTCTTTCAACGAGCAAACCTCGTCTAAGGAATTACCGACCATTTGAGTTAAACAAATTTCTGGATCATGTAAGGCCCTGACCAGAGTTTCTCTCATCTCCTTTGACAGGATCAGAGCATCGTAGATGCTAAGTTTGGCTGGTAGCTTCCTAAGATGGGCTTATAATCCACTTTATTATTAGGTTATTCAATTCCTTCCTGAATGGGTAATTCTTTCGCTGGGGTTGGCTCTTCCTGAGCAACCACCTGCTTTTCTTTATCCTTTGGACCCACTCTCGGGGTAGAACTTTCCTCTTCTTAGATTGACTTCTGTTATTTCTTCTGAATTTACCAGTGTCTCCTCCTGAATCGAAATGACTAGCTCTTCTGAAATTGTTTCGGAATTTGACAGCTCAAATTCTATCACGATCGGAGCTCCTTGGAATTCACAAACGGATTCGTCGCTTCTTGAGCTTTCGTAGCCACTCTTGTGAACGTCTTCTCCTCCGCCTTGGCCGTTGAGGTTTTGTATGATTTGAGAATCTTTATTCGTATCTAAATAGATATTCAGATTAGGCTGGTTGTCATTAGTTACGTAATGGTTAGAGACAGTCAAAACATAGCAAACACCAAAACTCTTATCATTATAAGATCCCGCCGGGGCGAGCAAATAATCATATAGAGTCAGAGGTCCGAGGAATTTCTCTTTCAAATCAGATACAACCATCCTAGGAAAAGCAGCCACTACTCTACCCTTCAGAGCCTTGGTTTTCTCTTCTTCCACGATCTTGTCCTCCCTCTGAGGTGGTTCTTCAATCGCAAGAGATAGTGCCGGTTTGGCAGGTTTCGAACTCTGAACTGAAGCGCGCACCGAAGCGGTCTGGATGTGATCCAAAATTTTCTTCAAAGTCTTCATCCAGATAGTACTCCATCCAACGTCAGTCGTGTATGGGTTTATCGAAACAATAGGGTCTGTTGAAATAACATTAACGGAACCTCCTTTTTGGGGGTCCTTCTTGTATTCTTTAGGGATCGTTATGTTCCCTTTCCGGAGGTTATCCTCGAGCCAATTCTTGAAGGTGAAGCAGTCCTCTATCCTGTGTCCTAGCATCCTATGGTAGGGACAGTGATTCATATGATCTTTCTTGTCGACCTCTTCTGGCCTCCTGGGCTCTGGCAGCTGAAAGTCAGGTGTCTTAATCAAACTGCGAAACATCTTGGACACTGCTTTAGTCTTGAAGGGGTATTCCTTATTCAAAAGTTCCTTCAGGGCACACGGTGGATGAGGCTGCGGTTAATCATGTTGCCATGATTGATAGCTCAGTCGAGGATGTTGCTAGCCCTGCTGAGGTTGTTGGTAAGTCCGTTGCGGTTGTTGATAACTTGGTTGTGGCTGCTCTGGTTGTATTTGCACTGACTATTTACCTTTATCCACTGCCATGACAACTCCTGATTTCTTCTTAAACACTTTCACGGGCTTCTGCTTATCAGTCTTGTCGACGAAACACAATTGTCTTTCCTCCTCTTGTAAGCTCCTGGCCTTGCTAAGCAACTTCTCAAAAGTCTTAATTGTGAATCTTTTAAGGAGAAGTGCTATTGGGCCATGAATGCTATTGAGCAGGATACCGACCGCATGCTACTCCTGAAGCTGTGGTTCACATTTCTTACTTAAGTTCCTCCATCGAAGTATGTAATCCACTAAAGTTTTGTTCGGTTTCTGTTGCTCCACCACTAAATCACAATAGTAATGTGGTGTCGGGCTCCAGGAAACCGCTTAACAAAAAGGTTCTCCAATTCTGAAAAGGTCTTGACCGAACCATTCAGAAGCTCTGCGTACTAATCGAATGAGATCCCTGACAAGCTGCTAATGAACTGACGAAATAGCAAAGCGTCGCTCCCACCGGCGTTGCAGCAACTAGCATGGAAGTGTGCAACATGCTGTCGAGGGTTTCCCGTACCGTCGAAAGTCTTAAACAGAGGTGGTACGAAGCCCTTTGGGTATTGGACAACATCAAATTCCTTAGGGTAAGGTCTACCCATCTGAATAGATGCTTCATTCTTAGACTAGGCTAAGGCTTCTAGCACCTGCTGTTATACCATATTCTTAATGTCTTTTTCGGGGATCATGCTTTGCGCTGAATCCTTCTTCAGCTGTTCACCTCCGTTGATGGATGTAACATCTTTTCCTTCATCTACAATGTGAATGATCTCTAGAGGTGTTTCCTTCCGAGGTTGAGGCTGACTCTGGAGCGTGGTTGCAACCGCCATCTCCTCCATCTTCTTTTACATCTGAGAGATTGTGTCATCCTTTTCCTGTAGACGTGTTCTCATTGCTTCTGGTTCGTCTCCCTCTAAAGTTGATGGAGCTCCTTGCGAAGCTGACGATGCTCGGGTCTCAACCACATTGATCTCGACAAATTCTTCATCCATGAACTCTGACGAATCCACTTCATTTCCCAACTCTTCTCTTCTTTCTCTTGCCAACCGTTGGATGTCAGTTCTTAGCTTTCCTATAGCATATTCGAGTGGTCTTTTCCAAATGGTCTTGCGGTTATCAGGTAACAACTGTCGAACTTCATCTTCAGGAGTTTCCTTCAGAGCTGCAGTACTTTCTTTAGATTTGGGCTCTCTGACAAGACTTCTCTTTCCAGAGCGTTCTGTCGGTATCGGTTCAGCAATAATAGGTTGCCACACCATCCTTCTTGTAGTAGAAGGCCTAGGAGCAGATGGTTCATCAGCTGTACTTCGGTTGGAGGTGTGTTCCCCAATATGGTGACCTGATACAACAACAGGCAAACTCCTTTTGTTAGCTTGTACATTCTTCCGTGGCCTTTCCACGGAAGTGACAGGGTCTACTCATGGTCCGAGGCGGGATCTAACTGGCACCCGTCCCATCCTTCTCAAGATTTCTGACACAGGGCAACCCTCCTTTCTGGCTAACTTCTCCACTACTATTTGCAAGCGGGTAAGCGGCATAGTCTTGATCTTCTTCTTTCTATAATCATTGTAGTATGCAGGTAAGGGTAACGCAGTAATGATCCTTTGAGCATCCTCCTCATCAGATGTAGTAAAGAGGGGGTGGAATCTACTCCCTTCTTAGAGTGGTGAGATCTCTAGCAGCTCTTCCTCTTCAGGAATCTCTTCAAGAAAGGTAGCTTCAGCAGCTCGGGTCTTTCTGATCCTGGCAATCTTTCTGTTCTTATTCCTTCTTTGCGTCCGGGTTAAGGGGGCAAACCTCAAACTAGATCCTATTTCAAAAACAGACAGTATGGCAGCAAAATCTGAACCCTCCACGGTAACAGGATCATCACCGACTTGGACTTCCTTCTCTTTCAGTTTGGCGGAAGCCGGGGTAGGTGCAGTGATGATCAGACTGGTGGGGGTAGAGATGACCATCCTAGGGGTAGCAGCTAACCTCCTATAAACAGCGGTGCTTCTCTCAACTAGGACCCTCTGCAGGGGAGGAAACTCTTGGGTCGATTTCAGATTGAACTCAATTATGGGTTCCATGATCTCTGATACTTTGTCCATCAGTGCAAAAAGAGTAACATCGGCAAACTTAATGTCTGTATTGTCAAATCCCTGTCCAAAATGAATGATTACATCGTCAGGCAGCTCGTCCTGGTAGATAGCCAAGTGCAGTCCATTGGTGAACGAGAAAATTAACTTTGGTGCAGACATCTTCTACAGAGTAAATTCTGAACGTCAGTTCCAAATTAAGCTTCCTTTCGTCACAAAACTTTCCAGGATAAGAAAAAAAGTTCGAACACATTTTCATCTATCTTTTCATTTTCCTAGTTTTATAAGGTATTTTCAGATTCTGTCTTATTTATGTATTTGCGATTTTAAAAGGTTTGTTTATTACAGGGTTGTTTGTTAGAAGGTTTGCTTGTTATGAACGAACCAATTAAAGGAGGAAAGTTATAGAGAAGGTAAGGGATCCAATCCAGAATTGGAAAGGAAGAGAAAGTCTTGTAAGACTTCTCAACTCGAAGGACCGCTCCTAAGCTAACACATATTGGGGGTCTACCTCGCCTCTTTGGGGAGGTGGGAGGATTCCGGAACCTCTCTGTTTAGGGGTGTCTAAACAGTGGCTCCAAAGTCCAAAAAGGAGTTGATTACACTCGCTCAAGACAGAAATGAGCAAGGTGTGCCAATGAAAAGAATGATAATTTGGTCCACTAGGGGTATGGACTCACTACAGATTTATAAAAGCAAAACCATCTGATCAAAATGGAGAGATGAACTAAGTCCCCAGCGGAGTCGCCAGAAGCTGTCGGCGTATTTTTTAGGTTTTAAGTTTAATTTATATAAATATAGTTTGAAAAGTATCATTTAATTTTTTGAAAATAATTTTAAGTTTGAAAATTTTAAGATATGAAATCAAACTGATCTCACATCCCAAATAATTTATACAAACGATATCCACACCACAAACCGTGTATCTATCCCGAAGAATAGACACACTGCTTGATGATGGGGCTCGATTAAATAAACTAGAAAATTTGTGACATTTGTTTGGTCTGCGAACCAATTTTATAAGCCGACAAGTTCTCCTGATTACCTGGGTTCTTAAAGTTCCCTATAAGGGCAACCCCTTATAGTTAATTACATCTTAAATGACGAGAATCATTTAAGAAAACTCTCGATAATGATAAGTTGTTTTGCTCTTAAGAATTTCAAAGTTTAAGGTTTCAAACAAATTGGATTTTAGAAATTTCAATAGGGAATAGATCAAATTTGGAACAGTTATTTTGAGAGTCCAAAGGAGGAGAAGTAGGGGATGTCACAGACCTGAAGTGAACTTCGGTGACTTCTCGACTATTCTATGATTTGACTTCAATTTAAGGATTTATTTAATGTTGTAGTCCTGTCAATTTTAGTTAATTAGAGCTTATCTTTATATGACATAATTATACAAATAGCCTCAAAGATTTGAGGGTTTATGTCATACCAAACGATCACCTCGGAGTCCTAAGACCGGTTAGGGCTTAATTTGCATAATATGATTATACAAATGCCTAACAAAAAGTTGAGGATTTTTGCTGCATTAGACAGACTCCCTCGAAATCCTATGGCTTGGTTATTTAAAACTAAGAAAGGTTTTGCTGAAGTAGACACAAGTTTTGTTGATGAAGATGGTTGTGCTGCCCACTGTGCTCCAAGCTCCTTGTTGTTGCAGAGGGTTTAGTTTTAGGTGGCAATCAAGAGATGAGAGAAGTGTTTTGTCTTAGAAAAATCTTAATGTTTAGATGTCTTAATGTTTTAATTAAAACAAATCTTAAAGTTGATTAATCAAAACCGATTAAGATCCCTCGGTTCTGTCATCCCGGCACCGCTATTTTCATCAGATTCACTTAGTCCAAATGAATTTGCTAAACCCAACTGAATGAGTTCCACACTTTCATTTAGACCGTAGGAAATCTCGTTAGCAACACGTGGGTTACATCATCAGAGGGATTCCCGATCACCAAACGAGACGTTTTAATTTTAATTGTAATTGCAGTTTCATTTTGTTCTGTTTGTGATTAAATTTTGAGTTGTTTTATCTTTTGAATGTTGTGGCGGTGAATTTTATCTTGTTGTGACTTTTAATTTAGTTTTGGGTTTCAGTTTTATGCTATCCTAAAAGGTTTCAGTTTTCATGCCGGGTGACACTCTTGTTTATCATGCAAGTTTTGTAAGAAAGAGAGTAAAGCACAGGTAAATAAATTGCAATAAAATAAAAGCGTACTTGGCGGGTCTTCTCGTTATTCCAGGCTGCACTTGAAACACATGTCAAGGCATTTAAATATTTGCAAGAAACACCTAGATAAAGCTAAGGGAAGGTTCTGGTTGTCTACCAAAATCCTAATCCTATCGCTAGTCAATTCCTATGACATCTAGGTTCTTGTATTTTGTTAAGAATGATTTTCTTCACCAAAGAACAATTAAGTTCAATTGTTCTTCTAAAAAGTCCCAACACATTGGGAAAGTACTTAGGACGAGTCCTGAACATCTTTTTTAATGCTTCTAGGATTATTTTGAGTCCAAATGAATTTCATTATACAAATGAATTGATCATCCAAGAATTTTGTTAAGTTTCATTTCTTGCTCAGTGAACTTGGACATTTGATTATCCGATGAATGAAATGACATTTCATTTGATATTCCATTTAAGAGTTATGTAGGTGGAAGCCTTCAAGGGAAAATTAGTTTGTTAAAGGATTTAACCATTAAAGTTTAGTTTAGTTATAAAATTTCAAATTGACTTTTAAAAGTTTTAGGTTACTTAGATTAAAGAAGTTATTTGAATTATTTGAAAAAAAAATTTTAATGATTTGAATTTGTTTTAATCATAACATTTTAGATTGTTTTTTTCATTTAATTTGATTATCATATTGTAAATCATTTAAGATTAATTTTTAACATTTCAAATTTGTATTAGATTGAATTTTAAGGGTTTTCAAATTAGCTTTAATGTTTTTGGTTCATTTTAGCTTGATTATTAAATCATTAAATGTTTTAAACTTTTAATTTAATTAAGGATTGCTTTCTCTTTAATTAATTTCAATCATCATTATTAGCATTAATTAAAGGCTGAATTAATCCAATTAGGGGCTTTGAATTAAAGAAATGATATCTTCTTAAATCATATCCCCAATTTTAATAATCCAAGATTTAATTATTCCTCCAAAATTTAAATGGCTTAATTAATTAAGATTTCATTTTTTTATGTTGTAGGTGATCAATGGGTTTCTACCTCTTAATTCCCTAAGTTTCAATCATCTAAGAGAAAATTTAGGATCAAATATTTATCACTCCCTTTGATAAAGCCTAAAATATTAATTAGGGTTAAAATTCCTTAATTACCCTTATGCCCTCTTAAGCATATTCATCTCATAATTCATCAAATTAAGCTCAAATGAACTTGAAATTTTTATGTCACTTCACTCACATGTCAATTAAGACATTAGAGGAGAAAATGTAATTTTTCTATTTTTAATTTAATTTATATAATTATTTTAATGAAAAATAAGGATTTTCAATGAAAATTCAACAACATGACCAAGGTAAAGTTTCTATCCTTGGGAAAATTATGGAAGGTTCTTACTAACTAGAGGACCAGTTAGACCAATTTTATTGATTTTTTTAATTATATTTTATTTATTATAATTATTTTAATTTTTGAAGCATTAATTAATTATAAAATAAAATTAAAGATAAAAATTAAATTTTATATTTTTCCTAAATCATTCTGAACTCAAGAAACTCAGAGAAAAAATATTATATTTTTCTGATTTTTCTTTGAATTTTTAGAATTATTTTAGTGGGTAAGGTTGAAAAATCCAATTTTAATATTAAAAATTACATTAAGCTTCTAAAATTCAATATCTTTTCCTAGGGACTTAGGAAAAATATTTGGTTGGTTCCTAAGTGATTAGGAACCAAAATATGACATTCATGTGAAGTTTATTACTTTTGTGATTTTTATTATTTTTTATTATTAAAATATTAAAATTTTAGAAAAATTCAATTTTAATTTTCTTAGGCTTTTCTGATACCAGAGAGGCCTCGAAATGAATTTGGTGGATTTTTGAAATGTATTTTCAGTTTTATGATTTTTTAAAATTTTAAAGTGGTCATATGATTTGAATAATTCATTTAGTAGGTTAAATCATTTTCAATTGATTTCAAATTTTTATGCGAGACTCCTCCGACCCTAAAGATCAGTATAGATTTAATTTTGTGTTATTTTTATTTTTAATTTTCCTTAATTAATTCAAAGTTGGTTTTGGATCAAGTGAACTATTATGATTATTTACAACATTTTAAGCCATGCCATAATTATCCCAAGTTCTTCTAGTCATAGGGAACCTATCCTAATTTTCCTAGAATTTTCCAAACAGTATGCTAATTACTGGAATTAAAATACCAAAATAAGCATAAAATTTTGGAAAATAGATAACTTCATAAAGACATGGCCTCTGGCCTTAGAAAGTTTAGGGAATGTTCCTAAGATCAGAGGCTACAAAAGCTCTATAGTCTCATGCCATGGAGAATTGTATGCATGAATGGAGGATTAAAATACTCAGAACAATATTAAATTAATTAAAAATAAAATACTTAACAAAATAACATAATTCTTTTTCCACGTTGTTCTCCTCTGTTCATTGAGCAAGAAGATATTTTTGGTTTATTTTTGTGATTTTTCTACACAAAGATATGCATTTTTAAAGCTCTGGACATTTAATTAAATCAGAAAAACCCTATTTTTCTACTTAACCACGTCTGTGCCACCTCAACCTACGGAGGGTTGAAACTCCACGCGGGACGCTTCTGTTCGACACTGCCATTTGACTCGGTAGCCACGCGGCTCCGCTGTTCTGTCCCGTTGCTCCATCCGGCTTGATCCTGGCCATCCGTCTGATAGACTCGCGATCCGACAGCATCCGTTCATTGTCCCAACTGGTGTGAGCCGAGAACCGTCCACCTTCTTGACCTAATATCTCACTCGATACTCAACCAAATCGAGTGTTGTTTCTTCCTGCATGCTCTTCTAAGCAAGGACTACACATCTATAGGGCTAATGCACATTGAAATCAAGTGGAAAAAAATGGAGAATCGCTGGAAACTCGGGAGCATGAGGAGTTTCCATACCTTGGTTCAAGAGGTGAAGCCTTAATTGAATGTGCTCGACACGTTTTTTAGAGTTGGAGGAGCCTACGGATGAAGCCTCTAGTCCTGGTGAAATGCCTAGGTATGACTTCGTCCAAGTCTAATTTCGAGCTCTAGCCGATAGAACAAATGGCTGGTCTGGTGAGGGAGCTTTTACTAGGAAACTTTTTCTCAACCTCTGTGAAGGTGTAGGAATAGTTAATTGGGTTTCTATGGAGTTTCAAGGGTTGTCCTATTTTTTTACCCGAGATTGAACTCAAAAATTGGGTTCAGCCAGTGGGGTTCAGAGCAGGAGGATAGTGGAGCTGAGCTTGTCTTGGCTGGGAGGAGCTCTGGGAGTGATTTGGGGAGGTTCTGTTGAGAAAAATTTCAACACCCTTCTCATGGCTAAGGAGAGGTGTTTAAATAGCTAGGGCCATAGGGCTGAGCTTGGGTTTAATTGAGGGGTGGATTCAGTTGCTTAGGTGGAGGGCAGAGAGGCTCCAAGGTTTACTTTGGCTGAGGTGGATAGTTGAGGAGATTTGAGTGAGTTTAGGCTAGAGGTGGCTCTCGGTTTTGACCCTCTCCATCGACTAGGCCGGCCGGCAAGGACAGGGGAGCTGGCCCCAGGTAAGGTGAGTCAGGTGGGAAGGTTTAATAGTGATTAATCTGTTATGGGAGGATTTGGGGTAAGGCAAAAGAAATTTATCTAATTAAGGGAAGATATCCCTTAAAATGGGAGACCCTTGATCCATGGCTCACTTAGCTTGGGCTAGGTGGATCTTCGGTGGTTCCTAGGGTTCAAATGGTGGTTGTGGAAGAGTTGTTTTAGCCATATTTGGTTCAATTTGGTTTGGTTTGGCCATAGGTTCAATTTAGTTCATTTAGGTTTAGGTTAGGCTAACTTGAGCTTGGGTTTGATTTAGATCCAAGTGTCTTGAGCAAAATTGTTGAAATGATTTCCATGAAGAACTTTCATGAAGACATGGAAAGATTTTGAGTTCAATTGACAGGTCAATTTGATGGGTTTTGGGAGTTTTGGTTAATTTGGGCAAGGTTGGATCAAGTTGGGCCCAAGTTGGTTTAAGGTGGATTTTAGACCCAATTGAGAGTTTGAAATGGTTTAGGGTAATGTATTGAAGAGTTCCCAACATCAATTGGGAAGAAAATTTAGGATTAAGCCAATAAATTTGGTAGGTTTAGGGCATGAATTCACTTTAGGTTAAAATGCCTTATTTTTGGTTTTCAAATGGATTTAGGTTAAGCTTAGGCTCAAATTAGGGCAATTTAAGGTTGCATGCGCTTCATGGGAATGTCACTGAAGGTTTATGATTGAAATTGAAAGGAAAAAGTTAACATTAGGCTAATTGAGAAATTTTGGTTTAATTAGGTAAAATTGGGGATTTAGGTTTCAAATGCAATTGAACTAATATGTGAATCAATTTGGCCTTGGATTTGGTTTATATTGGTATTGGGGATGTTGAATTAGAGTTTAGAATTGAAATTGGGCAAGATTGAGGTCAAATGGGTTGATTTGGTTTGACATTGGGTCCATTTAGGTTAAAAAATGGGTCAAATTGGAGATTTTGATAAAAGTGGGTTATTTTGAAAATATTGGCTAATAATGTAGTTGGACAAAATTGAATTGGGAATATTTGGGATTTTCTGGAATTTTCTGGGAATTTTTGGAATTTTTGGGCTAAAAGGGTATTTTGGGTATTTAGAGGTTATTTGGAGGGTATTGGGGTATTTTGGTGGATTTAAGAGGTGGGAATTTGTTTTAAAATGATTTTTAGGATTTTTTGGAATTTTGGGTAATTTTTGGGAAATTTTGGATGATTTGGTGGTTGTAGGGGCAATTTAGGTAATTTTGGGTAGGCTTGAGGACCCAATGTCAAAACCAGAAATTTTAGTAAAATGGAATTTGGGTATGGTTGAGGGGGGTGGAAAAGCTTAGAGTGAGCCATGGACCAATAAATGTCCATTTTGAACATCTCATAGGTTTTTCTTAACCCTCTTAGCCAAGGGCTAGGGGTTTGGACTTAGCCACATGAGTGCTCCAATGAACCAGGAGTCAAGATTGGGTAAGGATGGTTCAGGGTTTAGGATGAGTGTAGGAGTGTAGTGTGTGTAAGCCAGACCTCAACAAGACCAGGCCACCCAGGGCAGTCCTAAGGCTTGAACATCCTATAGGAATTCATCTTTGTCCTCCTACACATTGGTCCCAACCTTCCAAGTGATTTGGAGGTTGATGACCATCTATGTAAGATTCTAAAGAGAATCAAGATTTGGTTTGAATTTCTAAATAGTGGGTTCCATCTCTAGTCTTCTAGGATAGTCAAGGAGAAATCCTATGGCTAGATCCTAAGCACTAAGAGGAAAGGAAAAGACCTCACCAAAAATGAGGTCAACAATAGTTCGAACAAATATTGAATTTTAAAGGTTTCTTTACTTTGACAATTGAGCTTTTTCTCTAGCCCTAGTCCCCCGGCCTCAATCTCGGGTGCGAGTTTGATAAGAGTTTTTACCCCTTGTTTGTATCAAAGCAAAGTGTACTTTAATTTCCTTTATTCATTTTCTTGCCCATATCTTTTTCTTCTATATTATCACCGCGTCTCTAGAGAAAATTGTTTTCTTTATTGGGGTGTAATACATAGCATTTTCATGTATATCAATTTCATGAGCGGAGAATGGTTATAGATCTCCTTGAATAGAACATTTTCTTTCTTTTTTTAGATACTTGATACAATGATGTAATGATGAGGGGACCATTTCATGCTCATGGAGCCATGACCAACCAAGTAAAAGTTGTTTCAGCATCTATGACATGAAATTTTGCTGTTGTCATTAAATTATCAATCTTCAAGAGTAGTGTAATTGACCTTACAGCTTTTTCCCTCTATTGATTAAAACCTCGTAGCATCATTCTGTCTCTTGTTAGCCTACAAGCATCCATGTCTAAGTATGCGAGAGTTCATAAATTCATAATGTTAATCAAGGTGCCAGGGTCAATTAACATTCTTAGAAGTGCAATGTCGTTGATATTCACTGAGATATACAATGGACGATTATGTTCAGTTGTACCCAATAATAAGTCATTTTCGGAAAAAGTGATCATGGTATGTTCTTCTAATGAATAAGCCTCATCTGAAGGAATACTAGCAAGTTGAGCCAAATATATTTCTAAGTCTAAGAGGGCTTTTATCAATGATTACCTCATTTCCTTTGGAAGGATAAAAGTATCATAAATGCTCAACTTTGCTGATAGTTTTCTCAAATGGGCTAAGATGTTATAGTCTACTTTGTTATAGGAACTATCTCTTTTTCCTTCAGATAGTCTTTCTTGCATTGGAGGGATTATTTCTTATGGTGCTACTATTTGTTTTTATTTTTCTTTAGGAGCCATTCTTGAGAGTAGTACCTTTTCACTCCGCAAATTGACTTCAATTATTTCTTCTAATATATAGCCAAATTCTTTGTCTCTGAGTTTGAGGACTCCAATTCTATGGAAATAGGTATTCCTTGTAATTCAAGTGTAGCAGTGTCGTCATCGCCTTCATTCTTATCATAATTGTTGTTGTTTCGATTGTCGTTAGGCTTATCGAAATTGTGTACGATTTGAGCATTGTCTACCGGATCAAAATTGGGTTGCTTCTCTTATGAAGTAGTATTAGAAATAGAGAAGATATAAGCAAATTGAAAGTTTTATCATTTACTGTCCCTAAAGGAAAAAAGAGAAAAATCATAAAACGTCATCAATACGAAAGATTTCTTCCCTTCGTTCGAGATAACTACTCTAGGAGAATATGGAGTAGGAGTGGGAGGTTCAAAAGGAAAGGTGAACCCTATTTTTTGAAGACCTCTAATCCTCTTTAATGTTTTCTTCCTTTTCATTTTCTTCTTAGAAGATTTTAACTTCAGTGTCAAAGCTTAGGCAGTTTGCAGGTTTGTAGGAGATTTGCCCCGCGCCACGCTCCATCCGTCTTTATCTTTGTAAGGGTCAACAAGAATAAATTCATCAACCGAAATTACATTGATTGAATTATTTTCAGGCTTTTTCAAATATTCTTTCGGGATGACTATATTCCCTTCTTTGAAGTTGTGTTCCAACCAATCTTTGAAGACATTCCTCGATCTCACATCCGAGCATCCTGTAGTAGGGATAATAATTTGGATGATCTTTCATATCAAATTCTCCTAGCCTCTTGGCTTCAAGTAACTTGAACTCCAGGAATTTCAATAGGCTATGGAATATCTTTTCGATGGCCTCTGTCTTGAATGGGTATTCTTTATTCTTTTGTTCGGCCTTTGATTTCTTTTTCATCTATGATTGGGTTGATTGCTAAAGTTATAGTTGTAAAGATTGTTGTGCTTGTGGCTAATTTACAATCTGTCGTTGTTTTTTTTGTTGGGGTTGCAGCTACATTAGTTGTTTACCCTTTTCTATTGTTGAAGCATTTACTGATTTCTTCTCAAATTTTTTGACTGGTTTTTCTTTCTCTGTCTTTTCCTTCATACTTATCCGTTTGGCTTTCTCCTAGAGGTTGGCAGCTTTACTGAGTAATTTTTCAAATAACTTTATTGTAAATCCTTTAAGCATAAATGACACTAGTCCATGGATGATTTTAAGTAGGATTTCGACTTTGTGTTGCTCCTGGAGTTGTGGTTCACATTTTATAATGAGATTTCTCCAACATAAATTATAATCCACAAGAGTTTCTCCTGGCTTTTGCTTTTCTATTACCAAATCTCCAATTGTTATGTGACATTGAGCTCTGGAAATCATTGAATGAAGAGATTTTCAAGTTCATAAAAAGTTTTAACAGACCCATTGGGAAGCTCTGCATACCAATCGAAGGCAACCCATTAAGGCTATTAACGAACTGGCGGAATAAGAGAGCATCGTTACCTCCCGCATTGCAACAACTTGCTCTAACGTGTGCAATATGCTAATGATGTTGTTGGTCCCGTCAGACATGTTGACGAGAGGTGCAACGAAGCCTTTAAGATATTGAACAAAATCAAATTTCTCTGGATAGGGTCTACCATTTGGAATGATCCGACTCTCACCTGGGCCATTGTTTCTTTTATTTTTTGTTCTACTAGTTGTGTAATTTCTTTTTCTGAAATTTCACTTTGGGCGGAATCCTTTTTCTTTTGAGTAACTTTTTAATTTCTATCGATTCTCTTTTGTCTTCGAGAATACATATTGTATCCGATCGAACAATTTCAACGGCAGGCAACGGGGTTATCAGTGGCGAGCTTTATAGAGCTTCTAACGCATTCATCATTTCTTCAACTTTCTTGTCAAGACGATTGATTTGCTTATCTTGTTGTTGTATAGCATTTTGTAAATCTTTTGTCACATCTTCTTCATTTAATAATGGTACTTCTCACGCTGATGAAGTAGCTCGTGTCTCTACCATATTTATTTCTAAAGATTTCTCATTTGGGCTATTGGGAGAGTTTTCTTTTCTTTCTGCTGATACTTGTCTAATATTAGCTCTCAATTTCTTTAGTCTTTCTTAAATTTTATTTACAGCATGTCTTTCATAAGTCTTTTCTTGAGAGTTGTTTACAGAAGTATTATTTTGTTCTCCCACAACATTGGAGATTTCTTATATAGTTTTACGTTTCCATGCATTCTTTCTGAGTATGGGACAAGACACTTTCGAAGCATATCACATGCTGTGGGTAAAAATGGTCTTCGGCTCTCAAATTTTGCACGAGGTTTTTCATCTTAGCAGATGTCTCTTCTGCCTTCAAACGTTACTTGGTATATGTTGATAAATAAGTTGGACGACATTTTGTTTCAGTCATTGAAATAGTTGAATCTATTATTCTTGGCCAAAGCAGAATTTTGCCAATATCAGAGTTGTTGTAGTCTGTTGACTTTCCAGAGAAGACTTTTCTGATGGGTGAAAGTTTTTAATGCAAGAAGTCTTTTTTTTCATTTATGAGGAAAATGCACATCCCATCTTTTCTAAGAGTCAAAAGATTAACCATCCTTCTTTTTGTGCGAGTCTTTTGAATACAGAATAGACTACTGGGATTGATGGGCATTTTTCTTTTTCTGATTAGAAAGATTGGAACGTGGCAGTAGCAATACATTGGGGATTCTTTTTGTTATATTCGGTTAAAATTTGAAAGAACTTATTTTCTCTTAAGAGAGAAGCATTTCCAAAGGCACTCTCTTCTGATTTAGAAATTTCAGAGTTGTTCATTAATTCATTCCTCCTCTTTTTCTTTAGGCCAGAACAATTTCTATTTCTCCACTGAGTGCAAGTCAGCAGAACAATCTTAGCGCCAGACACGACCTTGAACGCAGGTGGTAGTGTAACATCATCATCTTCTTCAATGTGGATTTTTTTTCCTTTACGATCAACTTCTTCCTCTTTTTCACCAGCAGGACAAATCACAATAGACTTGAGAATTGTTTGCTTTGTAGAAGCTCCTCCAGATAGAGCTGTCTTAAGAGGAGGGAAATCCTTATTAGAATACAAATTAAATTCATTTAAAGGTTTTATGATTTCCGAAACAATTCTTCTTCACAATTTGTGGAGCCACTGAGCATTAGTTCGACTTCATCAAATCCTAACCCAAATTTTATTAATGATTTTTGATAGCATGCAGTCATGTCAATTGGTAGGTCAGAATCTTTAGAGTAAGAAAATATCAACTTTTGGGGATCCATTACAGTGATTCTTGAATTTAGGGAGAAAAGTAAAATGTCAAAGTTTTTTCTGGATTTGTTTTATAAACTGGGAATTTGCTATTTTTTGTTATTTTATTTTGTTGTTGTTGAAATGTAAGATTTTAAATTTTATTTTTCACGAATAACTCTTCAGACCAAAGAGTCAATTCTAAATGGGTAAAAGATAGATTTAAGAAAAAGATAATTCAATCCATTAAAAGATGGGTTAGCTTAAGAAAGAGAACAAATTGATTAACCAGATATGGGAAGAGAAAAGTCCCCAATGGAGTTGTCACTCTCTTGTTGCCCCCGATCGTCGCTGCCGTTGCTGCCAATTCTCCGTGATTTTCTAGTGTCATCATTTTTTAGTATTGTCGATGTCGAGGAGTCACCATTCTGTTTATCTATTACTTTGCCCTAGTCTTAAAATTACTTATTCTCTTAAATTATACAAACGACCTTAAGATATTAAGAAACTTGGAGAAGGAAGGAAAGGGTAAACAAAAAAAAAAGACAAAAGAAAGATATGGAGAAAACTTCTTTGTCTAAATCGTTGTAGTGAGATTTCTAGAGCGTTTGACTCTCGAGAATCTCCTACAAAGAAAACTACATGAAGAATTTTGTAACCAGAGATTTAGGTATGATAACCATTATGAGTTTCTCATTCATCTATAAGAGTAAGCTCCTATAGTTAATTACATCTTAAATAGTTAAAACTGCTTAAGAAAACGGCCGATTAAGGTTAACATTTATTCACGAAGAAGTTTAAGTGTCAAGATCAAGGAGATAAACATCAATGTTTAGTCATAAGGGTAATAGATTTCTAAGAATTCAGTACTATCTTAAAGTTTTTGTTTTATTTTATTTTATTTTATTTTGTTTTGTTGTTTTGTTTTTATGATTCACCGTTCAAGCTTCAAAGTGTCATCCCTACAAAACAAAGTTAACACACTCTAATAACATGTAAAGTAAATCTAAAGCGCAACTTGTCTTGTGTCAACAATCCTGCAAAAAAACATTTGTATAAAATTATATCTTAACTTGTTGATTTAATTGGTTGAATTTTTAATGTTTAGACAACCTAGTCAAAATGTCTATGGCTTCGTCGTCCCGGGGTTTTCAAGGTATTCAGATCTACTCAGTCTGAAAGGTAGTTGAACCAAAATCGAAAGATTCTTGTCAGCAACAATAAATTGATTCGTCCAAGAGATCTTCGTTGATTTTACACTAGGGTTCAAGTTGCATTCGATTATCTTTGTTCATTAGGGTTACATTTAAATTTTAGTGTCTTTTTTAGATTTTAGGGGTTGGAAGAATTTAGGTTATTTACGATTTATTAACCAATTTAGCATTTTATTTTTGTTCTTTTATTTATTTTTATTTGGGATGACCCTATCAAGATCTATGGTTCCGTGATCCTGAGTTATTTGGTTTGCGGTTAGATTAGCCTCAAGTGATTGGAAGATATTTTGTTAGCAACCATGTGTTACCTCATCCAAAATATCTTCTAAAACCAGGTTATATTCAAGTTTAAGTTTTAGTGTCTTTTATGGTGAATTTTAAGTCATTTGAGTCTTAGATTAATTCATGTCGAGTTGCACTAATCTAACATAAAGTTTCAAAAAACTCAAGTTAACCTGAGTTAGTTAGCATTAAGGTATGAGGTGACTTAGGTTCAATTTGGCTTGGACCTAAAGTATAAGGCTACTTATGTTCAGTTTGGATTGAACCTAAGATTTGAGGTTTCTTAGGTTCAATTTAGGTTTAACCTAAGGTTTAAGGTTACTTAGGTTTAATTTAAGTTAAACCTAATGTTTAAAATTACTTAAATTCAATTTAGGTTGAACCTAAGGTTTAGGGTTACTTAAGTTCAATTTAGATTGAACGCAAGGTTTTAGGTTGCTTAGGTACAATTTAGGTTGAACCTAATATTTAAGGTTACTTAGGTTCAATTTGGGTTGAACATAAAGTTTAGGGTTACTTAGGTTCAATTTAGTTTGAACCTAAGGTTTAGGGTGGCTTAGGTTAAATTTAGATTAAAGCCAAGGTTTGAGCTTGCTTAGGTTAAATTTAGGTTGACTCTAAGGTTTATGGTTACTAGGTTCATTTTGTGTTGAACTTAAAATTTAAGGTTATTTGGGCTCAATTTAGGTTGAAACTAAGGTTTGAAGTTAACTTGGGGTTGAGGGTTAAGCTTAAGGATTGGGGTTAAGACTAATTTGGTTTAAGCTTAGTTTGAATTAAGCTCAAGATTGGATTAAACCTAATAAGTCTAGTGTGAATTAGACTTAATTATGGTTTAAAGTTACTTATGCCTAATTTAAGTAAGGCTTAAAAGACTAATTAAGTCTATTGTGGTTTAGACTTACTTAGGGTTTAAGATTACTTAAACCTAAATTAGATAAGTCTTAAGAGATTAATTAAGTCTAATATGGTTTAAACTTAATTAAAACTTATGGTTACTTAAACCTATTTTAAGTAAGGCTTAAGGGTTTAATTAGGTTTAATTAGGGTTAAAACTAATTAAGGTTTAAAGCTTAATTAAGTCAAATTTAGGTAAGGCTTAAGGATTTAATTATGTTTAATTGGGGTTTGCCTAATTAGGGTATAAGTTGATTTAAGCCTGATTTCGGTAAGGCTTAAATGCTTAATTAGGTCTAGTTAGGTTTAAACCTAACTAGGGTTTAATTTAATTAAGACTAATTTAGGTAATGCTTAAAGATTTAATTAGGTCTAATTAGGGTTATACCTAATTAGGGTTTCAATTGTTTTAAGCCTAACTTAGGTAAGGCTTAAAGGTTTAATTAGGTCTAATTAAGGTTAGACCTAATTAGGGTTTGAGGTTGATTAAGCCTAATTTAGATAAGGCTTAAAGGTTTAATTAGTTCTAATTAGGTTTAGACCTAATTAGGGTTTAAGGTTGAATAAGCCTAGTTTAGGTAAGGCTTAAATGTTTAATCAGGTCTAATTAGGGTTACAACTAATTAAGGTTTGAGGTTGATTAAGCCTAATTTAGGTAAGGCTTAAAGGTTTAATTAGGTTGAATTAGTGTTAAACCTAATTAGTATTTAAGAAGTACTTAAGTCTAATTTAAATAAGGCTTAAAGGGTTAGGTTAGGTCTAATGAGGTTAGACCTAATTAGGGTTTAAGATGTACTGAAGCCTAATTAAAGTAGGCTTAAGGTGATAAATTAGGTCTAACTGGGTTTAGACCTAATCAGGGTTTAAGATGTACTTAAGCCTAATTTAAGTAGGGTTTAAGGGGTTAGATTATGTTTAATGAGGTTTAAACCTAATCAGGGTTTAGGGTGTACTTAAGCATAATTTAAGTAAGGCTTAAGGGGTTAGATTAGGTTGAATGGGGTTTAGACCTAATTAGGATTTAGAGTAACCTAGATCTAGGTCTTAGGATTGAACTAGGTTTAATTAGTTGGACTTAACTTCTTACCAAATTCTATGTCCAAATTAGATCAATTTTAAGTCATATGTTTCAAACCAATGTTTTTTTTTGGTTTAAGGTTGTAAATTTTAAATTTACAAATGCTAATTTTAAACCTTTATAAGGATTAGAAAATTGATTTTAGTCATTAGATTAATCTCCAAGGATTTTCTAACTAATGCCAATTTTAATTTCCAATTTGCTGATTTTTTTATAATTAAATTTGAGGATAATTATAAAATTTGATGAAAATTGGTAAATTTCGTTTTGAGGATTTTTCCTAATAATGGAAAAAACAAGGAATGTTCCATAGAGTTGAAGGATTGATCCCTGTAAATTTTGTCATTTTTGGTTTTATAATTACTTTTTAATAAATAAATTACTATAGAGAGTAATTAATTAATTAAATTAAATATAATTTATTAATTTCCAATTTTATTTTTATTATTTTCTTCTTGCTTCGCTGAGTTCAGAGATATTTTTATTTTATTTTTATGATTTTTCTTTACAAAGATATGCTTTTTTTAAATTTTCTAGACTTATTAAAATAAGAAATCCTAATTTCTTAGTAATCCGACGAGATGGCTGGCTCATCCGTAGGATTTGTCGAAAGTGCACTCGATGGGCTTCGATTCACGAACCTTTACACGGGGCGGTAGGTGTTCAGCGTTTAACCCCGTTCGTATGCATGATTTCTTTGCATAGCACTTAAACACATTTTTTGCTTCATATATTTCTCAGGAAAAATGGACTCCAATCCTCTTTCCCTTATTTCTTAGCTTACCACAAAATCCAACTAATTACATGCATCTATGAGCTCATCCTCCATGCTCTTGATATTCTCTTTAATTTATCTTTTAACAATTTTAATATTATTAAGCTTCATAGGCATGATTTTATATAATTAATCTATATGTTAAAAATTTTATTTATCCATTTTAACTATATTAATATTTCATAATCAAACTTAATGATTAACCCAAGTTGGTCATTTATGTTAAGCTGACTGGCTTCTAGTATAACCAAAAACTATAAAAATGAGAGAAAAATTATAACTAAAAATTTTTGATCAAAAAATCACTTATTGGTATTTCGTTCATAACTTTCTCATTTATTATCCATTATTTATGTTCTTATATGTTCTGATAAAGTAACAAAGTTCTCTACAATGTTTAAATGAATGACTGTATCAATTCAACAAATCAAATAGGTAAAACATACAATAATAAAGAGCTATTGCTAAAATTTTGTACATGAGATATTTTTAATAAGAGAACTATACCATATAATATTCCTAAAAGTGAATAATAATTCAAGATAGCTTATCATCATATGCACTTTATAAACATATTCTTTATATTTTTGATAGGACTAGTACTATTATTATTTTTTTCTAACAGATATCACGAGCTATTACAATGCCCTCACTAAAAAAAAATCCTAGCTCGGAAGTGGCAAATGTTAATTAAATAAAAGGGACTGATATTACTATACTATTATTTTGAAAGCTGCTAAACATAAATTTACTTAAAAAAATATAATACTTTTACTTAAATTTACGTAGTGAATATTATTGTGGTTGTTGATTTTGCTATGGGGTATTCATTGCACCTTAGGCATTATTTCATCAAAATTATATTAACATTAGCCAATCCACTCATAAAAAAAACCTTAACAGTGCACATAACCTCTGATTATCAAAGATACGTATCTAAATATTTTATCCTACAAGCTAAGTAACAGTATTATTCTCACAGGCTGAAAGTAAATTCACTGTCTTATAATATAATCTTTCTTTTTAGCAACTAATTATTTTAATTTGCAAATACTCCCTCAAACTTCTTTAGTTTGAACTTCCATCAGCTCAAAACTTGCATTGGTACTAGAAGAATAGCCAGACAGCCTCACTTGATCAACCTTGCTAGCCTCCTCAGATTCAATGACTCCTTCATTTGAAGCTTCATTATTGATCTCTTTTGCTTTTCCCCAAAGAACTAAGTACAGCCCAATGACTATAATTACTGAACCTAAAGCACTGAAATCATAAAACAAGGAAATCAAATAATAATTAAATTGATAAGTTTGAATGTGCAATACTTGAAACCTTGCAGAATGTAAGCAAAATGATATTTTTCTATCGTATTATTTTTTATTTACATGTGAAAATTACCTGCCTACATAAAGCTTCTCATTGAGGATAGCCCAGTCCAATATGGCAACAATAATAAGGAGTATTGGACTGAACATAGATACATAAAGGGGACCCCGCTTCTCTATTGCCCATGTCATCAGCGACACTGCAAATCCAGAACCAACCAATCCCTGCTCATAAAAAATCAACATTTATACATTTTTTCTTTCTGGATGTAATCAAATCTTCCTTTTTGCCACTAATAAATTATCAATCTAATATTTTTCAATTAAATTTATATACTTTGGTTTGTCTGTAGAAACATTGGATAAACAATGTTGCACTTACAATGTATAGAACGGAAGCCAAGCGGATATCACGGCCCAAAGTCCAACTTTTGAAGTTTCTCTCAGCAACAGCACCAACTAGAAAACATTCAATGCTAGCCATAGCACACATTAGTAGAGACGTTGTATAAGGTGCAGAAAATGACCTGCTCATATATGCTTGCATAATGAACCAAGCCGCCCAGGCTGCGCAGCTGCCAACCACTAACACTGCTCCCAAAATTTCTTTGCCTGACGATCCACCACCAACTGATTCTGAGGCTTCTCTGCTTCTGTCCAAAATTTTCTCAGCATATCGCCAATGAAGGTTGGAAGGTGGGACATTAATATGAGCTCCTTCGTAGAAGGTCATTAGCATTGATCCGCCAACACACAACATTGTTCCAACTATCTTTGCCCGTCCAGAGTTGCTTTTTATATTTGCTGTCTCAATTCTGTATAAAGTTATGCATGTTTGTGAGTGAATTTAATCAAATGAGTTAATTGATACATAATAAATTATGACAATTTGTATAAATTTGAATAAGATTTAAGGAATTATTTATGTAATGGAACGATGTCAAGGCTGCTTACCTGAAAGGAATAGCCATGATAAAGGTCATGGCAGGAAGGATGTTGGTGAGAGCGCATGCAATCGTTGAGCTTGTGTGTTTGAGGCCAATGAAGTACAACAGTTGGTTCATTGTAGCCCTACATTCAATTGTTTTATCATGAATCATACAATTTAATTTATTGTGGAGAAAAATAAATCTAAGCATATTAATTTTTTATCATTAAAGCTGCTTGTTGGAAAAAATAAAGCATATTTTTTACCTTAAAATTTACATTTGTTTTGTGTCGATGCTTTGCTCATAATTAAATAAGTTAATTCTTTTCTTAAAAATTAATATTAACTACCTTTTAAATTATAATTTATTCAGTAAGAAAATGAACAAATTAGATATTTGAAGATTAGTTTTATTTGAATATGAAATCTTTCTATAAATGTTTTATATGACACTTTTTAAATTTAGGGTGTGTTTGGGGCAGCTTGTGCTTATTCAGATAAGCTACACAAACACAGCTTTCAAACGGTGAGGCGGTGTTTTCAAAACGCCGCCACATTGGATAAGCTCTGCCATAGTGGATAAGCTGCCTCAAATGAACAATTACTTTCCTTTTAAGAAATGCATATTCTTAGCATAAAGTCCTAAAAATTCAATAATGTTTTTTTATTAATAGCGCTTTATTTGGATTCAGAGTTAATTTTTAACCTTGATAGAAATTTGCAGCTCATATATTATAAAATATAAAATTGTCAGCATCTTATCAAATTTAGTCATGAATAGTTCTAAAGTCATCAATTTTCTTTGGAGAATAATATAAAATAAGACTAATTAATTACTTTTACATTTTTTAATTTATCTCAAAATAAATTCAAATGATTCAAAATCCTTCCTAATTAAATTTTTATAAGATTTGCTTACATAAATTTTTTTAGCAAGAAAAATCATTTTCACTCAGGTGAAATTTGCTTTGTTAGTTTATTATTTATTTAGGAATGTGCCTCATTGTTTGGAAATTGCGTTTGAGCAGTTTATCCAAAAACACAGTTGGTCTTTACATTAAATGCGGAATGCGAGTTGAACTTTGCGGTCCTCATTTTCAGATAAGTGACTTATCTGGATAAGCACAAGCTGCTCCAAACGCATAAGATTTGTCTAAAAAATATTAAACTTAACTTCGAAATAAATAGACTATAAATTTTGAGCGAGTCCTAATATAGTGCTCTAAAATCGAAGCACATTCAATACTTTAAAAACCTATTCTTAAAGTTCCTCCAGTTGTGATCAAATAGTGCTGGGAAGTGTTAATTGCTGGTTAAAAAAGACAGATTACTATTAATACATTTTTTTAATTTTTTAAAGCTGCAAAAAATAAATTAACTTAAATAATATAATATTCTAACAAGGTACGGGTAGAGTGAATATGATTAGGTTGCCACCTTCATTCTGCGCTTTACAATATAGAAATTCATAATAATAATTTTATTTCCCTCAAACACATATTTCATGACACCCTATGCATTTAAAATATAATAATAATTAATCAAACTTCACTTAGCTACCGAGTTAGGTGTCCTTCATGCCCGAAGTGCCTCTCCGGGAAAATAGAAGCGATTTACGTACCCGAAAGTTGAGCTGATAAAAATTTGAAGTAGAATTTGTCCCGTAATTCTCATCCTAGTATTCCTGCAGGCACAGTATTATAATTAAAATCAAACAGATTTAATTAATACAACAGCAATTATATGGAAAGAATAACCTTGAAATAAATGATACAGCTAATATGCTTGCTTTCCAAGCGCTTTTAACTTGCCAGCTTGATGAAGAATGAACACTTGGCAATAAATGAATTGTCTAATGTTTTAAGTTATAGTTATATAATCATTCCAAAATAAATTTAGTGACTTTCAAATTTATTCAAATTTTATGAAAATATTTTGTGTTCTGACTGTAATTTAAGAGAAAATATTTCATCCATCTGTTTACATAACAGTTTTATTGCATCTTAATAACAATTTCTAAATAAAAAAAGAAATAATAATAAAAAAGAAGATTAGAGATTCGAGGGAGAGGTACTAAACTAACTGCAAAAAACAAGAGCTGCCGATTAGTACGCAAGGCAGTTGGAAGGCACGAAGGAGATGGTGAAATTAAGAATCAAGAAAAAGAAAGAAAATGAATAAAGAATTGAGTTCACGGAAGAAATTTGATTAAGATAATATAATATAGTTTAAGTATGAAATATTTGTATACAAAACTGCAAATTAATGGCTATCAACTTTACTGGATTTTGTATATACCTTTCGAGAAAGAAGGTGACGGGAGCGAGGGCGATGGTGGCGATGATCTGACGGTAAGCAATCAGTACGAATGGGCTCATGCCGGATTCCAGAGCGAGCTTTGAGAGAATATTGAGGCCGGCGTAGCCTGCTTGCACGGCCACCATGGCAATAGCCGGCGTGTACTCTTTTACTAGAGCCATCTCACGATTCTCTACTTCTCTCTTCAGTTTACTCTCTTTTTTGAACGAGAGAGAGCGAAAGTTAAGTTAAAGGGATTGGAGGAGGGAGGTATATATAAAAAGATGAGAGACTTAATGTGTAGAGGTGGGGGCTTCTATATATATATATCAATATATTTGTGTGTTTGTGAAAGATGAGGAGAAGAGGATGTGTTGAGGACGAAAGGCAGTATGGCGTACGTGGGTGAGAAGTGATGCCTCTAGTATTTGTATAGGTTAATGACAAGTGAAATCACTAGTCATTAATTTCTTGTGTGCTTAGTCCTAAGAGGGAAAGCGTGAGGGAGAAAGAGAGAAGAGAGAGGGGTATTCGGTATGGTCTAACTTGGTTGGTCTGGGCTTGGTGTTGTCTAACTTGGCTTTACTTTTGCCTGGGCATGTAGGTTTTGGTTTCATTAAATGATTGAATGGAAAATGAAACGGCAGTGGAAGGCTGTTAGGGTTTGCTTTTTTGCGTCTCTCTCTCTCTCTCTCTCTCTCTCTCTCTCTCTGAAATATGCAAAGTGACAAATATCAAGGTGGGCAACCATATAAATGACATGGATGAGACTTTGAATTTATTTAATCGCACATCATATAAACCTTATATGCAGGACCCCAAATGTAAAATTTTTAGTTAGAGACGACGCACACAGCCAACAAGCAAAGCTAAGTTGCATGTTGGCATTGGAGTGTTTAGGAGGAACTCAAGAATAGAGAATAATAACTAGAAATATATATTGTGAAATATTTCTTTCTTTCTCTAAACAAACGATACCCAAGTGCCCGTGCAACTACTCTATGGTTTTAAGTATTGCATATGTGCCGCAATGGCTAGGGTTAGGGCTTTTCTCTCTGGCATCCATGGCGATCTTCGGATGAGCGGGTTCCTTGGCGGCTGATGATCTCTTTTACCCTGTTTCTTTCTCGCGTTTTCGCCTTCGATGGAGAGATCTTAAGCGGATGCGATTAACGGTACTCCAATCCGTCGGTTTTGAAGCATTCGTGTTATTTTCCTCAAGCTTTTCATGAGGCATGGGAACTTGGAGGAGGTAACTATAGTTTTATCAAGAAGCTTGGTCGAAAAAATTGTAAGCCTGCACTTTTTCTTACGGATGAAGAAACAAACATTTTGGTCTCTTCTTGTCGATTTGCTCTGATAGGGAAATTTCTTTACGGTCATCCAAAGCTTGACTTGATACGAAAAGATTTTGATTCACTTAAACTCACTGGACCTTGGAAAATAGGTTCCCCTGATGGTAGGCATATTCTCATTGATTTAACAAATGATGTTGATTATACAAATGTCTTTGCGAGGAAAGTGTTAAAAATCGACAATCGGTTTATGAAGATTCTTAAATGGAGTGTGGATTTTGATCATAAAGCTGAGTCCTCTATTATCCCTGTATGGGTTAAATTCCCTGATTATATGTATCATCTATTCAATCATGAAATACTTTACTCTCTTGCTAAAAGTTTTGGTAAGCCATTAAGGGTGGATAACCCTATAGTGGAATGTACTAAGCCTTCAGATGCATGCTTTTTGGTGGAACGTGATATCACGCAGCCTTACCCTGATGAAGTTTTGATAGGCTCCTCTCATACGGAGTTGCTTGGCAAAAGGTTTTGATGGGCTCTCACCCTCCATATTGTTCCCACTTGTGCTTATGTTTGGGCATCATAACACAATTTGTTATCGTCTACACCCTCATCTTAAACCCCCACTTTTATCCAAACGTAACTCAACTACAGATAAAGCTCCCAGCACTCTATTGCCCTCCATACCACCTCCACAGAATGACCAACATAATCTCGTTTCGGATCAAGTGATGGCCTCACATCTACTTTGAATATAAGCCTTGATAATCCCATGGGGGAGGATACATCTGTCTTAGATTTGCCAACATTGAACCCCACACCAATCTCAGAGGTTGGCATTGTTCATCATAATCCTACTCTAGATCAAACTGATGGTCCAAATTTGAACAGCAATCTTGATAATCCCAATGGGGTGGATGCCCCTATTTTACTTTTACCAATACGAAATCCTGCACCACCCTTTGAAGTTGACAATGATCCCCAACCCAGTTCACCAATTGAGCATTCTTTCTCAGTTGAGGATGATCGAAACATTCAAATTCTGCTTCCTGCCACTGATGTTTCATTTGAGAGCACTCAGGTCATCTCTAGCATTGTTGTACATCATGATCCCCTTCTTTTTATCCCCAACAACTTTACCCCTTTGCCATGATTTAGCCCCCAACAATCATGTCCACTTGTCATCCCAACATCCTTACCCTAACACCCTTGTCCACTTGTCACCCACCCTATCCTGTCCTGTTCCAACACATGACCCCCCTCAGAAGGCCAATCTCCTTACCTCACACGCTCACGCTTATGCCAACTCGGACTCTGACTCCGGAGTTAACATTAATCAGGTTTCGGAGGCCACTTCTGATATGGAAAAAGAATGGATCATTCAAAAATCTAATAGAAAAAAGAAGAAAAAACAAAATATTAGGGTCAACTTGCCCTCTGATGATGAAAGTGTTGACCCAGCTTTATCTGAAAGTGAAATTTTGCCCCCCTCTACTAGGTACACTAGAAGGGCTAGCTGACATCCTGTTTAATATTTTGGTTTGGAACATTAGGGGAGTGCCTGATCCTTCCTCCCTTAAGCGTCTGAAGCACCTTTGCGGGATCCATCGTTTGGAGATTTTTGCTATTCTGGAGCCTTTGGTCTCCACTCATAAGGATAAAATACTCTCTTCTTTTCCTCTCTATTCCCATTTCAGCAATACTAATAACAAAATTTGGCTATTTTGGAAAAAGAATATCCATCTGCAAGTTGTTGAAGATGATACACAGTTTTTTTTAGTGCACTATCATGCTGAGATTTTCAAAGGCTGGATTACTTTTGTTTATGCTAGTTCTCTCGTTTTACGAAAAGTGCCTTCGTGGAATAAATTAATCGCTATTGGCTCTACTTTAGATGATTACTTGGTGTGTAGGTGGTGACTTTAACATGTTTCTGTCTCCTGTTGAAAGGAAAGGTGGCACCCGGCCTAACTCTGCACATATACAAAAATTTTGTGAACTTGTTTCACAGGCAGGTTTGTTTGATATGGGATTTACAGGGAATCCTTTTACTTGGAGGTGTGGTATGCTCTTCTAGAGGCTTGACAGATTTTTTGCTAATTTCAATTTCCTTAACTACTATCATACATCTCGGGTTCAACATTTGAGTCATGCTTCTTCTGACCATAATCCTCTTTTGATTTCTTTAACTTTTCATACAAAACCTGCTTTCACTCTTTTTAAATTTCTAAATATTTGGACCTCACATCCTACCTTTTTGTCATTGATATCTGACCTCTGGAGGCCTGGTAAATGTGATTCTCCATGGTTTGTTCTATGGCGATTACATAAATCTATTCGTTGCGGGTTTAAAAAAATGGAACTTTGAGGTCTTTGGAAATATTCATGATAGAGTACTCAAATCTCAACAACTAGTTAACTCTTTGGAATCTAGAGAAACTATGGGTCCCGATCTAGCTCATGAGCTCTCCCAAGCTCACTTTACTCTCTTAGGCGATATCTCTGCGGAAGAAGATCTATTGAAACAAAAAGCTCATGATTCTTATTTCATTAATGGGGACAGGAACACCAGATACTTTCATGCATCCATTAAACAAAGAATTAATTCAAATTCTATTATAAAAATTATCACTAAGGATGGGAAGGTCATTACAGCAGCTGAGGAAATTGGTTTAAATGCAGTTCATTATTTCTCTAATTTATTTTCACACACTGTACAGGTGTCCCCCGTTAACAGTGACTTTTTTGCTTCTGATCAGCAATATATTGCTTCTCTTAAGCTCTCAGATGTGCCAAACGAAGAGGAAATTTTCCAAGCTTTTAAGGAGATTAATGCAAACAAGGCACCTGGCCCTGATGGATTTTCATCAGATTTCTATATCACTTGCTGGGATATCATTAAAAAGGAAGTTATTTTAGCCATACACAGTTTTTTCCAAGGTGAGGAACCTTGTAAGTATATCTCTGCTGCTTTGCTAGTGCTTATCCCTAAGGGTAAGGATAAATCTCATTGGCATCATTTTAGACCCATCTCTTTAACTTCAACCATCACAAAGGTCATTAGTAAGATCATTGTTGCTAGGCTTCAAACACATTTAAACATTATTATTTCCTCTCGACGAATCCGCTTTTATCGAGGAAGAGAAATTATCGATAATATTTTATTAGCTCAGGAGCTAATTGAGGATCTTGACAGGATTTGTAGAGGTGGTAATCTCATCATTAAATTGGACATAAAAAAGGCTTTTGACACTATTAACTGGACGTTTATACATAATGTTCTCCTTGTTAGAGGCTTTGAACAAAATTTTTGTAGTTTAATTATGAGATGGTTGGCTAACAATTATTACAGTGTTTTAGTCAATGACACTTCATATGGCTTCTTTACAGCTACAAGGGGCATCAAACAAGGTTACCCTCTTTCACCTGTCATATTTATAATTGCTTTTGGTTAAATATCAAGGATGCTGAATCAATTTCAAGCACGACATAGGCACACACATTATCATAACAAAGCTTACACACAGGTTTCTCATTTGGCATATGTTGATGATATTATAGTTTTTTCCAATGCCTCTAAACTTGGTATTCGACAAATATTTAAAGTTTTGGCTGATTTTGAAACTTTGTCTGGTTTATCCTAAGTGCCAGCTTTATTTTAGCAATTACTTAACCCGCTGTAAAAAACATTGGGCCTCCTCTCTTACTGGCTTTAAAGTTGCTTCTTTGCCTCTTAAGTATCTAGGGGTCAACCTTATAAGAGGTAGATGCAAGCAAATTCAAATGGATGAAATTATCCCAAAAATTCAATGTAAAATCAATGATTGGAAGAATAAATTTCTTTCCAATGGTGGTAGGCTGACTCTTATTTCCAGTGTGCTACAAAGTATACCGTTATATGCACTCCAGGTCTTTAATGCCAAAAAAAGTTCACTGAAATTCATTGAGAACCTTTTCAATCGTTTTTTTATGGGAGGGGTGGTGCCAAGAAACATTGTTGCTCCTGGAGGAAGCTGTGTAAACCCAAGACTTCTGGTGGGCTTGGTCTCAAAGCCCTTCCTCACATTGTGGAGATTAATATGAGCAAACTATGGTATAAATTCAGGCTTGGAGAATCTCTTTGGGCTAATTTCATGCACTCTAAATACTGTTCACATTCTCATCCTTCTACTGTCACTTGCAAAGTTGGAGATTCTCGTATTTGGAAAGCTATGATTAAGGCAAGGGAGTAGACTAGCAATTTCATATTTTGGGAATTATGGGATGGCAAAGTGTCGTTTTGGCATGATTGCTGGGGTTTGCCCCAAGCAACTTATAATTCCCAAACCCCAACTAATGACTTGACCCTTGTCTTTGATTGTTGGCTGAATGATAAGTGGGATATCATAAAGTTGAGGGATTTAGTTGGTAATGATGCTGCAATGTTTATTAACTAAATTCCTATTGAAACCACTAAAAAAGATTGGCCTCATTGGAAGAAGGCCAACCACATTTCTGCTAGTAAGTTTCTTTATGAGGCTAGGAATGTTTTTTCTAACTGGCAGTGGAGTGCATATAACTGGAATGCTTCGTTTACACCTTCGATGGCTTTCTTTAACTGGCGGTTTTTCTCTTCTCTACTTCCTTTGGATGATATTTTGAAATTGAAGGGCTTAAGATTGGCTTCTATCTGCCTTCTTTGTAAACAGGCTGAAGAATCCTCCTCTCACATTTTTTTTTCAATTGTTCTTATGCTAGTGACATATGGAATGTTTTGGTACTTTTTTTTGCATCAGCTGGCCCAGTAGTTGTTGTATTAAGGACTATCTCTGTGCTTGGAGAGAACTCTCCCATGCTGGAAATTTTTTTTCATGCTTCCCAATGGTGGTCCTTTGGTTTTTGTGGAATGCCAGAAACGCGTTTAAACATTCTGAGGAGCATCCCACTTCTCTTATAACTATTTCTCACATTAAAGCTTACTATCATAGGGCTGCAAAATTTGCACCTCCCCCCCCACAATTTATAAGAAGGCCAATTCTGGTTAGATGGCAGCCACCTGAATGCGGGTGGATCAAAATTAACATTGATGGTTGTTGGAATGCGGATTTTTCTGGGGCAGGGGGTTTATTCAGGGATCACAAGGGTAAAATGTTGTATTTTTTACCTCTCCTGTGGTGGCTGATACCCCTTTGCATGCTGAAATCTGGGCACTCTTACTTGCATTAAAGAATGCCATCTGTTTTCATTTTCATGATTTAAATGTGGAAACTGATTCCCTGTTGCTTGTTAAGATGTTTTACAGAAAAATTAGCATACCTTGGAACCTTATTTATCTATTCAGAAGGATTTGGGCTATTATCAATGACTATTCCTTACAGTTTATTGTATCCTTCATATACAAGGAGAGCAATGAGCCGGCTGATTGGTTAGCAAAGCATGCCTCAGATAGACCTTTGGTGGGCTCATTTCCACATATGCAGCTGGCTATACTCTTACATGGTGATACTATGACATTACCATATATTAGATAAACTTAGTCCTAGATCGCTGGACTGCATGAATTATTTTGTTTTTCTCATTTCCCGCTCAATGGAACTACTGTTGCTATGGCTTTTTTTGGTTATTTTTTCTATCTATTATTTCTCATTCACTGATCTAATGAGGGGATGGATGGTTTAAATATCTTTGCGTTAAGCTTTTTGGGATTTGATGTTCTGAGTTTGCAGGGAAGGCATGTCCGATCTAATTTTGGTTGGATGGAGGCTGAATTGTTTTTTCTTGCGAGCTTGGCACATAGTTTCTGGGCATGGATGCTTCGGTTGATGACTTCTTTTCGTCATGAAGAATGTTATGTTTGGAGCAGCTTTGGGCTTGGCTGTAGTAGCTTCGTCCAGACTAGAGGATGGCACATGGATCAAGCTCAACAATGTCATTTTGGATGATTGTCTTTTTGCTTAACAGTGGAAGGCTCGGTTTTGAAAGCTCGACTTTACCTCTCATATTTACTTTTTTCTTGCTAATTCTCCTATCTGATCGTATGCTACATTTACTTGGGTACCTTTTTCTTTGTACTTTTTGGAGATTTTTTGTGTGTGTTGTATCGTGAGAGGTTGAACCCCCTAGGGGTGAGTGGGTCTTGTATTTTCCTATTTTCTTTTAGCTGGGGTCGGCCTCCCCACCCCCCCCCCCCAAAAAAAAAAAGTATTGCAAATAAGGTTGTTAGGCTTTGTTCAGCTTTAACTAGACTTTCCATAAGTTTTGATTTCAATCAATAAGTGTAGAAACAAATATTTTTTTGGCAGCATCATGATGTGATCAAGTTCTTTTAACTTTACTTAGTCATGACTAAGTATACAGGCCAGTCCTTTGGGTTAATAATTTTGAGTCAGGTTAATGCCCATAACAACGTTGGCTGCATGATTTTAGTGAATTAACATTGGATGAATGATCAATCTGATGCTAATATGGAGATATTCTGTTTCTAAACTTAATTTGCATTGAATTTAAGTCATCATTGTGGTTCACAAAAAACAGCCGTCGCTAATGTAATTAGCATTGAAATGGTTTGACATAAACAACTTGCATTGAATTTAGCATTGTAAGTGTTGATGTTAACGAATTCATCACAGTCTACTCCTACACAATATTTAACATCATAATTTGCATCAAAATGTTGCAAACACAACTATGGGTGCTTATTGGGGTTGACTTAGTCTACCAGAGACGTTATATTAGTGTAAGAATGTATGAAATAATATCAAAAATAAATCTAGTAATTAGCGTCAGAAATCCCGACACAGTCTGACATAATTTAAAAAATAAATAAATAAAGGAGAGGTTAAATTTTCACTACTCACACAAAACCAATCCATATCATAAATAAGTACCATCACAATTGAGAACTATATCACTAACTAGTAAAAACATTGAAGATAAATATAATTTAAAAAATATGAATCTAAGTACATGAATGACTACATCTACACACATAATAAAAGTTGACATCATCAAAAATAAAAATAGGTCTGCTTGCCTTGAATCTCTTCAAATCTCTTCAATAGGCATGCTAAAGTCTCCGCAACTCTTAGCTGGACTTCACACATCTGATCACATATCGGACAGATCTCTTCATTCATAACAGAGGCCCTCCTAGCAAGCTCCTCATGCTCTAACTGTAACTAGCTCGCATTATAAGAGAAGTATAAAATGGCATCTGAAATTTGTGTCTGGATTATTTTACGCACTTATTTGCAACAGATTTTGTGACTACTATGTGGCATAAAATAATTGACTTTATATGTGGCGGAATTTGCATCAGATTAGCCTCCGAATATTCGACGCAAAAAGACTTTTTCATGGCGGCGAAATTTACATCAGTGTTGCAGCAGTTGTTGAATCTGTCAGATAAAACAACACAAAAGGTTTACCTAAAATAGTAAAAAAAAATCGATGCAATGTAGACAAAAAATCCAATGCAAGAGACCTAAAATGCCTATCCTGCGCACTCCATTTCATTTTCTTTTTGGCATGCCCGAAACCCTCATTTCTTCTCTCCTCCCTCTTGTCGTCGCCGATCGCCGTACATCCTATATACATAACATTTAATGATATGTATGCAAATCTCTTCATGTATTGAAGTTTAGGCATTAGCTGTGTGTGTGTGTGTGTGTGTGTGTGTGTGTGTAAAAATAAAAGTATTGAGTGTTAGCTATGTATATACATAAGTTTAGGTGTTAAATGAGGAAGTTATTAGTAGAATTCAAGTTGGTTGCTTGAAGTAATGGAGTAATGCAATGGGTCTATTGTTCAAGTGATGCTTATATAGATGTGAATGTTGTTAGTAGAATTCAAGTTTGTTAGTTGAAGTAGTGGAGTAATGCATCAGTTTTTTTTGTTTAAAGTGACGGTAAAAATATGGGGATGTTATTTGTATAATTCAATATGATTAGTTGAAGTGGAGGAATGCATCGGGTTTATTTTTCAATGTGATGGTGATATAGATGGGGATGATATAATTTGTAGAATTCACATTGAATGGTTGAAGTAGAGAAATGCATCGGATTATTGTTCAAAGTAATGGGATATAGATGAGGATTTTATTAGTAAAATTCAAGTGCGTTGGTTGGAGTGGAGGATTGCTTCGGGTCTATTGTGTGATATAGAAGTACCACTTATAGATTTGATAGGGTTGTCGTAGATTGAGTGGAGGACAAGGTTAGATAAAGATGTCATATACATGATTTGACCGCACTAAATGTTGACCAATTGATGAGCTTTGGGAGATCCTAAGATCTACTTAACCAAGTAATTTAAACTTCAAATATTGATCAGTGTTGACTAATTTTTATTTTTGATGATAGTTGTGCTAATCTATAAAGCTATATCTATGCTGCAAATGAATATTCATAATTTAAGAGCTTGGATGTATAACAGATTATATCCAAGATGAAAAGAATCCACTGATGAGTTCTTCAATATTGTTGATGAATTCGTGTATGATGCATCACAAATGCCCATTTGTCATTCAGAGTGTATGTTCTAGTGTCCTTGTGCGAAGCACAAAAATCAAGCATATCTGTGATCCAATGAAATTAATTTAGATATTTATTACAAGGAATTCAAATCAAATTATTGGTACTAGACTGCACATTGTGAGCAAGAACTAGATTTTTAATACAAACAAAGAGGTGTCTCAACAAGTTATGGCCCTCCAGCAGAGGAATATGATCCTGAGACATACAAAAACATTGTTCATGATGCTCACATAGTACATTTTGTTGAGAGCGTTCCCTATGAATATGAAACACCATACAACAAATTGCAATAGTTCTATGACTTACTAAACAATACACCACAACTGTACCACTTATTTTTTTAGGTTATGTGTTGTATTTTGAAAAGGGGTCGCCTATAGAAATTGTCGGCGAATTTTTAGATTTTAAATTTAATATATATATATATATATATATATATAATTTGAAAAGTAACATTTGGTTTTTTGAAAATAATTTTAAGTTTGAAAATTTTAAGATATGAAATCAAATCGATCTCACATCCCAAATAGTTTATAAAAATGAGCACCACATCACAAACCGTGTATTTATCCCGAAGAATAGACACACTGCTTGACGATGGGACTCGATTAAATAAACTAGAGGATTTGTGACACCCGTTTGGTCTGCGAACCAATTTTATAAGCCGACAAATTGCCCTGCTTAATATAAAGGAATTAAGCAGGGTTTATATTACCTGGGTTCTTAAAGTTCCCTATAAGGGAAAGCCCTTATAGTTAATTACATCTTAAATGACAGGAATCACTTAAGAAAACTTTCGATAATGATCAGTGGTTTTGCTCTCAATAATTTCAAAGTTTAAGGTTTCAAACAAATGGATTCTAGAAATTTCAATTGGGAATGGATCAAATTTAGAACAGTTATTTTAAGAGTCCAAAGGAAGAGAAATAGGAGAAGCTGAGGATCCAAGAAGAATCTTGGCAACTTTCCAAACTATCCTATTGTTTGGATTCAATTTGAGAGTTTATTTAATGTTTCATCCTGCCAATTTTAATTAATTAGGACTTATATTTGTATGACATGATCATACAAATAGCCTGGAAGATGTGAGGGTTTGTGTCGTACCAAACGACTACCTCGGAGTCCTAAGAACGGTTAGGGCTTAATTTGCATAACATGATTATACAAATGCCTAACAAAAAGTTGAGGATTTATGTTTCACTAGGCAAACTACCTCAAAATCCTATGGCTTGTTATTTAATTCTAAGAAAGGTTTTGCTGGAGTAGACTCAGGTTTTGTTGACAAAGATAGCCATGCTGCCTGCTGTGCTCCAAGCTCCTTGTTGTTGCAGAGGTTTAGTTGTAGAAGGTGAAAATTAGGAGATAAGAGAAGTATTTTGGTTTAGAAAAGTTTTAAAATCCAAATGTCTTTAATGTTTTATTAGAGGAATCTTAAAGTTGATTATAACAACACCGGTTAAGATCCCACAGTTCCATCATTTTCGGCACCGTTATTTTTATCGGATTCACTTAGTCCAGATGAATTTGCTAAACTCAACTGAATGAGTTCCACACTTTCATCTAGACCGTGGGAAATCCCGTTAGCAACACGTATGTTACATCATCCGAGGTATTCTCGATCATCCAACAAGACGTTTTAATTTAGTTATAGTTATAGTTTTGTGTTCTGTTTGTGATTAAATTTTGAGTTATTTTATATTTTGAAATGTTGTGGCGGTGAGTTTTATCTTGTTGTGATTTTTAATTTTGTTTTGGGTTTCAGTTTTGTGGCTATCTTAAAGGTTTCAGTTTTCATGCAACGATCTTGTTTAAAATGCAAGAAAGGTAAAGCGCAGTACATGTAAGTAACTTGCAATAACATAAAAGCGTACCTGGAGGGTCTTCCCGTCATTCCAAGCTACAATTAAAGCACATGTTAAAGCATTTATATATATTTGCAAGAAAACACCTAGGTAAAGCTAAGGGAAGGTTTTTGTTTTCTACCAAAGTTCTAATCCTATTGCTAGTCAATCCTACGACGTTTAGGTTCTTTTATGTTTTGTTAAGGATGATTTTCTTCATCAAAGGACAATCAAGTTTAGTTGTTCATCTAAAAAATCTCATCATATTGAGAAAGTGCTTAGGACGAATCTTAAATATCTTTTCAATATTTCTGAGATTATTTCGAGTCTAAATGAATTTTTATTGTAGAGATGAATCAATCATCCGAAAATTTTAGTCGAGTTTTAACTCTTGCTCTCGTGAATTTAGGACATTTGATTATCCTATAAGTAAAGTGACATTTCACTTGATACTTTACTTAAGAGTTATAATAATGAAAACCTTTAGGGGCAAATCGGTTTGTTAAAGAATTTAATGATTTAAAACTGGAATTGGTGATTTAAAGTGATTTAATTTAGTTATGAAATTTTAATAATTTAAGTTTGGAATAGTGTTCAAGTTGTATTAATTTTAATTAAATCTTTATATTTTTAATGATTTCAATGTGTTAGAGTAATTTGGGTTGAAAGAGGTATTTAGATTATTCAATTTAAATTTTAATGACTTAATTTTAATTTAATTGAAATATTTACGTTAATTCTTAATTGGTTTGATTTTTTATGTTTTTTTATTATGAATTGTCTTAAGGTTGATTTTCTTTAATGTTTCAAATTTGTTTTAGATTTATTTTTTAAGTGATTTCAAATTAATTTTAATATTTTAAATTTATTCCAATTTGATTATCAAGTTATTCAATGTTTTAAAATTTTAATTTAATTAAGGTTTATTTTCCTTTTAATTATTTAATTATTAATTTCAATTATCAATTTAAATTTAATTAGAAGTTAAATATTATTAAAGTGATTCATTTAGGGATTAAATTAAAGAATTGATATCTTCTTAAATCAAATCCCTAATCTTAATAATCCAAATTTTAACCTATTCTTCCAAAATTCAGATTGTTTAATTAATTAAAATTTACTTTAAATATTTTCAAGATGATTAATGGGTTTCTACCCCTTAATTCCCTAGGTTTCAATCATCTAATGAAAATTTTAAAATCAGATATTTTACCCTCCCCTTGATTAAACCTAAATATTAATTAGGGTTAAAATTCTTTAATTACCTTTATGTCTTTTTAAGCATGTTCATTTCATAACTCATCAAATTAAGCTCAAATGAACTTAAAATTTTTATGTCACTTCACTCACATGTCAATTAAAACATTAGAGGAGAAAATGTAATTTTTCTGAATTTAATTTAATTTATATATTTATTTTTATGAAAAATATGAGTTTTCAATAAAAATTCAACAACATGACCAAGGTAAGGTTGCTTTCCTTAGAAAAATTATGAGATATTTCTACTAACTAGTGGACCATTTGGACCAATTTTGGTGATTTTTGGAATTATATTTTATTTATTATAATTATTATGAGTTTTGGAGTGTTAATTAATTATAAAATAAAATTAAAGTTGAAAAATGGATTTTATATTTTTCCTAAATCTCTCTAACCTCAAGGAATTCAGAGAAGCAAATTTTATAATTTTATGATTTTTCTTTGATTTATTAGAATTAATTTAGTGAAAAAGTTGAAAAATCTATTTTTTAATATTAAAGATTGTCTTAAGGTTTTAAAATTCAATATCTTTACTTTGAGGCTTAGGAAAAATATTTGGTTTATTCTTAAGTGATTAGGAGGTGAAATATGACATTTTAATGATTTGTAATATTTTTGTGATTTTTATTTTTTTTAATTATTAAAATATTAAAGTAAGGTGGAAAATAAATAATTTTAATTTACTTAGACTCCTCTGATATCAGAGAGCCCACAAAACCAATTTGGTGAATTTTTTAGATGTATTTTTAGAGTTATGAATTTTTAAAATTTAATTTTACTCATATGACCTAATTAATCCATTTAGTGGGGTTAAACATTTCCAATTGATTCCAAATTTTTATGTGAGGTCCCTCTAATCCTAAAGATCAGTGAAGAATTTTTTTAAGCTCTTTTGATGTGTGGTTAACCCTAATTAATTAAAGTTTAGTTTTGAGTATATAGGCCAATTAGGGTTATTCTTAATGAATTAACTCAAACCATAATTATCCTAGGGACCACTGGTCCTAAGAAACTTCCCCAAATTTTCCTAGAATTTTCTAGGTAATATGCTAATTAATGGAATTAAAATACCAAAAATAGTGGCATAAACTTGAAAAATACCTAACTTGCCATAGAGATAACCTCTGACCTTGAAAAATTCAACGAATGTTTCCAAGATCAGAGGCTTCAAAAGCCCTATGGTCTCATGTCATGGTGAATTGTCTATGCAAATGGAGAATTAAAATACTGAAATGAGTAAATAATTAATTAAAAATAAAATACTCATCAAATTAACTCAATTCTTTTTCCACATTATTCTTCTCTGTTCACTGAGTAAGAGGGTATTTTTGTTTTATTTTTAGGATTTTTCTATGGAAAGATATGGATTTTTGAAGTTCTAGGTATTTAAATAAATCAAAAATACCCCTAATTATCTACTTATCCATTCGGCGCCGACTCATCCTCGACAGCTCCGAAAGCCCATGCGTCGCCTCCCTATTCGACACCGCCATCCAACTCAGGGCTCCGGGGGCCCGCAGTTCATGTCCCGTTCACTTGTCCGACGCGATCTGCACCGTCCATTCGATACACCCTCGATCCAACGGTGGCCGATCATCGTCTCCGTCTGGTGTGTCCCGAGAGCCGTCCACACTCAAACCCTAAGATCTCTCTCGTTTCTCAATGGATTTTCATGTTCTTATGCTCTATGGATTCGTCTTGAGGAGACAAACACATCCATAAGGTTTACATGCAATGAAATTAACTCAAACGAAATGGAGAATCGCTGGAAGCTCAGGTTAAAGAGAAGTCTCCATACCTTAGTTCAGGAGGTGAGGCCTCAACTGAATGTGCTCGGCACATTCATTGGAGTTGGAGGAGCATAGGGATGAAGCCTCTGGCCCTGTCGAATTGTCTAGTTGCAACTTCCACCAAGCTCGATTTCAGACTTTGGAGGCTAGAGCAATTGGGTGGCCTGGAGAGGGGGCTTTCACTGAGGAACTCCTTATCTTGGTCCTGTGTAGGTGTGGGTGAGTTTAATTTGATTTTGGTGGAGGTTTGGGAGATTTCCTGTTCTAGCCTGAGAATTGAGCTCCAAAATTGAGCTCAATCAATGGGATTTATGGCAGGAGAACAGTGGGGATGTATTGCTCTTGGCTAGGGGAAGCTCTGTGAGGAGTTTGAAGGGATTCTATGAAGGTTGATTTCAGCCAACCTTTTGGCCGAGAGGGGCTGGCTTGTTTAAATAGCCATGGCTAGGGCCTCCCAGGGGGTTTGATGGCTTGAATTAACTGCTCTGGTTAAGAGAAGAACAACTGCAGTGGCCATTGGGCATGGGACAACTCAGCTAGTTGAAATTGAATTTTTGAATCCATTTAGACCTCTCGGCCATGGTGTTTTCTGGCGACCTGGTGGATGGCCGGCCTGGTTTAGGTCACCATCTTGATCAGGAGGGTCAGGGCTTGAAGTTTGCGGGTTCAATTGGCCAATGCCAAGTGTAAAGAGGTTTGATTTAAGTGGTAAGGGGGAAGGGTCATTTTGGGTTCAAATGGATCAAGTCATGGCTTAGGGCTTGGTGCACCATCCAAAGCTCTAATTTTGGGCTGAGGGAGGTCAGGTGAGTCAGCTTATGAAGAGTGGTGAAGTCCCCATCAAGATTATTTGGATTATTTTTAGGTTAAGGTGAATCATGGGTAGGGCTAATGACTTTTAGGGAGTGCATAAAGGATCTCCTCCTTTTGCCATTTAAGGAGTGATGACAATTCTATGGCTCCTCATGGCTTACATATGGCTTATGCATGGCTCCATGGCTCCATCTGGCTTGGGGCCAAGCTTAGTCAATTTCATGGAAATGGGTTTTAAGGATTTTAGATATTTAGGGGTAATTTGGCACATGACTTAGTTTAGAAAAGTTTAATGATGAATTTGAAACTTAGGGAGTGATTTAAATCAAAGAGATGATGAGGTGAAAGTGTCATGTAGGCTTTGGATTGACTTTGGGCCTTTTGGATTTGGTGAAAATGGGCTTTTAGAATGGTTTAAGAAAGTGGGCCTTTAGGTTTGAAAACAAATTGGTGGATGGAAATTTTGTGAAGGATTGGGCCAAACAAATTTTAGGTTTAGTTTAGGGATGTTTCATGAGTGATTTGAAACAAATTTGAGGTGATTTGGAGTTGAATTGGGTTTGATTTGGGATTTTTTGGTAAAGAGGCTAAAGTGGGTCAAATTGGGCTAACTTGGGCTAAGGTTGGGCTAATGTTAGATTTGATGTAAAATTAATATTTATAAATGTTTATGAGAGTGTTACAAAGAGTTTTCAACTTTGGTTGGGCTTTGATTTTGGGATTTGGGCCCATTTGGGTTCATGGTGAGTTTAGGCTAAAATTGGGGATTTTGGTTTTGGGTTAGGTTTGTGTTCAAATTTGGGGCAAATGTTTTAGTGTTTAGTTTTTGGGGATGTTAGGAAGGTTTAGGAAAAGATTTGGGGTTAATTGGAGTTGAGTTGGTTTAGTTTCGGCTAAGTTTAGGTCATGGGCCAAAATTGGGCTTTAAGCTTCAAATTGGAATTGGATCCAAATGTTAATCAAATTGGGCTTGGATTTGGTCTAAATTGATATTGGGGATATTTAATTGAAGTTAGAATTGAATTGGATCAAAATTGAGGTCAATTGGGTTGATTTGGTTTGACATTGGGTCCACTTAGGTTAAAAATGGGCCAAATTGGGGGTTTTGGAAAAAGTGAGCTAAATTGAACCAATTAGCCTATTGTGTAGTTGAGAAAAATGAAATTAGGAATATTTGGGATTTTCTGGAATTTTTTGGGAATTTTCTAAATTTTTGGAATTTTTGGGTTAAAAGGGTATTTTGGATATTTAGAGGGTATTGGGGGGGTATTTTTGGAAATTTTAGTAAATTTGTCTAAGGATGATCAATTTGAATGGTGGGAAATTTTTATGATTGGTTTTGAGGAATTTTGGGTAATTTAGGTAATTTTACAAATTTTGGGTAGCTTCAAGGACATTTGGTAGGTTTGGTGGGAGTAAGGCCCCGGGGGTCAAAATTGAAATTTCGAAAAAATGAAGATTGATCATGTTTGAGTAGAATGGAATCACTTTGGTTGAGCCATGAAACCATATGAAGCCCATAAGAGCCATGAGAGGACTCATTTGAGGCATTCACTATGTTGTTTCTAACCCTCTTAGCCAAGGGCCTAGGGGTTAAGGTCCATCCATATGAATTACCTACATAAGTCAGGAAGCCAAGCTAGGTATGAATGGTTTTAGGATTTGGAATGTGTGTGAAAGTTTAATGTGTGTGCAAATCAACCCTCACCAGACTAGGCCACCCAGGGTAGTCCTAAGGCCAAAGAGTCCTATAGGGAACTCATCATTTAAACCTCCACATTTGATCTTAACCCTCCAAGTGGCTTAGGGGTTTATAATCAGGCATGTGGGGTTTAAAGGGAGTTAAGAGGTGTTTGAATTTCTAAGTGGTGGGTTCCATTTCTAGTCCTCTAGCATAGTCAAAGGGAAAGCTAAGGCTAGATCCTAAGTACTAAGGAGGGAGAAGACCTCATCAAAAATGAGGTCAATAACAACCTTTATGGATTGGTTGCAATACATATAAGAAGTCATGAATGGCTATGAGATTATTGAGCATCAAATCTTATTTTAACATGCCTAAGAAGATTCAATCAAGTAGCTACATTGTTGAAAGAGACGAACCCTATAGGTAATTTAGTTCCAAATGACCTATATAGAGCAAAAAAGTTAGTTTTAAAGTTAAGGTTACAATATGAGAAAACTGATTGATGTGTTAATAATTGCATGATATGTTACAAGGTTGTTGCAGTCAAGAGGACTTACCAATTTTATGGTGTTAATGGATTCAAAGAAAGGGGGCGAAAGAAAAAAAATTATAAAAATATTTCATTGAAGAGTCTCTTTTATTTTCCACTCATGCCCCAGCTTCAGACATACAGCTCCTCATATGACCTGGAACGGTACTAGATCCGTTGATGCCATCTTAATGAATCATCCATCACATAGTGAGGCATGGATACATTTTGATCGTATTTATCCAGATTTTGTAGCTGAAGCATGCAATGTTAGACTTAGCTTATGTGCAGATGGCTATACCCCATACTGTAATGACAAAACCTCAAATTCATGTTGACTAGTAATCATTACGCCGTACAATTTGCTCCCAAATTTGTGCATGATTGTTGCATTCATATTTTTGAGATTGATCATAGGTCCATATAGCCTAAAGGAAAAAATTTTGGTCTACTTACAACCTTTAATTGAAGAGCTTTAAATGTTATAGGTGAAGGGTGTGCTCACTTATGACATAACTACAAATCATAATTTTTAACCAAGAGTGACTCTTATGTGGACATTATTGATTTCCTGGCCTATGATATAATAATTGATTGTAGCATAACCGGAAAATTACCTTTTCCTTACTGTAAGGATATGTATAAGACATTTTCTCTGAAACCTGGAAGGAAAAATAGTTGGTTCGACTGCCACAAAATATTTTTAGGTAGCGATCACCCATTTCGAAGGAACCAAAAATTCCTTATTCAAAATAGGGTTGAAAGATTAAGTCTACCCCCTAGATAACTGAAGTCAAAATATTGTAAATAATCAGTGAAGTACCAATAGTCACCAAGAGACCATTTTTAGCTTGAACTAGCCTTCCTAATTTATATGTCCTAATGCATGCTAAATGTTCTTTATATTTTACACATGCTTGTGAATGAAATTGCACTTTAAAGAAATTTATTTTTGTTTATTTCTTACAGGTATAATAGGAAGAACACATGTGGAGTTGAAATTGAGCAAAATGGAGGCGAAATGGAGCACTTGGATACCAAGAGAGTGGTGCCTACCCGCCAGACTTTGGGCACCAAGTCGCTCCATCCAAGCGCCTTTGTGCCAACCTACTGGGTGTCTGATCAACCTAAAAATATACAAATTTATATGTTATATTTTATAATGATATTGCACTTTAAAAGTATTTTTTCTTGTGTTTTTAGTTGTAGGTACATCAAATTGAAGAATTTGGAGTGATTGAAGAAAAAAAAAATAAAAATGGACCAAAATGGAGCATACCAGAGCAAAACGGGTCGAATTGGAGAATATCAGAGCAAAACGGATCAAACTGGACACTTTTGTACCTTTGTCTGGCATCTAGGCGCCACCAATTGGGGCATAGGTACCAGGCAATGGTGCCTATGGGCCAGAAATTAGCGCATAGCAACCAATTACGGTTTTTGGCATAACTTTTAGAAGAAATGTCAGATTTGGACGATTTTCAAAACATTGCGAAGTGTGTCTCTTGGGGAATTCATTGGGAATGATAAAATAAATCTTCTAGAAGATTTTGAGTCAGTTAGAAGGAGTTATTATGGAATATATGTGTCTCTTGGAGTGAAAATGCACTTAAGGCACCCTTTGGAAGATTGATTGAATGTGGACTCTTTTTGAAGAGACACTTAAGCATCTCGTGGGAAATTATAATTAAGGCTTGGAAACTCTTGAAGAAGAAGATTTATAGAAAGGAGAAGAAGATTAGAAGAGGAGAAGAAGGCGTGGAGAAAAAGAAGATCACTTGGGTGTGAGCCCCAAGTGGGGCGACAAGGTGAGAGAGAAAGAGAGAGTGCGAGAATTTCATCTTATTTTTTTCACTATGTTCTTAGAGATGATTGTAAAGAGATTTCTTTTGCCATAAAAGGAGAGTTTGGTTTCCATCAATATAAGCATTTTCATTTTAATTTTATTTTAATCTAGTACTTTGTCTGTGTGGTTTCAAAGTGTTGTTCAATAAAAATTTGTTGTTGTTTCTCCATGTGTAGTGAGTAGTTTTCTTTACACTTTCCTCTTTCAATGAATTAGTTTGAATGTGTAGGATATATAATTGAGTAGAGTTAGAATATATTGTGGCGATTTTACTTTGTTCTTCATTTACATGTAAACTTGATCAACTTACATGTTAAAATCTGTTGTGAGAACATGTGAGAACCAATGCGGTATTGTCTCAGTTAACTATTGGTAAAAATCACATGAGATAACATGGGTGAGAATGTAGTCCATATGGTTGACTAAAAATAAATAGGGAGATATGCATGTTTAAGAGGTGTATAATTAGAGGACTTTAGGGTGACAGACTAAAACCCCTAATTTATTTTGATGTGAAAAGCTTTGTTATGAGATGTTAGCTCTCATGTGAAGGGAGAAGAGGGAACTCTAGAGTGAGAGCTAGTATCTTCCCTGCCTAACCCATCTACAAGATTTGAAATCATCAAATTAACCTATGTTTTTTATAGAACCATGTAAGGGTAAATAATATAATTGCTCCTATTTGTCACAATTTCTCTCACTACTTATTTTATTTTTGCACATGTCACTAATTTCATTGCATGAGGAAGAGTACTTTTAATATATTAAATCCCACTTTCTGATTTTCACTAAGTATTTTAGTTTAAAAGTAGTATTGTGATAATTGTAGGATTTAATTAAAACCAAACTTTTATAGACTTTCTAAGCTAGAGCGTGTTATTACAGACTATACCTCTCTTGAAAGCCGCCATGATTAACCGTGATCTACGTGGGATCGATATTCAGGGCTTAATCAAAAAGCTCTATAATACTTGATAACGATACATATATTTGCGTAAAATCCCTACTATTTAAAAACATAATTTAAATCTTACTTTGCTTTGGAATCAAGTTTTTGGCACTGTTGTAAAGGAAGAAATTTAAACAAGAAAATTCAAGGATTATACTCTTGTATAATGTAATCGGATATCAAGTTTTTGGCGCCAATGCCGGGGATCGCAATGGTTGATCTTGACTTTTAGGAGGATTTTATTTGAAGTATTTAGCCTTAGAGTTGAAAAATTGTAGTGTAGTAAAAATTGTCTTGTGTGAAAAGTGTTTTATGTATGAAAAAGTGTTGTAAAGAAATTGTTTGTGTGAAAAACAAAGTGTTTGTGAAAATGTTTTGTTGTGTTGAAAATATTTTTTGTTTAATTATTAATATATTATATGTTATGTTATTTATGCAACTAAAGGATCTGTAGGACATGTACATTATGATCCTAAGTTACAAAAAAGAAAAAAAAATAAAAAAACCGACAGGACTTGAAAAATTAGAAATAGAAATGGAAAATATTCAAAATAATAACTTGAAAAATCATCATAAATCATTGAGGGATTATGTAAATCCTACGATAGGTTAAATTCACTCAAGTATATAAACCCCTGTCATAGAAGTTGACTCATTTGAACTAAATCCAAAGATTATCCAACTGGTGCAGAACAACCAGTTTGGAAGAACTCCTTCAGAGGATCCCTATTTATACTCATCAGGTTTTCTAGAACTTTGTGCTACATTTTGTTATAACAACATGACGATGATGTTAGGTTAAGTATTTTTCCTTTCTCACTAAGGAATAAGGCTAAAATGTGGCTATACTCTTTAGCACCTGGCTCTATTAAAAATTTGGAGGAGTTAACTCAGAAATTCCTAGCTAAGTATTTTTTATCTTAAAGGACTACTAAACTTAGAAACAATATTATCTCATTTTGTCAGTATGAAGGGGAATTAATATGCGAAGGCTGGGAAAGATTTAAGGAACTCCTAAAAAATTGTTCACATCATCCTCTGCTTAATTGGTTAATCATTCATACTTCTTACAATAGTTTAGTAGGATCCTTTAGATCTATAATTGATGCTGCCGCTGGTGGATCATTAATGTCAAAACTATTTAATGAAGCGTATGCGTTAATAGAAGAAATGGCTACAAATGAATTTCAATGGCGCTCTCCAAAGGTAAATCCTAAAAAGGGTAGCCAGTGTTTATGATATAGATGCGATTACAATTCTTACATCTCATGTTGTTGCAATATCAAAGAAGCTGGACCAATTTGGAATAAACCAGCCTCAATTTACTCCAGTAAGTAAGGAAAGTTCATTAGGGCATATAATTAATTCTAACATATCATATGAGAGTTTAAACACCATATACAACCCGTATTCTAAATTTTACAACCCAGGTTGGAAGAACCATCCTAATTTTAACTGGAATCATACTACTGGGGGGGTGGAAACCAACATTGGGAATATAATCTGCAAATCATAATGGAAGTTGAAATAATCATGGGAATACAAATATAGACCTTCGTATCCTTAGGATTCTAACAATGATCAACAATTTGAGGATAAGAAGATGTCTATAAAAGAAGTGTTATTAAAACTGGGAAACCAGTTGCAAAGTCAAAATACTGCGATTATAAACATAGAGAATCAACTGAGACAAATTGCAAATTTACTTAGCAATAGAACCTAAGGAACACTTCCTAGAAACACTGAGATCAATCCTAAAGAGAACACTAATGAACATATAGAAGCTGTTCGATTAAGAAGTGGAAGAGAGATAGCGGATGTGGTTAGAAAAGAGAAAGAAGTTGTGAGAGAAATAAAAGAAGAAACTAAAAAACCTGAAGAACATGTTTCTAAGAATATGGTTAATTTAATATCTCCAACTAAAATTAATGTAGAAATACCACCACCTCCATTTCCTCAAAGAATTAGATAGCATGAGTTGGACAAACAAGTTTCAAAATTCTTGAAAGTATTTAAAAAGTTAACGATTAATATTCCTTTTGCTGAAGCTTCGGAGCAGATGCTAAGTTATGCACTGTTTATGAAGGAGATTTTAAATAAGAAAAGGAAACTTGGGGATTACGATACAGTTGCACTAAGTGGGGAGTGCAGTGCTATACTTCAGGAAAAAGCTTCCTTAGAAACTTAAAGATCCTTGTAGCTTTACAATTCCTTGTGCAATTGGAGAAAAATTATGTGGAAAAGTTTTATGTGATTTAGGAGTGAACATTAATGTGATGCATCTATCCATATTTAAAAGGTTAGGTTTAGTTGATATATCTCCGACTATTGTAACCCTTCAGTTAGCTGATCGATCTATCATTTATTCAAAATGGGTTATAGAAGATGTGCTTGTTAAAGTGGATAAATTTATCTTTCCTTTGGACTTTATTGTGTTAGATATAGAGGACGATAAATATAATCCAATTTTTTTGGGATACCATTCATTGTTACTGAACAAGCTATGATAGATGTGCAAAAAAGAAATGTTGATTATGAATATTAATGATCAGGAAGTAACTTTTGATGTATTAAAGACTATGAAATATCCAACTGAGAGAAAAGATGATGATTGTTTTTGGATGGATGAAATTAATTATCTAAGTAAAGACCATTTCCAAGAAAGTTTTTAGAGTAAGATGAGGTCGAAATGGACTTTCATGATGAGTTGAAAACATTGTTTAAAAAAGACTGTATGTATGTTCAGGAGAGGTGCGAAATGATGGATGTTACCGAAAATAATAAACTTTTAATTCCATCTGTTGAAAATCCTTATGAACTTAAGTTGAATGTACCCTATACAATTTTAAAGCCTACCTATTTAGGGAATTCATCTACACCACCAGTCTTTATATTCTCAGATTTGACTCAATCACAAGTAGAACCTAAATTGAATGATGAAATTAGTATAAGATCTCCTAAGAAAGAGTTTTTGAAAATCACTGAATGGCATATTCTGCGGTATAAAAACAAAATGAATGAGATTTTGATGCTGAGGCAACCAGGATAAACATTCGATACATCGGGTCAACGATGTTAGACCAAACGCTTCGTGGGAGTCAACCCATGGTTATCTTTGTTATCTGTTTAGTGTTATTGTTGTTTTGTTGGATTGGATAATAGTGAGATGTAGGACTTTGATCCTTGTTTGATTTTTATAAGTAGTTTGGGTTAATGTTGTGAGGTTATGCCTTATTCTTAACTAAATTTGTATATGAATTTTGGTAGTAGCAGGCTGACGAGTCTTTTACGACTTAGTTCTCAATCAGAGCTAAACATTACCTTGAAGCATGTAGAGTTTGGACTTGGACCAATCCATGTCAACTCTATTACTTCCTTTATCTGAATTTGTCTTTACTGAGTAAGGTCATGAACTTACTTAGTAAACAACATCTTGATGAACTGCCCTACTTTTATTTACCAGATTGTGTATACCTTAGACTTAGAGTAAACCTGAAATTGGAAACACATGAGTTTTTATAATAGTGGAATTCTGGTTCAAGGGTGATAAACGTATACAAAATTTTATAATACACCCATGTTAGAAGTGTAGTTTCTTCTGTCAGAAATTGAAAATATGGAGGGGAAATGTGAGTAGAAGGGAGATCAAATTAACCATAGTTGTTGTTTGTTTATGAAATTTGCGATTCTATGTATTGGAGTTTGTGTGTCTATGTTTGTGAGTCAAGTTGAATGAGTCATTAGAGACAACATAACTTATCTTAATATTTTAAACTTGTTAGCTTCAACAATTCCTTTATAAAGTTTAAAATGTGTTCATGTTTAATCTTCAGATTGTACTTGCTCTACTATTTAAAATTCCTTTATAGTGTTATGTCAAGCATTTTTAGGCTAGATTTACTTTTTACTGTAATATTCTACCAAGTGCTATTTTTTGATATTTTTTAAGGATGTGTAGTAAATTATAAAAGCGATCTTTCCCTACCGTATATTTTTGTACTTCATTGTTACACATGTTCGAGCTTAAGTTTGGGAGGGGGAAGAAAAATAATTCAAATTTAAGCCTTACTTGTTTTCAAAAGTACTACAAATAAATTTGTACTTTATTTCTAATGATTTTTGTTATGCGGAGTCATCTTAAGAATATTAGCATTTTAAGTATATTAATGGAGTAGAGAAATTTAGTTGATATTTTTAGTGAAAAGGGTGAACCTAGAGTTAAAGATATTTGGTGGAGAACATGGGAAAATGAATAACCATTTTAGTACGAAGAAGTGTATTTTTTAAAAACTAAGGATTCTTAGAATTTTTATTTTCAAACATTTAAAGTTCTTTTAGAAAGTATTTTAGAAAATAAATCTTTTCAAGTGAAGGAAAGTAATAAGTTTAACTTTATGGGAGGATATTGGAATTCAAAATCATTTAACGACTTCTCCAGATATAGTAATCATCACACACACACACACACAAATATATATATATATATATATATATATATATATATATATATATATATATATATATATATATATATATATATATAAAGCAAAAAAAAGACCAAAAAGATCTACAAAAAAAAATTTGTGAGGAGAAGCTTGAGGAGAGGTCATAATCAAAAATTGTTTTCACTTGAGTCTTTCTAGAGTAAGCAACTTGGAACAATCCTAAGCTTGCTTTTTATACTTATATTAGTAAAATTATTTTTAAGAGAGTTCTTAAATCTAGAAAGTAAAGTTCATAAGATCCAAAGTTTGAAAAATCTGCATATTTTTCTGAATTAAATATGAAAACATATTCTCATGTTTAATGATAAATATCTTTGATCATGGGCTAGTTTGATTCACTAGTTCTTCTAGGTTGAACTATTTACTTGAGGACAAGTAATGTTTAAGTTTGGGGGATTTTGATCAACCTAAAAATATATTACTTTTTATGCTATATTTTATAATAATATCACACTTTAAAGGTATGTTTGCTTGTGTTTTTGGTTATAGGTACATCAAATAGAAGAATTTGGAGTGATTGGAGCAAAAAGAACAAAAATGAACCAAAATGGAGCATACCGGAGAGAAACAGGTCGAACCGGAGCATACCAGAGTAAAACAGGTCAAACTGGACTCTTTTGTACCTGTGTCTGGCGCCTAGGTGCCACCAGTTGGTGCATAGCCACCGAGAAGTGGCGCTTATGCGCCAGAAATCGGCGCATTGCTGCCAGTTATGGTTTTTGGCATAAGTTCAAGATGAAACATTCGATTTGGACGATTTTTGAAGCGTTGCAAAGTGTGTCTCTTGAGAAATTCATTTGGAAACTTTCTAGATGAGTTTGACTTGGTTAGAAGGAGTTATTATGGAAGATATGTGTCTCTTGGAGTGAAAAGACACTTAAGGCACCCTTTGGAAGATTCATTGAATGTGAACTCTTTTTGAAGAGACTCTAAAGCATCTTATGGGAAATTATAATTAAAGCATGGAAACTCTTGAACAAGAAGATTTAGAGAAAAGAGGAGAAGATTAGAAGAGGAGAAGAAGACTTAGAGAAGAGGAAGATCACTTAAGCGTGAGCCCTAAGTGGGGCGACAAGGTGGAGAGAAAGAGAGAGTGTGAGAATTTCTTCTTTTATTTTCACTTTGTTCTTAGAGAGGATTGTAAGTAGATTGCTTTTGCTATATAAGGAGAGTTTGGTTTCCATCAAGGTAAGTATTTTCATTTTATTTTGATTTGAATCTAGTAGTTTATTTGTGTGGTTTCAAAGCGTTGTTCAGTGAAAATTTGTTGTTATTTCTCCATGTGTAGTGAGTAGTTTTCTTTACTCTTCCCTCTTACAATGAATTAGTATGCATTTGTAGGATATATAATTGAGTAGAGTTAGAATATATTGTGACGATTTTACTTTGTTCTTCATTCACATGTAAACTTGATCAACTTACATGTTAAAATCTGTTGTGAGAACATGTAAGAACCAATGCGATATTGTCTCAGTTAACTATTGATAAAAATCACATAAGATTATATGGGTGAGAATGTATTCCATATGGTTGAGTAAAAATAAATAGGGAGATATGCGTGTTTAAGAGGTATAGAATTAGAGGACTTTAGGGTGACAAACTAAAGAGCCTAATTTGTTTTGATGTGAAAAGTTTTAATATGAGATGTTAGCCCTCATGTGAAGGGAGAAGAGGGAACTCAAGAGTGAGATCTAGTATCTTCCCTGCCTAACCCATCTACAAGATTTCAAATCATTAAATTAACCTATTTGTCACAATTTCTCTCGCTACTTGTTTTATTTTTACACATGTCACTAATTTCATTGCATGAGGAAGAGTACTTTTAATATATTAAACCCTACTTTCTGATTTTCACTAAGTATTTTAGTTTAGAAGTAGTATTATCGTGATAATTGTAGGATTAATTAAAACCAAAGTTTTATCTACATTCCAAGCTAGGGCGTGTTATTATAGACTAGAACCTCTCTTGATAGTCGCTGTGATTAACTGCTATCTTTGAGGCTTAATCAGAAAGCTCTATATTACTTGATAACGATATGTATACTTGCGTAAAATTCCTACTATTTAAAGACATAATTGAAATCTTACTTTGCTTTGGAATCAGGTTTTTGGCACCGTTGTAAAGGAAGAAATTTAACAGGAAAAATAAAGGATTAAACTCTTATATATTGTAATCGTGGATCAATGTCTAGGCTCCAGTGCCCAGTCTGGCAATCTGAGAGGCTAGCACCTAAGCGCCAGCTTTGTGGAGCTAAGGTTCTGGCCAAATTTTGGATAGTTTCAGTGGCTGATTCAGCGAAATCGAAGGATTAACCTGGTCGATTTAAGTAGTTTAAGCGGAGAACCTTGGTACTTTTGAAGCCTTGAGGAAGTGAAGAAAGGTAGATGACTCGTAGGAAGATTTGGGGTTTAGTATTTTCCACTTTTCTTGAGTGATTTGTGAGGGGTTTCAAGAGAAATTTGTAAGGGTGTCATTGCAACATTGTAGGAAGCACTTGGATACATTGTTGGAAAGATTTTTATCTCTTTTCAAAGGACAAAAACTAAGTATCGTACTATCTGTCTTGTATTTATTGTAAACACATATTTAGTGGATTTGCATTGTTAAATTATGAGAATTTCTATGTTGTTCTTTATACTTTGTTAGTAGATTTCCTACACCTATCTCTTGTGATGAACATAAAAGATATGTAGGATGTGTAGGATGTTTATAGAATTAATCATTAAACATTAATGTGATGATATTTCATTATGTGATTATCTTACTTATCATTGTAGCCCAATGGTATGTAAAAATGTATTGTGAACCCATAAGACTTGGAAGAGCTATGGTGTGAATGACTATGAAGATCACGTTGAACTAGTGGGTGAAGGAAAAGTAGTCCATAGGGTAATGCAAATAGATAGGGAGATATGTTTTGATGGGTATAACTTGGGAGTTTCTAGGGTAATAGGCAGGAAAATTTATGAAGTTAAAATAAACTTCTATACGAGCTCGGAAGAGGGTAAACACGATATATACTCCTATTTGTCACAATCCATAATTACAGTTCATAGTATTCAATCCTACAATCCACTTATGCAATCACAATATAGGTAGCTTTTACATTCTTATATTTACCAAACCAATTGATCTAGTTAGGTTTAGCTTTAGACTTAGTGTTGTAATTTAGGAGTAGTTGTTAGTAAAATCACCTACATAAACATTCCAAACTAAGACCTATTAGTAGTAGACTAAAAATTTTCTTAAAGGAGTTAATACCTTCAAATTTCTTTATGGAATCAACAATCTGGACTCTATAGAGCTCTATATTACTGAAACAATACGTATTCTTGCGTGAGAAACCCCAGTGTGCAAGAATATCTAATTTCAAGAATTCAATCAAGTTGTTTGGGAGTAGATCAAGTTTTTTGAGCCATCATCAGGACTTACATAATTGTGATAATCACTGGGGCGGATTAAGTATCTGTTGCTATTGTCGAGGAACATTGACGGTAAAGAACTTTAGAAGAATTTTAGTTGAATCAATTAGACTTAGATTTTGAAAATTGTAGTGTAGTTTTATTTTTTAAGTGTTTATTTGTGTGTTTAAAAAGAAAAGAAAAAAAGAAGGTTATTTTTTACTGTTTATATTAAATTTTTTAGTTGAACCTTTAATTTTGTATGCATAGTGCAGGAACTGCAGGACTTGTACCCTATGATTCAAAATTAGAGAGGTCTGTTAAAAAAATTAGAAAACAGAAATGACTTCACAAACTTGTAAAAAAAATGATGATTTTTCAACAGAACAATTTAGATAGCCAAATACCAATTAATGAACATTCTGACATGCATATAATTTAAAGGGATTACACTAATCCTATGGCTGATGAAATTCACTTATGTATTCAATTTGATGCCATAGAAGCTAGCACATTTGAATTGAAACCTGCTATTATCCAAATGGTACATGACAACTAGTTTGGGGGAACCCTGTCCGTGGATCCAAATTTACATTTAACAAGTTTTCTAGAACTTTGTGCTACATTTCATTATAACAATATGTCAAACAACGCTGTTAGACTCATATTTTTTCCTTTTTTCTTGAGAGATAAAGCTAAAATATGGTTAAACTCATTAGCACTTGGATCAATTTGAAATTTAGGTGACATTGGCCTAAAATTCCTTACTAAGTATTTCCCACCTTAAAAAATAATTAAACTTAGGAATAATATTCCTTTATTTTTTTAGTATGAAAGTGAGTCAATATACAAAGCATGGGAGAGATTTAAGGAACTTCTTAGAAAGTTCCCACATCAAACTCTGTCTGATTGGTTAATGATTCAAACTTTTTACAGTGGTTTAGTAGGTTACCTTAGATCTATTATTGATGCTGTTGTTGGTGATTCACTCATGTCAAAGCCATTTAATGAGGCTTACTCTTTGATTGAAGAGATAGCTACAAATAATTTTCCATGGACTTTTAAAATGGTAAACCCTAGAAAGGTAGCTAGCATGCATGATAATGATGTGTTTTCAATTCTTACTCCTCAGGTAGCAGCAATATCAAGGAAGATAGATCAATTTGGAATGAACCAAACTCAATTACCTCTATTAATTGAGGAAAATTTATTTTGACAATGTTTGAGATCTTAAATTTAATTAATAACAAACCTAACAACCCTTATTGCAACTTCTATAACCCATGTTGGAAGAACTATCCTACTTTTAACGAGAATAACAATTCTAGTGGGGGAAGCTAACAATGGGGTAATAACCAAGCAAATCCTTTAGAAAATTAGAATAACTAGGGTAGTACCAACTATATGCCTTCTTATCCACTAGGCTTTAATAATAATCCACAGTTTAAGAAGAAGTTTTCTTTAAAGGATGTTGTACTAAAAATGGGGATTCAACTACAAAGTAAAGGAGCAACAATAAGAAATGTAGAGAGCTAATTGGGACAAATTACAAACCCACTTGGCAATAGGCCCCAAAGAACTCTTCTTAATGACACTGAGATAAAAACCAAGGAGAAGAGTAAGAGCATATTAAAGCCGTCTAATTAAGAAGTGGAAGAGAGTTGAAGGATGCAGTTTGGAAAGATATTGAGGCTAAGAAAGAGACTATGGAAAATAGAAAACCTGAGGAAAATATTTTCAAGGACTTAGAAAAACTAGTCTCTCTAACTATGATTAACTTAAAAGAACAACCACCTCTATTTTCTCAAAGGCCACAACAGTAGAAGTTAAGTTAACAAATTTTAAATTTTTTAGAAGTATTTAAGAAGTTAACTATTAATATTCCTTTTGCTGAAGTATTGAAGTAAATACCCATTTTTGTAAATTTTATGAAGGATATTCTTATAAGAAAAGGAAGTTTGGAGACTGTGAGACTGTTGCAGTCAGTGAAGAGTGCGACACTATAATTCAAAAGAAGCTTCCTCAGAAACTTAAGGATCCTGGGAACTTAGCTATTCCCCGCTCAATAGGAGAATGATCTTTTGTAAAAGCTTTATGCAATCTTGGAGCAAATATAAACTTTATTCCATTAGTTATTTTTAGAAAGTTAGGCTTAGGAGAAGTGTACTGTTGTAACTCTTTTGTTGGTTGATCGATGGATCAGTTATCTAAAAGGGGTTATAGAAGATTTTTTAGTTAATGTGAATAAATTCATCTTCTTTGTTGATTTCATCATGTTAGATATGGAGAAAAGATAAATAAATTCCAATCATTTTAGGTAGACCTTTCTTAGCTACTGGAAAAGCTATGATCGAAGTGTAAAAATGTGAATTAACAATAAGAGTAAATGACCACGAAGTTACATTTAATATATTAAAATCTTTGAAATATACTTCTAAAGGAATTGAAGATGCATGTTTTTTCATGGTATTAATTGATTATTTGTGTAGCAGTTATTTCAAAGAATGTTATGAACTTAAATTAGTAGTGCTGGAGTTAGATAACGAGAAAGACCCGGACTCTCAATATGAATTGGACATATTGAGTACAAAAGATCTAATATTTTTTCAGGAGAGGATTGAAATTCCAAATATGATAGAAAATCGTAAACCTTTTATTTCTTCTATTATGAAACCCCCTGAACTTGAGATGAAAGTGCTTCATTTCAGATTTAAAATATGTTTATTTAAGGAAGTAATCTATATAACCAGTTATATATCCTCATATTTGACTCATTTATAAAAGGAAAAATTAATGGAAAATTTGAGGAATTATTAAAAACCTTTTGGATGAACCTTAGATGATATTAAGGGAATTAGTCCCTTTATTTGTATGATAGGATCCTAATGGAAGATAATTATAAACCCCAGGTAGATCCTTAAAGGTGATTAAATCCGATTATAAAATAAGTAGTTAAAAAGGAAATATTTAAGTGGTTATATGCAGTCATTATTAAGTAACTATAGCTCTTGAGGATTAAGAAATTGGGTTAGCCCTATTCATTGTGTTCCTAAAAAGGGGGGAGTGATGGTATTTTTAAATGAACAAAATGAACAAATTTCTACCAGACAAGTCATAGGGTGGCGAATTTGTTATTTGACTATAAGAAATTGAATTCAACTACTAGGAAAGATCACTTTTCTTGACCCTTTCTGGATCAGATGTTGGATAGGTTAGCTGGTCACCGATACTTTTGCTTTCTAATAGATATTCTAGATATTATTAAGTAACTATAGCTCCTGAGGATTAAGAAATTACTACGTTCACATGTCCATATGAGACTTTTGCTTTTAGAAGAATGTCATTTGAGTAATGTAACATACCTGCAACTTTTAAAAGGTGTATGGTGTTTATTTTCTATAAGAATAGAATTTTTAATGGGCAATTTATCAGTGTTTGGACTTCATTTGATTCATGTGTAGACCATTTAACAAATGTTCTAAAACACTGTGAAGAGACTAACCTTATTCTTAATTGAGATAAAGGTCAATTCATGGTCGCAGGAAATGTTATTTTGGGACATAAATTATCTGAACAAGGCATGGAAGTAGACCCATCAAAGATTAGTAATTGAAAAGCTACCTTCACCTACTATTGTGAGGGGAGTTAGAAGTTTTCTTGGACATGCTAGATTCTATGGGTGATATATAAAGAATTTCTCCAAAATTGTCAAGCCTCTATGCTATCTTTTAGAAAAGAATGTGGTATTAAATTTTGATCAAGGTTACCTAAATGCCTTCAATATATTGAAAGAAAAATTAGTCACTACTCCTATTATAGTTTCACTTATCTGAAGAAACCATTTGAGTTGATGTGTGATGTTAGTGACTATACTCGGGGCAGCTTTAGGACAAAGACATGATAAATTTTATAATGCTATATACTATGCTAGTAAAACTCTTACAGAAGCTCAAATCAATTACACTACAATTGAGAAAGAATTAATAGTTATAGTATATGTTTTTGATAAATTCAGATCTTATTAAATCAGAACTAAATGTATAGTTCATACCGATAATTCTACTATTAGATATCTTATGCTGAATAAGGAAGCTAAAGCAAGATTGATTAGATGGGTCCTTCTAATGCAAGAGTTTAATATCGAAGTGGTAGATAGGAAAGGATCTGGTAATCAAATTGCTGACCATTTATCTAGATTAGATCAGGGAAATTTATACACTTATAAAGGTGAAATTTATGAGAATTTAACTGATTGGAAAATTTGTGCTATTAGCGAATGGTTCATTCTGTGGTATGCTGACATAGTGAATTTAACTTAGTGATATTATACCCTATGGATTAACATACCACCAATGAAAAAATTTCATTCACGAAGCTAGATCTTATTTTTGTGATGAACCATATTTGTATAAAAAGTGTTAAGGATCAAGTAATCAGAAGATGTGTACCTTTAATAGAAACCCAAGAAATTATTAAGAAATGTAATGATTCTAAGTTTTGGGGAAATTTTGGTGTTAATAGAACTGCATTTCAGATTTTACAATATGGATTTTATTGGCATACTCTATTTAGGGTTGTGAATATATATATATATATATATATATATATATATATATATATATATATATATATAAACTTGTGATAGATGCCAGAGGGTAGAAATATATCTAAGTGAGATGAAATGTCCTTAAATTTTACTTTGGAGATTGAGATTTTTGATGTTTGGCATTTTGATTTTATGGGAAAATTCGTACCATCTTTCAGAAATCTATATATTCGGATAGTTGTGGACTATGTCTTAAAATGGATTGAGGCAATAAAAATTCAAAACTATGATGCTCAGAGTGTAGCTAAGTTTCTAAAGAAGAATATCTTCAGTAGTTTTAGCATGCCTAGAGTGATCATTAGTGATGAAACAAGTCATTTTAAGAATAGAAAATTTAGAAACTCACTGTTAAATATGGAATTAAGTATAAAATAACTACAAATTATCATCCTCAAACTGGTGGTTTAGCAGAAGTATCTAATAGAGAAATCAAAATAATTTTAGAAAAAACTATCAATCCTAGTAGAAAGGATTGGTCTGTAAGACTAGATGATGCATTATGGGCCTCTAGAATTGCTTAAAAAACTCATATTGGAATGTCTCCATATAAGATCATTTTTGGAAAAACTTGTCACTTGCTAGTGGAATTAGAACATATAGCTTATTGGGCTCTTAAAAAATTTAATTATAACTTGAAAGAAGCTGGTAAGAAGATATTATTGCAGTTAAATGAACTCTAGGAAGTTATGCAAGAATCATATAAAATGCTAATATTTATAAAGAAAAGATGAAAAATTTGCATGATCAGAAGATTCTTAGAAAAGATTTTGAACCTAGGTAGGAATTTGTAATGTATAATATGAGACTGAAATTATTTCCTGATAAACATAAGTCTAGGTGGTCGAGACCATTTACTGTAATTAAAGTTTATCTTTTTGATGCAATCAAGATTAATGATCCTAAAAGTGGTAGGGTGTTTAAAGTAAATAGACAAATATGAATTCTGCATAGGTGGAGAAAGGCCTAAAATTGATGAGGTCTTAATGCTGAGTCAACCTGAGTAAATATCTTAATTTGTGGGGCTGACGACGTTAAACCAAGAGCTTCTTGAGAGGCAACCCAAGGTATGTATTTGTATTCATGTTTGTGTTTTTCATGTATTGTGCTTATTAACGTGTAATGGAGTGTTGTGATATTTAGGTTTGTGATGTATTGCTTTGATTTTCGTGAGTCATAAGGGTGGTAATTCATCAGCTTCTCGTTGTGGCTAGACTTGTATTTATTCTTTAGTTGTAGATGGATTAACTAGTCCACTACATCTAAGTTTTCAAGAAAACTTAAAGAATTACTAGAGATATGATGAATTTAGAGATAGATCCATCTCAATTATGTTACTTCCTTTTTTGACCTTGTTTTGCATCAAGTCGGTTCAATAAACTAGCTTGCTTGGGAACATGAGGATGATCTTGACGTTATAATTTTTTATTATTAGAGATCCATATTTTAGGAGATGATGAAATACTTGAGGTTGGTGACACATAAGCCAATGTATAAGGGACAATCTTATTCATGGGTTTGACCCTATAAAAAGATCAAAAAGTACTTGGTAGTTCATTGGAAGGAGATTTCATTAAAAATTTGAAGTAAAGAAGGGATATATGATGAGAAGGAGGAAAATATAACATTTTTAATCTATTGTGTTTGTGTGTGTATTAGTGTGATTAAGGACTTGGAAAGGATCAAGATATTCAATTTAAATAACCGGAAAAAAAAATTGAATCATGCTAGTAGGCCTCAGTACTTTTGGTACTAAAGTGTAAGGAAGTTTATTGGTGCCTATGTGCCAATGGACAAGCGCCAAGGCATTGCACCCGAGCACCTTGGCACCACTATTGTGGTGCTTAGCTGCCAGACCTACCCGCTCAATAAAAACTGGTAGAATGACCCCGATTTAGGTCATTTTTGCACGAAGTCCTCTACAACTCTTTTCTAGCGATTACATGGCAATACTTAAGGGATCCTTTCTCTTTGCATTTGAGATCATTCAAGAAGTTTGGAGCATGGAATTCTACTCTCTAAAGTAAATTTCTCCACCATGAGCTTGCATTTCAATTCTTCATTTGGAAAACTTTAGATTTTTTAGGAAACTGTGGAGAAGAAGAATACTCTTTGGGGAGAGATTGATTAAGTCTTCAACTTGCATATTGTGTGCCCTCATATCTTTTTTTGTGCATCTTTTTGATCAAATTTTCATTTCTCTAGCTTAAAATGGACCCAAATACCAAGGGTAGCAAATCTAAAGTTACTTTTGACATGAAGAAGTTAACTAGCTCTAAAGCTCAGGAAAGGTATAATGACTTCATAGTATCAAAGAAGCTAATAGTAGAATGAGATTTCATTAGCCCTAGGGGTGAGGTGGAGAGCATGGTTGTATCTTGTCATTGGGAAGCCTTTTTTTACACTATTGCAGTAGCAGTGGTTTTGGTAGTTCAAGAGTTTTATGCAAACCTCCCTAATGCTTTTGACGATTCAGTCTTTGGGAGGGAGAAGCAAATTTTCGGTCGTCATATTAGAAATTGTCAGTCGTCAGAATGGAGATCTCGATTCAAGCGTTAAAAATTTTATTTAACTTAATATATGTATATAATTTGGAAAGTAATAATTTAATTTTAAAAATACGGGACCAAATCGATCCCATATAAACAATAGTTTAAATAAACAAGCATTATGTCATAAGTTATGTATTTACCTCGAAGAATATACACATTAATTGACAACAAGTCTCGATTAATCAAACTACATAATTTATGACATCCATTATGATCTGCGAATCTTTTATTTTAACCAACAAGTTCACCCACCTAATATTGAAAACTAGATAGGGTTTATGCTACCTAGGTTCTTAAAGCTCCCTATAGAGGCAAGCCCCTATAGTTAATTACCTCTCAAATGACGGAAGTCACCTAAGAGAACTCTCGATGATGATCAGAGGTATTTATCTTCATGAATTCAAAGGTTAGGGTTTTCAAGGTAGTGTAAAGGAAATCTCAAATTCGAAAAGCTCAACTGGAACATTTTCATTTCAGAATTCAAAGGGAAAAAAATCTAGGCGATGTCACAGATCCTAAGGAGAACCTTGGTGATTGCCCAAACTATCTTATGGTTTTCCTTTAATTTTGAAGAAAGACTATTTAATGTTTCATCATGCCAATTTTATTATTTAGAGCTTACAACTGCATAATACTGATTATGCAAATAGCCTGGAAGATAGGAGGATTTACATTGTACCGAACGACGACCTCGGAATCCTAAAATAAGTTAGGGCTTATATTGTACAACATGGTTGTACAAAAGCCTAAAGATCAGTTAAGGATTTATGTCGCATGATCCACTTAAAAGTACCTATTTTTATGCCTTATTTATGATTCAATTTATAAGGATATTATGCTTTAATGAAAGGTATTTTTATGTTTTTGGATATTGGTGATAAAAAAAGAGTTCAAGAAGGAAAAAGAAGAAAAAATGAGCAAAAATAGAGCTTAAAAGCAAAGCTGCCAAATTTTTAGGTCTGGCGCCTAGGCGCCAGAATCTGGCGCCTAAGCGTCAGTTCGATATTGAAGCAGTGAAGAATCTTTGACAAATTTGGGAAGTTATTTTGATAGTGTTAAGCGGTTATCAGACCTTCTAGAAGACTGAAAGTTACTCCTAATACATAGGACATGTGATACAATGCATCTGGACATGGGAAAATATTTTTAACGCGAAGAGGTGCGATCCAAAGTGAAGAAGTGCGAAGGCTTGGTCACGGACTCTGGCGCCTAGGCGCCAGATTTTGGTGCCTAGGCACGATAGTTACTTTCTAGAAGATACATTGTATTTGGACGAATTTTGAAGAGGTGCTTAAGCAACCCCTGGTTATTTTCGAAGCTCTATAAATAGGAGTCAATTCTACAAAAAAATGTGCCCCTTTAGATCTCTAGCATCCATAGATAGATTTAGAGAGCCACCATATTTTCTTCTTAAGTATTTAGTGAGTTTATTTTTGTTATTTTGAGTGTTACTACTCAATTCCTTGAGTAGTAAGTGTGAGATTGCAAGTGTTGTTGCTGTTGAAGTCTTTCATTTTGCATTGGAGTCAGTAGGGTCAGTGGATCACTTGAAGGAACAATCCAGATAAGTATTTGTAACTTGGTTCAAAGTTTTATAAATATGTTTTGTTGTGTGAATTCAATGTGTTCTGAGTAGTTACTTTTCTTTCTCCTTTCAACTATGAAGAGATAATAATTTAATTTAATTTTGTTAGAGAACTTAACTTAAATTTTTTAATTATTATGATGATATTAATACATGATCTTAATTTACTTTTTAAACTGGCCATTTGAATTGTTAAAACCTATTGAAGAATTCTGAGACCTATCCGGAGATGAGTTCTTAACTAGTAGGCATCACATGAATCCTTGGGTAATCGAAGGCCTTAAGCAGGTTATTTAAGGTGAAGTGCAAATAAATAGGGAGATATTGTTTATTGGGCATAGAATTGATTAGTTTTTATAGTGACAGACTAAATTCTAATAATTTGGATTATAGAAAGGGAACAGGTCACTAATAGAGCCGACGATAGCTACCCTTAGACATCTAGAAGTGTGAGTCTAGATTAACCCGTTCAACAAATAATACATCCTGAATCGATCTATAGATTAGCTAGTGTTCTCTAAACTATTGAGCGAAGATAAATAACAGAAATGCTTCTATTTGGTACAATACCATAATTTCAAGTTCTCAACGAAAGATAATTATTCTGAAAAATCTTGGATTAGTTGAAAAAGGAGAAAGTTGTTTTATTTATACTTGCATTAACATTTTACTTTATTGTTGCTTATTTGCATTTAGTAAAAATTTAATTAAACTTAAAAAATCTGAATCTTGAAAAGAAATAAAAATAATAATTACTTTTAATTTGAAATACTAATGTATTTCTTAAATTAATTTTCACTTAATCTTCCCTGTAGGATCGATAACCAGAACTCCAATAGATCCCTGTATTACTTGAAACGATACGTATACTTGCATTTGAAATTGTGACTTTTACAAAAATTATTATAAATATTTAAATATAAATTCATAAATTCTTACATTCGTAAAGATCGGTTCAAGTTTTTGGCGCCATTCTCTGGGAAGAAAAATGAAAAGACAATTTTTAGATTTCTCAAATTAAAATTATTTTATACACTTTTATTTCTTAAAAAAAAATAAATATTAAAAATAAAAAAATAATAAAAATAATACAAAAACATTTACGAAAACAAAAATACCAAAAGATTTTATTTTGTTTTATGCGTAGTTTTGGATCCGAAGGATTATTACCTTTTGATTACGAATTAGAAAGAAGCTGTTAAAAGAATTAGAAAAGGAAAACAAATTCAAAAATATTAGGAAATGACTAACTTACATAACAATAATCAAAATCCAATAGAAATTAATAAACAAAATGTTTATAAACCATTAAGGGATTATGCAAACCCTACAGCTGATGAACTTCATATTAGTATTCAAATGCCTACTATAGATGCTCATTATTTTGAGCTTAAACCTTCTATTATTCAAATGGTTCAAAATAATCGGTTTGGAGGAACACGAAATATGGATCCAAATTTACACCTTGCTAGTTTTTTAGAACTTTGTCCTACCTTTAAATATAATAATGTATATGATGATGTTATTAGGCTTAGACTCTTTCTTTTTTCTTTAAAAGATAAAGCAAAGATGTGGCTTAACTCATTAGCAACTTGTTCTATTAAAACTTGGGCATATATGACACAAAAATTCCTTGCTAAATATTTTTCTCCTTCTAAAACTGCTAAATTAAGAAATGATATTACTTCATTCATGAAATTTGATGGAGAAATAATTTATGAAGCATGGGAAAGATTTAAAGAACTATTAAGAAAATGTCATCATCATGCTTTACCAGATTGGTTAATTATTCAAACATTTTATAACAGACTTATTGGATCACTGTCGGCATATTTTTAGGTTATGTGTTTTGAAAAGGGGTCTCCTACAGAAATTGTCGGCGAATTTTTAATTTAATTTAAATAAATAATTTGAAAAGTAATATTTGATTTTGAAAATAATTTTAAATTTGAAAATTTTAAGATATGAAATCAAATTGATCTCACATCCCGAATAGTTTATATAAAAGAGCACCGCACCATAAACTGTGTATCTATCCCGAAGAATAGACACACTGTTTGGTGGTGGGGCTCGATTAAATAAACTAGAAGATTTGTGACATCCGTTTGGTCTGCGAACCAATTTTATAAGCCGACAAATTCCCCTGCTTAATATAAATAAATTAAGCGGGGTTTATATTACTCAGGTTCTTAAAATTCCACTATAAGGGCAAGCCCTATAGTTAATTACATCTTAAGTGACGGGAATCACCTAAGAAAACTCTCGATAATAATCGAAGTTACTGCTCTCATGAATCTCGAAATTTAAGTTTTCAAGGGATTGAATTTTAGAATTTCGATAGGGAATGGATCAAATTTGGAACATTTTGTTTTGGTGATTCAAAGGAAGAAAAGTAGGAGAAATTACAGATTCGAAGCGAACTTCGGTAATTTCCGGACTATCCTATTGTTTGGCTTGGATTTAGGAAAGTCCTAATGTTTATTTAATGTTTTGATCTTGCCAATTTTAATTAATTAGGACTTATGTTCGTATGACATGATCATACAAATAGCCTCGAAGATGTGAGGGTTTATTCGTATCAGACGACTACCTCGGAATCCTAAGACCGGTTAGGGCTTAATTTGCAATGCAAATGCCTAACAAAAGGTTGAGGGTTTATGTTGCACTAGACAAACTACCTCGAAATCCTATGGCTTGGATATTTAATTCTAAGAAGGTTTTGCTGAAGTAGACTCAGGTTTTGCTGATGATGATGGCCGTGCTGCCCACCATGCTCCTAGCTCCTTGTTGTTGCAGAGGTTTAGTTTTAGAAATCATAAATTAGGAGATGAGAAAATTTTTTTGGTTTAGAGAAAATCTTAAAATTCAAGCGCTTTTTAGTGTTTTAGTTAAAACAAATCTTAAAGTTGATAATAACAACACCGGTTAAGATCCCACGGTTCCATCCTTCCGGCATCGTTATTTTTATCGGATTCACTTAGTCCAGATGAATTTGCTAAACTCAACTGAATGAGTTCCACACTTTCATTTAGATCATGGGAAATCTAGTTAGTAACACGTATGTTACATCATCCGAGGTATTCCCGATCATCCAACGAGATGTTTTAATTTAATTGTAATTGTAGTTTTGTATTCTGTTTGTGATTAAATTTTGAGTTGTTTTATATTTTGAAATATTGTGGCGGTGAATTTTATCTTGTAATGACTTTTAATTAAGTTTTGGTTTCAGTTTTAGGGGGTACCCTAAAGGTGTGAATTTTCATGCAACAGTTGTTTATCATGCAAGAAAAGTAAGTGCATTTGCAATAAGGTAAATTGCAAGAAGGTAAATTACAATAAAATAAAAGCGTACCTGGAGGGTCTTCTCGTCATCCCAGGCTGCACTTAAACACAATTTAGAATATTTAAGCATTTAAAGCAAGTTCTTAAGTAAAGCTAAGGGAAGGGTTATGGTTTTCTACCAAATTCCTAATCCTATAGCTAGTCATTTCCTATGACGTCTAGGTTCTTGTGTTTTGGTTTGAGGACGATTTTCTTCATCAAAGAACAATTAAGTTTGATTGTTCTTATAAACATCCTATCATATTGAGGAAGTGTTTAAGACGAATCTTAAACATCTTTTCAATATTGCTAGAATTGTTTTAAGTCCAAATGAATTTAATTAATCGAGTGAAGTAATCATCCGAGGTTTAATTAAGTTTTGTCCCTTGCTCGGTGAACTAGGACATTTGAATATCCTATGAGTGGAGTAATACTTCACTTAATGCTCCATTCAGGAGTTATGACAATAAGAGTTCTTGAGGGCAAACCGATGTTCAAGTGATTTGTGATTTTAATTTGATTTTAATTAATGGTTTTAAATTTGGAATAGTGTTCAAATTGTTTTAGATTTACTTTTAAATTCTTTATGTCTTAAGTGATGTTATATTTAATTTAATTTAATTTAATTTAATTTTAATTTAATTTAATTTGGTTTAGTTTTAATTTTAATTTAGTTTTATTTATTTAATTTAATTTAATTTAATATATTTTAATTTAATTTAATTTAATTTAATTTAATTTAATTTGAATTTTAATCTAATTTAATTTAAATTTTAATTTGATTTTAATTTAAATTTTAATTTGGTTTTATTTTTAATTTTAATTTAAATTTAAATTTTAATTTAATTTTATTATTTTTCTTTTAATTTTAATTTAATATTTTATTTTTTATGCTTTAGGGATGATTTAATTTTAATTGATAAAGTATTAATTTAATTGAAATTTTAAAAGGGTTTAATTTAAATGTTTTAATTTTTAATTTAATTTAATGATTAAGCATTTTAAGTTTTGAATTTGGATTATCATTTTAATTAAGAATTGAATATTATTGAGGTGATCAATTTAGGGACTCTTAGATTAAAGAATAAATTTCTCCCTAATAATATCCCTATTTTAATTATTCCAATTTTTTTATTCTTCCAAGTTTAAACAATTATTTAATTAGGGTTTATTTTAATTACATTCAAATTGTTTGGTAGGTTTCTACCCTTTAAATACCTAAGTTTCAAACATCCAAAATCAACTTAATATCAAATATTTTACCCACCCTTTTAATTAAACCTAAAATTACCTTAGGGCTTTAAAATTTAATATCTCATCATAGAGACCTAAGAAAAATATGGGATTTGTTCCTAAGTGATTAAAATTTAAAATATAACATTTTGGTCAATTTTATTATTTTTGTGATTTTTATTATTTTTTAATTATTAAAAATATTAAAATAATGCAAAAAATCAACTTTATTAGAAAATTACAATTTTAATTTTCTTAAATTCCCCTGATATCAGAGAGGCTCCAAAACTAATTTGGTGAATTTTTGAAAAGTATTTTGAAAGTTATGAATTTTTAAAGTTTAAATTGGCTAAATGGCTTAATCAACCCATTTAGTAGGGCTAACCAAGACAATTGACTTCAAATTTTTATAGTGGGTTCCTCTAATCCTAAAGGTTAGTGGAGAATTGATTTCAAGTCAATTTGATGTATGATTAGCTCTAATTAATTAAGGCCCTATTTTCGGTGTTTAAGCCAATTAGGGTTATTCCAAGTGGATTAATTCAAAACCTATTTTTCCTATAGTGCTCTGGTCATAAGAAACATCCTCAAATTTTCCTAGAATTTATTTCACAGCATGCTAATTATTGGAATTAAAATATTCAGAATAGAGACCTAGAATTGAAAAATAAATAACTCTTCATAGGGGTGGCCTCTGACTTTAGAAAATTCAGGGAATATTCCAAAATTTAGAGGCTTCAAAAGCCCTATGGTCTCATGCCATGGTGAATTGTATACATGCATGGAGAATTGAAATAGTGCAGAGAGTAAATAAATTATAAAAAATCAAATACTCAATGAAATTAAATGATTTCTTTTCCACATTATTCTCCTCATGTTCACTTGAGCAAGAGGGTATTTTTATTTTATTTTTTTGATTTTTCTACACAAAGTTATGTATTTTTGAAGTTTAGGGAATTAAATAAATAAGAAAATGGCTATTTTCCTACTTATCCAGCGCGGCGCCCTGTCATCCTCGGCATCTCCGAACGACCACGCGGCGCGCTCCCATTCGTTGCCTCCACCTGACTAGGATGCCACGCGGCCCGCGGTTCATGTCCAGTTGCTCCGTCCGGCGCGATCCTGGCCGTCCGCTTGATACACGCGCGATCCGACGGCTCCTGGTCATCGTCTACGACTGGTGTGAACCCGTGACCGTCAACCTTCTAACCCTAATTTCTAACTCGATTCTCAACAGATTTTCATGTTCTTATGCTCTATGGATTCGTCTTGAGGAGATGAACACATCCATACGGTAAACATGTATTAAAATTGACTCAAATTAAATAGAGAATCTCTGTAAGCTCGGGAAGAAGAGTGAGTCCATTCCTTTGCTCAGAGAAGTGAAGCTTCGATCTGAGAGTTGTGTCACCTTCGATTGGGTCCAAGCAAGCTTCAGATGAAGTCCCTTGGCCTGGTGAATTGTCTAGGTATGATTTCGACCAAGCTCGATGACAAAGCTTGGAGGCTGGAAGCAATGGCTGGCACAGTGAGGGGGCTTTTGCTTGGTAAACTTCTTCTCTTGGTACGGTGAAGGTGTAGGACCAATCAATTTGGGGATTGGCTCACTGTGAAGAAGTGTCCTGGTTTTTATGCTGAAATTTGAACTCAAAATTGAGCTCAGCTGGAGGGAATTGGGGCTGGAATACAGTGGGAATCAAATGCTCTATGTATGGAGAGTGGTTTGGAATGATTTTGGCAGAGTTTCCTTAAGGTTGGTTCAACACTTCTTCCATGGCCGAGAGAGGTGGGGTTTAAATAGGAGAGGTTGAGGGGCCTCCCAGGGGGAGTTAGGGCTTGGGATCAGCTGCTCTTGGCAAGAGAAGAACAGCTGTAATGGCCACTGAGGATGGGGCAGCTCAGCAAGGGAGAATTTCAATGTTGGCTCACATGTGAGCTCTCGGGTGTGGTGTTTTCCGGCGATCCAGGCGGGTGGTCGCGTGAGCATGGGTCACCCTCGGGTTCGGGTGGGTCGGGGCGGGGTTTAGTGTAGGCGATTGGGCTTTGCCATGTGTCAAAGCTTGGATTAAGATGGCATGGGGGAAGGCCAATTTTGGCTTGATTTGGTCAAGTCCACCTTTTGGGCTTGGTTCACCCTTCAAGGTGGCTTTGGGTGTTGTGAGGAGTCAAAGGAATCAGCTGGTTTGACATGGAGAAGTCCTTATCCAAATATATTTGAATTAAATTTGGGTTAAGGGGAATCATGGTTAAGGTTAATGACTTTAGGAGATTAAGGAAAGAGTCTCCTCCTTTTGCCCAAAATGGAATGGTGACATGTAAAGAGGCTCTCATGGCTTCCATGTGGCTCATGCAAGGCTTCATGGCTCATCTTTGGCTTGGGAAAAGTTAAGTCAATTTCATGAAAAAGGGTTTTGTGAATTTTGGCATTTTAATGGGAATTGGCATATGGCTTGATTTGGATTTATTTTATCATGGATTTAGAACTTACGAGATGGCTTTATCAAATGGGTGATGATAGAGGATTGTCATGTGGGCTTTGGGCCTTTTGAAATTATTTTTGATGGGCTTTTAGGAAGGCTAAGGGGATGGGCCTTTAGGTTTAAGAATAAATTCATGGATGGGAATTTTGTAGAAGTTTGGGCCAAATAATTGTTGGGATTGGTTTAGGGATATGTCATGAGTAATTTGATATGAGTTTGGAGTGATTTGGGTTTGAATGGGGTTGGATTTGGGCCTCTTTGGTAAATGGACCAATGTAGGTCATATTGGGCTAACTTGGGCCAATGTTGGGCTAGGGTTGAAATTGATGTAAAATTAATGTTGGGAAATTTTTATGGGAGTGTTTCAAAGAGGTTTTGACTTTGGTTGGGTTTTGATTTTGGGGTTTGGGCTTATTTGGGTTAGGTTAGGGTTTAGGTCAAAATTGGGTCTTTTAGCTTTGGGTTGAATTTGAGTGGGATTTGGGTCTAAATTTTGGGCCAATCATGTTAGTTTTTTGTTTGTGGGGATTTTAGGGAAGGTTTAGAAAAGGTTTGGGGTTAATTGGAGTTGAATTGGGTTAGTTTGGACTAAGTTTGGGTCATGGGTCCAAATTGGGCTTTAAGGTCAAAAGTGAAATTGGATTCAAATGCCAATCAAATTGGGCTTGGATTTGGTCTAGATTGGTGTTGGGTATGTTGAATCGAAGTTTAGAATTGAATTGGATCAGAATTTGGGTCAATTGGCTAGGTTTGGTTTGACATTGGGTTCACTTTGGGTTAAAAAGGGTCAAATTGGGGATTTTGACAAAAGTGGGGTAAATTGAAAAAATTGGCCATGGTTTAGTTTGACAAAATGTAATTGGGAAAATTTGGGATTTTCTGGAATTTTCTGGGAATTTTCTGAATTTTTGGATTTTTGGCTAAGAGGGGTATTTTGGGTATTTGGAGGGTATTGGGGGGTATTTTTGGAATTCTTGGTATTTTTGGCTATGAATGATCAATTTAAGTGGAGGGGAAATATTCAAGATTAATTTTGGGGAATTTTGGGTGATTTGGAAATTTTGAAAAATTTGGGTAATTTCAAAGGCTTTTGGTAGGTTAGGCGGGTGTAGGGTCCCGGGGGTCAAAAATTGAAAATTTGCAAAATTGAAGATTGGGTAAATGTAAGTGGAATGAAGTCATTTTGGTTGAGCCATGAAGCCATATCAAGCTCACATGAGCCATGAAGGGACTCATTTGAGGCATTCACTATGTTGTTCCTAAACCTCTTAGCCAAGGGCTTAGGGGTTAAGGACCATCCATGTGAATCATCTTCATGAGTCAGGAGGTCAAGTTGGGTATATGTGTGGTTTTAGGAGGTGTGTGAAAATATAGTGTAAAAGTTTAAGGTGTGTGTAAGTCAGGGAATATTCCCAAATTCAGAGGCTTCAAAAGCCCTATGGTCTCATGCCATGGTGAATTGTATACATGCATGGAGAATTGAAATAGTGCAGAGAGTAAATAAATTATTAAAAATCAAATACTCAATGAAATTAAATGATTTCTTTTCCACATTATTATCCTCTGTTCACTAAGCAAGAGGGTATTTTTATTTTATTTTTCTGATTTTTTCTACACAAAGTTATGTATTTTTGAAGTTTAGGGAATTAAATAAATAAGAAAATGGCTATTTTCCTACTTATCCAGCGCGGCGCCCTGTCATCCTCGGCATCTCTGAACGACCACGCGGCGCGCTCCAATTCGACGCCACCACCTAACTAGGATGCCACGCAGCCCGCGGTTCATGTCCCTGTTGCTCCGTCCGGCGCGATCCTGGCCGTCCGCTTGATACACGCGCGATCCGACGGCTCCTAGTCATCGTCTACGACTGGTGTGAACCCGTGACCGTCAACCTACTAACCCTAATTTCTCACTCGATTCTCAACGGATTTTCGTGTTCTAATGTTCTATGGATTCGTCTTGAGGAGACGAACACATCCATATGGTAAACATGTATTGAAATTGACTCAAATTAAATAGAGAATCTCTGTAAGCTCGAGAAGAAGAGTGAGTCCATTCCTTTGCTCGGAGAAGTGAAGCTTCGATCCGAGAGTTAGTGTCACCTTCGATTGGGTCCAAGCAAGCTTCGGATGAAGTCCCTTGGCACAGTGAATTGTCTAGGTATGATTTCGACCAAGCTCGATGACAAAGCTTGGAGGTCGGAAGCAATGGCTGGCACAGTGAGGGGGCTTTTTCTGGTAAACTTCTTCTCTTGGTCCGGTGAAGGTGTAGGACAAATCAATTTGGGGATTGGCTCACTGTGAAGAAGTGTCCTGGTTTTTATGCTGAAATTTGAACTCAAAATTGAGCTCAGCTAGAGGGAATTGGGGCTAGAATACAGTGGGAATCAAATGCTCTATGTATGGAGAGTGGTCTGGAATGATTTTGGCAAAGTTTCCTTAAGGTTGGTTCAGCACTTCTTCCATGGCCGAGAGAGGTGGGGTTTAAATATGAGAGGTTGGGGGGCCTCCCAGGGGGAGTTAGGGCTTGGGATCAGCTGCTCTTGGCAAGAGAAGAACAGTCTGCAATGGCCATCGGGGATGGGGCGGCTCGGCAAGGGAGAATTTCAATGTTGGCTCACATGTGAGCTCTCGAGTGTGGTGTTTTCACGGCGATCCGGGAGGCTGGCCGGCGAGGCATGGGTCACCCTCAGGTTCAGGTGGGTCAGGGCTGGGGTTTAGTGTAGGCAATTGGGCTTTGCCATGTGTCAAAAGCTTGGATTAAGATGGCATGGGGGAAGGCCAATTTTTGGCTTGATTTGGTCAAGTCCACCTTTTGGGCTTGGTTCACCATTCAAAGTGGCTTTCGGTGTTGTGAGGAGTCAAAGGAATCAGCTGGTTTGACATGGAGAAGTCCTTATCCAAATATATTTGGATTAAATTTGGGTTAAGGGGAATCATGGTTAAGGCTAATGACTTTAGGAGATTAAGGAAAGATTCTCCTCCTTTTGCCCAAAATGGCATGGTGACATGTAAAGAGGCTCTCATGGCTTCCATGTGGCTCATGCATGGCTTCATGGCTCATCTTTGGCTTGGGAAAAGTTAAGTCAATTTCATGAAAAAGGGTTTTGTGAATTTTAGCATTTTAATAGGAATTGGCATATGGCTTGATTTGGATTTATTTTATCATGGATTTAGAACTTAGGAGATGGCTTTATCAAATGGGTGATGATGGAGGATTGTCATGTGGGCTTTGGGCCTTTTGAAATTATTTTTGATGGGCTTTTATGAAGGCTAAGGGGATGTGCATTTAGGTTTAAGAATAAATTCATGGATGGGAATTTTGTAGAAGTTTGGGCCAAATAATTATTGGGTTTGGTTTAGGGATATGTCATGAGTAATTTGAAATGAGTTTGGAGTGATTTGGGTTTGAATGGGGTTGGATTTGGGCCTCTTTGGTAAATGGACCAATGTAGGTCATATTGGGCTAACTTGAGCCAATGTTGGGCTAGGGTTGAAATTGATGTAAAATTAATGTTGGGAAATGTTTATGGGAGTGTTTCAAAGAGGTTTTGACTTTGGTTGGGTTTTGATTTTGGGGCTTGGGCTTATTTGGGTTAGGTTAGGGTTTAGGTCAAAATTGGGTCTTTTAGCTTTGGATTGAATTTGAGTGGGATTTGGGTCTAAATTTTGGGCAAATCATGTTAGTGTTTTGTTTGTGGGGATGTTAGGGAAGGTTTAGAAAAGGATTGGGGTTAATTGGAGTTGAATTGGGTTAGTTTGGACTAAGTTTGGGTCATGGGTCCAAATTGGGCTTTAAGGTCAAAAGTGAAATTGGATTCAAATGCCAATCAAATTGGGCTTGTATTTGGTCTAGATTTGTGTTGGGGATGTTGAATTGAAGTTTAGAATTGAATTGGATCAGAATTTGGGTCAATTGGCTAGGTTTGGTTTGACATTGGGTTCACTTTGGGTTAAAATGGGTCAAATTGGGGATTTTGACAAAAGTGGGGTAAATTGACAAAATTGGCCCATGGTGTAGTTGGACAAAATAAAATTGGGAATAGTTGGGATTTTCTGGAATTTTCTGGGAATTTTCTGAATTTTTGGATTTTTTGGCTAAGAGGGGTATTTTGGGTATTTGGAGGGTATTGGGGGGGGGTATTTTTGGAATTCTTGGTATTTTTGGCTATGAATGATCAATTTGAGTGGAGGGAAAATATTCAAGGTTAATTTTGGGGAATTTTGGGTGATTTGGAAATTTTGAAAAATTTGGATAATTTTAAGGGCATTTGGTAGGTTAGGCGGGTGTAGGGTCCCGAGGGTCAAAAATTGAAAATCTACAAAATTGAAGATTGGGTAAATGTAAGTGGAATGAAATCATTTTGGTTAAGCCATGAAGCCATATCAAGCCCACATGAGCCATGAACGGACTCATTTGAGGCATTCACTATGTTGTTCCTAACCCTCTTAGCCAAGGGCTTATGGGTTAAGGACCATCCATGTGAATCATCTTCATGAGTCAAGATGTCAAGTTGAGTATAGGTGTGGTTTTAGGAGGTGTGTGAAAGTGTAGTGTATAAGTGTAAGGTGTGTAAGTCAGCCCTCACCAGACCAGGCCACCCAGGGCAGTTCTAAGGTCAAAGAGTCCTATAGGAACTCATCCTTTAAACTTCCACATTTGATTTCAACCCTCTAGGTGATTAGGGGTCTACAGTCAAGTTTGTGGAGTTCGCAGGGAGTTAAGAAGTGGTTTGAAATTCTAGGTGGTGGGTCTCAATTCTAATCCTCTAAGATAGTTAAAGGAAAAGCCTAAGGCTAGATCCTAAGTACTAAAGAGAAGAGGAGAAGACCTCATCAGAAATGAGGTCAACAAATGGACCCCCAATAGGTGTGGTGAGCTGACAGAGCACACCACACGTATTGGTGTTGACCGAAGCGATCAACAAAACCAACACAAAAGTCCAAGTAACAAACTTGGGACAAAGTAGAAGAATTTTCGCTCGGGAGTGTCAAGTATATCTCTGAGACTAGAGATCCCTGAACTCTCGCTGGGGAAAGGGAAAGGAGGTGAATCCCAAATCACATGATCTGGGGGAATTTCGATTTAGATTTCATTTTGTTTCAGTTTAAGTTTTGATGTGTGAGCTCAGATTTAAGTTTGAGTTTAAATTTAGATTGAAGTTTTGTTAAGATTAATTTGAAGGGATTTGAACTTGAAATGAAAATTGGAATTTTGTGGTTTTAGATGTAAAATCTTTAACCTCAAAAGAAAATTGAATTGATTGGATTGAATCATTACGATGAGGAGAGATCTCGGAGCAATGCGGTATCGGATGTAAAATCCTTAACCTCAAGAGTTTGATTTTGATGTATTTCATTGCGATAGGGAAAGAATCCTAAAGCAATGCAGTCTCGGATGTAAAAATCCTCAACCCCAATAATTTGATTTTGATGTATTTCATTGCGATAGGGAAAGAATCCTAAAACAATGCAAGCTCGGATGTAAAATCTTCGACCCCAAAAGTTTGAATTTGATGTATTTCATTACGATAGGGAAAGAATCCTAAAGCAATGCAGTCTCGGATGTAAAAAAATCCTCAACCCCAAAAGTTTGATTTTGATGTATTTCATTGCTATAGGGAAAGAATCCTAAAGCAATGCAGTCTCGGATGTAAAATCCTCAACCCCAAAAGTTTGATTTTGATGTATTTCATTGCGATAGGGAAAGAATCCTAAAGCAATGCAGTCTCGGATGTAAAATCCTCAACCCCAAGAATTTGATTTTGATGTATTTCATTGATACAGGGAAAAAATCCTAAAGCAATGCAGTCTCAGATGTAAAATCCTCAACCCCAAGAATTTGAATTTGATGTATTTCATTGCTATAGGTAAAGAATCCTAAAGCAATGCAGTCTCAGATGTAAAATCCTCAACTCCAAAAGTTTGATTTTGATGTATTTCATTGTGATAGGGTAAGAATCCTAAAGCAATGCGATCTCGGATGTAAAATCCTCAACCCCAAGAATTTGATTTTGATGTATTTCATTGCTTATAGGAAAAAATCCTAAAGCGATGCGGTCTCGGATGTAAAATCCTCAACCCCAAGAATTTGATTTTGATGTATTTCATTGCTATAGGGAAAGAATCCTACAACAATGCAGTCTCGGATGTAAAATCCTCAACCACAAGAATTTGATTTTGATGTATTTCATTGCGATAGGGAAAGAATCCTAAAGCAATGCAGTCTCGGATGTAAAATCCTCAACCCCAAGAATTTTAATTTGATGTATATTGATTTTGCAAAGATTTGTAGTGTTTATTTGAAAAGTGTGGAATTTTGGTGTTTCGAGAATTTCATGGAAGTTGTAAAAGATTTTGTGGAAAGAAACAGATAAGGAGGGAATATGTAGATGCTACATATCTCATTCATAAGAGTTGATCGAAAGTTGCTGGTTTGGATTGGATACAATTCCTCGCCATCAGATTTGAATCGAAAACCTGACTCCGTGTCAATGGAATCGACCACTTCCATCCCAGACAAGGGAGAGAGTAGAACGGATTGGATTTCAGATTTGGAAGATTGAGTTTGAATTTGATTGACATTTAATTTGAGATTTGGAAAGTTGAATTTGAATTTGATTGAGATTTGATTTAAAATTTGTGTTTATTTTGTTTGTCCTTTAACGATTCAAATTTGCTTTATCATTCATTTAATGTTCGTGTGAATTTGGCGTTCATCATTTTTTTATTTAGATTTTTAAGGAAAGTTTTCTTTTATTCTTTTATTTCTTTTCTGTTCTTTGTTCGAAGTTCATTTAACTTTAATGGCGTTTCCCAGCCAATTTGCACAAAAGAGGTGAAGGCCAAAATCTGACGTGATCACTTTCATTCCAATCATGTTGAAGATACATCATACAACTCGATCTGGAATACATCTCATACAATCCATGTAGACTCAAAACGGACTATGTATGATCTTTGTCGATCCATCCAAAAGGCATCCGTCAAAAATCCATGTACGAATAGTGAGGTACATGGTCGATAACATCACCTTCCAAGCCATCCCTAGCAAGGATGTCGTATGGATGTACGTTGGAGGTGTGATATTTTCCATGTAACTCACGGCTCGTAAGGCCGGAGACTCTCTAGCTGCGGGTGCAGTCGGAAGTGGTAAGGTGCTTTCTGTCATCCATCCTTCGAAAGTAGCGAGATCCGCTTCATTGGTACTCCCGGTATGCGATGTTTAGCGACATACTGCTCCGTTGCCATTTAGTATCTTGACGTAACCTACTTGGTAATGGTATCTTTGCTGGCCCTCGAAACTCACCTGAGCCTGCTATCCGGAAGGTCGGATCCGAACATGATATTACACTCGTTCGGAAAAGAGCGTGCGATGAAGGTCGACAAAGTCGTGGTGATCTATGTGCGGGGGTATGCGGTCACCACTGCTTGTACATGTTAATGATGCAAGCTGTTGGGTATGCAATCTGTCGGCGATACCCTCCACGTTATCATTCTCTTTACCATCCTTTTAATGACTAATGGTATTAGATCTACCTTGCCATGATGGAGTATTCCCGGTGGGTTTCCCTTCCTGTCTTCCGCGAAGTTGTAGCAGCATCCACATTGTATGGTAATTCCTCCTTTCCCTGGCATCCATCTCCGGGGTTCTGAGTAGGTGTTTTCTCTTAGGCGGCTTGCTCGACCCATTCTTTTCAAATCCCGGATGCAGTCCACGGTTTGTTGTTGTTCGTATTCTGAGAACACGTTTGTATGTAGCTCGAGGCCTTCTAGTATATTGATCCTCCTGCCTCTAATTCTCTCGAAGTATTCAAAAGTTTACTTCTCGACATTCTGCATTCTTTCTAGCTCGAAGTACGGAATAATGCTGGAAATGGCGAGGCACAGTGACGTCTTGCGGGATATATGGCTCAATCCCTTCGCGTTCTCCTGCATACCTCGGCTCCTCGGGGATGGTTTCCGTCGGGACATCCTCCGGAGTTGCTACACGCAACAAGGTTATGCATTACGGTGGCTTTATGCGGAGGCATGGTAGCCTTCCTTCTTCGATCTTCTTGAGATTTCCCCGATTTCTTACGTTATCTTCGGAGCTGGCCTCCTTTCTTCAGGTTCCTGGCAAACCGGTATCCTTGAAGTATATGCACTGGTAGTAGCGACTGCCTCGTCGCGCTTGTCCGCTGCTAGTTTAGTTAACATCTTACAGATACGATGATTTTTATTTCTTCGCTGAGTTGCTGTGAGAGTTGCTCTTCGTACATCTACGAATCTACTATGGGAGCGGCGGCGACAAGCTCGCCCTCTGTCGTAGCGACCACGGACTTGATTCTCTTGTCCTCCTCGGTGTTTTTTTCCTTTTCTTCTTCTTTGGGTTGGTGGCTTGGGCCACCCACTTTCATTCGTCCGGTCGGGCGGTTCCTCTTGGTCAGCTCGGGACCCGGTCACTTTCCTCGTATTGCGAGCCTCGCTGGTGCGAAGTACGAGTCGATCTCTATTATCGCTCCATCTTTCACCCTCTTTTCATCGAAGTGCGAGGCTTACGCCATTTCTAAAGTTCGGGAGCAACCGCCCGTTCGACATTTCCACGCAAAAAAACAAGGAAAAGGATCGGGGGCATGCTTAAGAACAAGAACATTAAGAAAATGTTTATTAAAGACAGAGTTTTCCTTCTTTTTTTTTGTTCATTATTCCTTTTATATTTTTAAATTCAACAGGAATGAAGTGGGAAAAGATCGAAAAAAAGATTTTGATTTGGAAGAGAGAACAAGGAAGACATTATTATCATGATTTTATTTATTTTAGCATATTTTTTATTATTTTTTGGGTTCGGACCCAGTCATAAGTAATTACTTCGCCCGTGCTTCTAGGGATGAAGAATTCATTCCTTCGAAACATCAGGTAGCGTAATACTTCTTCAAGTATCGTCCGTTTATTGGAAGCATATGTCGTTCTCCTTGGCAATTTACTAGCTGGTAGGAGCCTCCTGAGTATACTGCTTCAACCACAAACGGTCCTTCCCAAGTGGGTTTAAATTTTCCTCCTATCTTACGGTGTGCAAGGATAGGTCTCTTGAGAACAAGAACTAAGTCACCAACCTTGAAGGTCCTTAGGCGGACCAGTTTGTCATGGGTTTGAACCATCTTAGCTTGGTATAATTCTAAATTCTGCTGCGCTGCAAGTCTTTTCCCTTCCGGGCTTTCTAATTCCTCTAGTCGTAATTTGGCATTCTCTTCGTCGTGATTTTGTTTGCAATCGCAATTCGAGTGAAGGAAGGCTGAACCTCTAAGGGTAACACTGCCTCGGACCCATACACCAGAGCGAAAGGTGTAGCTTGAGTAGGAGTTCTGAAGGTTGTCCGGTAGGCCCATAAGGCTTCTAATAACTTCTCGTGCCAACTTCTCTTATTATCGTCCAAAGTTTTCTTTAAGATTTGAACGAGAGTTTTATTAAAAGCCTCAACCAGGCTGTTTGCTCTTGGATAGTAATTGTTGAATACCGCCGGTCGATTCCGTGTCTCACGACAAAATTATTGATTTGCGTGCTTCGAATGCGACCCATTATACGAGATGATCCTGTGCGGCACTCCGAAACGGTAGACAACTTGGTTCTTGAAAAGCGTAGCACGTGGTGTGCTTTCACTTCTACGAGTGGATCCGCCTCCGCCACTTGGAAAAGTAATCTGTAGCCGAAAAAATGAAGCGATGTCCTTTTGAAGATGGTGGTCTATTGGACCCACTATATCCGTGCCTCAACATTCGAATGGCCACAACGCAATTGTCGGATGTAGTACATTTGGAGGTTGGTGTAGAACCACTCCGTGCACTTGGCATTGGTGACGGCTCTTGGCGATCTTCATGCGGTCGGTCATCATCGAGGGCCGATAATACCACTAGTCTTTTAATTTTCATTTTCATCTTCGGAACCGACTGGTGAGCGCCACGGAGTCTCGAATGCACCTCTTTAACAATTTCACGGGCCTCGGACACTGCTTAGGCACCTTAGCCACATTTGATCGAAAGACCTTCTGTATAACGTGTTGTTTATTAATGCATAGGACAGAGTTCTTTTCTTGATTTGATGGGCTAACGACCTATCGTCTAGTAGTTTTCCTGTTTACAAGTAGTCTATTAATGGTTGTCGACAATCTTCTGTGTTTTTTGTCACTGCTGCAACTGATTCTTTTTCTTTTTCTGATTTGTGTATTGTGTCTATGTCGAGCTGCGATAGAACCTGACACTTCCACTGATTCATCTTGCAAACAGGCAAATTCTTTTGCGAGACGGGCTAACGCATCTGCTAAAGCGTTTTCTTTCCTGTGAATTTTGTAGATTATCACATTCGGAATCTGTTCCAACAACTGTATGGCATACTAGAAGTATTGCTCGAGTCTTGGCTTTAAAATTATGTATTGTCCGGTGATCTGTTGAATGATTAACTGCGAATCCCCGTAGATGTTGATGTTTGTTATCCCCATTTGAATAATTAATTCCAGTCCTGTTATGAGGGCTTCGTATTCTGCCTCGTTGTTTGTACATGGCTCTGTTAAGTGGTAGGAGTATCTTAACATCCCCCGCTCCGGTGTTATAAAGATTAGTCCGATTCCTGCCTTACAGGGCACTATTACTTGCGATTCTTTGTCTTTGTGTGCTGAAGATGCTCCGTCGAAATATAATTCCCAACGTCGATCATGAGGGTCTTCTAAGCTCATTATTTGTTCATCTGGCAAGTCGTCATTTAGAGGGGATTCTGCCGGCAGAGGGTGTGCTGCGAGGAAATCTGCTAGGACTTGTCCCTTTACGGCACAAAGAGGCACGAATGTTATATCGAATTGCAATAATATCATTGACCACCTGGCAAGTCTGCCAGAAAGTGTTGGACGGGTCATCAAGTATTGCAATGGATTAAATTTCGAGATTAGGTTGACCTTATGAGAAAGCATGTAATGTCTGAGCTTTTGAGCTGCGAAGATCAGGGCCAAACAGTGCTTTTCAATTGCGGGATACCTTACTTCCATCGGAAGTAAACAACGGCTTAGGTAGTAAAGAGCATTTTCTTTACCCTCATCATTGACCTGGGCTAACAGGGCTCCGAGAGAGTCGTCCAAAGCCGCGGTATAAAGTATCAACGGTCTACACGAGGCCGAGGTTGCTAAGACGGGAGGTGTCATTAAATATTGTTTAATGTCCTCAAAGGCCTTCTGGCATTTCTCTTCCCAAATAAATTTGGCGTCCTTTTTAACTAATGCCGAGAAAGGCTGACACCTACCTGACAAGTTTGAGATAAAGCGTCGAAGACATGCCAACTTCCCTTGAAAAGATCGTAGTTGTTTTAAGGTTTTGGGAGGCGGCATTTCTAAGATCGGTTTAATCTTTTCCGGGTCGATTTCAATTCCACGATGTCGGACAACGAATCCTAAGAATTTCCCGGAGGTGACGCCGAAGGCGCATTTAAGGGATTCATCTTAAGGTTAAATTGTCTTAATCGTTCGAAAACAATTCTCAAATCATACAAGTGGTTTTCATTTACTTTGCTTTTGATGACCACATCATCCACGTAGCATTCGACTTGATTGTGGATGAGATAACAAAAAATTCTTGTCATTGCTCTTTGGTAGGTTGCTCCTGCGTTCTTCAGTCCGAATGGCATCACTGTGTAGCAATATACTCCGATCGGCGTTCTAAATGCTGTAAGTTTTTCATCTTTTGGAGCCATTTTTATCTGGTTGTATCCTGAAGATCCATCCATGAATGAGAATATTTCATGTGTTTAAGCAATGTCGATCATTAATTCTAGGATCGGTAGAGGGAATTCATCTTTTGGACATGCCTTGTTTAAATCTACGAAATCCACACAAATTCGATCGACCATTCTCCTTCACGATTGGCACCACATTGGCTAACCAAGTCGGGTATTGTTCTTCACGGACAAATTTAGCATCTATTAGCTTTTTAACTTCAGTTATGACTTGTTGTTCGATTTCTAGACGCATTCTTCAGGACCTTCTCTAGCCGGGACAAAAGTAGGATCCACTCTAGCTTATGGACTGCGACCTCTGGAGCTAATCACGGCATCTCATCGTAGTTCCAAGCAAAACGGTCTTTAAATTCCATTAATAACTTGATTATTTCTTCGGAGTCTTCTTTATTGAGTAAGGAGCTAACAAAGGTAGGTCTAGGCTCTTCGCTAGTACCTAAGTTAACTTCCATTAACTCATCTATTGTAGATTTGATCTCTTCTTCGAACTCTGGTAGAGTGTTTCCAATTTGTAAATCTTCAAATTCTTCTGTAGTTTCCATGCAGTTTTCATTCGACTCGCAAGTGACAACCAAACAAAATTCAATATCGTCAACTGATCCTACTGTGCCGAATCCGAGACCATGTTTTGAATTGGGTGGACGACCGGAGTTATTCCATAATTTTTCAAAATGTTGTGATTGACCTTTTGTCCATTGTCGAGGTAAGAAACCACGGCTGAATTAAATTTTGAACACATGGAGAGTACCACTCGAAAGGTAATTCCATTAATTCGATGAAGTGACATCTTCGAGTTGTACATTATTTTCGGTTTTGGAGGAAGGAGCACCACGGTAGAATTTGATGGACTTTGCACCGCCGCTATGTACCTCTTTGACCACCATACCCTCGATCTTATTAGAATGGATCGGGGTCAGGGTCATAGTATGTACATAGTGGTTAATCTTCTCGTACATCAATTTATATTCTTCATTCTTTTGATCTTCGAGAGGGATCTCGAATTGCGGCTTCTTCGAGCTTATTGTCGCTGCTTCTTGTTTGATCTCTTTTTCTTCTTCGAACTATCTTCCCGATCAACATTGATGGCTGGTTTCCTCTGTCCAAGCTGTCCTAACATCTCTGCCACGACCTCGTCCCCGGCCTCGACCTCGGATGCGAGTTGTGGAGAAACCTTCACCATCTCGCCGTAAGGGAGTGGTGAGCGACTGTTGGACTAGAACTTCAGGTTCTTCGTCATCCCAAATTTCCTTTGCTTCATTCGTTATAGTATCTCTGGAGATGATTTTTTTCTTTGGGGGTGCGTAATAAGCTGCATCTTCATGTATTCCAATCTCATGTACGGAGAATGGTTGTAAGTCACCTTTGATGCACTGTTCCCCTCCATCGTAGTATTTGATGCACTGATGTAGGGATGATGGTACCATCCGGTTTTCATGTATCCATGGTAGGCCCAGTAGAGCGTTGAATGACGTTTCTGAATCGATTATGTGAAATTTTGCGGTTGTCTTTGCCAAATCACCGGTCTTCATTAGCAGTGTTATTGATCTGAGGGCTCTTTCTCCTTTCTGATTGAATCCTCTTAATAACATTTTGTCCGCTTCGAGCTCGCGAGCATTAATTTCCAAGTATGCTAGCATTCGAAGATTCATTATATTGATTGATGCTCCTAGATCCACCAATACTCTGGAGAGTGTAAACTTTCCAATTGTAACTGAAATGTACAACGGTCGGTTGTGGTCTGCTGTCCCAAGTAGTAGGTCATTGTCCATGAAGGTAACACCTCGCTGTTCCTTTAACGAGCAAACCTCATCTAAGGAATCTCCCGATCATTTGAGCTAAGCAAATTTCGGGATCGAAGTAAGGCCTTGATCGGAGCTTCTCTCATCTCCTTTGATAAGATGAGAGCGTCGTAGATGCTCGGTTTGTCGATAGTTTCCTAAGATGGGCTAGCACGTTGTAGTCCACTTTATTTCCATGTGTCTCGATTTCTTCCCGAATGGGTATTTCTTCTACTGGGGTTGGTTCTTCTGAACAACCACACGCTTTCCTTTGTCCTTTGGACCCATTCTCGGAGGTAGAACTCTTTCACTTCTTAAGTTGACTTATGTAATTTCTTCGAATCCGGTATTGAGTTTCGTTGGTGTCTCCTCCGAATCGGAATGACGGGTTCTTACGGATTAGCTTCAGAGTCTGAAGGCTCTAACTCTATTGTGACTGGAGCTCCTCGAAACTCGCAAATAGATTCGTTGCTTGTTGAACTCTCGTAGCCTCCTTAGTGGATGTCTTCTTTGTCATCATGTTCGTCGAGATTGTGTATGATTTGAGAATTGTCATTTGTATCGGAATCAATGTCCGGATTAGGTTGGTTGTCGCTAGTTACGTAATCGTTAGAAACGATCAAAACGTAGCCAATGCCATAACCCTTATCACTATAAGATCCCACCGGAATGAGCAGATAATCATACAGAGTCAGAGGTTCGAGGGATTTCTCCTTCGAATCGGAAACAACTATCCTAGGATAAGCATCCCCTAGTCTAGCCTTAAGAGTCTCGGTCTTCTCTTCTTCATCAATTTTCTTCTTTTCTTCAATCGTCTCTTGTTGAGGTGGTTCTTCTATCGTAAGTGATGGTGCCGACTTGACAGGTTTCGAACTCTGAATTGAGACTCGCACCAAAGTGGATTGGATGCGATCCAAAATCTTCTTCGAAGAATTTGTCCAAGCGGTAGTCCATCCATCATCAGTCGCATAGGGGTCTATCGGAACAATGAGATCCGTCGAGATAACATTAACGGAACCTCCTTTCGGGGGTTCCTTCATGTACTCCTTCGGGATCGTTATATTCCCTTTTCGAAGATTGTTATTGAGCCAACTTTTGAAGGTGATACAATCTTCTATCTTGTGTCCAAGCATCCGGTGGTAAGGGCAAAAGTTGGGATCACCTTTCTTGTCAACTTCCTCCGGTCTCTTAGGTTACAGCGGTTGGAAATGCGGAGTCTTCATCGGGCTACGGAACATTTTCGGCCTTTGCCTCATTCTTGAACGGATATTCACTGCTCAGATGCTCCTTTAGCGTACGTTGTGGACGAGGCGGTTGTTCATACTGTTGAGATGACTGATAGCTGGGTCGGGGTTGCTGGTAATTCTGTTGAGTTTGTTGTGACCGTTCTGGCGGTATTTGTATTGGCTGCTTGCCTTTATCGACTGCTGCGACGATCCCGGATTTCTTTTCAAAAGTTTTCACGGGCTTCTGTTTGTCTGCTTTGTCGGTGAAACTTAATTGCTTCGCCTCCTCTTGCAAGCTTCCGGCCTTGCTTAACAACTTCTCGAAAGTCTTAATAGTAATTCCCTTGAGGAGAAGTGCTTATCGGGCCATGAATGCTCTTAAGTAAAATGCCGATGCATCTTGTTCTTGTAGGCTGTGGCTCACACTTCATACTTAGATTCCTCCATCGAAGTATGTAGTCCACAAAGTTTCATTCGGTTTACGCTTCTCTACCACTAAATCACCTATAGTGATGTGGTGCTTGAAACTCGGCAAATTGCTTGATGAAGAGGTTCTCCAATTCGAAAATGTCTTCACCGAAGCTGTTCGGTAATTCCGCATACCAATCGAAGGCGATCCACGACGAGTCAGCGACAAGCTGTCGGAAGAGTAAAGCATCACTTCCGCCGGCATTGCAACAACTGGCACAGAAATGTGCAACATGCTGCCGAGGGTTTCCGGTTCCATCAAAGGTCTTGAACAGAGGTGGTATGAAGCCTTTCGGATATTGGAGAGCGTCTAATTCTTCATCGTAAGGTCTACCCGTCCGAATGGATGTCCCTCGCACCTGCTGTTCCACCATGCTCTTGATATCCTTTTCCGGAATCATGCTTTGTGTTGCATCCTTCTTTAATTGATCATCCCCGATGATGGACGTAATCTCCTTTCCTCCGTCTATAATGTGAATAACTTCTGGGGGTGTTTCTCTTTGGGGTTGAACCGACTGCGGAGAGTGGCTAGGGCTACGGCCATCTCTTCCATCCTTTTTCCATTTGGGCGATCGTATCATCTTTCTCTTGAAGCTGCCTCCTCATTACTTCCGACTCCTCTCTTTCTGCGGCTGCAGAGGCACCTTGTGAAGCTGACGAAGCTCGTGTTTCAACCATGTTAATTTCTGCATATTCATCATCCATGAACTCTGACGAGTCAACTTCATCTCTGAATTTCTCTTCTCTTTCTCTTGCTAATCACTGAATATCAGTTCTTAGCTTTTCCATAGCATCTTCTAGTGGTCTTTTCTGTACATCTTTGCAGTTGTCATATGATAGCTGTCGGGTTTCTTTCTCATGAGTCCCCTTCACTGCGGTAGCGCTTTCTTCGGACTCAAGTCTCCTGACGAGACTTTCCTTCTCAGGTTGTTGTTTTAATCTTAATTGTCCAGTAGTGAGACACCATACCATCCTTGTAGCGACGGAAGGTCGTAGGACCGGATGGTGCAGTCGACCAAATGCTTTGGAAGGTGATATCCTCCCGAATTTGTAGTCCTGAAACAACGACGGGTGGACTAGTTTTCATTCTCTTATTTGGCTTTTCGCGGTGATAGCGAGGTTCTACTCGCGGCCCAAGACGGGATTTGGCCGACACCCGCCCTATCCTTCTTAAAATTTCTGATACAGGGCATTTTTCTTTCTTTGCTAACTTTTCTATCAGGGTTTGCACCCGACCAAATGACGTAATTCTAGCCCTTTTCTTGCGGCCGTCGTTGTAATATGCGGGCTGAGGCAGTGCAGAAGCAATCTTGCGAACATTTTCCTCGTCCTCTGCGGCGGAGAGGGGATGGAACCTACTTCCTCCCAAAAGTGGTATGTATTCAGGCAACGGTGTATACTCGGGCGGTTACGGGATTTCCTCGGGAAAGCGACTTCGGCGGCTACGGCTTCTCTAGCAATCCTTCTACTTCTGTTCCTTCTCTGAGTCCGTGTAAGTGATGGAATCCTCGAGCTGGACCCGATTTCAAAAACAGAAGGTTTCACAGGAAGATCTGTACCCTCCACGGTAACAGGTTCATCACAGTTCTGAATTTCCTTTCCCTTTAGTCTGGTAGAAGCCGGGGTAGGTGCAGAGATAACTAGACCAGTGGGGGTAGCAACAACAGTCCTTCGCGAACAACGAGTACTCCTTTCGAGTTGGAATCTTTTACGAGAGGAGGGAATTCATGAGTTGACTCGAGGTTAAACTCAATCAACGGCTTCTCAGTTTCCGGTACTTTGCTTGTGAGTGAAAAGAGAGTGACGTCGGGGATTTTGATGTTGGTGTCTCCGAATCCTTTTCCGAATCAAATGATTCCATTATCAGGCGAGTTCGTCCTTAAACACGGCCGAGGTCGAGTCAGTTGACGAAGGAGAAGATCGAGTTTTGGGGCTTCCATTTCTGCAGTGCAGATTCCAAGTGTTAGTCCCCGAATCGTGCTTCCTCTTGTCGTAAAACTTATGACGAAAAAGAAAGAGTCCGAATACATTTCTGTTTACCTTAGCGTATTTGTGATATTAAAAGAAAATTGTTTTTTCGAAAAGATTTGTTTGTTAGGAAGGAGAATTATTAAAAGAAGGAGAGTTGTAGGAAGGGTAAAAGGAATTGATTAGGAACTGGAAAAGGAAGAGAAAGTTTTGTAGAAACTTCTCGACCTGCAAGACCGCTCCTAAACTAATACCATTGGGGGTCCGCCCCACCTCCGAAATGAGGTAAAAGGATCTCGGAACCTCTCTGTTTAGGGGTGTCTAAACAGGTGGCTCCTAAATCCGAGAGAATGTTGGCTATACTTGTTCAAGGTAGAAATGAACATAGTATTCCAATGGAAAGAAGGGTAGTTTGATCCTGTAGGGACATGGATACACTACCGATTTTTGAAAGCGAAGCTATCGATTAAAAATGGAGAGAGGAATTTTCCCGACGGAGTCGCCAGAAGTTGTCGGCATATTTTTAGGTTATGTGTTTTGAAAAGGGGTCGCCTACAGAAATTGTCGGTGAATTTTTAATTTAATTTAAATAAATAATTTGAAAAGTAATATTTGATTTTGAAAATAATTTCAAATTTGAAAATTTTAAGATATGAAATCAAACTGATCTCACATCCCGAATAGTTTATATAAACGAGCACCGCACCACAAACTGTGTATCTATCCCGAAGAATAGACACATTGTTTGGTGGTGGGGCTCGATTAAATAAACTAGAAAATTTATGACATCAGTTTGGTCTGCGAACCAATTTTATAAGCCGACAAATTCCCCTGCTCAATATAAATGAATTAAGCAGGGTTTATATTACTCAGGTTCTTAAAATTCCTTATAAGAGCGAAGCCCCATAGTTAATTATATCTTAAGTGACGGGGATCACCTAAGAAAACTCTCGATAATAATCGGTAGTTCGATCTCGAGAATCTCGAAATTTAAGTTTTCGAGGGATTGAATTTTAGAATTTCAATAGAGAATGGATCGAATTTGGAACATTTTGTTTTGGTGATTCAAAGGAAGAAAAGTAGGAGAAATTACAGATTCGAAGCGAACTTCGGTAATTTCCCGACTATCCTATTGTTTGGCATGGATTTAGGAAAGTCCTAATGTTTATTTAATGTTTTGATCTTGCCAATTTTAATTAATTAGGACTTATGTTCGTATGACATGTTCATACAAATAGCCTCGAAGATGTGAGGGTTTATATCTTATCAGACGACTACCTCGGAATCCTAAGACCGGTTAGGGCTTAATTTGCAATGCAAATGCCTAACAAAAGGTTGAGGGTTTATGTTGCACTAGGCAAACTACCTCGAAATCCTATGGATTGGTTATTTAATTCTAAGAAGGTTTTCTTGAAGTAGACTCGGGTTTTGCTGATGACGATGGCCGTGCTGCCCACCATGCTCCGAGCTCCTTGTTGTTGCAGAGGTTTAGTTTTAGAAATCATAAATCAGGAGAAGAGAAAAGTGTTTTGGTTTAGAGAAAATCTTAAAATTCAAGCGCTTTTTAGTGTTTTAGTTAAAACAAATCTTAAAGTTGATTATAACAATACCGGTTAAGATCCCACGGTTCCATCCTTCCAGCATCGTTATTTTTATCGGATTCACTTAGTCCGGATGAATTTGCTAAACTCAACTAAATGAGTTCCACACTTTCATTTAGGCCAGTGGGAAATCCCATTAGCAACACGTATGTTACATCATCAGAGGTATTCCCGATCATCCAACAAGATGTTTTAATTTAGTTGTAATTGTAGTTTTGTATTCTATTTGTGATTAAATTTTGAGTTGTTTTATATTGTGAAATATTGTGGCGGTGAATTTTATCTTGTAATGACTTTTAATTTAGTTTTGGTTTCAGTTTTAGGGGGTACCCTAAAGGTGTGAGTTTTCATGCAATAGTTGTTTATCATGCAAGAAAAGTAAGTGCATTTGCAATAAGGTAAATTGCAAGAAGGTAAATTGCAATAAAATAAAAGTGTACTTGGAGGGTCTTCCCGTCATCCCAGGCTGCACTTAAACACAATTTAGAATATTTAAGCATTTAAAGCAAGTTCCTAAGTAAAGCTAAGGGAAGGGTTATGGTTTTCTACCAAATTCCTAATCCTATAGCTTAGTCATTTCCTATGACGTCTAGGTTCTTGTGTTTTGGTTTGAGGATGATTTTCTTCATCGAAAGAATAATTAATGTTCTTATAAACATCCTATCATATTGAGGAAGTGCTTAAGACGAATCTTAAACATCTTTTCAATATTGCTAGAATTGTTTTAAGTCCAAATGAATTTAATTAATCCGGTGAAGTAATCATCCGAGGTTTAATTAAATTTTGTCCCCTTGCTCAGTGAACTAGGATATTTGAATATCCTATGAGTGGAGTAATACTTCACTTAATGCTCCATTTAGGAGTTATGACAATAAGAGTTCTTGAGGGCAAACCGATGTTCAAGTGATTTGTGATTTTAATTTGATTTCAATTAATGGTTTTAAATTTGGAATAGTGTTCAAATTGTTTTAGATTTACTTTTAATTTCTTTATGTCTTAAGTGATGTTATATTTAATTTAATTTAATTTAATTTGTTTTAATTTTAATTTTAATTTAGTTTTATTTATTTAATTTAATTTAATTTAATATGTTTTAATTTAATTTAATTTAATGTGATTTAATTTAATTTAATTTAATTTAATTTAATTTAAATTTTAATCTAATTTAATTTAGATTTTAATTTTATTTTAATTTTATTTTATTTTAATTTAAATTTTAATTTGGTTTTATTTTTAATTTTAATTTAAATTTAAATTTTAATTTAATTTTATTATTTTTCTTTTAATTTTAATTTAATATTTTATTTTTTTATGCTTTAGGGATGATTTAATTTTAATTGATAAAGTATTAATTTAATTGAAATTTTAAAAGGGTTTAATTTAAATGTTTTAATTTTTAATTTAATTTAATGATTAAGCATTTTAAGTTTTGAATTTGGATTATCATTTTAATTAAGAATTGAATATTATTGAGGTGATCAATTTAGGGACTCTTAGATTAAAGAATAAATTTCTTCCTAATAATATCCCTATTTTAATAATACCAATTTTTTTTTTCTTCCAAGTTTAAACAATTATTTAAGTAAGGTTTATTTTAATTACTTTCAAATTGTTTGGTAGGTTTCTACCCTTTAAATACCTAAGTTTCAAACATCCAAAATCAACTTAATATCAAATGTTTTACCCACCCTTTTAATTAAACCTAAAATTTTTAATTATAGGTTAAAATTTTAATTACCTTTTTGCCCTTTAAACTTACTAATTTCATAACTCACTAAATTGAGCTTAAATAAATTTGAAATTTTTATGTAGCTTCACTCATATGTCAATCAAGACATTAGAGGAGAAAATGTGATTTTTCTGTATTTAAATTATTTATATAATTATTTTTGGTGGAAAATAAGAATTTTCAAGGAAAATTTAATAACATGACCAAGGGAAAGTTTCTGTCCTTAATAACATTATGGGACATTCCTAATGACCAGAGGACCACTTTGACCAACTTTGGTGATTTTTTGAATTATATTATTTTTATTATAATTATTTTGAATTTTGGAGTATTAATTAATTTAAAAATAAAATAAAGATTGAAAAATGAATTTTATATTTTTCAAAAATCTCTCTGATATCAAGGATACCAGAGAACTAATTTTTATAATTTTCTGATTTTTCTTTGATTTATTAGAATTATTTTAGTGATATTGCTAGAAAATACATTTTTTTAATTTTAAAATTACCTTAGGGCTTTAAAATTTAATATCTCATCATAGAGACCTAAGAAAAATATGGGGTTTATTCCTAAGTGATTAAAATTCAAAATATAACATTTTGGTGAATTTTATTATTTTTGTGATTTTTATTATTTTTTAATTATTAAAAATATTAAAATAATGCAAAAAATCAACTTTTTTAGAAAATTGCAATTTTAATTTTCTTAAACTCCCCTGATATCAGAGAGGCTCCAAAACTAATTTGGTGAATTTTTGAAAAGTATTTTGAAAGTTATGAATTTTTAAAGTTTAAATTGGCTAAATGGCTTAATCAACCCATTTAGTAGGGCTAACCAAGACAATTGACTTCAAATTTTTATGGCGGGTTCCTTTGATCCTAAAGGTTAGTAGAGAATTGATTTCAAGTCAATTTGATGTATGATTAGCTCTAATTAATTAAGGACCTATTTTGGGTGTTTAAGCCAATTAGGGTTATTCCAAGTGGATTAATTCAAAACCTATTTTTCTAAAGTCCTCTGGTCATAAGAAACATCCACAAATTTTTCTAGAATTTATTTCACAGCAAGCTAATTATTGGAATTAAAATATTCAGAATAGAGACCTAGAATTGAAAAATAAATAACTCTTCATAGGGGTGGCCTCTGACTTTGGAAAATTCAGGGAATATTCCCAAATTCAGAGGCTTCAAAAGCCTTATGGTCTCATGCCATGGTGAATTGTATACATGCATGGAGAATTGAAATAGTGCAGAGAGTAAATAAATTATTAAAAATCAAATACTCAATTAAATTAAATGATTTCTTTTCCACATTATTCTCCTCTGTTCACTGAGCAAGAGGGTATTTTTATTTTATTTTTCTGATTTTTCTACACAAAGTTATGTATTTTTGAAGTTTAGGGAATTAAATAAATAAGAAAATGGCTATTTTCCTACTTATCCAGCGTGGCACCCTGTCATCCTCGGCATCTCCGAACGACCACGCGGCGCGCTCCCATTCGACCCCGCCACTTGACTAGGATACCATGCGGCCCGCGGTTCATTTCCAGTTGCTCAGTCTGGCGCGATCCTGGCCGTCCGCTTGATACACGCGCGATCCGACGGCTCCTGGTCATCGTCTACGACTGGTGTGAACCCGTGACCGTCAACCTTCTAACCCTAATTTCTCACTCGATTCTCAACGGATTTTCGTGTTCTTATGCTCTATGGATTCGTCTTAAGGAGATGGACACATCCATACGGTAAACATGTATTGAAATTGACTCAAATTAAATAGAGAATCTCTGTAAGCTCGGGAAGAAGAGTGAGTCCATATTTTTGCTCAGAGAAGTGAAGCTTCGATTTGAGAGTTGTGTCACCTTCGATTGGGTCCAAGCAAGCTCCAGATGAAGTCCCTTGGCCTGGTAAATTGTCTAGGTATGATTTCGACCAAGCCCGATCACAAAGCTTGGAGAGTCGGAAGCAATGGCTGGCTTCGGTGAGGGGGCTTTTGCTTTGGTAAACTTCTTCTCTTGGTCCGGTGAAGGTGTATGACCAATCAATTTGGGGATTGGCTCCTTGTGAAGAAGTGTCTCGGTTTTTATCTTTGAAATTTGAACTCAAAATTGAGCTCGGTGGGGGAATTGGGGTGGAATCCAGTGGGAATCAAATGCTCTATGTATGGAGAGTGGTTTGGAATGATTTTGACAGAGTTTCCTTAAGGTTGGTTCAACACTTCTTCCATGGCCGAGAGAGGTGGGGTTTAAATAGGAGAGGTTGGGGGGCCTCCCAGGGGGAGTTAGGGCTTGGGATCAGCTGCTCTTGGCAAGAGAAGAATAGCTGCAATGGCCACTGGGGATGGGGCAGCTAAGCAAGGGAGAATTTCAATGTTGGCTCACCTGTGAGCTCTCGGGTGTGGTGTTTTCCGGCGATCCAGGCGGCTGGCCTAGCGAGCATGGGTCACCCTCGGATTCGGGTGGGTCGGGGCTGGGGTTTAGTGTAGGCGATTGGGCTTTGCCATGTGTCAAAAGCTTGGATTAAGATGGCATGGGGGAAGGCCAATTTTGGCTTGATTTGGTCAAGTCCACCTTTTTGGCTTGGTTCACCCTTGAGGTGGCTTTGGGTGTTGTGAGGAGTCGAAAGGAATCAGCTGGTTTGACATGGAGAAGTCCTTATCCAAATATATTTGGATTAAATTTGGGTTAAGGGGAATCATGGTTAAGGCTAATGACTTTAGGAGATTAAGGAAAGAGTCTCCTCCATTTGCACAAAATGGCATGGTGACATGTAAAGAGGCTCTCATGGCTTCCATGTGGCTCATGCATGGCTTCATGGCTCATCTTTGGCTTGGGAAACGTTAAGTCAATTTCATGAAAAAGGGTTTTGTGAATTTTGGCATTTTAATGGGAATTGGCATATGGCTTGATTTGGATTTATTTTATCATGGATTTAGAACTTAGCAGATGACTTTATTAAATGGGTGATGATAGAGGATTGTCATGTGGGCTTTGGGCCTTTTGAAATTATTTTCGATGGGCTTTTAGGAAGGCTAAGGGGATGGACCTTTAGGTTTAAGAATAAATTCATGGATGGGAATTTTGTAGAAGTTTGGGCCAAATAATTGTTGGGATTGGTTTAGGTATATGTCATGAGTAATTTGAAATGAGTTTGGAGTGATTTGGGTTTGAATGAGGTTGAATTTGGGCCTCTTTGGTAAATGGACCAATGTAGGTCATATTGGGCTAACTTGGGCCAATGTTGGGCTAGGGTTGAAATTGATGTAAAATTAATGTTGGGAAATGTTTATGGGAGTGTTTCAAAGAGGTTTTGACTTTGGTTGGGTTTTTATTTTGGGGTTTGGGCTTATTTGGGTTAGGTTAGGGTTTAGGTCAAAATTGGGTCTTTTAGCTTTGGGTTGAATTTGAGTGGGATTTGGGTCTAAATTTTGGGCAAATCATGTTAGTTTTTTGTTTGTGGGGATGTTAGGGAAGGTTTAGATAAGGTTTGGGGTTAATTGGAGTTCAATTGGGTTAGTTTGGACTAAGTTTGGGTCATGGGTCCAAATTGGGCTTTAAGGTCAAAAGTGAAATTGGATTCAAATGCCAATCAAATTGGGCTTGGATTTGGTCTAGATTGGTGTTGGGGATGTTGAATTGAATTTTAGAATTGAATTGGATCAGAATTTGGGTCAATTGGCTAGGTTTGGTTTGACATTGGGTTCACTTTGGGTTAAAATGGGTCAAATTGGGGATTTTGACAAAAGTGGGGTAAATTGACAAAAATGGCCCATGGTGTAGTTGGAAAAAATGAAATTGGGAATATTTGAGATTTTCTGGAATTTTCTGGGAATTTGCTGAATTTTTGGATTTTTGGCTAAGAGGGGTATTTTGGGTATTTGGAGGGTATTGGGGGGTATTTTTGGAATTCTTGGTATTTTTGGCTATGAATGATCAATTTGAGTGGAGGGGAAATATTCAAGGTTAATTTTGGGGAATTTTGGGTGATTTGGAAATTTTGAAAAATTTGGGTAATTTCAAGGGCATTTGGTAGGTTAGGCGGGTGTAGGGTCCCGGGGGTCAAAAATTAAAAATTTGCAAAATTGGAAATTTGCAAAATTGAAGATTGGGTAAATGTAAGTGGAATGAAATCATTTTGGTTGAGCCATGAAGCCATATCAAGCCCACATGAGCCATGAAGGGACTCATTTGAGGCATTCACTATGTTGTTCCTAACCCTGCTTGACGAGGCTTAGGGGTTAAGGACCATCCATGTGAATCATCTTCATGAGTCAGGAGGTCAAGTTGGGTATATGTGTGGTTTTAGGAGGTGTGCGAAAATATAGTGTACAAGTGTAAGGTGTGTGTATGTCAGCCCTCACTGAACTGAGGCCACACGTAGGCGATCCTAAGGCCAAAGAGTCCTATAGGAACTCATCCTTTAAACTTCCACATTTGATTTCAACCCTCTAGGTGATTAGGGGTCTACAGTCAAGTTTGTAGAGTTTGCACGGAGTTAAGAAGTGGTTTGAAATTCTAGGTGGTAGGTCCCAATTCTAATCCTCTAAGATAGTCAAAGAAAAGCCTAAGGCTAGATCCTAAGTACTAAAGAGAAGAGGAGAAGACCTCATCAGAAATGAGGTCAACAATCACTTATATCTATTATAGATGCTGCTGCTGGTGGTTTTTTAATGGCTAAGACATTTGATGAAGATTTATACTTTAATTGAAGAAATGACTAATAATAATTTTCAATGGCCTTCTGAAAGGGTTAATCCTAAAAGAATGGTAAGTATTTAAGATAATGAAGCCTTTTCTATTTTAGCTTCACAAGTGACTGCGATATCTAAGAAATTGGATAATTTTGCTATTAACATGTCGCATGTAAGTAATGATAATTTTGTAAATACTGATGATTCTCAAATAATGGAAACATTACAAGCTATTGCTAGTAAAACTAATAACCCTGATTCGAATTATTATAATCCAGGTTAGAAAAATCACCCTAATTTTAATTGGAATAATGGACATCAACAATGGAGTAATAATCAAGGTAATCCAACCGGGAATTGGAACAATCAAGGAAATTTAAACTTTAGACCAACCTACCCTCCTGGTTTTAACAATCAGCAGAAAAAATTATCTGTAGAAGAATTGATCTTGCAACTAGGTAATCAACTATAAAGTCAAAACACTGCTATTTGAAATAATGAGAATCAGATGGTTCAAATTCCTAATTTTATTAATTATAGACCTCAAGGAACACTGCCTAGCAATGTCAAAATTAATCCAAAAGAAACCGAAAAAGACCATGAAATAGCAAAAGTTGTACAACTTATAAGTGGAAAGGAATTAAAAGAGAAGATTCAGAATGAAATTGAAAAAGAGAGAGAGATTGAAGTGATTGAAAAACCTAAATAAACTCTTTCTCCAAGTAAAGATTAGACTGTAATTTCTATTAAAGTCGAAGTTGAAAGACCACCACCACCTTTTCCTCAAAAACTAAAACAACAGAAGCTTGATGATCTACCTAAAAAAATACCCATTTTTATGCCTTATTTATGATTCAATTCTTAAGGATATTATGCTTTAATGAAAGGCATTTTTATGTTTTTGGATGTAGATGATTTAAAAAGAGTCCAAGAAAGAGAAAAAGGAAAAGGAGTAAAAAAGAGCAAAAATTAAGCTTATGGAGCAAAATTTTGGAATTATTGGCCTGGCGCCTAGGCTCCAGAATCCAACGCCTGAGCGCCAGTTCGATACAGACGCTGTCAAGATTTTTTGATGACTTTGGGAAGTTATTTTGACGGTGTTAAGCGGTTATTGGAGCTTCTAGATGACTGGAAGTTACTCCTCATATATAGAACATGTGATACAATGTATTTGGGCACAATCAAACGGTCTGGATCATGAAGAGGTGCGACCCAAAGTGAAGAGGTGCGAAAGATCTGGTCACGGAGTCTAACTCCTAGGAGCCAGATCCCGGCGCCTAGGTGCGACAGTTACCTTCTAGAAGATACATTGAATTTGAACAAATTTTGAAGAGGTGCCCGAAGCAACCCCTGGTAAAATTCAGAGCTCTATAAATAGGAGCCCATTCTATAGAGAAAATCACGCCAAAACCCCCCTCTTAGTACACATACCCATTTTAGCTTCTTCTCTCTCCTATTTAGTTTTATTTAGTCTCTTTCATACTTAGGGTGCCACTTTATTTTGAATCTAGTGAGTTTATTTTGAGTGTTAATTGTGTGATATTGCATTTGGAGTCTTTCATCATTGCTTTGGAGTTAGTAAAAGTCAGCGGATCACTTGAAGGAACACTTCAGATAAGTATTTGTACTTTAGTTCAAAGTTTTATAAATATGTTTTGTTGTGTTATTTCAATGTGTTCTAAGTAGTTAGTTATCTTTCTCCTTTTAATTATGAAAAGATTATAAATTAATTAAATTTTGTAGGAGAATTAAATATAAAATATTTTAAAACATTGTGATGATATTAATACCTGATCTTAGTTTACTTTTAAATTGGCCATTTAAATTGTTAAAACCTATTGAAGAATTTTGAGACCTATCCGGAGATAAATTCTTAACTAGTAGATATCACATGAATCCTTAGGTAATCGCAGGCTATACGCGGATTATTTAAGGTGAAGTGCAAATAAATAGGAAGATAATATTTCTTGGGCATAAAATTAATTAGTTTTTAGAGTGACAGACTAAATTCTAATTATTTGTTTTATAGAAAGGTAACGGGTCACTGGTAGGGCCTACCATAGCCACCCTTGGACATCTAGTAGTGTGAGCCTAGATTAACCCATTCTACTAATAAAACATCCTGAGCCTATCTATAGATTAATCAATGTTCTTTACACCTGGACCAAAGGGTAAAGAATATGAATGCTTCTATTTGGCACAATACCATAATCTAAATTCCCTACAAAAGATAATTAATCTATAATTCTTGGATTAGTTGAAAAAGGAGAAAGTCGTTTTTATATTTACATTAAATTTTAATTACTGCTTACTTGCTTTTAGTAAAAATTATTAGTAAATTAAATTTGAATATATATATATATATATATATATATATATATATATATATATATATATATATATATATAAAGGTATATATAAATTACATTTAATTTGAAAATTCCAAAATATCACTTATATTTCTTACTTTTTATAAATTCACAATCCTTGTGGGATTTATAACCAGGACTCCACTAGAGCCCTGTATTACTTGAAAGATACGTATACTTGCGTTTAAAATTGTGACTTTTACGATAATAAAATTTAAATATAAAAATTATAAAAGTAAACCTCGCACATCAAGTTTTTGAAACCATTTTCCAGGAATTAAATATTCTAAAAAGTGGTATCAAATTCTTGTACTTTTTAAGCATATATAAAGTCGCATCGCATCACTTGACCATCAGTTTTCTAAGTTCTTTCAAAATTTTTAAGAAACTTACCATCAACATTCCTTTTGCTGAAGCTTTGGAACAAATGCCGAGTTATGCAAAATTTATGAAGGATATTTTAAGCAAGAAACGAAAATTTAAAGCCTATGAAACTGTTGTATTAAATGAAGAATGTAGTGCATTAATTCAGAAGAAATCACCTCCGAAACTTCAAGATCCTGGAAGTTTCACTATACCATGTGCTATTGGAGAAACATTTTGTGGAAAAGCCTTATGTGATTTAGGAGCAAGTATTAATCTCATGCCATTTTCTATCTTTCAAAGGTTAGATTTAGGAGAGATTTCTCCCACCACTGTAACCCTTCAGTTAACTGACCGATCGATTACATATCCTAAAGGAGTTATAGAGCATGTTCTTGTTAAGGTGGATAAATTTATCTTCCTTGTGGATTTCATTATACTGGATATGGAAGAAGATAAAGAAATACCTATTATTTTAGGGAGACCTTTTCTAACTACCAGACGTGCTATGATTAATGTGCAATAAGGAGAATTAACAATGAGAGTTAATGATCAAGAGATAACATTTAATGTTCTAAAATTAATGAGGTATCCTGACAAAGAAAAATGCTATCGGATGGATATTTTTGATTATATAATTGAAAAGCATTATCAAGAAAAATGTAAGCTCATTTCTGAAGAAAAAAATGATGAATCCATAATATATAATGAGTCATTAACTGAAGAAATTGAAGAAGTAAATGAAGAAAATTTAGTTGAAGAAACTCATTATATTCATTATAATTAAGAAATTTTAGATACCACTAAAAATGATATACTTTTACCCTCAGTTGAAAAAGCCCCTGAACTGGAATTAAAAATGTTACTTGCACATTTAAAGTATGCATTTCTTGGAAATTCTTTAACTTTACTTATGATTATATCTTTAGAATTAAGTAAAGATCAAGATGACAGATTAATAGGAGTTCTGAAGAATTATAAGAAAGCTTTTGGTTGGACTATTGCAGATATAAAAGAAATAAGTCATTCAATCTGTATGCATAGGATTTTAATGGAAGAAAATTGTAAACCCACTATTGAGCCTCAAAGAAGATTGAACCCAATTATGAAAGAGGTTGTTAAAAAAGAGATTTTAAAATGGTTTGATGCTAGAATTATTTATCCTATTTCAGATAGTGAATGGGTAAGTCCTATTCATTGTGTTCCAAAGAAAGGAGGAGTAACTGTCAATGTAAATGATAAAAATGAATTATTCCCTACAAGACAAGTTACTAGATGGTGAATTTGCATTGATTATTGAAAATTAAACAATGCCACTAGAAAGGATCATTTTCCTTTACCTTTCTTGGATCAGATGCTGGATAAATTAGCTGGACACTCGTATTTCTATTTTTTGGATGGATATTCTGGTTATCATCAATTACCATTTGCTCCTGAGGACCAAGAGAAAACAACATTTACAAGTCCTTATGGAACATTTGCCTTTAGAAGAATGTCTTTCGGTTTATGTAATGCACCTGCAACTTTTAAAAGATGTATGATGTCAATATTCTGTGATTTAATTGATAAATGAATTGAAGTATTTATGAACGATTTTTCAGTTTTTGGAACTTCTTTTGAGTCTTGCTTGGAAAATATAATGAAAGTTCTGAAATGATGTGAAGAAACAGATTTGGTTCAAAACTGGGAAAAATGTCAATTTATGGTCACAGAAGGAATTGTACATGGAAATAAAATTTCACAAATATGTATAGAAGTCAATCAGACAAAAGTGAAAATTATTGCTGAACTTCAACCATTTATTACCGTTACTGATGTGAGAAGTTTTCTGGGTCATGCTGGATTTCATAAGAGATATATAAAGGATTTTTCTAAAATTGTTAAACCTCTTTTTCATTTATTAGAAAAAGAAGCTAAGTTTGAATTTAATGAAGATTGTCTTAATGCGTTCAATATTTTAAAAGAAAAATTAATCACTGCACCTGTCATTGTTGCACCTGATTGGAGTAAACCTTTTGAATTAATGTGTGATGCAAGTGATTATGCAATGGGAGGTGTATTGGGACAAAAATATGAGAAAATTTTCAAAGTTATATATTACGCTAACAAAACATTAAATGAAACTCAAATAAATTACACTACTACTGAGAAAGAGCTTTTATCAATATTATATGCCTTTGATAAATTTAGACCTTATCTTCTTGAGACCAAATGTATCGTACGTACTCATCATTCTGCTATTAAGTATTTAATGTCTAAGAAGGATGCTAAACCTAGATTGATTAGATGGGTTTTACTTTTACAAGAATTTGATTTTCAAATAGTGGATAGAAAGAGAGCTGACAACCAAATTGCTGATCATTTATTAAGAATAAAAAATAATAGTGAGAAGATTTATGAAGAAAACATAAATGAGAAATTCCCTGATGAACAGTTATATGTTATTCAAGGATTACAAATGCCTTGGTATGCAGATATAGTTAACTATTTGGTTAGCAATATTTTACCATATGGATTGAATAAAAAATATACTAAGAAATTCAAGAATGATTCTAAATCATATATTTGGGAAGATCCTTATTTATTTAAAATAGGAAGAGATTCTGTGATTCGAAGATGTGTACCTTATGAAGAAAATTTTGCAATTATTAAAAAATGTCACGATTCTGAATTTGGAGGACACTTTAGAGTGGATAAAACTGCTTTTAAAATGTTAAATTCTGGATTTTATTGGCATACATTATTTAAAGATGTTAGACATTGAGTGAAAACTTGTGATCAATGTCAAAGAATGGGGAATATATCCAGAAAAGATGAAATGCCTTTAAACTATATATTAGAAATTAAAAATTTTGATTTATGGTGTTTAGACTTTATGGGACCTGTTGTACAATCATCTGGAAAGATTTATATTTTATTAGCAGTTGATTATGTTTCAAAGTGGATTGAAGCTGTAGCTTTACCTAACTGTGATTCCAAATGTGTTTTAAAATTTTTAAAGAAAATGATTTTTACAAGATTTGGAATGCCAAGAGTAATTATCATAGATGGGGGAAGTCATTTCAGAAATATAAAAATTCAATCATTACTGAAAAAATTTAGAATTAAACATAGAATTGCAACTGGTTATCACCTACAAACAAGTGGAATGACTGAAGTATCAAACAGAGAAATTAAAAGAATATTAAAGAAGACTGTTAATCCTAAAAGAACTGACTGGGTTGATAGACTTGATTCTGCATTATGGGCTTATAGAACAACTTATAAGACACCTATCAGAATGTCACATTATTGGTTAGTTTATGGTAAACATTGTCACTTACCTGTTGAACTGGAACATAAAGCTTAATGGGAGATAAAGTAGTTCAATTATGATTTCAATGCTGCAAGAGAGAAACGATTGTTACAAATGAATGAAATGGAAGAGATAAGAAATGAGTCCTACGAAAATACAAAGATTTATAAGGAAAGAATGAAGAAATTGCACGATAAAAAGATTTCAAGAAAAATATTTGAGTCTGGACAAGAAGTATTATTATTTAATGCTCGTTTAAAATTTTATCCTAGAAAATTAAGATCTAAATGGATGGGACCATTTACTAATGAGAAAGTATACCCTTATGGAGTTTTGGATATTAAAGATACCAAAACTGGAAAAAAAATTTAAAGTTAACGGATTAAGACTGAAGCCTTATATGAGAGAAATGAAACCAAATTACAAGTTGGCTTATCAACTAAGTCTACTCGATTAATACAACTGATTAGATCGTGCCGACGATGTTAAATCAAGCGCTTTGTGGGAGGCAAACCATATATTATCATTGTGATTGCGTATGATTTGAATTTATCTTTATCGATGATTGTGTGTTGATCATACCCTTTTAATAGACCTATTTTTAAGACCAAAACTTTGAAAAATTGAAGATAGGCAAAACGAAGTCGAACGTGGTTCCGGCGCCTAGGTGCCCAAAGTCGGCGCCTAAGCACCCAAAGTCGGCGCCTAAGCGCCATTATAACTAATGTGTATCGATAGTTCGACGCCTAGGTGCTAGATTTCAACACCTAAGCGCCCCAGTAACAGATAGTGTAAAAACAAAAAATCTTCAGTTTTTCACACAAAATATCCTTATAAATTACCCTATATTCATCCCCAATCCCTAAGAAACCTTATTTTCAACCAGAACAATTTATTTTGGAGGCGATAAGAGAGGTTTGGAAGGAATGGAGTGAGGAAATCATGCCAATGAGGTAAAAGACAAGTCTTCCAAAGATCCTCAACCTTATTTTAATGGTTTTATTGTAGTTAGTATGGAAAGGTTATTTAGTCATTTTGAAAAGATTGAGGTGAAACTTTAAAGCATTGGGAATCGTTTGCATAAGATGTATCATCATATTGAGCATTTAGAATGGTAGAAGAAACTTCAATTTGATCATATGGCGGCCTTTCAAGGTGCTCAAGTAGTAATGTATGCGAAGAACAAGTGGATTGATGAGAAGACGACTTTGGAATTTCCAAGGGTGTTGGTTTTCTATCCATGTGGGCCTATTGAACTTCATTGCGAGAGGGATGAAAATTAAAGTTCGGTGTTGAAGAGATCTTTTGTGTGTTCTAAGTGTGATTGAGTCAAGTTTTAGTGAGTCAAAGATTTAGATTGTTTGTTTGCTTAATTGTTTAATGTGTGTTGTTGGATTGAGAATTTGCTTTGAATGTTGTTTAGAGAATGATGAACCTTCTTATAGACTTTTTCTGGAATTTATGGAGCTTGGAATGAAAAATATGAAATGGAATTGAAGAGTTTGGTTATATCTCGAGTTTGAAACGTGGATCTAATTTATCATTTTAATTGATTGTGGAAATGTTTGAAAGTTAGAAATTGGAGTAATAATCTCATGTGAGTAATTAGAAGTCAAATTTGATAAGTTTTTGTGAAAAATATAATTTTTAAATAAAATTTTTGGAAAGGTGATTCTGGCGCCTAGGCGCCAGAATTCGGCGCCGAAGCGCCTGTTCGGCCTGAACCCAAAACTTTATCTTTTTAAACCCCCCCCCACAAACGCCATTTTCGACGCCTAAGCTTCATGTTCTTCCCATTTTCATGAAAATAGAGCCTTAGGATTTATTTTAAGGCCATATTTTCAAATTTTTAAGCTTGGAATCACTCGATTTCTTCATCTTGAGGTTAGATCCACCATCTAAACCATTTCTTTTCGAATTTCAAAATGGATTTTGCTCTCTTTGAAGAGAACTAAAATTTTGAGAAAAAATTTGATTTTTAGAGTTAAATCCATGGATTTAAGCTCTTTCAAGTTTGAAAAGCTTAAATTAGTTCATTTCCTTTAATCCTATAAATTTATTTTGCATTTTCATTTCACGTTTAGATGGAACCTAAATCTAAGCGAGGAAAGGAACGAGAAAATTTTGATCGTAGCAAGTTTGCCACTGCCGCGACACATTTTCGTTACAACGATTTTGCTACGACAAGAAATTTTATCTCTGAATGAAGTTTTTACAATCCTGGAGGAAGGATTGAAGATACGATTATTGCACTAACTAGCAACGATATTGTTATTTCACTGTTGTTGCTGTTATCCCCGTCGTCAGGGAGTTTTATGGAAATTTCTTCGATGCCGAAGAGTATGAGATCTTTGTGAGAGGAGTTGGAGTAGGATTTACTCCATATCAAATCAACATTTTCTACGGCCTGCCACCGAACATTGAGTGTTATTATTCTAGATTATCTCCATCTGAGGGAGATCTGAAGATGATTATTGCTTATTTGACTAATGGTACTGGAGCTTGGAAGATTCAGAACGAAAGAAGGGTAAATTTTTCATCTTCTAAGATAAATAGTGTTTCTAAGGCATGACATTACTTTATTTCGGCTCGTCTCCTTCCATCCAACCATTTGAGTGAGGTTACCAAGGACATAGCTATCTACATACAAGAGAGGAAGCCGATTGATGTTGGGAGTTTCATTTATGATTATGTAGAGGCCATTGCTTGTTCTAGCACTTATATGTGACTAGGATTTCCATCTCTGATTTATTCTCTATGTGAAAGTGCTAGAGTTGTTGCTGAGCTATCAGAGGAAAAGCTTAAGTCTACAAAGCCCATTGGACGAGAAAATGTCAGTATCTATGATCGACTCCGAGGTAAGAGTTCTACCGCACCTTCTAGTTCATTACCTACTTCGGGTAGATCGTCTACTTCTAGACCCTCTACTTCTGCTACTGAGCCACCATCTAGTTTCTGAGAATCTATGCATGATAAGTTTATGGAGCAGCAGAATGAGTTATTTCTAACTCTTGTAGAGTAGATACGATTGATAAGAAGATTGATCATCTTTTTTAGTACTCTTAAAGGAAGAGTGATTATGATGCTAAGTATTCTGAGTCTCTTGTTAGATTTCTGAAGGGTGATCATGATGTTCAGTTTCTTACCTGTCCTAGATTCTCACCTTATATAGATCCAAAGGATGTAGAATTTTCTTTTGGTGACGACGACGACGAGGCTACAGCTAGTGATTAGTAGTTTGATTTACCTCCTGAGATGTATTGATTCTGTTTTTAGTATTTTATTTCTAGTATGTTAGTACTGATGAGTTTGATTTTATTGTTATTTGTTAGTGTTGATTTGTTTAATTAACTTTGTGTGGAATTTTAATGTTTAGAATGTTTTAGATTATCTATTGTGTTATGTATTAAAGACTGAAGTATGGATGAATTTTTATTTTCTATGATAAATGTTTGTTTCTGTTTCAGCCTATTGTTTAGTATTCCTGAATATTTAGTAATTTTGAATGTTTTTTAAAAAAAAAGGAAAAGAAGAGAGAATAATAATAATAATATATATTTGAAAAAAATGTAGAAATTAACTCCTGCTCTGCAAACTTTTCTATATATGCTTAATCATTTCTGTTACATACATATTAAAGCATTTGTAGATATAGAAATGAGTTTTTCCTTACTATATCATCATTGTATCTAGATAAATTCCGGTTTTAATCTTTCTCTCATGCTTTAGAAAATTTTATGATTCATTTTTATACTAAAGCTGAAGTTTGGGGGAAGGGAAAACATTTTCAGTATTAAATATTACTTGTTCTCAATGTATTAATATTTTCTTTAAAAAAATATATATTAACTAACATAAAGAATGAAAAAAAAAATCTATCTAAGATTACTTAAAATTTTGAATTTATAAATAAATTAGTAGACTTAACTAAAATTCCAATAATTTTGATTGATTTTAAGAATATAATTAAACTTAAGGAATAATAAGATTAAATTTTTTTTTCTATTTATAGTAAAGAGAATTGCATTTTTGAAATACTAAGGAATCAAGATTATTACTTGAAAAAGAAAAGATTAAAATAACTTTTGAAAAATACTTATTAAAAATGTCATATTTATTAAGTGAAAATGTATAAGTTTTTAAATATAATTTAATAATAGTGAAGTTCAAAATCATTAACAAGCTATTCAAATATAGTAATCCTCACAAATTAAAAAAAGAATGGAGGATTGAAAAATATCCTTAAAAAAAGAAAAAGAAAAAAAGAGAGAAAAGAAAAAAAGAAAAAAAAAGAAGAAAAGAGCAAAAAAAAAAAAAAGAAATGTGAGGAGAAGCTTGAGGAAAGCCTATAAAAAATTGGTTTCATTTGAATTATCTTATAGGAAGAAAACTAATTACATTTTTAACATAATTTTTATGTACAAATATTTTTACTTAAAAAATTATTCATGAAAGTATTTTTCTTGTAAATATTTTATGTGACATTAATATGATAAATTACAATTATTCTTGAAATAAATAAATAAAATTGAAAGTCTTATGATTTGGTAGTTAAGTATTCTTTAAATTCTTAAAATTAAACTTAATAAGTGAAATTTGGTTAAAGATTTGCTAAAGTATTTATAAAACCAAAACTTACAAGAAATCTTAAATATTTAAACTTCATTCCAAATGTTATATATTTTATGTAATTAAAAAGGGTTACTTGAGGACAAATAACGTTTAAGTTTGAGGGAATTTGATCTACTTAAATACTTATTTTTATGCATTAGTTATGATTCAATTTATAAGGATATTATCCTTTAATGAAATATATTTTTATGTTTTTGGATGTAGGTGATAAAAAAAAGTTCAAGAAGGAAAAAGGAGAAAAAATGAGCAAAAATAGAGCTCCGAAATTTTAGGTCTGGCGCCTAAGCGCTGTTGACCTCATTTTGGTGAGGTCCTCTCCTTTCCTTTTAGTGCTTAGGATCTAGCCATAGGAATTCTCCTTGACTATCCTAGAGGACTAGAGATGGAACCCATTTTTTAGAAATACAAGCAAAGTCTTGATTCTCTTTATAATCCTACATAGATGGTCATCAACCTCCAAATCACTTGGAAGGTTGAGACCAATGTGTAAGAAGATAAAGATGAATTCCTATAGGATGCTTAAACCTTAGGACAACCCTGGGTGGTCTGGTCCTGGTGAGGGCTGGTTGGCACACACACTGCACTCCCACACTCATCCTAAACCCAGAACCATCTTTACCCAATCCTAACTCGTGGTTCATTAGAGCACTCAGTTGGCTAAGTCCAAACCCCTAGCCCTAGGCTAAGAGGGTTAGGAACAACCTATGAGATGTTCAAAATGGACACTTCTTGGTCCATGGCTCACTCTAAGCTTTTCTACACTTCCTAACCATAATTAAATACCATTTTTGCCAAAATTCCTGGTTTTGACATTGCGTCATCAAGCCTACCCTTAATATCTAAGACACCCCTACAAGCAACCAACCCTTCACAAATTTCCCAAAAATTACCCAAAATTCCCAAAAATCCTAAAAATCATTTTGAAACAATTCCCACCTCTTAAATCCACCAAAATATCCCAACACCCTCCAAATAACCCCTTAATACCCTAAATACACTTTTAGCCCAAAACTCCAAAAATTCCAAAAATTCTCACAAAATTCCAAAAAATCCCAAAGATTCCAAATTACATTTTTTCTAACTACACCATAGGTCTATTTTGCCAATTTAACCCACTTTTATCAAAACCCCTAATTTGACCCATTTTTAACCTAAATGGACCCAATGTCAAACCAAACCAACCCATTTGACCTCAATTTTGCCTAACTTAAATTCTAAACCCTAATTAAACATCCCCACTATCAATTTAAATCAAATCCAAGTCTAAATTGATTCAAATTTGAGTTCAATTCCATTTGAAATCCAAAATCCCCAATTTTGCCAAATTAATCCAAACCACCCAATTAACCTAATACCAACCTTTTTTCCAAATTTCAATCCTAAACTTTCCATGACATGCCCATGAAACCTATGCAACCTTCAATTGCCCCAATTTGAGCCTAAGCTTAACCTAAATCCATTTGAAAACCAAAAAAATACCCCATTTTAGCCTAAAGTGAATCCAAGCCCTAAACCTACCAAATTGATTAGCCAATTCCTAAATTTTTTTCACAATTGATTTTGGGAACTCTTCAGTACATTACCTTAGACCATTTGAAACTTTAAATTGGGTCTAAACCCCACCTTAAACCCATTTAAACCCAACTTGATCCAACCTTGCCAAATTTAACCAAAATTCCAAAATCCACCAAATTGACCTTCCAATTGAACTCAAACCCACTTCCTGTCTTCGTGAAAGTTCTTCATGGCAATCATTTCTAAAATGTTTCTCAAGACACTTAGACCTAAATCAAACCCAAACCAAAGTTAGCCTAACCCAAATCCAAGTGAGCCAATTTAAACCCAAGGCCTAATCAAACCAAATTGAACCAAGTATGGTTAAAACAACCTTTCCACAGCCACCAAGTGAACCCTAGGAACCACCGTAGATCCACCTAGCCAAAGCTAAGTGAGCCATGAACCAAGGGTCCCCCACTTTAAGGGATCTCTTCCCTTAAGTGGATAAATCCTCTTTTGCCTCACCCCAAATCATCCCCAACACTGATAATCACCATTAAACCTCTCCCTGACTCACCTCACATCAGGGGCCAGTTCTCCTGTCCTTGCCAGCCGGCCTAGCCGCTAGAGGGGGTCAAAACCGAGAGCCACCTTCAAGCTAAGCACACCCAAACTCCACCAATTGGCCACCTCAGCCAAATCAATCTTTGGAGCTCCACTGCCCTCCACCTAATCTATTGAATCCACCCCCTGAATTGAACGCAAGCCCTACTGGATGGCCCTGGCCATTTAAACTCATCTTCTCAACCATGAGAAGGTTGTTGACAGGTGTTAAAAAACTCCTCAATAGAACCTCCCCAAATCACTCCCAGAGCTTCTCCCAACCTAGAGAAGAAGAACCCCACTACTTTCCTATCCCCACAGGCTGAGCTCAATTTTTGAGCTCAATCTCAGGCTAGAAAATAGGATATCCTTAAAAAATCCACAGAAATCAAATTAAACTCACCAACACCATCACCAGACTAAGAGGAGAAGTTCCCCAGTGGAAGCCCCCTCACCAGGCCACCCAATCTCTCATGCCGTCGAAGCTTGAAATCGGCCTTGGTCACTTTCATACCTGGACAATTCCTCAGAGCCAGAGACTTCATCTGGAGCTTCCTTGGGATCAATCGAAGGTGCCACAACTCTCTGATTGAAGCTTCACTTCTCAGAGTGAAGGTATTGACCTCTTCTTCCTCCTAAGCTTCTACGAATTTTCCATTTTGTTTAGCTTAATTTTAATGCATCATAACTGTATGGATGTGTTCGTCTTGTCGAGATGAGTTCATAGAGCCCAAGAACGTGTAGTTTGGTTAAGTATCGAGTGAGATCTTAGGGTTAGAAGCTGGACGGCTCACAGGATGCACCAGTCGTGCCGATGAACGGATACCGTCAGATCGGGCGTGTATCGGACGGATGGACAGAATCGCGCCGGATGGAGCAACGAGACATGAACTGCGGGCCTGTCGGCATTATTTTTTAGGTTGTGTGTTTTATTTTGAAAAGGGGGTCGCCTAACAGAAATTGTGCGACGAATTTTTAATTTAATTTAAATAAATAATTTGAAAAGTAGTATTTGATTTTGAAAATAATTTTAAATTTGAAAATTTTAAGATATGAAATCAAACTGATCTCACATTCCAAATAGTTTATATAAATGAGCGCCACATCACAAGTTATGTACCTATCTCGAAGAATAGACACACTACTTGATGATGGGGCTCGATTAAATAAACTAGAAGATTTTGTGACATCCATTTGGTCTGCGAACCAATTTTATAAGCCGACAAATTCCCCTGCTTAATATGAAAACATTAAACAGGGTTTATATTACCTGGGTTCTTTAAAATTCCCTATAAGGGCAAGCCCCTATAGTTAATTACATCTTAAATGAAGTGAATCATTTAAGAAAACTCTCGATAATAATCGATAATTCTGCTCTCAAGAATTTCAAAGTTTAAGTTTTCGAGGGATTGAATTTTGGAATTTCAATGGGGAATGGATCAAATTTGGAAGATTTTATTTTGGGAATTCAAAGGAAGAAAAGTAGGAGAAATTACAGATTCGAAGCGAACTTCGGTGATTCCCCGACTATCCTATTGTTTGGCTTGGATTTAGGAAAGTCCTAATATTTATTTAATATTTTGATCTTGCCAATTTTAATTAATTAGGACTTATATTCGTATGACATGATCATACAAATAGCCTCGAAGATGTGAGGGTTTATATCGTATCGGACGACTACCTCGGAGTCCTAAGACCGATTAGGGCTTAATTTGCTATGCGAAATGCCTAACGAAGAGTTGAGGATTTATGTTGCACTAGGCAAACTACCTCGAAATCCTATGGTTTGGTTATTTAACTCTAAGAAAGTTTTGCTTGAAGTAGACTCAGGTTTTGCTGATCACGATTGCCGTGCTGCCCACCATGCCCCGAGCTCCTTGTTGTTGCAGAGGTTTAGTTATAGAAGTCATAAATCAGGAGATGAGGAAAGTAATTTGGTTTAGAGAAAAAATCTTAATTTCCAAGTGTTTTTAACATTTTAATTAAAACAAATTTTAAAGTTGATTATAACGACCACGGTTAAGATCCCACGGTTCCATCCTTCCGGCATCGTTATTTTTATCGGATTCACTTAGTCCAGATGAATTTGCTAAACTCAACTGAATGAGTTCCACACTTTCATTTAGACCATGGGAAATCCCGTTAGCAACACGTAGGTTACATCATCCGAGGTATTCCCGATCATCCAACAAGACGTTTTAATTTAGTTGTAATTGTAGTTTTGTGTTACGTTTTGTGATTAAATTTTGAGTTGTTTTATATTTTGAAATGTTGTGGCGGTGAATTTTATCTTGTAATGATTTTTTAATTTATTTTTGGTTTTAGTTTTAGGGGCTATCCTAAAGGTGTGGGTTTTCATGCAACAGTTGTTTATCATGCAAGAAAAAGTAAGTGCGATGCGATTAAAGAAATTGCAATAATGTAAATTGCAATAAAATAAAAGCGTACCTGGAGGGTCTTCCCGTCATCCCAAGCTGCACTTAAAACACAATTAGAACATTTAAGCGAGTTCCTAGGTAAAGCTAAGGGAAGGGTTTTGGTTTTCTACCAAATTCCAATCCTATAGCTAGTCATCTCCTATGACGTCTAGGTTCTTATGTTTTGGTTTGAGGACGATTTTCTTCATCGAAGAATAATTAAGTTCGATTGTTCTTATAAGTATCCTATCATATTGAGGAAGTGCTTAAGAAGAATCCTAAACATCTTTTCAATATTGCTTGGAATTGTTTTAAGTCCGAATGAATTTAATTATACAAATGAATTAATCGTCCGAGAATTCGAGTTTTGTTATCTTGCTCGAGTGAACTAGGACATCCGAATATCACTATAAGTGGGGTAACATTTCATTTAATGTTCTATTTAGGAGTTATGATAACCAAAGCTTTCGAGGGCAACTGATGTTGAAATGATTTGTGATTTAATTTAATTTCGGTTATCGGATTTAAATTTGGAATAGTGTTCAAGTTGTTTTATATTTAATTTCTTTATGTCTTAGGTGATGTCATTTAATTCAATTTAATTTAACTTTAATTTAATTTAATTTGGTTTAGTTTTAATTTTAATTTAATTTTGATTCTTTTTTTTTAATTTTAATTTTAATTTTAATTTTAATTTTAATTTTAATTTTAATTTTATTTGATTTTATTTCATTTTAATTTAATTTAATTTAATTTAATTTAATTTAATTTAATTTAATTTAATATGTTTTAATTTAATTTAATTTAATTTAATTAATTATTTTTTTAATTTAATTTAATTTAATTTAATTTATTTGATTTAATTTAATTTAATTTATTTAATTTGTTTGATTTAATTTAATTTAATCTTTAATTTAATTTTAATTTTAGTTTAATTGAAAATTTAAAAAGAGTTTAATAATTTAACTTTTTAATTTAATTTTAATGATTAAGTCCTTTAACATTTTAAAACTTAAATTTGAATTATCATTTTAATTAGGAATTAAATATTATTGAGATGATTAATTTAGGGATTTTTAAATTAAAGAATAAATCTCTTCCTAATAATATCCCTATTCTAATAATTCCAATTTTATTATTCTTCCAAATTTAATTAATTATTTAATTAAGGTTTATTTCACTTATTTTTAAATTGTTTATTATGTTTCTATCCCTTAATTATTTAAATTTCAATCATCCAAATCAGATTAAGATCAAATATTTTACTTGTTAATTATATTAAACCTAAAGTTTTAATTAAGGGTTAAAATTTTAATTACCATTTTGCCCTTCAAGCTTAATAATTTCATAACTCACTAAATTGAGCTTAAATGAACTTGAAATTTTTATGTGACTTCACTCATATGCCGATAAAGACATGAGAGGAGAAAATGTGATTTTTACGTATTTAATTTATTTATGTAATTATTTTTGATGGAAAATAGGAATTTCGAGGAAAATTTAATAATATGACCAAGAGAAAGTTTCTGTCCTTAAGAAAATTATGGGACATTCCTAATGACCAGAGGACCACTTGGACCAATTTTGGTGATTTTTTGAATTATATTATTTTAAGTTTTGGAGTATTAATTAATTTAAAAATAAAGTAAAGATTGAAAAATTAATTTTATATTTTCAAAACTCTCTCTCATATCAAGGAAATCAGAGAATAAATTTTTACAATTTTCTGATTTTTCTTTGATTTATTATAATTATTTTAGTGAAAATGCTAGAAAATACATTTTTTTAATTTTAAAATTACCCTAGGGCTTTAAAATTTAATATCTCATTAAATAGACCTAAGAAAAATATGGGATTTGTTCCTAAGTGATTAAAATTCAAAATGTAACATTTTGGTGAATTTTATTATTTTTGTGATTTTTATTATTTTTTAATTATTAAAATATTAAAATAATACAAAAATCAAATTTTTTAGAAAATTACAATTTTATTTTTTTTAAATTCCCCTGATATCAGCGAGGCTCCAAAACTAATTTGGTGAATTTTTGAAAAGCATTTTGAAAGTTATGAATTTTTAAAGTTTAAATTGGCTAAATGGCTTAATCAACCCATTTAGTAGGGCTAACCAAGTCCAATTGACTTCAAATTTTTATGGTGGGTTCCTCTGATCCCAAAGGTCAATGGAGAATTGATTTCAGGTCAATTTGATGTATGATTAGCTCTAATTAATTAAGGAGCTATTTTGGGTGTTTAAGCCAGTTAGGGTCATTTTAAATGAACTAGTTCAAAACCTATTTTTCCTAGGGTCCTCTGGTCATAAGAAACATCACCAAATTTTCCTAGAATTTATTTCACAACATGCTAATTATTGGAATTAAAATACTCAAAACAGTAACATGAATTTGAAAAATCAATAATTTCTCATAGGGATGGCCTCGACTTTGGAAAATTCGGGGAATGTTCCCAAATTCGGAGGCTTCAAAAGCCCTATGGTCTCATGCCATGGTGAATTTCCTATATGCATGGAGAATTAAAACAATGCAGAAGGAAATAAATCATTAAAAATAAAATACTTGATTAAATTAAATGATTTCTTTTCCACATTATTCTCCTCCGTTCACCGAGCAAGAGGGTATTTTTATTTTATTTTTCCGATTTTCCTACACAAAGTTATGGATTTTTGAAGTTTAGGGAATTAAATAAATAGAAAAAAACCCTAATTTTCTATTTATCCACGCGGCGCCGCGTCAACCTCGGCAGCTCCGAAACGCCGCGTGGCGCTCTCCGGTTCAACGCCGCCATCTGACTCAGCGCTCCGAGGGCCCGCTGTGTCGTTCCATCTCCTGATCCGGCGCGATCCTGGCCGTCCTTCCGCGCGTGTATTAAATGAACGACATCCGTTCATCGTCCCCAGACGTCCTTACCCGAGAGCCGTCCGTCTTCTAGGCCTAAGATCTCACTCGATACTTGACCAAATTTAACGTTCTTATGCTCTATGGATTCGTCTCGAGAAGACGAACACATCCATACTGTTTATGTGGCATGAAATTGACTCAATGAAAATGGAGAATGTTCAGAAGCTCGGGAAGAAGAGTGAGGCCATACCTTTGCTCAGAGAAGTGTGGTTTCGATCTGAGGGTTGTTTCAAGTTCGATTGGATCCCAGCAAGCTCCAGATGAAGTCCCTTGGCCTGGTGAATTATCTAGGTAGGATTTCGACCACAGCCGATCACAAAGCTTGGAGGCTGGAGCAACTGGGTGGCCTGGAGATGGGGCTTTCAGTGGGGAACTTCTCCTCTTGGTCCAGTGAAGGTGTAGGACCAGTCAATTTGAGGATTGGCTCACCGTGGTAAAGTGTCCTGGTTTTGGGTGAAATTTCAGTTGAGAAATTGGATTTGTTGGTGGGGATTAGGGCAAATTGACACTGGGGATCAACTGCTCTAAGGATGGAGAAGGGTTTGGAACAATTTTGGCAGAGTTTCGGCAAGGTTTGTGCAACTCTCCTCCCATGGCCGTGAGGGGGTCGGGTTTAAATAAAGGTGGATGGAGGGCCTCCCAGGGAGAGTTAGGGCTTGGGATCAGCTGCTCTGGGCATGGGAAGAACAGCCATGGTGGCCATTGGGCATGGGGCAGCTCAGCAAGGTGGAATTCCAATGTTTGGCTCCTCCCAAGGTCTCGGCCATGGTGTTTTCCGGCGACCCATGCGGGCTGGCCGGCGAGCATGGGTCACCCTCGGGTCCGGGTGGGTCGGGGCTGGAGGTTTTGCAGTCAATTGACCATGGACATGTGTAAAGGGTTTGAATCGAAAGGGTATGGGGAGAGGCTCATTTTGGGTCCAAATGGGTCAACCCACCATTTTGGGTTTGGTGCCCCCTTCCAAGCTCCGGTTTTAGGTCGGGAGGCTCATGTGAGTTAACCTTACCAAAGGTAGTGAAGTCCACATCAAGGATTAGGTGGCAAAGTATGGTTTAGAGTGTATCATGTTTAAGGTAAAAAGGGCTTAAAAAGGGTTTAAGAAAGAGATCCCCCTCTTACCATTAATGGTTTGGTGAGGTGGAAAGTGGATTCCATGGCTCTCATGGCTCCTATGGGGCTCATGCATGGCTTCATGGCTTGTCTTTGGCTTGGGGAAAAGCTTGGTCAATTTCATGAAAATGGATTTTAGAAATTTTGGTAATTTGATGGGAATTTGTATGAAGCTTGATTTGGAATGGTTTAATGATGATTTTAAAACTTAGGGGTGATATCAATTAAAGGTATGATGAAAAGAAATTGCCATGTGGGCTTTAGGACCAATTTTGGGCTTTTGTATTTTGTGGAAATGGGCTTTTAGAATGGTTTAGGAAAGTGGGCCTTTAGGTTTGAAAACAAATTGGTGGATGTAAATTTTGCAAAGGATTGGATCCCATGAGTGTTGAATTTATTTTAAGAATGTTTCATGAATGATTTGGAATAAACTTGAAGTGTTTGGGCTAGGTTTGGGTTGGATTTGGACCTCTTTGGTGAATGGGTCAATGTAGGTCAAATTGGGCTAACTTGGGCCAATGTTGGGCTAGAATTGAAATTGATGTAAAATAAGTGTTGGGAAATGTTTATGGGAGTGTTTCAAAGAGGTTTTGGCCTTCGTTGGATTTTGATTTTGGGGTTTGGGCTTATTTGGGTTAAGTTTGGGTTTAGGTCAAAATTGGGACTTTTAGCTTTGGGTTGAATTTGAGTGGGGTTTGGGTATAAATTTTGGGCAAATCATGTTAGTATTTTTCTTATGGGAATGTTAAGGAAGATTTAGAAAAGATTTGGGGTTAATTGGAGTTGAATTGGGTGAGTTTGGGTTAGGTTTGGGTCATGGGTCCAAATTGAGCTTTAAGGCCAAAAGTGAAATTGGATCCAAATGTCAATCAAATTGGACTTGGATTTGGTCTAAATTGGTGTTGGGAATGTTGAATTGAAGTTTAGCATTGAATTGGACCAGAATTTGGGTCAATTGAGTAGGTTTGGTTTGACATTGGGTTCACTTTGGGTAAAAATGGGTCAATTTGGGGGTTTTGACAAAAGTAGGGTAAATTGACAAAATTGGCTCATTATGTAGTTGAACAATATGAAATTGGGAATATTTGGGATTTTCTAGAATTTTCTGGGAATTTTCTGAATTTTTTTTGGATTTTTGGGTCAAGAGGGGTATTTTAGGTATTTGGAGGGTATTGAGAGGTATTTTTGGAACTTTTGGTATTTTGGGTATGGATGATCAATTTGAGTAATGTGGGAATGTTTGGGATTGATTTTGAGGAATTTTGGGTAATTTAGGTGATCTTGTAAATTTTGGGTAGTTTCAAGGGTCTTGAGTAGGCTAAGCGGGTGTAGGGTCCCGGGGATTAAAAATAAAAAATTTGGAAAATTGAAGATTTGGTGAATATAAGTGGAATAAAATCATTTTGGTTGGGCCATGAAGCCATATCAAGCCCACATGAGCCATGAAGGGACTCTTTGAGGTATCCACTATGTTGTTCCTAACCCTCTTAGCGAGGGCTTAGGGGTTAAGGACCATCCATGTGAATCACCTACATGAGTCAGGAGGCCAAGTTGAGTATAGGTGTGTGAAAGTGTAGTGTATAAATGTAGTGTGTGTGTAAGACAACCCCCTTCACCAGACCAGGCCACCCAGGGCAGTCCTAAGGCCAAAGAGTCCTATAGGAACTCATCCTTTAAACTTCCTCATTTGATTTCAACCCTCTAGGTGATTAGGGGTCTACAGTCAAGTTTGTGGAGTTTGCGGGGAGTTAAGAAGTGGTTTGATTTTCTAGGTGGTGGGTCTCAATTCTAATCCTCTAAGATAGTCAAAGGAAAAGCCTAAGGCTAGATCCTAAGTACTAAAGGGAAGAAGAGAAGACCTCATTAAAAATGAGGTCAACAAATGGACCCCCAATAGGTATGGTGTGCTAACCAAGCACACCGCGCGTATTAGCGTTGACCGAAAAGATCAACAAAACCAACACAGATGTCCAAGTGACAAACTTAGGACAAAGTAGAAGAATTTCCACTGGGGAGTGTCAAGTATATCTCTGAGAGTGGAGATTCTTGAACTCTCGCTGGGGAAAGGAAAAGGAGGTGAATCCCAAATCACATGACCTGGGGGAATTTCAATTTAGATTTTTTTTTGTTTTAGTTTAATTTTTGATGTGTGAGCTTAGATTTCAATTTGGAGTTTTAATTTAGATTGAAGTTTTGTTAAGATTAATTTGAAAGAATTCGAACTTGAAATGAAGATTGGAATTTTGTGGTTTTAGATGTAACATCTTCAACCTCAAAAGAAAATTGAATTGATTGGATTGAATCATTACAATGAGGAGAGATCTCAGAGCAATGCGGTATTGGATGTAAAATCCTTAACCTCAAGAGTTTGATTTTGATGTATTTCATTGCAACAGGGAGAGAACCTAAAGCAATGCAGTCTCGGATGTAAAATCCTCAACCCCAAGAAATTTGAATTTTGATGTATTTCATTGCGATAGGGAAATGATCCTAAAGCAATGCAGTCTCGGATGTAAAATCCTCAACCCAAAAGTTTGAATTTGATGTATTTCATTGCGATAAGGAAAGGATTCCTAAAGCAATGCAGTTTCGGATGTAAAATCCTCAACCCCAAGAAATTTGAATTTTGATGTATTTCATTGCGATAGGGAAATGATCCTAAAGCAATGCAGTCTCGGATGTAAAATCCTCAACCCAAAAGTTTGAATTTGAATAGTCATTGACTTTGTAAAGATTTGTAATGTTGATTTGAAAAGTGTGGAGTTTTGGTATTTCGAGAATCTCATGAAAGTTGTAAAAGACTTTCATGGAAGGAAATTGATTAGGCGGGAATATGTAGATGTTACATACCCCGTTCATAAGAGTTGATCGGAAGTCACTGGTTTGTATTGTATATAATTCCTCGCCATCAGATTCGATCCGTGTCAATGGAATCAACCACTTCCATCCCAGACAAGGGAAAGAGTAGAACGGATTGGATTCCGGATTTGAGAGATTTAATTTGAATTTTATTGAAAATTTGATTTGAGATCTGGAAGATTGAATTTGAAATTTGATTGAGATTTGATTTGAAATTTGATTTAAAATTTGATTTAAAATTTGAGTTCATTTTGTCTGTCCTTTAACGATTCAAATTTATTTTATCGTTTATTTAATGTTCATGTGAATTTGGTGTTCGTCATTTTTAGATTTTTACGGAAAGTTTTTTTTTCTTTTATTCTCTTTTTTTTATTTCTTTTCTGTTCTTTGTTCGAAGTTCATTTAACTTTAATGGCGTTTCCCAGTCAATTTGCACAAAAGTGGTGAAGGCCAAAAATGTGACATGGTCACTTGCATTCCAATCATGTCGAAGATACATCATACAACTCGATCTGGAATACATCTCATACAATCCATGTAGACTCAAAATGGACTATGTATGATCTTTGTCGATCCATCCAAAAAGGGTAACTGTCAGAAATCCATGTCTGAATAGTGAGGTACATGGTCAATAACATCACCTTCCAAGCCATCCTTGGCAAGGATGTCGGATGGATGTACGTTGGAGGTGTGATATTTTCCATGTAACTCACAGCTCGTAAGGCCGGAGGCTCTCTAGCTACGGGTCCAGTCGGAAATGGTAAGGTGTCTTCCCGTCATCCATCCTTCGAAAGTAACCGAGATCCGCTTCACCGGTACTCATGGTATGCAATGTTTAGCGACATCCGCTCCGTTGCCCTTCGGTATCATGACGGAACCTACCGGTAATGGTATCTTCACCGGCCCTCGGAACTCACCCGGGCTCGCTATCCGGAGGTCGGATCCGAACATGATGTTACACTCGTTCGGAAAAGAAACAGGTGCAAAAGGTCCGACAAAGTCGTGGTGATCTATGTGCGGGGGTATGCGGTCACCTCGCTTGTAGATGTTAATAATGCAGTTGTTGGGTATGCAATCGCTGGCGGTACTCTCCATGTTATCAATCTTTTTACCATTCTCTTGATGACTAATGGCATTGGATCCACTTGGCCATGACGAAGTATTCCCGGTGGGTTTCCCTTCCTGTCTTCTGCGAAGTTGTAGCGGCATCCTCATTGTATTGTGATTCTTCCTTTCCCTGGCATCCATCTCCGGGGTTCTGAGTAGGTGTTTTCTCTTAGGCGGCCCGCTCGGCCCATTATTTTCAAATCCCGGATGCAATCCACGATTTGTTGTTGTTCATATTCGGAGAATACGTTTGTATGTAGCTCGAGGCCTTCTAGTATATTGATCCTTTTGCCTCTGATTCTTTCGAAGTATTCAAAAGTTTTCTTTTCGACATTCTGCATTCTTTCCAGCTCGTACTTTGGAATAATCTGCAAATGGCGGGGCCTGGTGATGTATTGTGGGATATACGGCTCAATCTCTTTACGTTCTCCTGCATACCTTGGCTCCTCGGGGATGATGTCAGACGGGACATCCTCCGGGGTTGCTTCTGCAACAAGGTTATGCATTACTGGTGGTTCTATCTGATGGCGTGGTAGCCTTCTTTCTTCTGATCTTCATGAGATTTCCCTGGTCCCTTCTGTTATCCTCGGAACTGGCCTCCTTTCTTCCGGTACCCAGTGAACTGGCGTCCTTGAAGTGTATGTACTGGTAGTAGCAAGCTCGCCTCGTCGCGCCGGTCCGTCGCTAGTTTGGTTAACATCTTACGGATACGGCGATTCTTATTTCTTCGTTGCGTTTCGTGACGGTAGCTCTTCGAACTTCCCGAATCTCCGTGGGCGCGGCGCCGAGCAAGCTCGCCCTGCCGTAGCGACTACGGACTTGATTTTCTTGTCTTCTTCGGCATTTGCTTTCCTTTTCTTCTTCTTTGGATTGGTGGCTTGGGCCACTCACTTTCATTACTCGTCGACCGGGCGGTTCCTCTCGATCAGCCGGGACCCGATCACTTTCCTCATATTGCGGAGCTCGTCGGTGCGAAGTCTGAGTCAATCTCGATTATCACTCCATCTTTCACCCTCTTTTCGTCGAGTGCAAGGCTTACGCCATTTCTAAAGTTCAGGACCAACCACCCATTCGACATTTCCCTGCGAAAAGACAAGGAAAAGGATCAGGGGCTGTACTAAGAACAAGAACATTAAGAAAATATTTATTAAAGACAGTTTTTTATTACTTTTATATTTTAAAATTTAACAGGAATGAAGTGGGATAAGATCAGGAAAGAGATTTTGATGTGGAAGAGAAAACAAGGAAAGCTTTATTATCATGATTTTATTTATTTAGCACATTTTTTTATTATTTTTGGGTTCGGACCCAGTCATAAGTAATTACTTCGCCCGTGCTTCTGGGGATGAAGAATTCATTCCTTCGAAACATCAGGTAGCATAATACTTCTTCAAGTATCGTCCGTTGATCGGAAGCATATGTCGTTCTCCTTGGCAATTCACTAGATGGTAGGAGCCTCTTGAGTAGACTGCCTCAACCACAAACGACCCTTCCCAAGTAGGTTCAAATTTTCCTCCTATCTTTCGGTGTGCAAGAATAGGTCTTTTGAGAACGAGAACTAAGTCACCAACTTTGAAGGTTCTTGGGTGGACCATTTTGTCATGGGCTTGAACCATCTTAGCTTGGTATAGTTCTAAATTCTGCTGCGCTGCAAGTCTTTTTCCTTCCAGGCTTTCCAATTCCTCTAGTCGTAATTTGGCATTCTCTTCTGTCGTGATTTTGTTTGCAACTGCAATTCTAAGTGAAGAAAGCTGAACCTCTAAATGTAACACTGCCTCGGACCCATACACTAGAGCGTAAGGTGTAGCTTGAGTAGGAGTTCTGAAGGTTGTCCGGTAGGCCCATAAGGCTTCTAACAACTTCTCGTGCCAATTTCTCTTATTATCGTCCAAAGTTTTCTTTAAAATTTGAATGAGAGTTTTATTAAAAGCCTCCCAGGCCGTTTGCTCTTGGGTAGTAAATTGTGGAATATCGCCAGTCGATTCCGTGTCTCATGAAAAAATTGTTGATTTGTGTGCTTCTGAATGCTGACCCATTATCTGAAATGATCCTGCGCGGCACTCCGAAACGGTAGACAACTTGGTTCTTGAAAAACTGTAGCACGTGGTGTGCTTTCACTTCTCACGAGTGGAACCGCCTCTGCCCACTGGAAAAGTAATCCGTAGCCGCAAGAATGAAGCGATGTCCTTTTGAAGATGGTGGTTCTATTGGACCCACTATATACGTGCCCCGACATTCAAATGGCCACGACACAACTATCGGATGTAACACATTTGGAGGTTGGTGTAGAACCACTCGTGCACTTGGCATTGGTGACGGCTCTTGGCGATTTTCATGCGATCGGTCATCATCGAGGGCCGGTAGTACCCTAGTCTTTTAATTTTCATTTTCATCTTCGGACTCGATCGGTGAGCACCACGAGTCCCGAATGCACCTCTTTAACAATTTCACGGGCCTCGGACCCGCTTAGGCACCTTAGCCGCATTTGATCGAAAGACCTTACGTATAACGTGTTGTTTATTAATGCGTAAGACAAAGTTCTTTTCTTGATCCGATGGGCTAGCGACCTATCGTCTCGGCGGTTTCTCTGTTTGCGAGTAGTACATTCATGCTGTCGCCGATCTTCCGTGTTTTTTGTCACTGTTGCAGCTGACTCTTCTTCTTTTTCGATTTGTGTATTGTGTCTATGTCGAGCTTGTGATAGGACTCGACGTCCGTGAGTCGACACTTCCATCGATTCATCTTGTAAACGAGCAAATTCTTTTGCGAGATGGGCTAACGCATCTGCTTAAGCGTTTTCTTTCTGGGAATTTTGTAGATCGTCACATTCGGAATCTGTTCCAACAAGTTGTATGGCATACTTGGAAGTATTGCTCGAGTCTTGGTTTTAAAATTCCGTATTGTCCGACAATCTGTTGAATGATTAACTCGTAATCCCCGTAGATGTTGATGTCTCGTTATCCCCATTTGAATAGTTAATTCCGGTCTGTTATGAGGGCTTTGTATTCTGCTTCGTTGTTTGTACACGGTTCTGTTAAGTGGTAGGAGTATCTTAACATCCCCCGCTCCGGTGTTATAAAGATTAGTCTGATCCCTGCCTTACCGGGCATTATCACTTGCGATTCTTCGTCTTTGTGTGCTAAAGATGCTCCGTCGAAATATAATTCCCAACGTCGATCATCAGGGTCTTCTAGGCTCATTATTTGTTCATCTGGCAAGTCGTCATTGAGAGGAGATTCGGCGGCAAAGTGTGTCTTGCGAGGAAGTCCGCTAGGACTTGTCCCTTTACGGCACGAAGAGGCACGAAAGTTATATCGAATTGCGATAATATCATTGACCATCCGGCAAGTCCGTCGGAAAGCGTTGGACGGGTCATCAAGTATTGCAATGGATTAAATTTCGAGATCGGGTTGACCTTATGAGAAAGCATGTAGTGCTCGAGCTTTTGAGCGGCAAAGATCGAGCCAACCGTGCTTTTCAATTGCGGGATACCTTATTTCCGTCGGAAGTAAACGACGGCTTAGGTAGTAAAGAGCATTTTCTTTACCCTCATCATTGACACAGGCTAACGGGGCTTCGAGAGAGTCGTCTAAAGCCGCGGTATAAAGTATCGACGGTCTACACCGAGACCGGGGTTGCTAAGACAGGAGGTGTCATTAAATATTGTTTAATGTCTTCGAAGGCCCTCCGGCATTTCTCTTCCCAAATAAATTTGGCGTCCTTTTTAACTAGTGCCGAGAAAGGCCGACACCTACCGACAAGTTTGAGATAAAGCGTCGAAGATATGCCGACTTCCTTGAAAAGATCGTAGTTGTTTTAAGGTTTTGGGAGGCGGCATTTCTAAGATAGCTTTAATCTTTTCCGGGTCGATTTCAATTCCACGATGTCGGACAACGAATCCTAAGAATTTCCCGGAGGTGACGCCGAAGGCGCATTTTAGGGGATTCATCTTAAGGTTAAATTGCCTTAATCGTTCAAAAACAATTCTCAAATCATACAAGTTGATGTCCTTTACTTTGCTTTTGATGACCACATTGTCCACGTAGCATTCGACTTGATTGTGGATGAGATCATCAAAAATTCTTGTCATCGCTCTCTGGTATGTTGCTCCTGCGTTCTTCAGTCCGAATGGCATCACTGTGTAGCAATATACTCCGATCGGCGTTCGAATGCTTGTAAGCTTTTCATCTTCACGGAGCCATTTTTATCTGGTTGTATCCTGAAGATCCATCCATGAATGAGAATATTTCATGTGTCGAAGCAATGTCGATCATTAATTACGGGATCGGTAGAGGGAATTCATCTTTTGGACATGCCTTGTTTAAATCTCTGAAGTCCACACAAATTCTGATCTGACCATTCTTCTTTCTGACTGGCACCACATTGGCTAACCAAGTCGGGTATTGTTCTTCACGGACAAATTTAGCGTTTATTAGCTTTTTAACTTCAGCTATGACTTTTTGTTCGATTTCAGACGCATTCTTCGGGACCTTATCCGACGGGACGAAGTAGGATCCACTCCTAGCTTATGGATCGCGACCTTTGGAGCTAATCCCGGCATCTCATCGTAGCTCCAAGCAAAACGAGTCTTTAAATTCCATTAATAACTTGATTATTTCTTCGGAGTCTTCTTTATTGAGTAAGGAGCTAACAAAGGTAGGTCTAGGCTCTTCGCTAGTACCTAAGTTAACTTCAGTTAACTCATCCATTGTAGATTTAATTTCTTCTTCGAATTTTGGTGGAGCATCTCCAATTTGTAAATCTTCGAGTTCGTCTGTAGTTTCCATGCAGTTTTCATTAGGCTCGCAAGTGACAACCAAGCAAAATTCAGTATCGTCAACTGATCCTACGGTGCCGAATCCGAGACCATGCTTTCAATTGGGTGGGCAACCGGAGTTATTCCATAATTTTTCAAAATGTTGTGATTGGCCTTTTGTCCATTGTTGAGGTAAGAAACCACGCTGAATTAAATTTTGAACACAGGGAGAGTACCACTCAAAAGGTAATTCCATTAATTCTGATGAAGTGACATCTTCAAATTGTACATTATTTTCAGTTTTGGAGGAAGGAACACCACGGTAGAATTTGATTGGCTTTGCACCGCCGCTATGTACCTCTTTGACCACCATACCCTCAACCTTATTAGAATGGATTGGGGTTAGGGTCATGGTATGTACATAGTGGTTAATCTTCTCGTACATTGATTTATATTCTTCATTCTTCTCATCTTCGAGAGAGATCTTGAATTGCGGCTTCTTCGACTTATTGTCGCTGCTTCTTGTTTGATTTCTTTTTCTTCTTCGAAGCTGTCTTCCCAATCAACATTGATGGCTGGTTTCCTCTCGTCCAGCTGTCCTAACATCTCCGCCGACGACCTCGTCCCGGCCTCGACCTCGGATGCGAGTTGTGGAGAAACCTTCACCATCTCGTCGTAAGGGAGTGGTGAGTGGTCGTTGGACTAGAACTTCAGGTTCTTCGTTGTCCCGAATTTTCTTTGCTTCATTCGTTATGGTATCTCTGGAGAAGATTGTTTTCTTCGGAGGTGCATAATAAGCTGCATCTTCATGGATTCCAATTTCATGTACGGAGAATGGCTGTAAGTCACCTTTGATGCACTGTTCCCCTCCATCGTAGTATTTGATGCACTGATGTAGAGATGATGGTACCATCCTGTTTTCATGTATCCATGGTCGGCCCAGTAGAGTGTTGAACGACGTTTCTGAATCAATTATGTGAAATTTTGCGGTTATCTTTGCTAAGTCACCTGTCTTCATTAGTAGTGTTATTGATCCGAGGGCACTTTCTCCTTTCTGGTTGAATCCTCTTAATAGCATTTTGTCGGCTTCAAGCTCGCGAGCATCAATTTCCAAATATGCTAGTGTTCGAAGACTCATTATATTGATTGATGCTCCTGGATCCACCAATACTGCGGAGAGTGTAAACTTCCCGATTGTAGTTGAAATGTACAACGGTCGGTTGTGGTCTATCGTCCCAAGTAATAGGTCATTGTCCGTGAAGGTAACACCTCGTTGTTCTTTTAACGAACAAACCTCATCTAAGGAATCTCCGGCCATTTGAGCTATGCAATTTCCGGATCAAGTAAGGCCTTGATCAAAGCTTCTCTCATCTCCTTTGATAAGATGAGAGCGTCGTAGATGCTCAGTTTGGCTGGTAGTTTCCTAAGATGGGCTAGCACGTTGTAGTCCACTTTATTTTCATGTGTCTCGGCTTCTTCTCGAATGGGTATTTCTTCTGCCGGGGTTGGTTCTTCTTGAACAACCACCTGCTTCCCTTTGTCCTTTGGACCCATTCTCGGAGGTAGAACTCTTCCACTTCTTAAGTTAACTTCTATAATTTCTTCTGACTCTAGTGTTGAGCTTGCTGGTGTTTCTTCCTGAATCGGAATGACAGAGTTCTTCGGATTAGCTTCAGAGTCTAAAGGCTCTAACTCTATTGTGACTGGAGCTCCTCGAAACTCGCAGATAGATTCATTGCTTGTTGAACTCTCGTAGCCTCCTTGATGGATGTCTTCTTCGTCATTGCGATCGTCGAGATTGTGTATGATTTGAGAATTGTCATTGGTTTCGAATTCGATGTCCGGATTGTTGCTAGTTATGTAATCGTTAGAAACAGTCAAAACGTAGCCAACGCCATCACCCTTATCATTATAAGATCCCACCAGAGTGAGCAAATAATCATACAGACTCAGAGGTTTGAGGGATTTCTCCCCCGAATCGGAAACAACTATCCTAGGATAAGCGGCCCCTAGTCTAGCCTTAGGAGCCTCGGTCTTCTCTTCTTCGTCGATTTTCTTCTTCTCTTCGATCGTCTCCCGTTGAGGTGATTCTTACATCGCAAGTGACGGTGTCGACTTGACGGGTTTCAAACTACGAGATTGAAGCTTGCACGAAGCGGTTTGGATGTGATCCAAAATCTTTTTGAAGACCTTGTCCAAGCGGTAGTCCACCCATCATCGATTGTATAGGGATCTATCGGAACGATGAGATCAGTCGAGACAACATTGACAGAACCTCCTTTCTGGGGTTCCTTCATGTACTCCTTCGGGATTGTTATATTCCCTTTCCTAAGGTTGTCGTTGAGCCAACTTTTGAAGGTAATGCAATCTTCTATTTTGTGTCCAAGCATCCGGTGGTAAGGGCAAAAGTTGGGATCACCTTTCTTGTTGACTTCTTACGGTCTCTTAGGCTCCGGCGGCTAGAAATGCGGAGTCTTCATCAGACTATGGAACATTTTCGGCACTGCCTCATTCTTGAATGGATATTCCCTACTCAGAAGCTCCCTTAATGTACATTGCGGACGAGGCAGTTGTTCATATTGTGGAGATGATTGATAGCTGGGTCGAGGTTGTTGATAATTTTGTTGAGGTTGCTGCGGCCATTCAGACGATATTTGTATTAGTTGCTTGCCTTTGTCGACTGCTGCAATGATCCCGGATTTCTTTTCAAAAGTCTTCACAGGCTTTTGCTTGTCTGTCTTGTCGGCGAAACTTAATTTCTTCGCCTCCTCTTGCAAGCTCCCGACATTGCTTAACAACTTCTCAAAATTATTAATTGTAAATCCCTTGAGGAGAAATGCTATCAGGCCGTGAATGCTTTTAAGTAAGATGTCGATTGCATGTTGTTCTTATAGTTGTGGCTCACACTTCATACTTAGATTTCTCCATCGAAGTATGTAATCCACCAAAGTTTCGTTCGGCCTCGCTTCTCACCACTAAATCACCTATAGTGATGTGGTCTTCGAGCTCAGACAAATCACTTGATGAAGAGGTTTTCTAGTTCGAGAATGTCTTCACCGAACCATTTGGTAATTCGCATACCAATCAAAGGCTATCCACGATGAGACTACCGACGAAGTGTCGGAAGAGTAATGCATCGCTCCCGCCGGCATTGCAACAAGCGGCACGAAAGTGTGCAACATGCTTGTCGGGGTTCCCGGTTCCATCGAAGGTCTTGAACGGAGGTGGTACGAAGCCTTTTGGGTATTGGACAGCGTCGAATTCTTCCGGGTAAGGTCTACCCGTCCGAATGGATGTCCCGCTCTTTGATTGTGCTAAGGCTTCTCGCACCTGTTGTTCTACCAAGCTCTTGATATATTTTTCTGGAATCATGCTTTGTATCGCATCTTTCTTTAGCTGATCATCCCCGTTGACGGACGTAATCTCCTTTCCTCCATCTACGATGTGAATGACCTCTGGGGGTGTCTCTCTTTGGGGTTGCACTTGACTTTGGAGAGTGTCTAGGGCTACAGCCATCTCTTCCATCCTCTTCGCCATTTGGGCGATTGTATCATCTTTCTCTTGAAGCTGTCTTCTCATCACTTCCGGCTCCTCTATTTCTGTGGCTGCAAGAGCACCTTGTGAAGCTGACGAAGCTCGCGTTTCGACCATGTTGATTTCTGCATACTCATCATCCATGAATTCTGATGAATCAATCTCATCTCTGAATTTCTCTTCTCTTTCTTTTGCTAATCGTCGAATATCGGTCCTCTACTTTTCCATAGCATCCTCTAGCGGTCCTTTACGTGTATCCTCGCGGTTGTCGTGTGATAGCTGTCGGGTTCCCTTCTCGCGAGTCCCCTTCTATCGCGGTGGCGCTTTCTTCGATTCGAGTCTCTTGACGAGACTTTCCTTTTCGAGTTGTTGTTTCGATCTTAGCTCGTCCAGTAGTGGGACGCCACACCATCCTTCTAGCGACGGAAGGTCTAGGACCGGATGGTCCGTCGGCCAAATGCTTTGGAGGGTGGTATCCTCCCTAATCCGTAACCCCGAAACGATGACGGGCGGACTAGCCTTCATTCTTTTATTTGGCTTTTCGTAACGATGGCGGGTCTTACTCGTGGCCCAAGACGGGATTTGGTCGGCACCCGCCACTATCCTTCTCAAAATTTCGATCTTGGGCATTTCTCTTTCTTTGCTAGCTTCTCGATCACGGTACGTAGTCGGGCAAATGGTATGATCCTAGCCCTTTTCTTTCTGCTTGTCATTGTAGTATCGTTGGTTGAGGTAATGTAGAAACAATCTTGCGGACATTTTCCTCGTCGACTTGCGGCGGAAAGGGGTGGAATCTACTTCCTTCCAAAAAGGGTGTATCTTCGGGCAATGGTATGTATTCGGGTAGTGGTGTGTACTCGGGGATTTCGGGATCTCCTCCGGAAAGCAACTTCGGCGGCTACGGCTGCACGGCGATCTTCACGCTTCTGTTCCTTCTTTGGGTCCGTGTTAGTGATGGAACTCTCGAGGCCGGACCCGATTTCAAAAACGAAGGTCTCGCGGGAAAGTCCGTACCCTCCACGGTAACGGGTTCACCATAGTTCTGGATTTCCTTCCCCTTTAATTTGGCAGAAGCCGGGGTAGGTGTAGAGACAACCAGACCAGTGGGGGTAGCAACAACAGTCCTCCTGCGGACAGTAGTACTCCTCTCGGTTGGAATCTTTTGCAGGGGAGGAAACTCTTGGGTTGACCTAAGGTCGAACTCGATCAATGGCTTCTCAGCTTCAGATACTTTGTTTGTCAGTGCAAAAAGGGAAACGTCGGTGATCTTGACATTTGTGTTCTCGAATCCTCGTCCAAACCGGATGATCCCATTGTCGGGTAGCTCATCCTTGTAAACAGCGAAGTCGAATCCATTGGTGAAGGAGAAAATCAGCTTTGGGGCTTCCATTTCTCGGGGTAGATCCTGATTGTCGATCCCAAGTTATGCTTCTTCTCATTAGGACGAAAAGAAAGGAATCGAAAAGAGTCCGAATACATTCTTGTTCATGTATTTATAAGGAGAAGTTATTTGTTAAAAGAGTCATTCATCGAAGGGTTTGTTTATTTAGAACGGAATGTTCGAAAGGTGTAGAGAAGGTAATGAACCCGATTCGAGTTGGAAAGGAAAAGAAAGTCTTATGCAAGACTTCTCGACTCGAAGGATCACTCCTAAACTAACACCTGATCGGGGTCCACCCCACCTCGAAATGAGGTAAAAGGATCTCGGAACCTCTCTGTTTAGGGGTGTCTAAACGGTGGCTCCTAAATCCGAAACAATGTTGGTTATACTTGTTCAAGGTAGAAATGAACATAGTATTCCAACGGAAAGAAGGGTAGTTTGATCCACAAGGGACATGGATACACTACCGATTGAAAGCAGAATTGTTTGATTAAAATGGAGAGAGGAATTGTCCCCAGCGGAGTCGCCAGAAATTGTCGGCATTATTTTTTAGGTTGTGTGTTTTATTTTGAAAAGGGGGTCGCCTAACAGAAATTGTGCGGCGAATTTTTAATTTAATTTAAATAAATAATTTGAAAAGTAGTATTTGATTTTGAAAATAATTTTAAATTTGAAAATTTTAAGATATGAAATCAAGCTGATCTCACATCCCAAATAGTTTATATAAATGAGCGCCACATCACGAGTTATGTACCTATCTCGAAGAATAGACACACTACTTGATGATGGGGCTCGATTAAATAAACTAGAAGATTTTGTGACATCCGTTTGGTCCGCGAACCAATTTTATAAGCCGACAAATTCCCTCGCTTAATATGAAAACATTAAACGGGGTTTATATTACACAGGTTCTTTAAAATTCCCTATAAGGGCAAGCCCATATAGTTAATTACATCTTAAATGAAGTGAATCATTTAAGAAAACTCTCGATAATAATCGATAATTACTGCTCTCGAGAATTTCGAAAGTTTAAGTTTTCGAGGGATTGAATTTTGGAATTTCAATGGGGAATGGATCAAATTTGGAAGATTTTATTTTGGGAATTCAAAGGAAGAAAAGTAGGAGAAATTACAGATTCAAAGCGAACTTCGGTGATTCCCCGACTATCCTATTGTTTGGCTTGGATTTAGGAAAGTCCTAATATTTATTTAATATTTTGATCTTGCCGATTTTAATTAATTAGGACTTATATTCGTATGACATGATCATACAAATAGCCTCGAAGATGTGAGGGTTTATATCGTATCGGACGACTACCTCGGAGTCTAAGACCGATTAGGGCTTAATTTGCTTATGCAAATGCCTAACGAAGAGTTGAGGATTTATGTTGCACTAGGCAAACTACCTCGAAATCCTATGGTTTGGTTATTTAACTCTAAAAAAGTTTTGCTGAAGTAGACTCGGGTTTCTGCGATGACGATTCTTTGTGCTTGCCCACCATGCCCCGAGCTCCTTGTTGTTGCGAGAGGTTTAGTTATAGAAGTCATAAATCGGGAGATGAGGAAAGTGATTTGGTTTAGAGAAAAAATCTTAATTTCCAAGTGTTTTTAACATTTTAATTAAAACAAATTTTAAAGTTGATTATAACGACACCGGTTAAGATCCCACGGTTCCATCCTTCCGGCATCGTTATTTTTATCGGATTCACTTAGTCCAGATGAATTTGCTAAACTCAACTGAATGAGTTCCACACTTTCATTTAGACCGTGGGAAATCCCGTTAGCAACACGTAGGTTACATCATCCGAGGTATTCCCAATCATCCAACAAGACATTTTAATTTAGTTGTAATTGTAGTTTTGTGTTCTGTTTGTGATTAAATTTTGAGTTGTTTTATATTTTGAAATGTTGTGGCGGTGAATTTTATCTTGTAATGATTTTTTAATTTATTTTTGGTTTTAGTTTTAGGGGCTATCCTAAAGGTGTGGGTTTTCATGCAACGATTGTTTATCATGCAAGAAAAAGTAAGTGCGATGCGATTAAAGAAATTGCAATAATGTAAATTGCAATAAAATAAAAGCGTACCTGGAGGGTCTTCCCGTCATCCCAAGCTGCACTTAAAACACAATTAGAACCTTTAAGCAAGTTCCTAGGTAAAGCTAAGGGAAGGGTTATGGTTTTCTACCAAATACCTAATCCTATAGCTAGTCATCTCCTATGACGTCTAGGTTCTTATGTTTTGGTTTGAGGACAATTTTCTTCATCAAAGAATAATTAAGTTCAATTGTTCTTATAAGTATCCTATCATATTGAGGAAGTGCTTAAGAAGAATCCTAAACATCTTTTCAATATTGCTGGAATTGTTTTAAGTCCAAATGAATTTAATTATATAAATGAATTTATCGTCCGAGAATTCGAGTTTTGTTATCTTGCTCAGTGAACTAGGACATCTGAATATCCTATAAGTGGGGTAACATTTCATTTAATGTTCTATTTAGGAGTTATGATAACCAAAGCTTTTGATTCTTTTTTTTAATTTTAATTTTAATTTTAACTTTATTTGATTTTATTTCATTTTAATTTAATTTCATTTAATTTAATTTAATTTAATATGTTTTAATTTAATTTAATTTAATTTAATTTAATTTAATTTAATTTAATTTAATTTATTTAATTTAATTTTATTTATTTGATTTAATTTAATTTAATTTATTTAATTTGTTTGATTTAATTTAATTTAAACTTTAATTTAATTTTATTTTTAATTTTAGTTTAATTGAAAATTTAAAAAGAGTTTAATGATTTAACTTTTTAATTTATTTTTAATGATTAAATCCTTTAACATTTTAAAACTTAAATTTGAATTATCATTTTAATTAGGAATTAAATATTATTGAGATGATTAATTTAGGGATTTTTAAATTAAAGAATAAATCTCTTCCTAATAATATCCCTATTCTAATAATTCCAATTTTATTATTCTTCCAAATTTAATTAATTATTTAATTAAGGTTTATTTCACTTATTTTTAAATTGTTTAATATGTTTCTATCCCTTAATTATTTAAATTTCAATCATCCAAATTAGATTAAGATCAAATATTTTACTTGTTAATTTTATTAAATCTAAAGTTTTAATTAAGGGTTAAAATTTTAATTACCATTTTGCCCTTCAAGCTTAATAATTTCATAAGTCACTAAATTGAGCTTAAATGAACTTGAAATTTTTATGTGACTTCACTCATATGCCAATAAAGACATGAGAGGAGAAAATGTGATTTTTCCGTATTTAATTTATTTATGTAATTATTTTTGGTGGAAAATAGGAATTTCCAAGGAAAATTTCATAATATAACCAAGGAAAGTTTCGTCCTTAAGAAAATTATGGGACATTCCTAATGACCAGAGGACCACTTGGACCAATTTTGGTGATTTTTTGAATTATATTATTTTAAGTTTTGGAGTATTAATTAACTTAAAAATAAAGTAAAGATTGAAAAATTAATTTTATATTTTCAAAACTCTCTCTGATATCAAGGAAATCAGAGAATAAATTTTTACAATTTTCTGATTTTTCTTTGATTTATTATAATTATTTTAGTGAAAATGCTAGAAAATACATTTTTTTAATTTTAAAATTACCCTAGGGCTTTAAAATTTAATATCTCATTAAATAGACCTAAGAAAAATATGGGATTTATTCCTAAGTGATTAAAATTCAAAATGTAACATTTTGGTGAATTTTATTATTTTTGTGATTTTTATTATTTTTTAATTATTAAAATATTAAAATAATACAAAAATCAACTTTTTTAGAAAATTACAATTTTATTTTTCTTAAATTCCCCTGATATCAGAGAGGCTCCAAAACTAATTTGGTGAATTTTTGAAAAGCATTTTGAAAGTTATGAATTTTTAAAGTTTAAATTGGCTAAATGGCTTAATCGACCCATTTAGTAGAGGCTAACCAAGTCCAATTGACTTCAAATTTTTATGGTGGGTTCCTCCGATCCCAAAGGTCAGTGGAGAATTGATTTCAAGTCAATTTGATGTATGATTAGTTCTAATTAATTAAGGAGCTATTTTGGGTGTTTAAGCCAGTTAGGGTCATTTTAAATGAACTAGTTCAAAACCTATTTTTCCTAGGGTCCTCTGGTCATAAGAAACATCGCCAAATTTTCCTAGAATTTATTTCACAACATGCTAATTATTGGAATTAATATACTCAAAACAGTAACATGAATTTGAAAAATCAATAACTTCTCATAGGGATGGCCTCGACTTTGGAAAATTCAGGGAATGTTCCCAAATTCAGAGGCTTCAAAAGCCCTATGGTCTCATGCCATGGAGAATTTCCTATATGCATGGAGAATTAAAACAATGCAGAAGGGAAATAAATCAATAAAAATAAAATACTTGATTAAATTAAATGATTTCTTTTCCACATTATTCTCCTCTGTTCACTGAGCAAGAGGGTATTTTTATTTTATTTTTCTGATTTTCATACACAAAGTTATGGATTTTTGAAGTTTAGGGAATTATATAAATAGAAAAAAAACCCTAATTTTCTATTTATCCACGCGGCGCTGCGTCAACCTCGGCAGCTCCGAAACGCCGCGTGGCGCTCTCCGGTTCGACACCGCCATCTGACTCAGCGCACCGATGGCCCGCTGTGTCGTTCCATCTCCTGATCCGGCGCGATCCTGGCCGTCCTTCCGCGCGTGTATTAAATGAACGACATCCGTTCATCGTCCCCGAACGTCCTTACCCGAGAGCCGTCCGTCTTCTAGGCCTAAGATCTCACTCGATACTTGACCAAATTTAACGTTCTTATGCTCTATGGATTCGTCTTGAGAAGAAGAACACATCCATACTGTTTATGTGGCATGAAATTGACTTAATGAAAATGGAGAATGTTCGAAGCTCGGGAAGAAGAGTGAGGCCATACCTTTGCTCGGAGAAGTGTGGCTTCGATCCGAGGGTTGTTTCGAGTTCGATTGGATCCCGTGAAGCTCCGGATGAAGTCCTTGGCCCAGTGAATTGTCTAGGTAGGATTTCGACCACAGCTCGATCACAAAGCTTGGAGGTCTGGAGCAACTAGGTGGCTTCGGAGATGGGGCTTTCGGTGGGAACTTCTCCTCTTGGTCCGGTGAAGGTGTAGGACCAGTCGATTTGAGGATTGGCTCACCGTGGTAAAGTGTCCTGGTTTTGGGTGAAATTTCAGTTGAGAAATTGGATTCTGTTGGTGGGGATTAGGGCAAATTGACACTGGGGATCAACTGCTCCAAGGATGGAGAAGGGTTTGGAACAATTTTTGCAGAGTTTCGGCAAGGTTTGTGCAACTCTCCTCCCATGACCGTGAGGGGGTCGGGTTTAAATAGAGGTGGATGGAGGGCCTCCCACGGAGAGTTAGGGTTTGGGATCAGCTGCTCTGGGCATGAGAAGAACAGCCATGGTGGCCATTGGGCATGGGGCAGCTCAGCAAGGTGGAATTCCAAAGTTTGGCTCCTCCCAAGGTCTCGGCCATGGTGTTTTCCGGCGACCCGAGCGGCTGGGCCGGCGAGCATGGGTCACCTTCGAGTCCGAGTGGGTCGGGGGCTGGAGGTTTGTGCAGTCAATTGGCCATGGACATGTGTAAAGGGTTTGAATCAAAAGGGTATGGGGAGAGGCTCATTTTGGATCCAAATGGGTCAACCCACCATTTTGGGTTTGGTGCACCCTTCCAAGCTCTAGTTTTGGGCTGGGAGGCTCATGTGAGTCAACCTACCAAAGTTAGTGAAGTCCACATCAAGGATTAGGTGGTAAAGTATGGTTTAGAGTGTATCATGTTTAAGGTAAAAAGGGCTTAAAAAGGGTTTAAGAAAGAGATCCCCCCTCTTACCATTAATGGTTTGGTGAGGTGGAAAGTGGATTCCATGGCTCTCATGGCTCCTATGGGGCTCATGCATGGCTTCATGGCTTGTCTTTGGCTTGGGGAAAAGCTTGGTCAATTTCATGAAAATGGATTTTAGAAATTTTGGTAATTTAATGGGAATTTGTATGAAGCTTGATTTGGAATGGTTTAATGATGATTTTGAAACTTAGGGGTGATATCAATTAAAGGTATGATGAAAAGAAATTGCCATGTGGGCTTTAGGGCCCATTTTGGGCTTTTGTATTTGGTGGAAATGGGCTTTTAGAATGGTTTAGGAAAGTGGACCTTTAGGTTTGAAAACAAATTTGTGGATGTAAATTTTGCAAAGGATTGGATCCCATGAGTGTTGAATTTAGTTTAAGAATGTTTCATGAATGATTTGGAATAAACTTGAAGTGTTTGGGCTAGGTTTGGGTTGGATTTGGACCTCTTTGGTGAATGGGTCAATGTAGGTCAAATTGGGCTAACTTGGGCCAATGTTGGGCTAGAATTGAAATTAATGTAAAATAAGTGTTGGGAAATGTTTATGGGAGTGTTTCAAAGAGGTTTTGGCCTTGGTTAGGTTTTGATTTTGGGGTTTGGGCTTATTTGGGTTAAGTTTGGGTTTAGGTCAAAATTGGGCCTTTTAGCTTTGGGTTGAATTTGAGTGGGGTTTGGGTCTAAATTTTGGGCAAATCATGTTAGTGTTTTGCTTGTGGGAATGTTAAGGAAGATTTAGAAAAGATTTGGGGTTAATTGGAGTTGAATTGGGTGAGTTTGGGTTAGGTTTGGGTCATGGGTCCAAATTGGGCTTTAAGGCCAAAAGTGAAATTGGATCCAAATGTCAATCAAATTGGACTTGGATTTGGTCTAAATTGGTGTTGGGAATGTTGAATTGAAGTTTAGAATTGAATTGGACCAGAATTTGGGTCAATTGGGTAGGTTTGGTTTGACATTGGGTTCACTTTGGGTTAAAATTGGTCAATTTGGGGGTTTTGACAAAAGTAGGGTAAATTAACAAAATTGGCCCATGGTGTAGTTGAACAAAATGAAATTAGGAATATTTTGGATTTTTTGGAATTTTCTGGGAATTTTCTGAATTTTTTTTGGATTTTTGGGTCAAGAGGGGTATTTTGGGTATTTAGAGGGTATTGGGAAGTATTTTTGGAACTTTTGGTATTTTGGGTATGGATGATCAATTTGAGTAATGTGGGAATGTTTGGAATTGATTTTGAGGAATTTTGGGTAATTTAGGTCATCTTGCAAATTTTGGGTAGTTTCAAGGGTCTTGGGTAGGCTAAGCGGGTGTAGGGTCCCGGGGGTCAAAAATTAAAAATTTGGAAAATTGAAGATTGGGTGAATATAAGTGGAATAAAATCATTTTGGTTGGGCCATGAAGCCATATCAAGCCCACATGAGCCATGAAGGGACTCATTTGAGGTATCAACTTTGTTGTTCCTAACCCTCTTAGCCAAGGGCTTAGGGGTTAAGGACCATCCATGTGAATCACCTACAAGAGTCAGGAGGCCAAGTTGAGTATAGGTGTGTGAAAGTGTAGTGTATAAATGTAGTGTGTGTGTAAGTCAGCCCCCTTTACCAGACCAGGCCACCCAGGGCAGTCCTAAGGCCAAAGAGTCCTATAGGAATTCATCCTTTAAACTTCCACATTTGATTTCAACCCTCTAGGTGATTAGGGGTCTACAGTCAAATTTGTGGAGTTTGCAGGGAGTTAAGAAGTGGTTTGAATTTCTAGGTGGTGGGTCTCAATTCTAATCCTCTAAGATAGTCAAAGGAAAAGCCTAAGGCTAGATCCTAAGTACTAAAGGGAAGAAGAGAAGACCTCATCAAAAATGAGGTCAACAGGGCCTCGTGGCTATCGAGTCAGATGGCGGTGCTGAATCAGGAAGCGCCGCGTGGAGCTTCGACCCGCCGTAGGTTGAGTTGGCGCTGACTGGTTTAAGTAGGAAAGTCTGGATTTTCTTATTTATTTAAATGCCCAGAACTTTAAAAATTCATATCTTTGCATATAAAAATCACAAAAATAAAACAAAAATACCCTTTTGCTAAGTGAACAGAGGAGAATATTGTGAAAAAAGAATTAAGTTATTTTGATGAATATTTTATTTTTAATTAATTATTCACTAATTTGAGTATTTTAATTCTCCATTCACACACACATTTCACCATGGCATGAGACCATAGGGCTTCTGTAGCCTTTATTCTTGGGAACATTCCTTGAATTTTCCAAAGCCAGAGGCCATCTTTATGGCAAATTATTCATTTTCCAAGTTTACGTGCCTGTTTTGGTATTTTAATTCTCATAATTAGCATGTTGATTAATAAAATATAGGAAAATTAGAGCAGGTATCTTATGACCAGAGGGCCCTAAAAAATTATGGCTTGATTTAATTCCTAAAAAATAATCTTAACTAGCCTAAACACTTGAAATTGAATTTTAATTAATTAGGATTAACCACACATTAAAATCACTTAAAATAAAATCTCCACTGTCATTTAGGATATATAGAATCTCACATAAAAACTTGAAGTCAGTTGAAAATGATTTAACCCACTAAATGAATTATTTAAATTGCATGGCCACTTTTAAACTTTAAAAATTCATAAAACCAAAAATATAGTTCAAAACTTCACCAAATTGGTTTTGTGGGCTCTCTGATATCAGAGAAGTCTAAGAAAATTAAAATTGGAATTTTCTAAAATTTTTCATTTTTAACTCTATTTTTAATATTTTTATAATTAAAAATAATAAAAATCATAAGAATGTCATATGTGGTCTCCTAATCACTTGGGAACCAACCAGATATTTTTCCTAAGTCCCTAAGAAAAGATATTAAATTTTAAAGGCTTAATGCATTTTTTTAATATTAAAAATGGATTTTCCAATCTTTCCCACTAAAATAATTCTAAAAATTCAAAGAAAAATCTGAAAAATATAAAATTTGTTTCTCTGAGTTCCTTGAGATCAGAGAGACTTAAGAAAAATATAAAATCCATTTTTAGACTTTAATTTTATTTTATAATTTATTAACACTCTAAAAATTGAAATAAATATAATAAATAAAATATAATTCAAAAAATCACCAAAATTGGTCCAGGTGGTCCTCTGGTCAGTGGGAACATCCCTTAATTTTTCTAAGGACAAAAAACTCACCTTGGTCATGTTGTTGAATTTTCATTGAAAACCCTTATTTTCCATAGAAATAATTTTTTAATTAAATTAAAGCTTAAAACATTAAATGATTAAAAAATTAATCTAAAAACATTAAAATTAATTTGAAACTACTTGAGAACAAACTTAAAACAAACTTAGAATGTTAAGTAATATCAGAACAACTCATAATTAAAAATGTGAAGATTAAACCAATTAACTTCAACCTAAAACAATATGATCAAATTTAATTCATCAAAATTTAATGAAATTAAATATTTTAAACATTGCTTTCAACTTAAGTGGCTTAAAACACTTTAAAAAAAAAGAAAACCAAACTAAATTCTAAAATTGAATTATCTTAAAACAACAATTCAACTTTAATTAAAAGAACGGTTAAATCTTTTAACAAACTAAGTTGCTCCTAAAGACTTTCATTATTATAACTCCTAAACGAAATATCAAATGAAACGTCACTTCACTTATAGGATAATCAAACATGCTAATTCACTAAGCAAAGTAGATTGGGTGATTGATTCACCACTCTAATGAAATTAACTGAACTTAAAGTAATCCCTAAAATTTTTAAGAAGATGTTCAGAATTCATTTCCGAGCACTTTTCTAACTTGATGGGATGTTGCAAAGAACAGTGAAATTTCATTGTTCTTTGCTGAAGAAAATCATCCTTAACACACAAAAACCTAGACGTCATAGGAACTGACTAGCAATAGGATTATAATTTTGGTAGATAACCAGAACCTTTCCTTAGCTTTACCTAGGTATTCTCTTGCAATTATATAAATGCCTTAATATGTGTTTTAAGTTCAGGTAAAAAAGAGCAGGGATGCTTATCAGGTACGCTTTTATTTTATTTTAATTCATTTACCTGCGCGTACTTTCTTCCTCATAAAATTTGCATGTTAAGCAAGAATGTCACCCTGCATGAAAACTGAAACCTTCAGGATAGCCACAAAACTAAAACTCAAAACTAAATTAAAAATCAACACAAGATAAAATTCACCTCCACAAATTCAAAATATAAAACAACTCAAAATTTAATCACAAACAGAATAACAAAACTACAACTACAACTAAATTAAAAAGTCTCGTTGGATGATCGGGAATCCCTTGGATGATGTAACCCACGTGTTCCTAAAGAGATTTCCCACGGTCTAAATGAAAGTTGTGAACTCATTTAGTTGAGTTTAGCAAATTCATTTGGACTAAGTGAATCCGATGAAAATAGTGGTGCCGGGATGACGGAACCGTGGGATCTTAATTGGTTCTGCTTAATCAACTTTAAGATTTGTTTTAATTAAAACATTAAGACATCTGAACTTTAAGATTCTTCTAAACCAAAATACTTCTCTCATCTCTTGATTGCCACTTTCTAAAACTAAATCTTCTGCAACAACAAGGAGCTTGGAGCATAGTGGGCAGCACGACCATCTTCATCAGCAAAACTTGAGTCTTCATCAGCTAAACCTTTCTTAGAATTAAATAACCAAGCCATAAGATTTTGAGGTAGTTTGCTTAGTGCAACATGTATCCTCAACTCTTCGTTAGACATTTTGCATAATTTTGTTATGTAAATTAAGCCCTAACCGATTTTAGGACTCCGAGGTAGTCGTTTGGTACAATATAAACCCTCACATCTTCGAGGCTATTTGTGTGATTATGTCATACAAGTAAAAGTACTAATTAACTAAAATTGGTCGGATTAAAACATCAAATAATTCTCTTAAATTGAAGCCAAATCATAGGATAGTTTAGGAAGTTTCCAGGATTCCTCTTGGATCCTCAGCTTCTCCTACTTCTCTTCCGTTGGACTCTTAAAATAACTGTTCCAAATTTGAGCCATTCCCTTTTGAAATTTTCAAAATCCAATTGTTTGAAAACCTTAAACTTTGAAATTCTTGAGAGCAAAACCATTGATAATTATCGAGATTTTTCTTAAGTGATTCCCGTCACTTAGGATGTAATTAACTATAGGGGCTTGCCCTTATAGGGAACTTTAAGAACCCATGTAATATAAACCCTACTTAATTCATTTATATTAAGCAGGGGAATTTGTCAGCTTATAAAATTGGTTCGCAGAACAAATGGATGTCACAAATATTCTAGTTTATTTAATCGAGCCCTTATCAAGCAGTGTGTCTATTCTTCGGGATAGATACACGGTTTGTGGTACTGTGCTAGTTTATATAAACTATTTGGGATGTGAGATCGGTTTGATTTCATATCTTAAAATTTTTCAAACATAAAATTATTTTCAAAAATCAAATACTACTTTCAAATTATATATATTTAAATTAAATTTAAAATTTAAAATTCACAGACAAATTTTATAGGCAACCCCCTTTTTAAAATACTTAGCCTAAAAATATGTCGACAACTTTCTGGTGACTCCGCTGGGGACTAGTTCCTCTCTCCATTTTGATCGGATGATTTTTCTTTCATAAATCGGTAGTGAGTCCATGCCCCTAGTGGATCAAACTACCATTCTTCTGTTGACATATCTTGTTCATTTCTGTCTTGAACAGGTGTAGTCAACTCTCTTGGATTTTGGAGCCACTGTTTAGACACCCCTAAAGTGAGAGGTTCTGAAATCCTTTTGCCTCTCCGAAGAGGTAGGGTGAACCCCCAATAGGTGTTTGTTTAGGAGTGGTTCCTCGGGATGAGCAGTCTTGTGAGACTCTCTCTTCCGTTCCAGTTTCTGGATTGGGTCCCTTACCTTTCCTTTAACCCTTCCCTTTTTGAAACTGTGTCGTTCCTAACGAACAAACCTTCTAATGAACAACCTCTTAATAAAAAAACTTTTTGCAAATACACAAATAAAACATAATACGAGAATACCTTGTAAGTAAAACTAAGAAAATGAAAAGATAAATGGGAATGTGTTCGGATTCTCCTTTTTCGTCTTGACGAAAGGAAGCAAAATTTGGAACTGACGCTCGGAATCTAACCTGCAGAAAATGTCTGCACCAAAGCTAATTTTTTCCTTCACCAACGGGATAGACTTAGCTGTCTACCAGGATGAGCTGCCTGACAACACGATCATCCGCTTTGGACAAGGATTCGACAACACGGATATTAAGTTCGCAGATGTGACGCTGTTTTCATTAATGAACAAAGTATCTGAAACTAAAGAGCCTATGATTGAGTTTAACCTGAAATCAACTCAAGAGTTCCCTCCCCTGCAGAGGGTCCCAGCCGAAAGGAGCGCTGCCGTTCATAAGAGATTAGCTGCTACGCCCCGAACTGTCATCTCTACCCTCACTAGTCTGGTCATCACTGCACCTACCCCAGCTTCCACTAAACTGAAAGGAAAAGAAGTCCAAGTCAGCGATGAGCCTGTTACCATGGAGGGTTCAGACTTTTCTGCGATACTGTTTGTCTTTGAGATATGTTCCAATTCAAGATTCACACCCTTTACCCGGACGCAAAGGAGGAACAGAAATAGAAAGATCCCCAGAATCAAGAAGACCAAAGCTGCTGAAGCCACATTTCTTGAGGGAATTCCTGAGGAAGGAGAAGAGTCATCTGAAATCTCACCGCTGTTGGGAGGAAGTAGATTCCAACCTCTCTCTACTGCATCTGATGAGGAGGATGCTCAGAGGATGGCCGCTACATTACCTCTACCTGCATACTACAGTGACTGCAAGAAGAAGAAGATCAAGGCTACACCGCTTACCCGATTGCGAGCCGTAGTGGAGAAGTTAGCAAGAAAGGAAGGATGCCCCGTATCAGAGATTCTAAGAAGAATAGGACGAGTGCCAGCTAGATCCTGCCTCGGACCGCAAGTAGACCCCGTCACTGCCATGGAAAGGCCACGGAAGAAAGTACGAGCTGATGAGAAGAGTTCTCTTATCGTCGTATCTGGTCACCATATTAGGGAGCACACCACCTACCAACGTACAGCTGACAGATCATCTGGTCCTAGGTCATCTACTGCAAGAAGGATAGTGTGGCAACCTATTATCGTTGAACCGATACCGATAGAATGCTATGGGAAGAGAAGTCTCGTCAGAGAACCCGAATCTGAGGAAAGTGCTGCCGCTCCAAAGGAAACTCCTGGAAATGAGATTCAACAGTCGTCTTCTGACAATTGCGAGACCGGATGGAAAAGAACGCTTGAAGATGCCATAAGAAAGCTAAGAACCGACATCCGATGATTGGCCAGAGAAAGAAAAGAAGAACGGGGAAATGAAGTGGATTCATCAGAGTTCATGGATGAAGAATTTGCTGAGATCACTATGGTCGAGACTCGAGCATCGTCAGCTCTACAGGGAGCTCCATCAACTTCAGAGGGAGACAAACCAGAAACAGTGAGAGCATGACTTCAAGAAAAGGATGACACGATTTCTCAGATGGAAAAGAGGATGGAGGAGATGGCTGCCGCCTTAGCCACTCCCAGAGTCAGCTTCAACAACCGAAAGAATCGCCTCCGGAGATTATTCATGTTGTTGATGGAGGAAAAAAAATTTCTTCTGTCAACTGAGAGGAACAGCCAAAGAAGGATTCAGCGCAGAGCATGATTCCTGAAAAAGACATTAAAAATATGGTGGAATAGCAGGTGCGAGAGGCCTTAGCCCAATCTAACAGTGGAGCATCTATTCAGACGGGTAGACCTTACCCGAAGAATTTGATACCATCCAATACCCAAAGGGCTTCATACCACCTCTGTTTAAGACTTTCGACGGTACGGCGAACCCCCGACAGCATGTCACACATTTTCATACTAGTTGCTGCAACGCCGGTGGGAGCGATGCCTTACTATTTCGCCAGTTCGTCAGCAGCTTGTCAGGGATTGCCTTCGATTGATAACAGAACTTTTAAATGGTTCAGTCAAGACCTTTTCAAAATTAGAGAACCTTTTCGTTAAGCGGTTTGCTGGAGCCCGACACCACATCACTATTGGTGATCTAGTGGTGGAGCAACATAAATCGAACGAAACTTTGGTGGATTACATATTTCGATGGAGGAATTTAAGCATGAAGTGTGAACCACAACTTCAGGAGCAGCATGTGATCGGTATCCTGCTTAAGAGTATCCATGGCCCGATAGCACTTCTCCTTAAAGGATTCATGATTAAGACTTTCGAGAAGTTTCTTAGCAAGGTTGGGAGCTTGCAAGAGGAGGCTAAATAGCTAAGTTTCGCCGACAGAGCCGATATACAGAAGCTGATGAAAGCTTTTGAAAAGAAATCTGGAATCGTTGAGCAGTAGATAAGGGTAAGAAGCCAGTGCAGATATAGCCAGAGCAGCCACAACCGAGTCATCAACCACCGCAACAGACTTATCAACAGCCTCAGCAGAGCTATCAACAACCTCGACCGAGCTATCAAACATGGCAGCATGATCAGCCGCCGCCTCGTCCGCCACATCCCCTGAAGGAACTCTTGAATAAGGAGTACCCCTTAAAAACTGAAACGGTAGCCAAGATGTTTCGCAGTTTGATGAAGATGCCCAACTTTCAGTTGCCAGAGCCCAGAAGGCCAGAAGAAGTCAACAAGAAGGATCATCCGAACTACTGTCCCTACCATAGGATGCTCGGAAATAAGATTGAAGACTGCTTCACCTTTAAGAATTGGCTCGAAGATAATCTCTGAAGAGGGAACATAACGATCCCAAAGGAATACATGAAAGAGCGCCAAAAAGGAGGTTCCGTCAATGTTATTTCAACGGATCCTATTGTTCCGATAGACCCGTACACGACCGATGATGGATGAAGTACTGTCTAGATGAATTCTTTGAAGAAAATTTTGGATCACATCCAAACTGCTTCGGTGCACGCTTCAACTCAGAGTTTGAAACCCGCTAAGCCGGCACTATCGCTTGCAATCGAAGAACCGCCCCAGAAGGAGGAGAAGACCATGGAAGAAGAGAAGACTGAGGCTTCGAAGGGTAGATTAGGGGCTGTTTTTCCTAGGATGGTTTTTTCTGATTCAGGGAAGAAACCCCTCGGACCTCTGACATTGTATAATTATTTACTCGCCCCGGCGGGATCTTAAAATGATAAGAGTTTCAGTGTTGGCTACGTCTTGACTGTTTCTAACAATTACGTAACTAATGACAACCAACCTAATTTGGATCTCAATTTCAAAACGAATAGCAATTCTCAAATCATTCAAAACCTCGACGACCATGATGAAGAAGGAGACGTTCACAAGGATGGCTATGAATGTTCGACAAGTGATGAGTCCGTTCGTGAATTCCGAGGAGCTCCGATCGCGATAGAATTAGAGTTTCCAGATTCCAAAACAATTTTAGAAGAGCTAGTATTTTCGATTCAAGAGGAGACACCGGCAGATCCAGCACCAGATGCAAAAGAAATAAGAGAAGTTAATCTAAGAAGCAAAAAAGTTTTAGCCCCAAGAGTGGGTCCAAAGGATAAAGGAAAGCCGGTAGTTGCTCAGGAAGAGCCAACCCCAGCAGAAGAATTGCCCGCCAGGGAAGAAAATGGAGAATCTGGTAATAAAGTGGATTATAACGTGCTAGCCCATCTTAGGAAGCTACCAGCCAAACTGAGAATCTACGATACTCTGATCCTGTCAAAGGAGATGAGGGAAACTCTGATCAAGGCTTTACTTGATCCAGAAATTTGCTTAGCTCAAATGACCGGTAATTCCTTAGACGAGGTTTGCTCATTGAAAGAAAAATGTGGTGTTACCTTCACAGATAACGACCTACTACTTGGAACAGCAGATCACAACCGACCGTTGTACATCTCAGTTACTATTTGAAAGTTTACGCTCTCCAGAGTGTTAGTAGATCCAAGAGCATCAATTAACATAATGAACCTTCGGAAATAGGCATTTTTGGAAATTGATGCTCGCGACCTCGAAACAGAAAATATGTTACTAAGAGACATCAACCAAAAAGGAGAAAGAGCCCTTGGATCGATAACGCTATTAATGAAGATCGGTGATTTGCAAAGACAACGACAAAATTCCACATAATTGATTCTGAGACATCGTTCAACGCTCTACTAGGTCGGCCGTGGATCCATGAAAACCGGATGGTACCATCATCTTTACACCAATGCATAAAATATTATGAAGAAGGGGAAGAACAGTGTATCAAAGGAGACTTGCAACCTTTTTCCGTACACGAGATTGGAATTCACGAAGATGCAGCCTACTACGTGCCTCCGAAGAAAACAATCTTCTCCAGAAATGTCATACCGAATAAAGAAAGAAGAGTTTGAGACGACGAAGAGCTTGAAATTCTTGTTCAACAGTTACTCACCACTCCTTGACAACAAGATGGTGAAGGTTTCTCTAGAGCTCGCACCCGAGGTCGAGGTCGGGGACGAGGTCGAGGAAGAAATGGTGGAACAGTTGAACAGAAGAAACCAGTCATTGATGTTGATTGGGAGAGCAGTTCCGAAGAAGAAGAAATCAAGAAAGAAGTAATGAAGATAAATCAAAAGAAACCCCAGTTCAAGATCTCTCTCGAAGATGAAAAGAATGAAGAATACAAATCAATGTACGAGAAGATAAACCACTATGTACATACTATGACCCTAACCCCAATCCACCCTTATAAGTTCAAAGGTATGGTGGTCAAAGAAGTGCATGGTGGCGGTGCTAAGCCAATCAAGTTCTACGGTGGTGCTTATTATTCCAAAACTAAAAATGATGTACAATTTGAAGATGTTACTTCCTCTGAATTAATGGAATTACTATTTGAGTTTTTACTCTCCCTATGTTCAAAACTTAATTCAACGTGGTATTTTACTTAAACGGTGGACAAAAGGTCAATCACAACACTTTAAAACATTATGGAATAATGCCAGTCGTTCGTTCAATTCAAAGCATGGCCTCAGATTCGGCATAGTAGGGTCAGTTGATGATATGGGATTTTGCTTGGTTGTCACTTGCGAGCCTGATGAAGATTTCTTGGAAGCTTCAGACGATCTCGAAGATCTGGCGATTGGAGACGCTCCACCATAATTTGAAGAGGAAATTAAGTTACAATAGATAAGTTAATGGAAGTTAACTTAGGTACTAGCGAAGAGCCTAGGCCAACCTTTGTTAGCTCCTTACTCAATAAAGAAGACTCTGAAGAAATGATCAAGCTACTAATGGAATTCAAGGATTGTTTTTCTTGGAGTTACGATGAAATACCAAGATTAGCTCCAGAAGTAGCAGTTTACAAGCTAGGAGTGGATCACGCTGCCGTCCCAGTCAGACAGGCTCCCAGAAGAATGCGTCTAGAAATCGAACAATAAGTAATAGCTGAAGTGAAGAAATTAATCGATGCTAAATTTGTACTTTAAGAACAATATCCAACTTGGTTTGCCAACGTGGTGCCAGTCAGAAAGAATAACGGCCAGATCAAAATCTGCGTGGATTTCAGAGATTTGAATAAAGCATGCCCGAAGGACGAATTCCTGTTACCAATTCCAGAATTAATGATCGACATCGCTTCGACTCACGAGGTCTTCTCTTTCATGGATGGATCGTAAGGATACAATCAGATAAAGATGGCATCGGAAGATGAGAAGCTTACAACCTTCAGAAAGCCAATCGGAGTGTACTGCTACACAGTGATGCCTTTCGGATTAAAGAATGCAGGAGCAACATACCAAAGACCAATGACAAGAATTTTTGATGATCTCATTCACAACCAAGTTGAGTGCTACGTGGATGATGTGGTCATCAAAAGTAAACTAAAGGAAAATCACCTGTATGATTTGAGAATTGTTTTCAAGCGATTAAGACAAATTAATCTTAAGATGAATCCCCTGAAATGTGCCTTCGGCGTCACCTCCGAGAAATTCTTAGGATTTGTTGTCTGACATCGCTGAATTGAAATCGATCCGGAGAAGATTAAAGATATCTTAGAAATGCCGCCTCCCAAAACCTTAAAACAACTACGATCCTTTTAAGGGAAGTTGGCATATCTTCGACGCTTTATTTCAAATTTGTCAGGTAGGTGTCAGCCTTTTTCTGCTTTGGTCAAGAAGGACACCAAGTTTACTTGGGACTCCAAATGTCAACATGCCTTCGATGACATCAAATAATACCTAATGACACCTCCTGTCTTAGCAGCCCCAGTCTTGGTTCAACCGTTGATACTTTATACCGCAGCTTAATACGACTCCCTTGGAGCCCTGCGAGCCCAGGCCAATGACGAGGGGAAAGAAAATGCTCTTTACTACTTAAGTCGTCGCCTAATTTAGACGGAAGTAAAGTATCCTTCGATTGAAAAGAATTGTTTGGTCCTGATCTTTGCCGCTCAAAAGCTCAGGAATTACATGCTTTCTCATAAGGTCAACCTTATTTCGAAGTTTAATCCATTGCAATATTTGATGACCCGACCGACACTTTCCGGCAGGTTTGCCAGGTGGTCGATGATACTATTGTAATTCGATATAACTTTTGTTCCTCTTCATGCCGTAAAGGGACAAGACCTAGCAGACTTCCTCGTAGCGCACCCTTTACCGGCAAAATTGCCTCTCGACGACGACTTGCCAGACGAGCAGATAATGAGCTTAGAAGACCTCGATGATTGACATTGGGAACTGTACTTTGACGGAGCATTATCAGCACAACGAGACAAAGAATTACAAGCGATAGTGCCCGGTAAGGCAGGAATCAAACTAATCTTTATAACACCAGAGCGGGGAATGTTAAGATATTCCTACCACCTAACAGAACCGTGTGCAAACAACGAAGTAGAATACGAAGCCCTTATAACAGGACTAGAATTAACCATTCAGATGGGGATAACATATATTAACATCTACGGAGATTCTTAGTTGATCATTCAACAGGTTGCAGGACAGTACAGAATTCTGAAACCAAGACGCGAGCAATACTTTCATTATGCCATGAAGTTGTTGGAGCAGATTCTGAATATAACGGTCTACAAGATTCCCAGAAGAGAAAATGCTCTTGCAGACACGCTAGCCCGCCTTGCAAAAGAGTTTGCCTGCTTACAAGATGAGTCAGTTGAAATATTAGTTCAGGGATGACATGTCCTATCATAGCTCGACATGGACACAAGACAAAAATCAGAAAAAGTAGAAGAAATAGTTGCAGTGATGGAAGAAACTACGGAAGATTGGCGGCAGCCATTAATGGACTACCTGCAAACAGGAAACCTACCGAATGATAAGTTAGTAGCCCACCAGATTATGAAAAGAACTCTGTCATACGCATTAATAAATAATACATTGTATAGAAGGTCTTTTGATCAGATGTGGCTAAGGTGCCTGAGCGGGTCCGAGGCTCGTGAAATTGTCAAAGAGGTGCACTCAGGACTTTGTGGCCCTGATCAGTCAGGTCCGAAGATGAAGATGAAAATTAAGAGACTAGGGTACTACTGGCCCTCGATGATGACCGACTGCATGAAGATTGCCAAGAGTTATCACCAGTGCCAAGTGCATGGAGTGGTTCTACATCAACCTCCAAATGTGCTACATCTGACAATCCCATCGTGGCCGTTTGAGTGTTGGGGCATGGACATCGTGGGTCTGATAAAACCGCCTTCTTTAAGAGGACATCATTTTATTCTTGCAGCTACAGATTATTTTTCGAAGTGGGCAGAAGCAGTACCACTCAGAGAGGTGAAGGCACAACACGTGCTACAGTTCTTCAAGAATCAAGTCGTCTACCGTTTTAGGGTACCGCGTAGAATTATCTTAGATAACGGGTCAGCATTCAGAAGTCCGAAGATCAACAATTTTGTCAGAAGGAACGGGATTGATTGGCGCTACTCAACGATCTACTACCCAAGAGCAAACAGCTTGGCCGAGGCTTTTAATAAAACTCTCGTCCAAATTCTAAAGAAAACTTTAGACGATAACAAAAGAAATTTGTACGAGTTGTTAGAAGCCTTATGGGCCTACAAGATAACTTTCAGAACTCCTACCCAGTCTACGCCCTATGCTCTAATGTACGGGTCCGAAGTCGTCTTACCCTTCGAGGTGCAGCTTCCGTCTCTCAGAATTGCAGTTGCGAACAAGATTACTACAGAAGAGAATGCTAGACTACAATTAGAAGAATTGGAAAGCTTGGAAGGGAAACGACTTTTAGTACAACAGAATTTGGAATTGTATCAAGCCAGGATGATCCATGCCCACGATAAAATGGACTGCCCAAGGATATTCAAAGTTGGTGACTTGGTTCTGGTTCTCAGGAGACCTATTCTTGCACACCGCAAGATAGGAGGTAAATTTGAACCAACTTGGGAGGGACCATTCGTGGTCGAGACAATCTACTCTGGAGGTTCCTACTAACTCGTGAATTGCCATGGAGAACGACCGACCTATGCTTCCAATCAATGGATGATACTTGAAGAAGTATTACGCAACCTATTGTTTTTGAAGGATAAACTTTAAAAAAAAACAAAGCCTCATTCCTAGAAGCACGAATAGAGTAATCATTTGTAACTGGGTTCGAACCCAAAATAAAAAAAATGGATGATAAAAATCATTAACAACGAAAATATGTTAAAAGAAAACATGTGAAACCATAATAATAAAGTTTTGATCCTTCCTTTTAAATAAAATCTTCCTCCTGATCTTTTCTCATCCCCTTTCCTACTCTTGTTTAAATTTGAAAGAAATGAATAAGAATTGTTCATTAATAAATGTCTTTCTTATTGTTCTCGTTCTTAGTACAACCCTTGATCATTTCCTTATTTTTCGCAGGGAAACTTTGAACGGCGGTTGGTTGTGAACTTTAAGAATGGCGTGAGTCTAGTACTCGATGAGGAGAAGATGAAGGATGGGGCCGTGATTGAGATCGACTCTAATTTCACACCGGCCGGGTTACAGTACAAGGAAACTAATTGGACTCCGATCGACCGGGAGGAGTACAACAGCCAAATAGTGATGAGACTGGGAGGCCCGAGCCAGCAATCTACCAGCAAGAAAAAGAAAGTAAACACCCCTCAGATGACTGGAGCAGACAAGAAAATTATGTCCGTGGTTGCTACAACAGGAGGCAGACTTCTAAGCGCAGGATGCTGAGCAAGCTAGCAGCGGACCAACACTAAGATACAGTTGCTACCGTCAGTGCAAATACTTTTAAGAAGTCAGTTCGTCAGGAACTAGAAAAGAGGAGATCAACTCCAAGAAGAACAGAAAAGATGAAATAAATCCTGAGAAGAGCAGAAACAGAATCGGCACCACGACGCCATGCAGATATACCAATTCTGAAGAGTCTTGTTGCAAAAGTAACCCCGGAGGATGTCCTAACAGAGACTATCCTTGAGGAGCTGAGACAAGCAGGAGAGCGTGCTGGGGTTGAACCGTACACCCACAGTACGTTACCAGGCCTTGCAGATTACAAATAATTCCATAATAGGAGCTAGAAAGAGTGTAGAAAGTTGAAAAGAAAACCATCGAATATTTTGAAAGAATCCGAGGAAAGAGGATCAATATCCTGGAAGGCCTTGAGCTGCATACGGATGTGTTCTCAGATTACGAGTAACAGCAGATTGTGGACTGCATCATCGAGCTTCAGAAAATGGGCCGAGCTGGTCGGTTAAGGGTGAAGACCTATTCTGAACCCCGAAAGTGGATGAAAGGGAAAGGAAGAGTTACAATCCAGTGTGGGTGTTGCTACAACTTCGCTGACGATAGAAAGGGCAATCCGCTAGGGATACTTCATCACAGTGAGGTACATCTGATGCCGATAATCATTAAAAGGATGGTAAGAAGGATGGTGACATGGAAGGTATTGTCTGCAGACTGTATACCCAATAGCTGCATCATCAACATATACAAGGAAGGCGACTGCATACCGCCACACATAGATCATCATGACTTCATCAGACCCTTCTGCATAGTGTCTTTCGTCAACCAGTATAACATCATGTTCAGATTTGACCTCCGGATAGCAGGCCCCGGTGAATTCTGCGGGTCGGTGGAGATACCTCTACCGGTAGGTTTCGTCTTGGTGTTGAAAGGAAATGGAGCAGATATAGCGAAACATTGCATTCTAGGCGTGCCTATTGAGCGGATCTCAGTCACTTTCAGGAGGATGGACGACAACAAAATGCCTTTCCAATTTCAACAAGATCCAGAGTTGGAGAGCCTTCGGCTCTACAAGCTGTAAGCTACATGGAAAATAGCACACCTCCAATTCACATCCGAATGGAATTTCTTGCCAAGGATGGCTTGGAGGGTTATGTTATCCTCCATGTATCTCATTATTCAGACATGGATTCCGACAGATGCATTTTTTTTTGGAAGAAACCTACAAGAATCTTACACAATCCATTTTGGATTTATGAGGAATGTATGAGATACTGAATTTTCAAGGAAAATATCATCATGTTTTGGATCAGACTATATGATGTATTTTCAACAGATTGGAATGGAAATGACCATGTCGTGTTTTGCCTTCACCTCTTTTGTGCAAATTGACTAGGAAACGCCATTGAGTTAAATGAACTTCGAATGAAGAACGTAAAGAAAAAGAAAATGAATGAGAATCTTCAAAAATAAATCTGAATGTCCAAAATGAATTCCAAAATAACACGAACTCTAAATAAACAGAAATAAAATCGAATCACTAAAACAAGCGAAACGAATCTAAACCTCGAATTGAATTTCAATCTGAATCCATCAATTTCAATCTTTCAATTCTCCTTCAAATTGAAATCCATTTGAAACTCCTTTGAACTCCTCTTTCAAGTTGATTCTTCCCCACGGAAGACTCAAACTTCGATTCTAAACTTTTATACTTTTTCATCGTTTTGATATCTTTTCGACTCTCTGCGGTTCCTTCCCTCTTTTTGAGAAGGTCGACTGAGTCTACTGACACAGAACCACAAGATTTTCGATCTGGTTCTGATGGGATGGATTCATATCCTTTAATCAACTCTCTTGGAATGTGAAGCACTCTCACATTCCATCTCAACCTTTTGCTACATTGAAATTTCCATGGAAACTTCCAAAATCAAATCCAACTTTTGGGATTGGTACCTAAATTCCAGTTCCCATCTTTCTGAGGCTGGTACCTAAATGCCAGTTTTCATTTCGAGATCGATACTTAACTTTTGATTCTCTCCTTTGAATTTTTGCCAATCTCGCATTCTATTTGAGAAAATTTCCTGCACTCTTGAAACTCCGAGGTCGATACCTAACTTTTGACTCTCTTCTGAGATTGGTACCTAACTTCCAGTTCTCACCCTAAACTTCGAGGTCGATACCTAAATTTCGACTCTCTCCCAAGACTGGTACCTAACTTCTAGTTCTCACCTTGAAACTCCGAGGTTGATACCTAACTTTCGACTCTCTCCTGAGACTGGTACCTAACTTCCAGTTCTCACCCGAAACTCCGAGTTCGATACCTAACTTTCAACTCTCTCCCGAGACTAGTACCTAACTTCCAGTTCTCACCCGAAAATTTGAGGTCGATATCAAACTTTTGACTCTCTCTCGAGACTGGTACCTAACTTCCAGTTCTTACCCGAAACTCCGAGGTCAATACCTAACTTTCGACTCTCTCCCGAGACTGGTATCTAACTTCCAGTTCTCACTTGAAACTCTGAGGTCAATACCTAACTTTCGACTCTCTTCCGAGACTGGTACCTAACTTACAGTTCTTACCCAAAACTCCGAGGTTGATACCTAACTTTCGACTCTCTCCCGAGACTTGTACCTAACTTCCAGTTCTCACATGAAACTCTGAGGTCGATACCTAACTTTCTACTCTCTTTCGAGACTGGTACCTAACTTTCAGTTCGTACCCGAAACTCCAAGGTCGATACCTAACTTTTGACTCTCTCCCGAGAATGGTACCTAACTTCCAGTTCTCACTTGAAACTCCAAGGTCGATACCTGACTTTCGACTCTCTCCCGAGACTGGTACCTAACTTCCAGTTCTCACCTTGAAACTCCGAGGTCGATACCTAACTTTCGACTCTCTTCTGAGACTGATACTTAACTTCCAGTTCTCGCCCTGAAATTCTGAGACTCGTACCTAAATGCCAGTTCTCTCTGTAATCCTGAGATTGGAACATAGGTTCCCATTCTCATTTTAAATCCAAAATCTAAAAAGAAATCTCTCTAAAAAAAAGAATCCTAGAAATCAACCTTAAGTCAAATTTCAACCAAAATTGAAACTCAATTTGATCTGAAACTCAAAATTAAAACTCGAAATAAAAATGAAAATGAATTTGAAATCAGATCTCTCCAGATCTTGTGATGTGGAATTCACCTCCTTTTTTCCCCAGCGAGTGTTCTGGAATCTTCAGTCTTGGAGATTTACCCGATACTCCCAGTGGGAAATTTTCTTTGCTTTGTTCTAAGTGTGTCACTTAGATGTCTGTGTTGATTTTGTTGGTCTCTTCGGTCAACGCTAATACGCATAGTGTGTTTGGGTTAGCACACCACACCTATTGGGGGTCCATTTGTTGACCTCATTTTTGGTGAGGTCCTCTCCTTTCCTTTTAGTGCTTAGGATCTAGCCATAGAACCTTTCCTTGAATATCTTAGAGGACTAGAAATGGAACCCATCTTTTAGAAATTCAAGCCAAGTCTTGATTCTCTTTAGAACCCTACATAGATGGTCATCAACCTCCAAATCACTTGGAACGTTGAGACCAATGTGTAAGAAGACAAAGATGAATTCTTATAAGATGCTTAAACCTTAGGATTGCCTTGAGTGGTATGGTCCTGGTGAGGGTAGGTTGGCACACACAGTGCACTCCCACACTCATCCTAAACCCTGAACCATCTTTACCCAATCCTAACTCCTCGTTCATTAGAGCACTCAGTTGGCTAAGTCCAAACCCCTACCCTAGGCTAAGAGGGTTGGGAACAACCTATGAGATGTTCAAAATGGACACTTCTTGGTCCATGGCTCACTTTAAGCTATTCTACACTTCCTAACCATAATCAAATACCATTTTTGCCAAAATTCCTGGTTTTGACATTGGGTCCTCAAGCCTACCCTTAATACCTAAGATACCCCTAGAACCACCAAACCCTTCACAAATTTCCCAAAAATTACCCAAAATTTCCAAAAATCCTAAAAATCATTTTGAAACAATTCCCACCTCTTAAATCCACCAAAATACCCCAATACCCTCAAAATAACCCCTTAATACCCTAAATACCCTTTTAGCCCAAAATTCAAAAAATTCCCAGAAAATTCTAAAAAATCCCAAATATTTCCAATTTCATTTTGTCTAACTACACCATAGGCCAATTTTGCCAATTTAACCCACTTTTATCAAAACCCCCAATTTGACCCATTTTTAACCTAAATGGAACCAATGTCAAACCAAACCAACTCATTTGACCTCAATTTTGCCCAATTTCAATTCTAAACTTTAATTCAACATACCTACTATTAATTTAAACAAAATTCAAGTCCAAATTGATTCACATTTGAGTTCAATTCTATTTGAAATAAAAAATCCCCAATTTTGCCTAATTAATCCAAAACCCCCAATTAACCTAATACCAACCTTTTTTCCAAATTTCAATCCTAAACTTTCCATGACATGCCCAGGAAAGCTATGAAAGCTTCAATTGCCCCAATTTGAGCGTAAGCTTAACCTAAATCCATTTGAAAACCAAAAAAATACCCCATTTTATCCTAAAGTGAATCCATGCCCTAAACCTACCAAATTGATTAGCCAAATCCTAAAATTTCTTCCCAATTGATTTTGGAAACTCTTCACTACATTCCCTTAGACCATTTGAAACTTTAAATTGGGTCTAAAACCCACCTTAAACCCATTTAAACCCAACTTGATCCAACCTTGCGCAATTTAACCAAAATTCCAAAATCTACCAAATTGACCTTCCAAATTTACTCAAAACCACTTCTTGTCTTCATGAAAGTTCTTCATGGCAATCATTTCTACAATGTTACTAAAGACACTTAGGCCTAAATTAAAACCAAACCCAATTTAGCCTAACCCAAATCCAAGTGAGCCAATTTGAACCCATGGCCTAATCAAACCAAATTGAACCAAGTATGGCTAAACCAACCTTTCCACAGCCACCAAGTGAACCCTAGGAATCACCCTAGATCCACCTAGCCCAAGCTAAGTGAGCCATGGAACAAGGGTCCCCCACTTTAAGGGATCTCTTCCCTTAAGTAGATAAATCCTCTTTTGCCTCACCCCAAATCATCCCCACAATTGTTAATCACCATTAAACCTCTCCCTGACTCACCTCACCTCAGGGGCCAGCTCCCCTGTCCTTGCCGGCCGGCTTAGCAGCCAGAAGGGGTCAAAACCGAGAGCCACCTTCAAGCTAAACACACCCAAACTCCACCAATTGGCCACCTGAGCCAAATCAAACTTTGGAGCTCCACTGCCCTCCACCCAAGCTACTGAATACACCCCTGAATTGAACCCAAGCCATGCTGGATGGCCCTGGCCATTTAAAATCAACTTCTCAGCCATGAGAAGGTTGTTGATAGGTGTTAAAAAATTCCTCAACAGAACCTCCCCAAATCACTCCCAGAGCTTCTCCCAGCCTAGAGAAGAAGAACCCCACTGCTTTCCTGCCTCCATCCCCACAGGCTGAGCTCAATCTCAGGCTAGAAAACAGGACATCCCTGAAACCTCCACAGAAACCAAATTAAACTCACCCACACCTTCACCAGACCAAGAGGAGAAGCTCCCTAGTGGAAGCCCGCTCACCAGGCTACCAAATATCTCCATCCGTCAAAGCTTGAAATCGGCCTTGGTCACCTTCATACCTAGACAATTCCTCAGAGCCAGAGACTTCATCTTGAGCTTCATTAGGATCAATCGAAGGTGCCACAACTCTCTGATTGAAGCTTCAATTTTCAGAGCAAAGTTATTGAACTCTTCTTCCTTCCAAGCTTCTACAGATTCTCCATTTTGTTTAGCTTAATTTTAATGCATCATAGCCATATGGATGTGTTTGCCTTGTTAAGACGAGTTCATAGAGCCCAAGAACGTGTAGTTTGGTTAAGTATTGAGCGAGATCTTAAGGTTAGAAGCTGGACGGCTCACGGGACACACCAGTCGGGACGATGAATGAATACCGTCAGATCTGGCATGTATCGGACGGAAGGCTAGGATCGCGCTGGATGGAGCAACGAGACATGAACCGTGGCCCTGTGGCTGTCGAGTCAGATGACGACACTAAATCAGGAAACGCTGCGTGGAGCTTTGACCCGTCGTAGGTTGAGTTGGCACTGACTGGTTTAAGTAGAAAAATCTGGATTTTCATATTTATTTAAATGCCCAGAACTTTAAAAATTCATATCTTTGCATAGAAAAATCACAAAAATAAAACAAAAATACCCTCTTGCTCAGTGAACAGAGGAGAATATTGTGAAAAAAGAATTAAGTTATTTTGATGAATATTTTATTTTTAATTAATTATTCACTGATTTGAGTATTTTAATTCTCCATTTACACACACATTTCACCATGGCATGAGACCATAAGGCTTCTGTAGCCTCTGTTCTTGGAAACATTCCCTGAGTTTTCTAAAGCTAGAGGCCATCTCTATGGAAAATTATTTATTTTCCAAGTTTATGTGTCTGTTTTGATATTTTAATTACCATAATTAGCAAGTTGATTAATAAAATCTTGGAAAATTAGGGGAGATATCTTATGACTAGAGGGCCTTAGGAAAATTATGGCTTGATTTAATTCCTTAAAATATTCCTAATTAGCCTAAACACTTGTAATTGAATTTTAATTAATTAGGATTAACCACAAAATAAAATCACTTAAAATAAAATCTCCACTGTCATTTAAGAGATAGAAAATCTCACATAAAAATTTGAAGTCGGTTGAAAATGATTTAACCCACAAAATGAATTATTTAAATTGCATGTTCACTTTTAAACTTTAAAAATTCATTAAACCCAAAATATATTTCAAAACTTCACCAAATTGGTTTTGTGGGCTCTCTGATATCAGAGGATTCTAAGAAAACTAAAATTGGAATTTTCTAAAATTTTTCATTTTTAACTCTATTTTTAATATTTTTATAATAAAAAATAATAAAAATCACAAAAATATTAAAAATCATAAGAATGTCATATTTGGTCTCCTAATTACTTCAAAACCAACCAGATATTTTTCCTAAGTCCCTAAGAAAAGATATTGAATTTTAAAGGCTTAATGCATTTTCTTTAATATTAAAAATGGATTTTCCAATCTTCCCACTAAAATAATTCTAAAAATTCAAAGAAAAATTAGAAAAATATAAAATTTATTTCTCCGAGTTCCTTGAGGTTAGAGAGACTTAAGAAAAATATAAAATCTATTTTTCAACTTTAATGTTATTTTATAATTAATTAACACTCTAAAAATTGAAAAAATATAAAAAATAAAATAAAATTCAAAAACTCACCAAAATTGGTCCAAGTGGTCCTCTAGTCAGTGGGAACGTCCAATAATTTTTCTAAGGACAGAAACCTTACCTTGGTCATGTTGTTGAATTTTCATTGAAAACCCTTATTTTCCATAGAAATAATTTTATAAATTAAATTAAAAATGAAAAAAAAATCACATTATCTACTCTAATGTCTTAATTGACATGTATGTGAAAGTGACATAAAAATTTCAAACTCATTTGAGCTCAATTTAGTGAGTTATGAGATGAATAGGCTTGGAATGGGATAAAGGTAATTAAGGGATTTTAATCCTAATTAATATCTTAGGCCTAATCAAAGGGAGGGTAAAATATTTGATCTTAATTTTCTTGGATGATTGAAACTTAGCGAATAAGGGTAGGAACCCATTCATTACCTTGAAAATATTCAAAGTAAACCTTTATTAATTAAACAATTTAAATTTTGGGAGGATAATTAAAAATTTGGATTATTAAAATAGGGATGTAATTTAAGAAGATATCAATTCTTTAATCTTAAATCCTTAAATGAATCACTCCAATAATATTCAACTCTTAATTAACTTTAAAAGACATGATGATAGAAATTAATAATTAAAGAGGAAATAATTTTTTAATTAAATTAAAGCTTAAAACATTAAATGATTAAAAAATGAATCTAAAAACATTAAAATTAATTTGAAACTACTTGAGAACAAACATAAAACAAACTTGAAATGTTAAGTAATATCAGAACAACTCATAATTAAAAATGTGAAGATTAAACTAATTAACTTCAACCTAAAACAATATGATCAAATTTAAATCATAAAAATTTAATGAAATTAAATAGTTTAAACATTGCTTTCAACTTAAGTGGCTTAAAACACTTAAAATAAAAAAGAAAACCAAACTGAATTCTAAAATTGAATTTTCTCAAAACAACAATTTAACTTTATTTAAAAGAACGATGAAATTTTTTAACAAACTAAGTTGCTCCTAAAGACTTTCATAATTATAACTCCTAAATGAAATATCAATGAAACGTCACTTCACTATAAGATAATCAAACATCCTAATTCACTAAGCAAAAGTAGATTGGGTGATTGATTCACCACTCCAATGAAATTAACTAAACTTAATGTAATCCCTAAAATGTTTAAGAAGATGTTCAAAAATCATTTCCGAGCACTTCTCTAACTTGATGGGATGTTACAAAGAACAGTGAAATTTCATTGTTCTTTGGTGAAGAAAATCATCCTTAACAGACAAAAACCTAGACATCATAGGAATTGACTAGCAATAGGATTAGGATTTTGGTAGAAAACCAGAACCTTCCCTTAGCTTTACCTAGGTATTCTTTTTCAATTATATAAATGTCTTAGTATGTGTTTTAAGTGCAGGTAAAAAAGGGCAGGGATGCTTACTAGTTATGCTTTTATTTTATTACAATTCATTTACCTGCACCGTACTTTCTTCCTCATAAAATTTGCATGTTAAATAAGAATGTCACCCTGCATGAAAACTGAAACCTTCAGGGTAGCCACAAAACTGAAACCCAAAACTAAATTAAAAATCAACACAAGATAAAATTTGCCTCCACAACATTCAAAATATAAAACAACTCAAAATTTAATCACAAACAGAACAACAAAACTACAACTACAACTAAATTAAAACGTCTCGTTGGATGATCGGGAATCCCTCGGATGATGTAATCCATGTGTTGCTAATGAGATTTCCCACGGTCTAAATGAAAATGTGAAGCTCATTCAGTTGAGTTCAGCAAATTCATTTGGACTAAGTGAATCCGATGAAAATAGTGGTGTCGGGATGACGGAACCGTGGGATCTTAATCGGTTCTCCTTAATCAATTTTAAGATTTGTTTTAATTAAAACATTAAGACATCTGAACTTTAAGATTCTTCTAAACCAAAACACTTCTCTCATCTCTTGATTTCCACTTTCTAAAACTAAACCTTCGCAAGAACAAGGAGCTTGGAGCATAGTGGGCAGCACAACCATCTGTCGGCATATTTTTAGGTTGTGTGTTTTATTTTGAAAAAGAGGTCGCCTAACAGAAGTTGTCGGCGAATTTTTAATTTAATTTAAATAAATAATTTTGAAAAGTAGTATTTGATTTTGAAAATAATTTTAAATTTGAAGGTTTTAAGATATGAGATTAAACCGATCTCACATCCCAAATAGTTTATATAAACGAGCACCACACCATAAACCGTGTATTCTATCCCTAAGGATAGACACACTGCTTGACGGTGGGGCTCGATTAAACAAACTAAAAGATTTGTGACATCCGTTTGGTCTCGCGAACCAATTTTATAAGCCGACAAATTCCCCGCTTAATATGAAAGCATTAAACGTGGTTTATATTACCTGGGTTCTTTAAAATTCCTTATAAGGGCAAGCCCCTATAGTTAATTACATCTTAAGTGACAGGAATCACCTAAGAAAACTCTCGATAATAATCAATAATTCTGCTCTCAAGAATTTCAAAGTGTAAGTTTTTCAAAGGATTGAATTCTGGAATTTCAATAGGGAATGGATCAAGTTTGGAACATTTTATTTTGAGAAATCAAAGGAAGAAAAGTATGAGAAAACACAGATTCGAAGCGAACTTCGGAAATTTCCCGACTATCCTATTGTTTAACTTGAGTTTAGGAAAGTCCTAATATTTATCTAAATGTTTTGATCTTGCCAATTTTAATTAATTAGGGCTTATATTTGTATGATAAAATCAAACAAATAAATTTCGAAGATGTGAGGGTTTATTGTCATACCGGACGGCTACCTCGGAATCCTAAGACCGGTTAGGGCTTAATTTGCAATGTAAGTGCCTAACGAAGAGTTGAGGATTTATGTTGCACTAGGCAAACTACCCCGAAGTCCTATGGCTTTGTTACTTAATTCTAGGAAAGTTTTGCTGATGTAGATTCAAGTTTTGCTGACGACGATGGCCATGCTGCCCACCATGCTCCGAGCTCCTTGTTGTTGCAGAGGTTTAGTTTTAGAAGTCATAAATCGTGGGATGAGAAAAGTGTTTTGGTTTAGAGAAGTCTTAATTTCCAAGTGTTTTTTTTGTGTTTTAATTAAAACAAATCTTAAAGTTGATTATAACGACACCGGTTAAGATCCCACGGTTCCATCCTTCCGACATCATTATTTTTATCGGATTCACTTAGTCCAGATGAATTTGCTAAACTCAACTAAATGAGTTCCACACTTTCATTTAGACCTTGGGAAATACCGTTAGTAACACGTAGGTTACATCATCCGAGGTATTCCCGATCATCCAACATGACGTTTTAATTTAGTTGTAATTGTAGTTTTGTGTTCTGTTTGTGATTAAATTTTGAGTTGTTTTATATTTTGAAATGTTGTGGCGGTGAATTTTATCTTGCAATGAATTTTAACTTAGTTTTGGTTTCAGTTTAGGGATTATCCTAAAGGTGTGGGTTTTCATGCAACAGTTGTTTATCATGCAGGAAAAGTAAGTGCAATGCGATTGAATAAATTGCAATAATGTAAATTGCAAGAAAGTAAATTGCAATAAAATAAAAGCGTACCTGGAGGGTCTTCCCGTCATCCCAAGCTGCACTTAAAACACAATTAGAATATTTAAGCAAGTTCCTAGGTAAAGCTAAGGTAAGGGTTATGGTTTTCTACCAAGTTCCTAATCCTATAGCTAGTCATTTCCTATGACGTCTAGGTCCTTGTGTTTTTGTTTGAAGACGATTTTCTTCATCAAAGAACAATTAAATTCAATTGTTCTTATGAACATCCTATCATATCGAGGAAGTGCTTAAGACAAATCTTAAACATCTTTTCAATATTTCTAGGATTGTTTTAAGTCCAAATGAATCCAATTACTCAAATGAATCAATCGTCCGAGGTTTAGTTAAGTTTTGTTATTATCTTACTCAGTGAGCTAGGATGTTTGAATGTCCTATAAGTGAAGTAACATTTCATTTAATATTCTGTTTAGGAGTTATGATAACTAAAGCTTTCGAGGGTAAATTGGTGTTCAAATGGTTTGTGATTTAGTTTAATTTCAATTAAAGGGTTTAAATTTGGAATAGTGTCCAAGTTACTTTAGATTTATTTTGAATTCTTTATGTCTTTGGTGGTGTTATATTTAATTCAACTTAATTTAATTTAATTTAATTTAATTTAATTTAATTTAATTTAATTTAATTTAATTTAATTTAACTTATTCATTTAATTTAATCTTTAATTTGATTTAACTTAATTTAATTTGATTTGATGTTACATTAAATTAATTTGATTTGATTTAATTTTAATTTGATTTGATTTAATTTAATTTAATTTAACTTAAATTTATTTAATTTAATTTAATTTTTAATTTAATTTAATTTAATTTAATTTAATTTAATTTAATTTAATTTAATTTGTTTATTTAATTTAATTTAATTTTTAATTTAATTTAATTTTAATTTAATTTTTAATTTAATTTAATTTTATTTAATTTGTTTATTTAATTTAATTTAATTTTTAATTTAATTTAATTTTAATTTAATTTTTAATTTAATTTAATTTTTAATTTAATTTATTCATTTTAATTTTAATTAAAATTTTAAAAGAGTTCAATAATTTGATTTTAGTTTAATGATTAAGTCTTTTAATATTTTAAATTTGATTTGATTTTTAATTAAGAATTAAACATTAATGAAATGATTAATTTAGGGATTTTTAAATTAAAGAACAAATCTCTTCCTAATAATATCCCTATTTTAATAATTCCAATTTTATTATTCTTCCAAATTTAATCAATTATTTAATTAAAGTTTAATCATTTTAAATTGCTTAATAGGTTTCTACCCTTCAATTATTTAAATTTCAATCATCCAAATCAGATTAGGATCAAATATTTTACTTGTTAATTTTTTTATTAAACCTAAAGTTTTAATTAAGAATTAAAAAAAATTAATTACCACTTTACCCTTTAAGCTTAATAATTTCATAACTCACTAAATTGAACTCAAATGAACTTGAAATTTTTATGTGACTTCACTCATATGTCAATAAAGACATGAGAGGAGAAAATGTGATTTTTCTGTATTTAATTTATTTATATAATTATTTTTGGTGGAAAATAGAGATTTCCAAGGAAAATTTAATAACATGACCAAGGGAAAGTTTCTGTCCTTAAGAAAATTAGGGGACATTCCTAATGACCAAAGGACCACTTGGACCAATTTTGGTGATTTTTTGAATTATATTATTTTTATTATAATTATTTTAAGTTTTGGAGTGTTAATTAATTTAAAAATAAAATAAATGTTAAAAAATGAATTTTATATTTTTCAAGAATCTCTCTGATACCAAGGAAATCAGAGAATCAAATTTTACAATTTTTTGATTTTTCTATGATTTATTATAATTATTTTAATGAAAATGCTATAAAATACATTTTTTAATTTTAAAATTACCCTAGAGCTTTAAAATTTAATATCTCACTAAATAGACCTAAGAAAAATATGGAGTTTGTTCCTAAGTGATTAAAATTAAAAATGTGACATTTTGGTGAATTTTATTATTTTTGTGATTTTTATTATTTTTTAATTATTAAAAATGTTAAAATAATATTAAAAATCAACTTTTTTAGAAAATTGAAATTTTAATTTTCTTAGATTCCCCTAATATCAGAGAGGCTCCAAAACTAATTTGGTGAATCTTTGAAAGGTATTTTGAAAGTTATGAATTTTTAAATTTTAAAATGACTAAGTAGCTTAATCAACCCAATTAGTAGGGCTAACCAAGTCCAATTGACTTCAAATTTTTATGGTAGGTTCCTCTGATCCTAAAGGTCAATGGAGAATTGATTTGAAGTCAATTTAATGTATGGTTAGCTCTAATTAATTAGAGACATATTTTGAGTGTTTAAGCCAATTAGGGTTGTTTTAAATGAACTAACTCAAAACCTATTTTTCCTAGGGTTCTCCGGTCATAAGGAACATCACCAAATTTTCCTAGAATTTATTTCACAACATGCTATTTATTGGAATTAAAATACTCAAAACGAGTAACATGAATTTGAAAAATCAATAACTCTTCATAGGGATGGCCTCTGACTTTGGAAAATTTAGGGAATGTTCCCAAATTCAGAGGCTTCAAAAGCCCTATATTCTCATGCCATGGTGAATTGTATACAAGCATGGAGAATTAAATGTATGCAGAGAGTAAATAAATTATAAAAAATAAAATACTTGATGAAATTAAATGATTTCTTTTCCACATTATTCTCTTCTGTTCACTGAGCAAGAGGGTATTTTTATTTTATTTTTCTGATATTTCTACACAAAGTTATGAATTTTTGAAGTTTAGGGATAAATAAAAAAATACCCCTAATTTTCTATTTATCCACACGGCGTCGCGTCATCCTCGGCATCTCCGAACGCACAAGCGTCGCGCTCCCATTCGACACAGCCATCCGAGTCAGCGCTCCCGGGGCCCGCTGTATCGCTCCGTCTTCTGATCCGACGCGATCTGAGCCGTCTGTCCGCGCGTGTATTAAATGGACGGCATCCGTTCATCGTCCCCGAGCGTTCTCACCCGAGAGCCGTCCACACTAAATCCCTAAGATCTCATTCGATACTCCATGGATTTTCATGTTCTTATGCTCTATGGATTCGTCTTGAAGAGACGGACACATCTATACGGTTATCATGCATTGAAATTAAAGCATTTGAAATGGAGAATCTCTAGAAGCTCGGGATGAAGAATTAGCTCATACCTTTGCTCAGAGAAGTGTGGCTTCGATCTGAGAGTTGTTGCACCTTCAATTGGATCCTAGCAAGCTCCAGATGAAGTCTCCTGGTCTGGTGAATTGTCTTGGTGTGATTTCGACCACGGCTCGATCACAAAGCTTGGAGGCCGGAGCAACCGGGTGGCTCTGGAGATGGGGCTTTTGTCGGTGGACACCTTCCCTCGGTCCGAGTGAAGGTGTAGAACCAATCAATTTGGGGATTGGCTCATCGTGGAGAAGTGTCCCGGTTTTGGGTGGAATTTCGGTTTAGAAATTGAGTTTTATCGATGGGGATTAGGGCAAATCGACACCTGGGATCAACCGCTCCGAGGGTGGAGAAGGGTTTGGAACAATTTTGGCGTAGTTTCGGCAAGGTTTGTGCAACTCTCTTCTCATGGCCGTGAGGGGGTAGGGTTTAAATAGAGGTGGTCGGAGAGCCTCCCGGGGATGGCGAGGGTCGGGATCGACTGCTCCGGTCATGGGAAGAACAACCATGGTGGCCATTGGGAATGGGGCGGCTCGACGAGGTGGAATTCCAAAGTTGGCTCACATGTGAGCTCTCGGGTGTGGTGTTTTCCGGCAATCCAGGCGGCCGGCCGTGCAGGCATGGGTCACCATCTTGACCGGGAGGTCGTGGCTTGGCAAAGGTGAAGTCGATTGGGCTTGGACATGTGTAAAGTGCTTGGATTAAAATGGTATGGGGGAGAGGCCACTTTGGCTTGAAATTGGTCAACCCATTGGTTTGGGTTGGGTTCACCCCCATGGCTGGTCTTGGGCTGAGAAGATCGGTTAGGCTAGCCGGTCAAGAGGTGGTGATGTCCTTATCCAAGAATATTTGGATTAAATCTTGGTTAAGGGGAAACATGCTTAAGGCTAATGACTTTTAGGTGATGGTTAAAGGACCTCCTCCTTTTGCCATTAATGGCATGGTCACATGCCAAACTTTCATGGCTTCATATGGCTTGTGAATGGCTCATCCTTGGCTCCATTTGGCTTGGGAAAAGCTTGGGTCAATTTCATGGAAATGGATTTAAGAAAAATTTTGGTATTTAGGGGTGATTTGGCATGTGGCTTGATTTGGAATTATTTGATTTATGAATTTGAAACTTAGGGACAATTTTGATTAAATGGATGATGAAGGGAAGTGTCATGTGGGCTTTGGATGAATTTGGGCTTTTGAATTTGAAGGAAGTGGGCTTTTAGGAAAGTTTAAGGGAAATGGGCTTTTTGATTTTAGGATGGGCATTTGGGTAAAGATTTTGTGAAGAACTTTGTCAAATAAATGTCATAATTGGTTTAGGGATGTTCTATGAAGGGCTTGGAGTCAATTTGGTGTGATTTGGAGTTGAATTGGTTTGAATTTGGGTTTATTTGGTAAGTGGGCCTATGTAGGTCAAATTTGGCTAACTTGGGCCAATGTTGGGCTAGGGTTGAAATTGATGTAAAATTAATGTTGAGAAATGTTTATGGGAGTGTTTCAAAGAGGTTTTGACTTTGGTTGGGTTTTGATTTTGGGGTTTGGGCTCATTTGGGTTAGGTTTGGGTTTAGGTCAAAAATGGGCCTTTTAGCTTTGAGTTGAATTTAAGTGGGGTTTGGGTCTAAATTTTGGGCAAATCATGTTAGTGTTTTGCTTTTGGGGATGCTAAGGATGATTTAGAAAAGATTTGGGGTTAATTGGAGTTGAATTGGGTGAGTTTGGGTTAGGTTTGGGTCATGGGTCCAAATTGGGCTTTAAGGCCAAAAATGGAATTGGATCCAAATATCAATCAAGTTGAACTTGGATTTGGTCTAGATTGGTATTGGGAATGTTGAATTGAAGTTTAGAACTGAATTGGACAAGAATTTGGGTCAATTGAGTAGGTTTGGTTTGACATTGGGTTCACTTAGGGTTAAAATGGGTCAAATTGGGGGTTTTGACAAACGTAGGGTAAATTGACAAAATTGGCCCATGGTGTAGTTGGACAAAATGAAATTGGGAATATTTGGGATTTTCTGAAATTTTCTGGGAATTTTCTGAATTTTTGGATTTTTTGGCCAAGAGAGGTATTTTGGGTATTTGGAGGGTATTGGGAGGTATTTTTGGAATTTTTGGTATTTTTGGGTATGGATGATCAATTTGGGTGATGTGGAAATGTTTGGGAATGATTTTGGAGGATTTTGGGTAATTTGGAAATTTTGCAAAAATTTGGGTAATTTCAAGAGTTTTGGGTAGAGTTAAGCGGGTATAGGGTCCCGGGGGTCAAAAATTGAAAATTTGGAAAATTGAAGATTGGGTGGATGTAAGTGGAATGAAATCATTTTGGTTGAGCCATGAAGCCATATCAGGCCCATATGAGCCATGAAGGGACTTATTTGAGGCATTCACTATGTTGTTCCTAACCCTCTTAGCCATGGGCTCAGGGGTTAAGGACCATCCATGTGAATCACCTACATGAGTCAGGAGGTCAAGTTGCGTATGGGTGTGGTTTTAGGAAGTGTGTGAAAGTGTAGTGTATAGGTGTAGTGTGTAAGTGTAGAGTGTGTGTAAGTCGGCCCCTTCACTGGACCGAGCCACCTGCAGGGCGCTCTAAGGCCAAAGAGTCCTATAGGAACTCATCCTTTAAACTTCCACATTCGATTTCAACCCTCTAGGTGATTAGGGGTCTATAGTCAATTTTGTGGAGTTTGAAGGGAGTTTAGAAGTGGTTTGAGTTTCTAAAAGGTGGGTCCCAATTCTAGTCCTCTAAGATAGTCAAAGGAAAAGCCTAAGGCTAGATCCTAAGCACTAAAAAGAAGAAGAGAAGACCTCATCAAAAATGAGGTCAACAAATGGACCCCCAATAGGTGTGGAGAGCTGACGGAGCACACCGCGTGTATTGGTGTTGACCGAAACGATCAACAAAACCAACACAAACGTCCAAGTGACAAACTTAGGACAAAGCAAAAGAATTTCCGCTGGGGAGTATCGGTTATGTTCCCAAAACTGGAGATACCTGAACTCTCGCTGGGGAAAAGAAAAGGAGGTGAATTCCGAATCACATGACTTGGGAGAATTTCGATTTAGATTTTATTTTGTTTCGGTTTAAGTTTGACGTGTGAACTTAGATTTTAGTTTGGAGTTTTAATTTAGATTGAAGTTTTGTCAAAATTAATTTGAGGGGTTTGATTTGAAATGAAAATTGGAATTTTGAGGTTTTAGATGTAACATCTTCAACCTCGAAAGAAAATTGAATTGATCAAATTGAATCATTGCAATGAGGAGAGATCTCAGAGCAATGCGGTATTGGATGTAAAATCCTTAACCTCAAGAGTTTGATTTTGATGTATTTCAGTGCAATAGGGAAAGAATCCTAAAGCAGTGCAGTCTTGGATGTAAAAATCCTTGACCCAAAAAATTGAATTTGATGTATTTCGAGTGCAATAGGAAAGAATCCTAAAGCAAGTAGCGATCTTGGATGTAAAAATCCTCGACCCAAAAAGTTTGATTTTGATGTATTTCAAGTGCAATAGGGAAAGAATCCTAAAGCGATGCAGTCTTGGATGTAAAATCCTTGACCCAAAAATTTGAATTTGATGTATTTCGAGTGCAATAGGAAAGAATCCTAAAGCAATGCGATCTTGGATGTAAAATCCCCGACCCAAAAATTTGAATTTGATGTATTTCAAGGCAATAGGGAAAGAATCCTAAACGGTGCGATCTTGGATGTAAAATCCCCGACCCAAAAATTTGAATTTGATGTATTTCAAGGTGCAATAGGGAAAGAATCCTAAAGCAAGTGCAGTCTTGGATGTAAAATCCTCGACCCAAAAGTTTGAATTTTGATGTATTTCAAGTGCAATAGGGAAAGAATCCTAAAGCAGTGCGGTCTTGGATGTAAAATCCTCGACCCAAAAGTTTTAATTTGATGTATTTCAAGGTCAATAGGGAAAGAATCCTAAAGCAAGTGCGATCTTGGATGTAAAATCCTCGACCCAAAAGTTTGAATTTGATGTATTTCAGGTGCAATAGGAAAGAATCCTAAAGCAAGTGCAGTCTTGGATGTAAAATTCTCGACCCAAAAGTTTGAATATGATGGTTTTCAGTGCAATAGGGAAAGAATCCTAAGCAGAGTGCGATCTTGGATGTAAAATCCTCGACCCAAAAGTTTGAATTTGAAATCGATTTAGATTTGATTTGAAATTTGGAAGGATTGAATTTGAAATTTGATTGAGAATTTGATTTGAGATTTGGAAGAAATTGAATTTGAATTTGATTAAGATTTGAAATCTGGAAAGATTGAATTTGAAATTTGGAAGGATGAGTTTGAACTCGGTTGAAATTTTGATTTAAGATTTGATTTAAAATTTATGTTGATTTCGTTTATCTTTTAATGATTCAAATTTTATTTTATCGTTTATTTAATGTTCATGTGAATTTGGTGTTCGTCATTTTTTAGATTTTTTTTTAGAAAGTTTTCTTTTATTCTCTTTTTATTTCTTTTCTGTTCTTTGTTCGAAGTTCATTTAACTTTAATGGCGTTTCCCAATCAACTTGCACAAAAGAGGTGAAGGCCCAAAAAAAAAAATGTGACATGGTTACTTTCATTCCAATCATGTTGAAGATACATCGTACAACTTGATCTGGCATATATTTCATACAATCCATGTAGACTCAAAACGGACTATGTATGATCTTCGTCGATCCATCAAAAGAAGCATCTGTCAAACATCCATGTCTGAATAGTGGGGTACATGGGTAATAACATCACCTTCCAAGCCATCCTTGGCAAGGATGCCGGCTGGATGTACGTTGGAGGTGTGATATTTCCCATGTAACTCACAGCTCGTAAGGCCGGAGGCTCGCTAACTCAGGGTCTGGCTGGAAATGGTAAAGTGTCTTCCTGTCGTCCATTCTCCTGAAAGTAACTGAGATCCGCTTCACTGGTACTCCTGGTATGCAATGCTTAGCGATATCTGCTCCGTTGCCCTTCAGTATCATGACGGAACCTACCGGTAAAGGTATCTTCACCGGCCCTCGGAACTCACCCGGGCCTCGCTATCCGAGGTCGGATCCGAACATGATGTTACACTCGTTCGGGAAAGAGAGCGTGCGAAGGGTCCGACAAAGTCGTGGTGATCTATATGTGGGGGTATGCGAGTCACCCTGTTTGTAGATGTTGATAATGCAACTATTGGGTATGCAACCTGCTGGCGTACCCTTCATGTTATCAATCTCTTTACCATTCTCTTGATGACTAGTGGCATCGGATCCACTTGGCCATGACGGAGTATTCCCGGAGGGTTTCCCTTCCTGTCTTCCGCAAAGTTGTAACAACATCCACATTGTATTGTGATTCTTCCTTTCCCTGGCATCCATCTCCGGGTTCTGAGTAGGTATTTTCCCTTAGGCGGCCTGCTCGGCCCATTCTTTTCAAATCCCGGATACAATCCACGATTTATCGTTGTTCATACTCCGAGAATACGTCCGTATGTAGCTCGAGGCCCTCTAAGTATGTTGATCCTTCGCCTCTAATTCTCTCGAAGTATTCAAAGGTTTTCTTTTCAACATTCCGCATTCTCTCCGGCTCGTATTCCGGAATGATCCGCGGATGGCGAGGCCCGGTGACATATTGTGGGATATACGGTTCAATTCCTTCACGTTCTCCCCGCATACCTCGGCTCCTCGGGGATGATGCTCGTCGGGACATCCTCCGGGGTTGCTTCGCAACAAGGTCATGCATCACCGGTGGTTCGTCCGGTGGCGTGGTAGCCTTCTTTCTTCCGATCTTCCGAAGATTTCCCCGGTCCTTTCGTTATCCTAAAAGCCGGCCTCCTTTCTTCGGGTTCCCGGTGAACCGGTGTCCTCGAAGTGTACGTACGGCGTAGTAATCGTCTCGTCGAGCCGGTCCGCGCCTAGTTTTGTTAACATCTTACGGATACGGCGATTCTTATTTCTTCGTTGCGTTGTTGTGAGAGTAGCTCTTCGAACTTCTTGAATCTCTGTGGGCGCGGCGCTGACAAGCCTGCCCTCTGCTGTAGCGACTACAAATTTCATTTTCTTGTCTTCTTCAATGTTTGCCTTTCTTTTCTTGCTGCTGGATTGGCGGCTTGGGCCACCCACTTTCATCACTGTCTGCCCGGGTAGTTCTTCTCGGTCAACTGGGACCCAGTCACTTTCCTCGTACTGTAGGCTTGCTGGTGCGAAATCCGAGTCAATCTCGATTATCGCTCCATCTTTCACCCTCTTTTCATCGAGTGCAAGGCTTACGCCATTCTTAAAGTTCAGGACCAACCGCCCGTTCGACATTTCCCTGCGAAAAGACAAGGAAAAGGATCAGGGGCTGTACTAAGAACAAGAACATTAAGAAAATGTTTATTAAAGACATATATTTTTCTTCTTTTTTTATATTTTTAAATTTAACAGGAATGAAGTAGGATAAGATCAGGGAAGAGATTTTGATTTGGAAAAGGAAACAAGGAAAACTTAATTATCATGACTTTATTTATTTTAACACATTTTATTATTTTTGGGTTCGGACCCAATCATAAGTAATTACTTCGCCCGTGTTTCTTAGGGGTGAAGAATTCATTCCTTCGAAACATCGGGTAGCGTAATACTTTTCAAGTATCGTCCATTGATCGGAAGCATATGTCGTTCTCCCTGGCAATTCACTAGCCTGGTAGGAACCTCCCGAGTATACTCGCTTCAACCACAAACGGTCCTTCCCAAGTGGGTTCAAATTTTCCTCCTATCTTGCGGTGTGCAAGAATAGGTCTCTTGAGAACGAGAACTAAGTCACCAACTTTGAAGGTTCTTGGGCGGACCGGTTGTCTTGGGCTTGAACCATCTTAGCTTGGTATAGTTCTAAATTCTGTTGCGACTGCAAGTTTTTTCCCTTCCGTGCTTTCTAATTCTTCAAGTCGTAATTTGGCGTTCTCTTCGTCGTGATCTTGTTTGCAAATCGCGATTCCGAGTGAAGGAAGTTGAACCTCTAAAGGTAACATCGCCTCGGACCCATACACCGGAGCGTAAGGTGTAGCTTCGAGTAGGAGTTCTGAAGGTTGTCCGGTAGGCCCATAAGGCTTCTAACAACTTCTCGTGCCAATTTCACTTATTATCATCCAAGGTTTTCTTTAAGATTTGAACGAGAGTTTTATTAAAAGCCTCAGCGAGGCCGTTCGCTCTTGGGTAGTAAATTGTTGAGTATCGCCAGTCGATTCCGTGTCTCCTGACAAAATTGTTTATTTGTGTGCTTCTAATGCCGACCCATTATCCGAGATAATCTCGCGCGGCACTCCGAAACGGTAGACAACTTGGTTCTTGAAAAGCCGTAGCACGTGGTGTGCTTTCACTTCTCCGAGTGGAACCGCCTCTGCCCACTTGGAAAAGTAATCTGTAGCCGCAAGAATGAAGCGATGTCCTTTTGAAGATGGTGGTTCTATTGGACCCACTATATCCGTGCCCCAACATTCAAATGGTCACGATGCGATTGTTGGATGTAGCACATTTGGAGGTTGGTGTAGAACCACTCCGTGCGATTGGCATTGGTGACGGCTCTTGGCGATTTTCATGCAGTCGGTCATCATCGAGGGCCAGTAGTACCCTAGTCTTTTAATTTTCATTTTCATCTTCGGACCCGACTGGTGAGCGCCACAGAGTACTGAATGCACCTCCTTAACAATTTCACGGGCTTCGGATTCGCTTAGGCACCTTAGCCACATTTGATCAAAAGACCTTCTGTACAATGTGTTGTTTATTAATGCGTAAGACAGAGTTCTTTTCTTGATCTGATGGGCTAACGACCTATCGTCCGGTAGTTTTCCTGTTTGCGGGTAGTTCATCAATGGCCGTCGCCAATCTTCTGTGTTTTCTCGTCATCGCTGCAATCCGATTCTTTTTCTTTCTCGATTTGTGTATTGTGTCTATGTCGAGCCGTGATAGGACTCGACGTCCGTGAACTGACACTTCTACTGATTCATCTTGCAAAGAGGCAAATTCTTTTGCGAGACGGGCTAAAGCATCTGCTAAAGCATTTTCTTTTATGGGAATTTTGTAGATTGTCACATTCAGAATTTGTTCCAACAATTGAATGGCATACTGGAAGTATTGCTCGAGTCTTGGTTTAAAAATTCTATACTGTCCGGCGATCTGTTGAATGATTAACTGCGAATCCCCGTAGATGTTGATGTCCGTTATCCCCATTTGAATAGTTAATTCCGGTCCCGTTATGAGGGCTTCATATTCTCGCTTCGTTGTTTGTACACGGTTCGTCGAGTGGTAGGAGTATCTTAACATCCCCCGCTCCGGCGTTATAAAGATTAGCCCGATTCCCGCCTTATCGGGCACTATCACTTGCGATTCTTCGTCTTTGTGTGTCGAAGATGCTCCGTCGAAATATAATTCCCAACGTCGATCATCGGGGTCTTCTAGATTCATTATTTGTTCATCCGACAAATCGTCATTGAGAGGAGATTCTGCCGGCAAGGGTGTGCTGCGAGAAAGTCTGCCAAGACTTGTCCCTTCACGGCACGCAGAGGCACAAAAGTTATATCGAATTGCAATAATATCATTGACCATCTGGCAAGTCTGCCGGAAAGTGTTGGACGAGTCATCAAGTATTGCAATGGATTAAACTTCGAGATTAGGTTGACCTTATGAGAAAGCATGTAGTGCCTGAGCTTTTGAGTGGCGAAGATCAGGGCTAAACAATGCATTTCAATTGTGGGATACCTTACTTCCGCCGGAAGTAAACGACAGCTTAAGTAGTAAAGAGCATTTTCTTTACCCTCATCATCGACACAGTGCTAACGAGGCTCCGAGAGAGTCGTCTAAAGCCGCGGTGTAAAGTATCGCGGTCTACTCGAGGCCAGGGTCGCTAAGACAGGAGGTGTTATTAAATATTGTTTGATGTACTCGAAGGCTTTCTGGCATTTCTCTTCCCAAACAAATTTGGCGTCCTTTATAACTAGTGCCGAGAAAGGCTGACACCTACCTGACAGGTTTGAGATAAAGCGTCGAAGATAAGTCAGCTTCCCTTGAAAAGATCGTAGTTGTTTTAAGGTTTTGGGAGGAGGCATTTCTAAGATAGCTTTAATCTTTTCCGGGTCGATTTCAATTCCACGATGTCGGACAACGAATCCTAAGAATTTCCGGAGGTGACGCCGAAGGCGCATTTTAAGGGATTCATCTTAAGGTTAAATTGTCTTAATCGTTCGAAAACAATTCTCAAATCATACAGGTGGTTTTCCTTTACTTTGCTTTTGATGACCACATTATCCACGTAGCATTCGACTTGATTATGGATGAGATCATCAAAAATTCTTGTCATTGCTCTCTGGTAGGTTGCTCCTGCGTTCTTCAGTCCGAATGGCATCACTGTGTAGCAAAATACTCCGATCGGCGTTCTGAATGCTGTAAGCTTTTCATCTTCTGGAGCCTTTTTATCCGGTTGTATCCCGAAGATCCATCCATGAATGAAAATATTTCATGTGTCGAAGCAATGTCAATCATTAATTCGGGATCGGTAGAGGAAATTCATCCTTTGGACATGCCTTGTTTAAATCTCCGAAGTCCACACAGATTCGATCCGACCATTCTTCTTTACGATCGGCACCACATTAGGCTAACCAAGTCGGGTATTGTTCTTCACGGACAAATGCGGCGTCTATTAGCTTTTTAACTTCGGCTATGACTTGTTGTTCGATTTCTAGACGCATTCTTCGGGGACCTTGTCGACTCGGGACGAAGTAAGATCCACTCTAGCTTATGGACTCGCAACCTCCGGAGCTAATCCTGGCATCTCGTCATAGTTCCAAGCAAAAGCAGTCTTTAAATTCCATTAACAATTTGATTATTTCTTCGGAGTCTTCTTTATTGAGTAAGGAGCTAACAAAGGTAGGTCTAGGCTCTTCGCTAGTACCTAAGTTAACTTTCGTTAACTCATCTATTGTAGATTTGATTTCTTCTTCAAATTCTGGTGGAGCGTCTCCAATTTGTAAATCTTCGAGTTCGTCTGTAGTTTCCATGCAGTTTTCATTGGGCTCACAAGTGACAACCAAGCAAAATTCAGTATCGTCAACTGACCCTACTGTGCCGAATCCGAGACCATGCTTTGAATTGGGTGGACGACCGGAATTATTCCATAATTTTTCAAAATGTTGTAATTGGCCTTTTGTCCATTGTCGAGGTAAGAAACCACGCTGAATTAAATTTTGAACACAGGGAGAGTACCGCTCAAAAGGTAATTCCATTAATTCTGATGACGTGACATCTTCGAATTGTACATTATTTTCAGTTTTGGAGGAAGAAGCACCATGGTAGAATTTGATTGGCCTTGCACCGTCGTTACGTACCTCTTTGACCACCATACCCTCGATCTTATTAGAATGGATCGGGGTTAGGGTCATAGTATGTACGTAGTGGTTAATCTTCTCGTACATCGATTTATATACTTCATTCTTTTCATCTTCGAGGGAGATCTTGAATTGCGGCTTCTTTCGACTTATTGTTGCTTGCTTCTTGCTTGATTTCCTTTTCTTCTTCGTAACTATCATTCCAATCAACATTGATGGCCGGTTTCCTCTCGTCCAATTGTCCTAGTGTCTCTACCACGACCTCGTCCCCGGCCTCGACCTCGGATGCGAGTTGTGGAGAAACCTTCACCATCTCGCCGGAAGGGAGTGGTGAGTGACCGTTGGACTAGAACTCGGGTTCTTTGTTGTCCTGGACTTTCTTTGCTTCATTTGTTACGGTATCTCCGGAGAAGATTGTTTTCTTCGACGGTGCATAATAAGTCGCATCTTCATGGATTCCAATTTCATGTACGGAGAATGGTTGTAAGTCGCCATTGATGCACTTGTTCCCCTCCATCGTAGTATTTGATGCACTCGATGCGAGAGATGATGGTACCATCCTGTTTTCATGTATCCACTGGTCGGCCCGACGGAGCGTTGAACGATGTCTCTGAATCAATTATGTGAAATTTTGCGGTTGTCTTTGCTAAGTCACCAGTCTTCATCAGTAGCGTTATTGACCCGAGGGCTCTTTCTCCTTTATGGTTGAATCCTCTTAATAACATTTTGTCTGCTTCGAGCTCGCGAGCATCAATTTCCAAATATGCTAGTGTTCGAAGACTCATTATATTGATTGATGCTCCTGGATCCACCAATACTCTGGAGAGCGTAAACTTCCCAATTGTAACTGAAATGTACAACGGTCGGTTGTGATCTGCTGTCCCAAGTAGTAGGTCATTGTCCGTGAAGGTAACACCTCGCTGTTCCTTTAACGAGCAAACCTCATCTAAGGAATCTCCGGCCATTTGAGCTAAGTAAATTTCCGGATCAAGTAAGGCCTTGATCAGAGCTTCTCTCATCTCCTTTGATAAGATGAGAGCATCGTAAATGCTCGGTTGACCGGTAGTTTCCTAAGATGGGCTAGCACGTTGTAGTCCACTTTATTTCCATGTGTCTCGGCTTCTTCTCGAACGGGTATTTCTTGTGCTTGGGGTTGGTTCTTCTTGAACAACCACTTGCTTTCCTTTATCTTTTGGACCCATTCTCGGAGGTAGAACTCTTCCACTTCTTAAGTTGACTTCTGTAATTTCTTCTGAATCTGGTGTTGAGCTTGCCAGTGTCTCCTCCTGAATCGGAATGACAGGCTCTTCCGGATTATCTTCATAATCTGAAGGCTCTAACTCTATCGTGACTGGAGCTCCTCTAAACTCGCAGATAGATCCGTTGCTTGTTGAGCTTTCGTAACCTCCTTGATGGATGTTTTCTTCATTATTTTGATCGTCGAGATTGTGTATGATTTGAGAATTGTCGTTGGTATCGAAATCGATGTCCGGATTGTCGCTAGTTACGTAATTGTTAGAAACAGTCAAAACGTAGCCAATGCCATCACCCTTATCATTATATGATCCCACCAAAGTGAGCAGATAATCATACAAAATTAGAGGTTCGAGGGATTTCTCCCCCGAATCGGAAACAACTATCCTAGGATAAGCGACCCCTGAGTCTAGCCTTAGGAGTCTCGGTCCTCTCTTCTTCATCGATTTTCTTCTTCTCTTCAATCGTCTCCTGTTGAGGTGGTTCTTCTATCGCAAGTGATAGTACCGGCTTAACAGGTCTCGAACTCTGAATTGAAGCTCGCACCGAGGCGGTTCGGATGCTTGTCTAAAATCTTTTCGAAGACCTCGTCCGAGCGGTAGTCCATCCATCGTCGGTCGTATAGGGATCTATCGGAATGATGGGATCGGTTGAGATAGCATTGACGGAACCTCCTTCTACGGGGTTCCTTCATGTACTCTTTTGGGATTGTTATATTCCCTTTCCGAAGGTTGTCGTTGAGCCAACTTTTAAAGGTAATGCAATCTTCATCTTGTGCCCAAGCATCCGGTGGTAGGGGCAAAAGTTGGGATCACCTTTCTTGTTGACTTCCTCCGGTCTTTTAAGCTCAGCGGCTAGAAATGCGGAGTCTTCATCGGACTACGGAACATTTTCGGTCTTGCTTCATTCTAGAACGGATATTCTCTCGCTCGAAGTTCCCTTAATGTACGTTGCGGACGAGACAGGTTGTTCATCTCTGCGGAGACGACCGATAGCTGGACCGGGGTTCGTCGTGACTACGTTGTGGTTGTTGCGGCCGTTCTGGTGGTATTTGCATCGGTTGCTTGCCTTTGTCAACTGCTGCAACGATCCCGGATTTCTTTTCGAAGGTCTTCACCGGCTTCTGCTTGTCCATCTTGTCGGCGAAACTTAATTGCTTCGCCTCTTCTTGCAAGCTTCCGGCCTTGCTTAACAACTTCTCGAAAGTCTTAATAGTGAATCCCTTGAGGAGAAGTGCTATCGGGCCGTGAATGCTTTTGAGTAAAATGCCGACTGCATGTTGTTCTTGCAGTTGTGGTTCACACTTCATGCTTAAGTTCCTCCATCGAAGTATGTAATCCACTAAAGTTTCGTTCGGCCTTTGTTTCTCTACCACTAAATCACCTATAGTGATGTGGTGCCGAGCTCCGATGAATCGCTTGATGAAGAGGTTCTCTAGTTCGAGAACGTCTTCACCGAACCATTTGGTAATTCCGCATACCGGTCGAAGGCGATTCTCGACAGACTGCTGACGAACTGTCGGAAGAGTAATGCATCGCTCCCGCCGACATTACAACAACTGGCACGAAAGTGTGCAACATGCTGTCGTGGGTTCCCGGTTTCGTCGAAGGTCTTGAACATAGGTGGTACGAAGCCTTTCGGGTATTGGACAGCGTCGAATTCTTCTGGGTAAGGTCTACCCGTCCGAATGGATGTCCCGCTCTTCGATTGTGCTAAGGCTTCTCGCACCTGTTGTTCCACCAAGTTCTTGATATCCTTTTTAGGGATCATACTTTGTGTTGTATCCTTTTCGGTGATCATCCCCATTGACGGATGTAATCTCCTTTCCTCCGTCTACAATGTGAATGACCTCGCGGGGTGTCTCTCTTTGTGGTTGTACTTGACTGCGGAGAGTGGCCGGAGCTACGACCATCTCTTCCATCCTTTTCGCCATTTGAGCGATCGTGTCGTCTTTTTCCCGAAGCTGCCTTCTCATTAGTTACGGCTCCTCTCTTTCGCGGGCTGCGGGAGCACCTGCGAGGCCGATGAAGCTCGTGTTTCGACCATGTTGATTTCTCGCATATTCGTCGTCCATGAATTCCGATGAATCGATCTCATCTCCGAAATTTTCTTCTCTTTCTTTTGCCAATCGTCGGATATCGGTTCTCAACTTTTCCATGGCATCTTCTAGCGGGGCTTTCCGTGTGTCCTCGCGGTTGTCATGCGATAGTCGCCGGGTCCCCTTTTCACGAGTCCCCTTTATCGCAGTAGCACTTTCTTCAGATTCAAGTCTCCGGGCGAGACTTTCTTTCTTAGGCTATTGTTTCAATCTCAACTGCCCAGTAGTAGGACGCCATACCATCCTTCTAGCGGCGGAAGGTCTAGGGACCGGATGGTGCACGTCCGCCAAATGCTTCGGAAGGTGGTATCCTCCCTAATCTGTAATCCCGAGACGACGACGGGCGGACTAGCCTTCATTCTTTTACTTGGCTTTTCTCGTCATGATGGCGGGTTCTACTAGGGGCCCAAGACGGGATTTGACCGGCACCCGCCCTATCCTTCGTAGAATCTCCGATACGGGGCGGTTTTCCTTCTTTGCTAACTTTTCTACCAAAGTTTGCGAGTTGAGCAAACGAGCGTAGTTCTAGTCCTTTTCTTGCGGTTATCGTTGTAGTATGCGGGCCGAGGCAATGCGGCAGCAATCTTGCGAACATTTTCCTCGTCCTCTCGCGGCGGAGAGGGGATGGAACCTGCTTCCTCCCAAAGCGGTATGTATTCGAGCGGCGGAGTATATTCGGGCGATTCCGGGATTTCTTCCAGGAAAGCAATTTCAGCGGCTACGGCTTCTCTCGGCGATCCTTCTACTTCGTTTCTTCTTTGGGTCCTTGTCGGTGATGGAATCTTTGAGCTGGACTCGATTTCGAAAACGAAGGTCTCACGAGAAGATCCGTACCCTCTACGGTAACGGGTTTACCATAATTCCGGATTTCTTTCCCCTTTAATTTGGCAAAAGTCGGGGTAGGTGCGAAACAACTAGACCGAGTGGGGGTAGTAAGAACGGTCCTCCTGCGGACGAGCAGTACTCCTCTTAGTCGGGATCCTTTGCGAGAGGAGGGAACTCCCGGGTCGACCTAAGGTTGAACTCGAGCGGCGGCTCCTCGGCTTCGGATACCTTGTTCGTCGGTGCAAAGAGGAGACGTCGGTGATCTTGACATTCATATTTTCAAATCCTTGTCCAAATCGGATGATCCCATTGTCGGGCGGCTCATCCTTATAGACGGCGAAGTCCAATCCGTTGGTGAAGGAGAAAATCGGCTTTGGGGCTTCCATTTCGCGGGGTAGATTCCGGTTGTCGGTCTCGAGTTATGCTTCTTTTCTTTAGGACGAAAAGAAAGGAATTGAAAAGAGTCCGAACACATTCTTGTTCATGTATTTATAAGAAGGAATCACTTATTAAAAGAATCACTTATTAGAGGGTTTGTTTATTTAGAACGGGATGTTCAAAGGTGTAGAGAAGGTAAGGAATCCGATTCGGAGTTGGAAAGGAAAAGAAAGTCTTATGCCAGACTTCTCGACTCAAAGGATCATTCCTAAACTAACACCTATTGGGGGTCCACCCCACCTCAAAAATGAGGTAAAAGGATCTCGGAACCTCTCTATTTAGGGGTGTCTAAACAGTGGCTCCTAAATCCGAGAGAATGTTAGCTATACTTGTTCAAGGTAGAAATGAACATAGTATCCCAACGGAAAGAAGGGTAGTTTGATCCATTAGGGACATGGATACACTACCGATTTTTGAAAGCAGAATTATTTGATTAAAATGGAGAGAGGAATTTTCCCCAGCGGAGTCGCCAGAATTTGTCGGCATATTTTTAGGGTGTGTGTTTTATTTTGAAAAAGAGGTCGCCTAACAGAAGTTGTCGGCGAATTTTTAATTTAATTTAAATAAATAATTTTGAAAAGTAGTATTTGATTTTGAAAATGATTTTAAATTTGAAGGTTTTAAGATATGAGATTAAACCGACCTCACATCCCAAATAGTTTATATAAACGAGCACCGCACCACAAACCGTGTATTTTATCCCTAAGGATAGACACACTGCTTGACGGTGGGGCTCGATTAAACAAACTAAAAGATTTGTGACATTCGTTTGGTCTGCGAACCAATTTTATAAGCCGACAAATTCCCCTGCTTAATATGAAAGCATGAAACGGGGTTTATATTACACAGGTTCTTTAAAATTCCCTATAAGGGCAAGCCCCTATAGTTAATTACATCTTAAGTGACGGGAATCACCTAAGAAAACTCTCGATAATAATCAATAATTCTGCTCTCAAGAATTTCAAAGTGTAAGTTTTTTAAAGGATTGAATTCTGGAATTTCAATAGGGAATGGATCAAGTTTGGAACATTTTATCTTGAGAAATCAAAGGAAGAAAAGTAGGAGAAATCACAGATTCGAAGCGAACTTCGGAAATTTCCCGACTATCCTATTGTTTGACTTGAGTTTAGGAAAGTCCTAATATTTATCTAAATGTTTTGATCTTGCCAATTTTAATTAATTAGGGCTTATATTTGTATGATAAAATCAAACAAATAGCCTCGAAGATGTGAGGGTTTATTGTCGTACCGGACGACTACCTCGGAATCCTAAGACCGGTTAGGGCTTAATTTGCAATGCAAGTGCCTAACGAAGAGTTGAGGATTTATGTTGCACTAGGCGAAACTACCCCGAAGTCCTATGGCTTTGTTATTTAATTCTAGGAAAGTTTTCTTGATGTAGATTCAAGTTTTGCTTGACGACGATGGCCGTGCTTCGCCCACCATGCTCCGAGCTCCTTGTTGTTGCGAGAGGTTTAGTTTTAGAAGTCATAAATCAGGGGATGAGAAAAGTGTTTTGGTTTAGAGAAGTCTTAATTTCCAAGTGTTTTTTTGTGTTTTAATTAAAACAAATCTTAAAGTTGATTATAACGACACCGGTTAAGATCCCACGGTTCCATCCTTCCGGCATCATTATTTTTATCGGATTCACTTAGTCCAGATGAATTTGCTAAACTCAACTAAATGAGTTCCACACTTTCATTTAGACCGTGGAAATCCAGTTAGCAACACGTAGGTTACATCATCCGAGGTATTCCCGATCATCCAACATGACGTTTTAATTTAATTGTTATTGTAGTTTTGTGTTCTGTTTGTGATTAAATTTTGAGTTGTTTTATATTTTGAAATGTTGTGGCGGTGAATTTTATCTTGCAATGACTTTTAACTTAGTTTTGGTTTCGGCTTTAGGGATTATCCTAAAGGTGTGGGTTTTCATGCAACGAGTTGTTTATCATGCAGGAAAAGTAAGTGCAATGCAGTTGAATAAATTGCAATAATGTAAATTGCAAGAAAGTAAATTGCAATAAAATAAAAGCGTACCTAGAGGGTCTTCCCGTCATCCCAAGCTGCACTTAAAACACAATTAGAATATTTAAGCAAGTTCCTAGGTAAAGCTAAGGTAAGGGTTATGGTTTTCTACCAAGTTCCTAATCCTATAGCTAGTCATTTCCTATGACGTCTAGGTCCTTGTGTTTTTTGTTTGAAGACGATTTTCTTCATCAAAGAACAGTTAAATTCAATTGTTCTTATGAACATCCTATCATATCGAGGAAGTGCTTAAGACAAATCTTAAACATCTTTTCAATATTTCTAGGATTGTTTTAAGTCCAAATGAATCCAATTACACAAATGAATCAATCGTCCGAGGTTTAGTTAAGTTTTGTTATTATCTTACTCAGTGAGCTAGGATGTTTGAATGTCCTATAAGTGAAGTAACATTTCATTTAATATTCTGTTTAGGAGTTATGATAACTAAAGCTTTCGAGGGTAAATTGGTGTTCAAATGGTTTGTGATTTAGTTTAATTTCAATTAAAGGGTTTAAATTTGGAATAGTGTCCAAGTTACTTTAGATTTATTTTGAATTCTTTATGTCTTTGGTGGTGTTATATTTAATTCAACTTAATTTAATTTAATTTAATTTAATTTAATTTAATTTAATTTACTTTAATTTAACTTATTCATTTAATTTAATCTTTAATTTGATTTAACTTAATTTAATTTGATTTGATGTTACATTAAATTAATTTGATTTGATTTAATTTTAATTTAATTTGATTTAATTTAATTTAATTTAACTTAAATTTATTTAATTTAATTTAATTTTTATTTTAATTTAATTTAATTTAATTTAATTTAATTTAATTTAATTTGTTTATTTAACTTAATTTAATTTAATTTTAATTTAATTTTTAATTTAATTTAATTTTATTTAATTTATTTATTTAATTTAATTTAATTTTTAATTTAATTTAATTTTAATTTAATTTTTAATTTAATTTAATTTTTAATTTAATTTATTCATTTTAATTTTAATTAAAATTTTAAAAGAGTTCGATAATTTGATTTTAGTTTAATGATTAAGTCTTTTAATATTTTAAATTTGATTTGATTTTTAATTAAGAATTAAACATTAATGAAATGATTAATTTAGGGATTTTTAAATTAAAGAACAAATCTCTTCCTAATAATATCCCTATTTTAATAATTCCAATTTTATTATTCTTCCAAATTTAATCAATTATTTAATTAAAGTTTAATCATTTTAAATTGCTTAATAGGTTTCTACCCTTCAATTATTTAAATTTCAATCATCCAAATCAGATTAGGATCAAATATTTTACTTGTTAATTTTTTTATTAAACCTAAAGTTTTAATTAAGAATTAAAAAAAAATTAATTACCACTTTACCCTTTAAGCTTAATAATTTCATAACTCACTAAATTGAACTCAAATGAACTTGAAATTTTTATGTGACTTCACTCATATGTCAATAAAGACATGAGAGGAGAAAATGTGATTTTTCTGTATTTAATTTATTTATATAATTATTTTTGGTGGAAAATAGAGATTTCCAAGGAAAATTTAATAACATGACCAAGGGAAAGTTTCTGTCCTTAAGAAAATTAGGGGACATTCCTAATGACCAGAGGACCACTTGGACCAATTTTGGTGATTTTTGAATTATATTATTTTTATTATAATTATTTTAAGTTTTGGAGTGTTAATTAATTTAAAAATAAAATAAATGTTGAAAAATGAATTTTATATTTTTCAAAAATCTCTCTGATACCAAGGAAATCAGAGAATCAAATTTTACAATTTTCTGATTTTTCTATGATTTATTATAATTATTTTAATGAAAATGCTAGAAAATACATTTTTTAATTTTAAAATTACCCTAGAGCTTTAAAATTTAATATCTCACTAAATAGACCTAAGAAAAATATGGAGTTTGTTCTTAAGTGATTAAAATTAAAAATGTGACATTTTGGTGAATTTTATTATTTTTGTGATTTTTATTATTTTTTAATTATTAAAAATATTAAAATAATATTAAAAATCAACTTTTTTAGAAAATTGAAACTTTAATTTTCTTAGATTCCCCTAATATCAGAGAGGCTCCAAAACCAATTTGGTGAATCTTTGAAAGGTATTTTGAAAGTTATGAATTTTTAAAGTTTAAAATGACTAAGTAGCTTAATCAACCCAATTAGTAGGGCTAACCATGTCCAATTGACTTCAAATTTTTATGGTAGGTTCCTCTGATCCTAAAGGTCAATGGAGAATTGATTTGAAGTCAATTTAATGTATGGTTAGCTCTAATTAATTAGAGACATATTTTGAGTGTTTAAGCCAATTAGGGTTGTTTTAAATGAACTAACTCAAAACCTATTTTTCCTAGGGTTCTCTGGTCATAAGGAACATCACCAAATTTTCCTAGAATTTATTTCACAACATGCTATTTATTGAAATTAAAATACTCAAAACAGTAACATGAATTTGAAAAATCAATAACTCTTCATAGGGATGGCCTCTGACTTTGGAAAATTCAGGGAATGTTCCCAAATTCAGAGGCTTCAAAAGCCCTATGGTCTCATGCCATGGTGAATTGTATACATGCATGGAGAATTAAATGTATGCGAGAGAGTAAATAAATTATAAAAAATAAAATACTTGATGAAATTAAATGATTTCTTTTCCACATTATTCTCTTCTGTTCACTGAGCAAGAGGGTATTTTTATTTTATTTTTCTGATTTTTCTACACAAAGTTATGAATTTTTGAAGTTAAGGGAATTAAATAAATAAAAAAATACCCCTAATTTTCTATTTATCCACACGGCGTTGCGTCATCCTCGGCATCTCCGAACGCACACGCGTCGCGCTCCCATTCGACGCAGCCATCCGAGTCAGCGCTCCCGGGGACCGCTGTATCGCTCCGTCTTTTGATCCGACGCGATCTGAGCCGTCTGTCAGCGCGTGTATTAAATGGACGGCATCCGTTCATCGTCCCCGAGCGTTCTCACCCGAGAGCCGTCCACACTAAATCCCTAAGATCTCATTCAATACTCCATGGATTTTCATGTTCTTATGCTCTATGGATTCGTCTTGAAGAGACGGACACATCTATACGGTTATCATGCATTGAAATTAAAGCATTTGAAATGGAGAATCTCCAGAAGCTCGGGATGAAGAATTAGCTCATACCTTTGCTCAGAGAAGTGTGGCTTCGATCTGAGAGTTGTTGCAACTTCGATTGGATCCTAGCAAGCTCCAGATGATGCCTCCTGGTCTGGTGAATTGTCTAGGTGTGATTTCGACCACAGCCGATCACAAAGCTTGGAGGTCGGGGCAACGCGGGTGGCTCTGGAGATGGGGCTTTTGCTTGGTGGACACCTTCCCTTGGTACGGTGAAGGTGTAGAACCAATCGATTTGGGGATTGGCTCACCGTGGAGAAGTGTCCTGGTTTTGGGTGGAATTTCGGTTGGGAAATTGAGTTTTATCGGTGGGGATTAGGGCAAATTGACACCTGGGATCAACTGCTCCGAGGGTGGAGAAGGGTTTGGAACAATTTTGGCGCAGTTTTGGCAAGGTTTGTGCAACTCTCTTCTCATGGCCGTGAGGGGGTCGGGTTTAAATAGAGGTGGCCTGGAGAGCCTCCCGGGGATGGCCGAGGTTTGGGATCGACTTGCTCGCGGTCATGGGAAGAACGACCATGGTGGCCATTGGGCATGGGGCGGCTCGGCAAGGTGGAATTCCAAAGTTGGCTCACATGTGAGCTCTCGGGTGTGGTGTTTTCCGGCGATCCAGGCGGCTGGCCGGCAGGCATGGGTCACCATCTTGACCAGGGAGGTCAGGGCTTGGCAAATGTGAAGTCAATTGGGCTTGGACATGTGTAAAGTGCTTGGATTAAAATGGTATGGGGGAGAGGCCACTTTGGCTTGAAATTGGTCAACCCATTGGTTTGGGTTGGGTTAACCTCCCCATGGCTGGTCTTGGGCTGAGAAGATCAGTTAGGCTAGCTGGTCAAGAGGTGGTGATGTCCTTATCCAAGAATATTTGGATTAAATCTTGGTTAAGGGAAAACATGCTTAAGGCTAATGACTTTTAGGAGATGGTTAAAGGACCTCCTCCTTTTGCCATTAATGGCATGGTCACATGCCAAACTTTCATGGCTTCATATGGTACGTTGACCTCATTTTTGATGAGGTCTTCCCTTCTTCTTTTTAGTGCTTAGGATCTAGCCTTAGGCTTTTCCTTTGACTATCTTAGAGGACTAGAATTGGGACCCGCCTTTTAGAAATTCAAACCACTTCTAAACTCACTCGCAAACTCCACAAACTTGACTATAGACCCCTAATCACCTAGAGGGTTGAAATCAAATGTGGAAGTTTAAAGGATGAGTTCCTATAGGACTCTTTGGCCTTAGGATCGCACACGGGTGGTGCAGTCCAGTGAAGGGGCTGACTTACACATACACTTACATACACACTACACTTCCACACTACATTTCCACACACTTCCTAAAACACACCCATACCCAACTTAACCTCCTAACTCATGTAGGTGATTCACATGGATGGTCCTTAACCCTTAAGCCCTTGGCTAAGAGGGTTAGGAACAACATAGTGAATGCCTCAAATGAGTCCATTCATGGCTCATATAGGCTTGAAATGGCTTCATGGCTCAACCAAAATGATTTCTTTCCACCTCGATTCACCCAATCTTCAATTCACCCAATCTTCAATTTCCCAAATTTTCAATTTCCCAAATTTTCAATTTCCCAAATTTTCAATTTTTGACCCCCGGGACCCTACACCTACTAAACCTACCCAAAACCCTTAAAATTACCCAAATTTTTGCAAAATTTCCAAATTACCCAAAATTTTCCAAAATCAATCCCAAACATCTCCACATCACTCAAATTGATCATCCATACCCAAAAATACCAAAAATTCCAAAAATACCTCTCAATACCCTCCAAATACCCAAAATACCCTTCTTGGCCTAAAAATCCAAAAATTCAGAAAATTCCCAGAAAATTCCAGAAAATCCTAAATATTCCCAATTACATTTTGTCCAACTACACCATGGGCCAATTTTGTCAATTTACCCTACTTTTGTCAAAACCCCCAAATTGACCCATTTTAACCCAAAGTGAACCCAATGTCAAACCAAACCTACCCAATTGACCCCAATTTTGGTCCAATTCAATTTTAAACTTCAATTTAATATCCCCAATACCAATCTAGACCAAATCCAAGTCCAATTTGGTTGACATTTGGATCCAATTCCACTTTTGGCCTTAAAGCCCAATTTGGACCCATGACCCAAACCTAACCCAAACTCACCCAATTCAAATCCAAATTATCCCCAATTTGTTTCAAATCACTCATGACACATCCATGAGCTAAACCCAACAATTATTTGGCCCAACCTCTTTACAAAATTCCCATCCATAAATTCATTTTTAAACTTAAGGGCCCATTCCTTAAACCCTCCTAAAAGCCCATTTCCTTCAAAATTCAAAAGCCCAAATCATCCTAAAGCCCACATGACACTTCACCTCATCATCCATTTGATCAAAATCACCCCTAAGTTGCAAAATCATCAATTAAACCATTCCAAATCAAGCCACATGTCAAATTACCCCCTAAATGCCAAATATTTCTAAAACCCTTTTTCATGAAATAAGCCGACCTTTTCCCAAGCCAAATGGAGCCATGAACAAGCCATTCTCAAGCCACATGAAGCCATGAGGGCTTTGACTTGTCATTAGTCCATTTATGGCAAGAAGAGGGGGATCTTTCTTAAGCCTCCCTTAAGCCTTTTTTACCTTAAGCATGTCACTCTCTAAACCATGTTTTGCCACCTAATCCTTGATGGAGACTCCACCACACATGGGAGGTTGACCCACCCGACCTCCTCGGCCCAAAACCGAGTCTTGGGGAGGTGCACCCAACCCATTTGCATGGGTTGACCAAAATAAGCTAAAATGGCCCCTTCCCCTTTCTACTTTGATTCAACCACTTTACACATGGCATTTGCCAATTGCACTACACTAAACCCCAGCCCCGACCCACCCGACCAAGATGGTGACCATTGCACAGCCGGCCGACCACCGGGCCGCCATAAAACACCATGGCCGAGAGCTCACATGTGAGCCAACATTGAAATTCTCACTTACGGAGCCGCCCCATCCCCAGGTGGCTACCATGGTCGTTTTTCTCCTCACCGAAGCAGTCGATCCCAAGCCCTAACTCCCCACGGAGGCCCCCAGCCCGGCTCTATTTAAACTCCACCCCTCTCGGCCATGAAAGAGAGAAGCATAAACCTTGCCAAAACTCTGCCAAAATTGTTCCAGACCCTCTTCCACCCTTAGAGCACTTGATCCCCAGTGGAATTCCCTTGCCATTTCTCCTCTGAAAGCTCAATTTCAGAGTTGAAATTCCACCCAAAACCAGGACACTTCTCCATAGTGAGCCGATTCCCAAATTGATTGGCTCTACACCTTCACCAGACTAAGAGAAGGTGTCCACCATCAAAAGCCCCATCTCCAGACCACCCAGTTGCTCCAGCCTCCAAGCTTTGTGATCGGGCTTGGTCGAAATCATATCCAGACAATTCACCAGACCAGGAGACTTCATCTCGGAGCTTCGCTGGACCCAATCGAAGGTGCAACAACTCTCGGATTGAAGCCACACTTCTCCGAGCCAAGGTATGAGTTAACTCTTCATCCCGAGCTTACGGAGATTCTCCATTTTAAATGCTTTAGTTTCAATGCATGTTAGCCAGTATAGATGTGTTCGTCTCTTCAAGACGAATCCATAGAGTATAAGAACGTAAAAATCCATCGAGAATCGAGTGAGATCTTAGGGATTTAGTGTGGACGGCTCTCGGGTGAGAACACTTGGGGACGATGAACGGATGCGCGTCCATTCAATACACGCGCGCACGGACGGCCGAGGATCGCGTCGGACCGGGAGATGGTACGAGAACCGCGGGGCCCGGCCGGCGACTCAAGTGGCGGCGTCGAATGGGAGCGCGCCGCGTGGCCTTTCGGAGCCGCCGAGGATGCGTTGGCGCCGACTCGGATAAGTAGAAAATTAGGGATTTTTATTTATTTATTTAATTCCCTAAACTTCAAAAATTCATATCTCCGTGTAGAAAAATCGGAAAAATAAAATAAAAATACCCTCTTGCTCGGTGAAGAGAGGAGAATAATGTGGAAAAGAAATCACTTAATTTCATCAAATATTTTATTTTTTATGATTTATTTACTCTCCGCATTGTTTTAATTCTCCATGCATGCATACAATTCACCATGGCATGAGACCATAGGGCTTTTGAAGCCTCTAAATTTGGGAACATTCCCTGAATTTTCCAAAGTCGAGGCCATCCCTATGAGGAGTTCTTGATTTTTCAAGTTCGGATCAACTGTTTTGAGTATTTTAATTCCAGTAAATAGCATGTTGTGAAATAAATTCTAGGAAAATTTGGTGATGTTCCTTATGACCAGAGAACCCTAGGAAAAATAGATTCTGGTTTAGTTCATTCAAAACAACCCTAATTGGCTTAAACACCCAAAATAGGTCTTTAATTAATTAGAGTTAACATGGTATCAAATTAACTTGAAATCAATTCTCCACTGACCTTTAGGATCAGAGGAATCCACCACAAAAATTTGAGGTCAATTGGACTTGGTTAGCCCCACTAATTGGGTTGATTAAGTCACATAGCCATTTTAAACTTTAAAAATTCATAACTTTCAAAATACTTTTTAAAAATCTATCAAATTGGTTTTGGAGCCTCTCTGATATCAGGGGAATCTAAGAAAATTAAAATTTCAATTTTCTAAAAAAGTTGATTTTTAATAATATTTTAATATTTTTAATAATTAAAAAATAATAAAAATCACAAAAATAATAAAATTCACCAAAATGTCACATTTTGAATTTTAATCATTTAGGAACAAATCCCACATTTTTCTTAGGTCTATTTAGTGAGATATTGAATTTTAAAGCCCTAGGGTAATTTTAAAATTAAAAAATGTATTTTCTAGCATTTTCACTAAAATAATTATAATAAATCATAGAAAATTTAGAAAATTGAAAAATTTGTTTCTCTGGTTTCCTTGATATCAGAGAGATTTTTGAAAAATATAAAATCCATTTTTCAACATTTATTTTATTTTTAAATTAATTAACACTCCAAAACTGAAAATAATTATAATAAAAATAATATAATTCAAAAAATCACCAAAATTGGTCCAAGTGCTTCTCTGGTCATTAGGAATGTCCCCTAATTTTCTTAAGGACAGAAACTTTGCCTTGGTCATGTTATTAAATTTTCCTTGAAAATCTCTATTTTCCACCAAAAATAATTATATAAATAAATTAAATACAGAAAAATCACATTTTCTCCTCTCATGTCTTTATTGACATATGAGTGAAGTCACATAAAAATTTTAAGTTCATTTAAGTTCAATTTAGTGAGTTATGAAATTATTAAGCTTAAGGGGTAAAATGGTAATTAAACTTTTAACCCTTAATTAAAACTTTAGGTTTAATAAAAAAATCAACAAGTAAAATATTTGATCTTAATCTGATTTGGATGATTGAAATTTAAATAATTAAAGGGTAGAAACTGATTAAACAATTTTTAAAATGATTAAACTTTAATTAAATAATAGATTAAATTTGGAAGAATAATAAAATTGGAATTATTAAAATAAGGGATATTTATTAGGAAGAGATTTATTCTTTAATTTAAAATCCCTAAATTAATCATCTCATTAATATTCAACTCTTAATTAAAATGATAATTCAAATTCAAAATATTAAAAGACTTAATCATTAAACTAAAATTAAATTATTAAACTCTTTCAAAAATTTCAATTAAAATTAAAGATAAAACTAAATTAAAAATTAAATTAAATTAAGTAAATTAAATTGGATTAAATTAAAATAAATTAAAATTAAATTAAATAATTAAATAAAATTAAATTAAATCAATTAAATTAAATTAAATTAAATTAAATTAAATAATTAAATTAAATTAAATTAAACAATTAAATTAAATTAAATTAAATTAAATTAAATTAAATTGAATAATTAAATTAAATTAAATCAAATCAAATTAATTAAACACCAAATCAAATTAAATTGAACTATGTTAAACTAAATTAAAACTCAATTAAATTAAGTTGAATTAAATATAACATCACCTAAGACATAAAAGAAATTAAATATAAAGCAACTTGAACACTATTCCAAATTTAAACCCTTTAACTTAAATCAAATCATTTGAATACTAATTTACCCTCGAAAGCTTTGATTATTATAACTCCTAAATGGAACATCAAATGAAGTGTTACCTCACTCATAAGATATTCAAATGTCCTAGTTCACTGAGCAAGTTAACAAAACTTGAAAACCTCGGACGATCGATTCATTCATATAATTAAATTCATTTGGACTTAAAACAATCCTGGAAATATTGAAAAGATGTTTAAGATTCTTCTTAAGCACTTCCTCAATATGATAGGATATTTATAAGAATAATTGGACTTAATTGTCCTTTGATGAAGAAAATCGTCCTCAAACAAAAACACAAAGAACCCAGACGTCATAGGAGTTGACTAGCTATAGGATTAGGAATTTGGTAGAAAACCATAACCTTTCCCCTAGCTTTACCTGGGAACTTGCTTAAATATTCTAATTGTGTTTTAAGTGCAGCTTGGGATGACGGGAAGACCCTCCAGTGTACGCTTTTATTTTATTGCAATTTACTTTCTTGCAATTTACTTTCTTGCAATTTACTTTATCGCAAATGCATTTTACTTTTCTTGCATGATAAAACAATCATTGCATGAAAACCCACACCTTTAGGATAGTCCCTAAAACTGAAACCAAAACTAAGTTAAAAGTCATCGCAAGATAAAATTCACCGCCACAACATTTCAAAATATAAAACAACTCAAAATTTAATCACAAACGGAACACAAAACTACAATCGCAACTAAATTAAAACGTCCCGTTGGATGATCGGGAATACCTCGGATGATGTAACCTACGTGTTGCTAACGGGATTTCCCACGGTCTAAATGAAAGTGTGGAACTCATTCAATTGAGTTTAAGCAAATTCATCCGGACTAAGTGAATCCGATAAAAATAATGATGCCGAAGGATGGAACCGTGGGATCTTAACCGGTGTCGTTATAATCAACTTTAAGATTTGTTTTAATCAAAATAAAAAAAACACTTGGAAATTAAGACTTCTCTAAACCAAAACACTTCTCTCATCCCCTGATTTATGATTTCTAAAACTAAACCTCTGCAACAACCAGGAGCTTGGAGCATGGTGGGCAGCGACGGCCATCGTCGTCGAGCAAAACTTAAACCTACTTCAGCAAAATCTTCTTAGAATTAAAACAACAAAGCCATAGGATTTCGAGGTAGCTTGCCTAGTGCAACATAAATCCTCAACTCTTCGTTAGGCATTTGCATTGCAAATTAAGCCCTAACCTGTCTTAGGATTCCGAGGTAGTCGTCCGATACGACATAAACCCTCACATCTTCTAGGCTATTTGTTTGATTTTATCATACAAATATAAGCCCTAATTAATTAAAATTGGCAAGATTGAAATACTAAATAAACATTAGGACTTTCCTAAATTCAAGCCAAACAATAGGATAGTCGGGAAATTACCGAAGTTCACTTCGAATCGAGTGATTTCTCCTACCTTTCTTCCTTTGGATTCACAAAACAAAATGTTCTAAATTTGATCCATTCCCTATCGAAATTCCAAAATTCAATCTTTGAAAACCTTAAAGTTCGAAATTCTTGAGAGCGAATTATTGGTTATTATCGAGAGTTTTCTTAGGTGATTCCCGTCACTTAAGATGTAATTAACTATAGGGGCTTGCCCTTATAGGGAATTTTAAAGAACCCAGATAATATAAACCCTGTTTAATACTTTCATATTAAGCAAGGGAATTTGTCGGCTTATAAAATTGGTTCGCAGACCAAACGGATGTCACAAAACTTCTAGTTTATTTGATCGAGCCCCACCCTCAAGCGATGTGTCTATCTTTAGGGATAGATACACGGTTTGTGGTGCGGTGCTCGTTTATATAAACTATTTGGGATGTGAGATCGGTTTAATCTCATATCTTAAAACTTTCGAATTTAAAATTATTTTCAAAGTCGAATACTACTTTCTAAATTATATATATATTTAAATCAAATTTAAAATTTAAATTCGCCCACAACTTCTGTTAGGCGACCCCTTTTAAAAAAAAACATCACACAACCTAAAAAATATGCCGACAATGGCTTGTGAATGGCTCATCCTTGGCTCCATTTGGCTTGGGAAAAGCTTGGGTCAATTTCATGGAAATGGATTTAAGAAAAATTTTGGTATTTAGGGGTGATTTGGCATGTGGCTTGATTTGGAATTATTTGATTGATGACTTTGAAACTTAGGGACAATTTTGATTAAATGGATGATGAAGGGAAGTGCCATGTGGGCTTTGGATGAATTTGGGCTTTTGAATTTGAAGGAAGTGGGCTTTTAGGAAAGTTTAAGGGAAATGGGCTTTTTGATTTTAGGATGGGCATTTGGGTAAAGATTTTGTGAAGAACTTTGTCAAATAAATGTCATAATTGGTTTAGGGATGTTCTATGAAGGGCTTGGAGTCAATTTGGTGTGATTTGGAGTTGAATTGGTTTGAATTTGGGTTTATTTGGTAAGTGGGCTCTATGTAGGTCAAATTGGGCTAACTTGGGCCAATGTTGGGCTAGGGTTGAAATTGATGTAAAATTAATGTTGAGAAATGTTTATGGGAGTGTTTCAAAGAGGTTTTGACTTTGTTTGGGTTTTGATTTTGGGGTTTGGGCTCATTTGGGTTAGGTTTGTGTTTAGGTCAAAAATGGACCTTTTAGCTTTGAGTTGAATTTGAGTGGGGTTTGGGTCTAAATTTTGGGCAAATAATGTTAGTATTATTCTTTTGGGGATGCTAAGGAAGATTTAGAAAAGATTTGGGGTTAATTGGAGTTGAATTGGGTGAGTTTGGGTTAGGTTTGGGTCATGGGTCCAAATTGAGCTTTAAGGCCAAAAATGGAATTGGATCCAAATGTCAATCAAGTTGAACTTGGATTTGGTCTAGATTGGTATTGGGAATGTTGAATTGAAGTTTAGAACTGAATTGGACCAGAATTTGGGTCAATTGGGTAGGTTTGGTTTGACATTGGGTTCACTTAGGGTTAAAATGGGTCAATTGGGGGTTTTGACAAAAGTAGGGTAAATTGACAAAATTGGCCCATGGTTTAGTTGGACAAAATGAAATTGGGAATATTTAGGATTTTCTGGAATTTTCTGGGAATTTTCTGAATTTTTGGATTTTTTGGCCAAGAGGGGTATTTTGGGTATTTGGAGGGTATTGGGAGGTATTTTTGGAATTTTTGGTATTTTTGGGTATGGATGATCAATTTGGGTGATGTGGAAATATTTGGGAATTATTTTGGAGGATTTTGGGTAATTTGGAAATTTTGCAAAAATTTGGGTAATTTCAAGAGTTTTGGGCAGTTAAGCGGGTGTAGGGTCCCGGGGTCAAAAATCGAAAATTTGGAAAATTGAAAATTTGGAAAATTGAAGATTGGGTGGATGTAAGTGGAATGAAATCATTTTGGTTGAGCCATGAAGACATATCAGGCCCATATGAGCCATGAAGGGACTTATTTGAGGCATTCACTATGTTGTTCCTAACCCTCTTAGCCAAGGGCTCAAGGGTTAAGGACCATCCATGTGAATCGCCTACATGAGTCAGGAGGTCAAGTTGGGTATGGGTGTGGTTTTAGGAAGTGTGTGAAAGTGTAGTGTATAGGTGTAGTGTGTAAGTGTAGTGTGTGTGTAAGTCAGCCCCTTCACTAGACCAGGCCACCCAGGGCAGTCCTAAGGCCAAAGAGTCCTATAGGAACTCATCCTTTAAACTTCCACATTTGATTTCAACCCTCTAGGTGATTAGGGGTCTATAGTCAAGTTTGTGGAGTTCGAAGGAGTTTAGAAGTGGTTTCGAGTTTCTAAAAGGTGGGTCCCAATTCTAGTCCTCTAAGATAGTCAAAGGAAAAGCCTAAGGCTAGATCCTAAGCACTAAAAAGAAGAAGAGAAGACCTCATCAAAAATGAGGTCAACACCATCTTCATCAGCAAAACTTGAGTCTACATCAGCTAAACCTTTCTTAGCATTAAATAACCAAGCCATAGGATTTTGAGGTAGTTTTCCTAGTGCAGCATGAATCATCAACTCTTCGTTAGGTATTTTGCATAATTGTGTTATGCAAATTAAGCCCTAATCGGTTTTAGGACTCCGAAGTAGTCGTTTGGTATGATATAAACCCTCACATCGTCGAGGCTTTTTTTGTGATTATGTCATACAAGTATAAGTCGTAATTAACTAAAATTGGAAGGATTGAAACATCAAATAATTCTCTTAAATTAAAGCTAAATCATAGGATAGTTTGGGAAGTTGCTAGGATTCCTCTTGGATCCTCAGCTTCTCCTACTTCGCTTCCGTTGGACTCTTAAAATAACTGTTCTAAATTTGAGCCATTCCCTATTAAAATTTCCAAAATCCAATTGTTTGAAACATTAAACTTTGAAATTCTTGAGAGCAAAATCACTGAACATTATCGAGAGTTTCTTAAGTGATTTCCCTTCACTTAGGATGTAATTAACTATAAGGGCTTGCCCTTATAGGGAAATTTAAGAACCCAGGTAATATAAACCCTACTTAATTCATTTATATTAAGCAGGAGAATTTGTCGGCTTATAAAATTGGTTTGCAGACCAAAAATATGTCACAAATCTTCTAGTTTATTTAATTGATCCCCATCATCAAGCAGTGTGTCTATTCTCCGGGATAGATACACGGTTTGTGGTACGGTGCTCGTTTATATAAACTATTTGGGATGTGAGATCAGTTTGATTTCATATCTTAAAATTTTTCAAACTTAAAATTATTTTCAAAAATCAAATACTGCTTTCAATTTATATATATTTAAATTAAATTTAAAATTTAAAATTCACCGAAATTTCTATAGGCGACCCCCTTTTCAAAACACTTAACCTAAAAATATGTCGACAAGCGCCAGTTTGATACTGAAGCAGTGAAGAATTTTTGACAAATTTGGGCAGTTATTTTGACGGTGTTAAACGGTTATCAGACATTCTAGAAGACTGAAAGTTACTCCTAATACATAGGACATGTGATACAATGCATCTGGACACGGGAAAACAGTTTAAATCGCGAAGAGGTGTGATCCTAAGTGAAGAGGTGCGAAGACTTTGTAATGGACTCCAGTGCCTAGGTGCCAGATTCCGGCGCCTAGGCGCCACAGTTACTTTCTAGAAGATACATTGTATTTGGACGAATTTTGAAGAGGTGCCTTAAGCAACCCCAGGTCATTTTCGAAGCTCTATAAATAGGAGTCAATTCTACAGAAAAATGTGCCCCTCTAGATCTCTAGCATTCGGAGATAGATTTAGAGAGCCACCATATTTTCTTCTTAAGTATTTAGTGAGTTTATTTTAGTTATTTTGAGTGTTACTATTCAATTCCTAGAGTAGTAAGTGTGAGATTGCAAGTGTTGTTGCTGTTGAAGTCTTTCATTTTGCATTGGAGTCAATAGGAGTCAGCGGATCACTTGAAGGAACATTTCAGATAAGTATTTTTAACTTAGTTCAAAGTTTTATAAATATGTTTTGTGTGTGAATTCAATGTGTTCTAAGTAGTTACTTTTCTTTCTTATTTCAACTATGAAGAGGCAATAAGATAATTTAATTTCGTTAGAGAACTTAACTTAAATTTTTTAATTATTGCGATGATATTAATACGTGATCTTAATTTACTTTTTAAACTGGCCATTTGAATTGTTAAAACCTTTTGAAGAATTCTGAGACCTTTCTGGAGATGAGTTCTTAACTAGTATATATCACATGAATCCTTGGGTAATTGAAGGCCTTGAGCGGGTTATTTAAGGTGAAGTGCAAATAAATAAGGAGATATTATTTATTGTGCTTAGAATTGATTAGTTTTTAGAGTGATAGACTAAATTCTAATAAATTGGTTTATAGAAAGGCAACGGGTCACTAGTAGGGCTGACCATAGCCAACCTTGGACATCTAGAAGTGTGTGCCTAGATTAACTTATTCTACTAATAATACATCCTGAACCGATCTATAGATTAGCCAATGTTCTTTATACTATCGAGCGAAGGTAAAGAATAGGAATGCTTCTATTTGGCGTAATACCATAATTTTAAGTTCTCAACGAATGATAATTATTTTGAAAAACCTTGGATTAGTTGAAAAAGGAGAATGTTGTTTTATTTATACTTGCATTAACATTTTACTTTATTGTTGTTTATTTGCATTTAGTAGAAATTTAATTAAACTTTAAAATCTGAATTTTGAAAAGAAATAAAAATAATAATTACTTTTAATTTGAAAATCTAATATATTTCTTAAATTAATTTTCTCTTAATCTTCCCTGTAGGATCGATAAACAGGACTCCAATAAAGCCATGTATTACCTGAAACGATACATATACTTGCATTTAAAATTATGAATTTTACAAAAATTATTATAAATATTTAAATATAAATTCATAAATTCTTACATTCGTAAAGGTCGGTTCATCGCACTAGGCAAACAACCTCAAAGTTTTATGGTTGTTGTTTACTTCTAAGGAAGGATTTACTGTTACAGGTCTGTTTTGTTGTTGTAGACTTGTTTGCTCTCTTGAAGAAGTTCTTATGTACATCCTTGTCATGCTACCCATGGTGCATGCTCCAAGTTTCTTGTTGTAGAAGGTTTCAAGTTTAAAGTGTAGAGTTTAAGAGGTTTAAAGAAGTTCAAAAAGGTTCTAAGTGTGTATGTCTAGTTTTGTTGTTATAATTGTTGTTGTTGTTTTAGATGTCTTATGGGGGTAGTTTTAAGTTGATTAAGCGTAACCGGTTAGGATCCCATGGTTCCCTCATTCCGACACCACTATTTTCTTCTGATTCACGTAGTTTAAATGAAATGTTAAATTCATTCAGACCGGGGAAATCTCGTTAGCAGTCATAGGTTTCCTCCTCCGAGGGATTCCCGATTATCCAAAAAGAGCTTATTAAATTTAGTTCATTTTTATCTTTATTTTGAAAATGTATTTATTGGCTTGTTTTAGTTTTTGTTTAGCTTGCAAATTTGTCATGAGTTTTACAGGTAAACTAAGCAAGCACAGGTAAGAAAATGCAGCAAAGTAAAAGAAAAGAATATTTCATTACAAAATGTAAATGTGTACCTGTCATCTTATCGCACTCCCGTCGAAATGTTAGAACTTGTAACACACACACACACACACACACAGATAGATATTTATATATATATATATAATATTATTTTTTATTTTAAATATTTTAAACATAATATATTATTAGTAAATATAATTTAATTATAAAATTATTTAATAGTTAAGAAAATGATATATATATATATATATATATATATATATATATGTAAATTTATTTATATATATTTATATATAAATTTATATAATATTATTTTTTTATTTTAAATATTTTAAGCATAGTATATTATTTTTAAATATAATTTAATTATAAAAATTTTTAACGATTAAAAAAATTATAAATAATTAAATAAATAAACATATATATATATATTATAAATAAATAAATAAATAAATAAAATAAACAAATAAATCAATAAATAAAAGAATATATATTTTTATTTTAAATATTTTAAGTATATTATATTATTTATAAATAAAATTTTATTATAAAAATATGTAATAATTAAATATTATTTATGTATATATTAATATTATTTTTTATTTTAAATGTTTTAAATATAGTATATTATTTATAAAGATAATTTAATTATACAAATATTTAATAATTAAATAAATTACAAATATATATATATATATATATATATATATATTAATTCAACTCATTTCTTTCTAATGGTGGAAGACTTACACTACTTAGGAGTGTGATATCTGCATTTCCTCTTTATATAATGCAGATGATCAAAATGAAAAAGAGTACACGAAAAATGCTTTCTATTATGTTCAACAAATTTGTTTGGGAAGGACAGCATAAGCAAATGCACTGGACCTCTTGGGAGAAATTATGTAAGCCTATTGATTGTGGTGGGTTAGGTTTTAAAAATTTTCAGCATTTCAGCTTTACCTTCTACTGTAAACAATGGATTAATTTTAAAGCACAAAAATCTTTGTGGGCAAGATTCATGTAATTTAAATACTGCTTTAATGATCATCCAGCTCAAGTCAGTCTTAAGCCTGGGGATTCTAAAAATAGGAAGGAATTGCTTAAGGTCAGATTACATGCTGAAAGATGTTTACATGGGAAATTGGTAATGGCCAAATTAGTTTTTGGTTTGATACTTGGTTATTTGATAAATCACTTCAAGCAAATTTTAATCCTAAGAGTAATATTATACATATTCTTGATCGCTTGATCGATGGATCTTGGGATTTACGAAATTTCGAGATTATGTTCCTGTTGATTATCATAATATGATCTTAAACACTCCCGTGCATAATGGAAGAACGGATAGAATGATCATCAAGAAGCCTCACAACCAAAGTTTATCAAAATTTATTTATCAAACATGTTTTATTTGGCAAAAAAATGATTGGAGTGTTAAGGTTTGGAATAAATATATAACACCTTCTATGTCGTTTTTCTGTTGGAGGTTGTTTATGGATCTATTACCAACTGATGATCTATTGAAACTTAAAGGTCTTAGAATTCCTTCCGGATGTCATTTGTGTCATTGTGTCTGAAGAGACTATTGGTCATCTTTTCTTAAACTGCAATTGGGCAAAAGATGTTTGGAAAAAGTGTTAGTCTGCTATGGAATCGCAATCTCATTTAGCCTCTTGGAGTTCAATTAATTCTTGATGGGTTACTTGGAAATCCTTTTCTTATTATTTCATCCCTTTGGTGGTTTTTTGGTTTTTATGGCTTGTTAGAAATGATTTGCTTTATAACAACAAGGTGTATTATGTTGAACATATCAGTAGAAATTGTCTTACTTTTATTGGTAAGATTCAGAATTCTTTTCTTCCTCCAACACAAAGCAACGAATAATAAAGTTATACTTGTCATGTGGAGGCCACCTAGGAATTTATGGCTTAAGATTAATATTGATGGGAGCTTTAAAGTTTCGGCAGTTGGTATTGGAGGTCTCTGCGAAATCACAAAGGGAATTGTCTTTGGTTTTTCTCAGACTCTATTATTGCATTGAATGCTTTGGAAGTCGAAGCAGATTGCTATATTTTGGGGTCCGAAAATTACTTGTTATGCAGAATCATAAATTTGTTCATTTGGAAATGGACTCTCTGGTTTTACTACAGGCTTTATTGTCAAAAGTGGATGTGCCTTGGTTTCTTCAAATTTGGATGAACAAAATTAATTCTATCACTTCTTCAATTGCTGTCCTTTGGAGCCATAATTATAGGGAGGGTAATCAACTAAAGAAATTGGCTAGCTACTAGAGCTTCTTCTTCTCATGAGGTTATCTATAGTGCTAATTACTCTTCTTTTCCTTTATTTAGTGCTCTTTTACATGAGGATTTGATTGGCATCCCTCATGTTAGATGTAAGACTTTTACTTAAATAATATTTTTTTAATATATATATATATATATATAACGGTTGTGTTTGGAGCTCTGCTAGGGTTTGGAGCGCGATTTTGATCCACTGGCGGCGCATGGTGGTGTCTGTTGGTGGGCTCTGGGTGCTTGGTATAGGCATTGAAGTTTTTCCTACTTGGAGGTGTGGACCAGGAGTTTTTTAAAGTTATTCCCTTCCCGGGTTTTGTTGCTCTTCAAATAGGTTGGTTACTATTCCATTGCCTCCCACAGATTTGGTTGCTACCTGAGGAGTGGTTCCTATTTCAGTGGGTTAATCTTGGTCTTGTGTACCCCTGGGGGTTTGATTTAACTCGATTTTGCCTCTTGGCTGTTTGGTGGGTGTGCATTTATGACAGCAACTACCCCTATTAACCCTGTCACCAACTCGGAGTGGACCTGTGCCACTTATGCTGGTGTGGTGGGTAGGGGCCAGGTGACTCAATTGAACTTTGATATGCTTTTTTCCCCAAAGCATTCCATGATGCAGCTGAAGGTAAAGCGGATTGCGCTCTCTTCAAGCAGATTACTATGAAAGATGGAAAACCAACAATTATTTACACCAATGAGGAACTTCAATCTCTGGTGGATGCCTACAAGCTGGTCCTTATTTGTAAGTTCCAATTAGGACATCCTCGAATGGAGCTGATAAACAAATTCTTTAAAGACTTAGACTTGTTGGGGCCTTGGAAACATGGACTGGTGGATGGTAGGGATTTAATGATCAAGCTCTCCTTAGAGGAGGACTATGCATGTTTATTTACTAAACAATGTTTCTAAATTGGAGGTGTCCCAATAAAGATTCTAAAGTGGATACCTGATTTTAATCCTAGCAAAGAACCTCGAATTGTACCAATCTAGTTCAAGCTCCCCGAACTAACTTATCAATTCTATAATCAACATTCCATTTACAATATTGGTATGTCTCTGGGTAGACCTCTTAAGGTGGATATCCCCACATATAACTTCTCCAGGCTTGCTGCTGCTAGAGTCTTTGTGGAAAAAGATATCAACCTGCCTGAATTGGATGAAATCTGGGTTGGTTTTCCTCAAGAGGGGCTTTGGCAAAAGATTGAAGTTGAGTAGAAGCCTTACTATTGCAACCTTTGCAAAATGTTCGGCTACACCATTTACAGATGCTATAAACTCCACCCCCACCAAATTCTAGAGCTGGTGACCCTTCTAGACAGGTTACATCATGTCCTCCTCAGGTGGCTGCAGTCCTTAAGATTCCTTCACCAGTGGCAAGAGTTTAAATTCCTCCTAGTGAAGTTAATGAAGTGTCCCCAAGCCACAACAATGCTGCTAGGGATTTCCTTCAGTTGCTATTGGCGTGACTTTAGAAAGGCTACCTACAATCAATTTTGTTTAGGTAAGGGAGCTTTGCCCTTCTATCTCACCTTCTAAAGAGCCTGTGACACCTTCTTCATCTTCAGCTGTTGCTGACTCCTCAAGGACATATACAATTGGTACCAAGACAATGATTAATTCTAATAGCATTTATGATAATCCTCCTTCCCATTTCCCCTCAGATAGAGATGCTCAGATCCATCTTATTATTGGTGAGAGAGTGGGTGGAGACTTATGTTCCCCTCCTGCTTTCCCCGCTGAATTACTCCCAGCTATGGAACAATCTATGGAAGCAGATTGGCAGGTTCAAACAATAAGAAAAAAGAAAAAGCATGCCTCAGAAGTTCAGAAACTCCAAACAACATCCTCATTTTCCTCCCCTTCCAACTCTTTAAGAGACCTCCCTATTAGACCCAATAAAGGGAGGGTCAGGTCCAGATCACAGCCCTCTAAATCATGATCAATTTTTTTTGTTAGAACATTAGAGGGATTACTTACCTCTTTCTATTGAAATATTGTTGCAGCTTACTATTAAACACTAATTATGGTGTATTTCTATTTTGGAACCTATAGTTCATAAATACCCTCATAAACTCACCAATAATTTTTCAGACTTTACTCATTTTGCCAATGTAAATAACAAAATTTGGATCCTCTAAGGAAAATAGATCCCTTGAACTTTTTCATTAACCATCCTTAATTTGTGCATATCTTCTTTGAGATGAATAGACATTCTGGAGTTGCCACTTTTGTGTATGCTGGTAGCACTAAATCAGAAAGAATTGATCATTGGAGGGCCCTTCAATCCATTTGTACCTCAAATTCCTCTAACTGGCTAGTTGGAGGTGACTTTAATTGCATTGCATCTTGTCGGTTGTTAAATTTAGAGGAGGTTGATATTTTTGAAAAGCTTTAGAATATAGTTTTATATAATAGAAAATTGATTTAATTTAATATATATATATATATATATATATCAATTTTTTGAAAATAACATTTTAATTTTGTCAAATGCAAAATTAAACTGATTTCATAAAAATGTTAGTTTAGATAATCAAGCACTTCTTCACAAGACATGTACCTATACCGAAGAATAAATACATGGCTTGAGGTGAGGCTTGATCAAATAACTAAAGAATTCATGAGATCTGTTTGGCCTGCGAACCATTTTTTACCAACAATTTCTCCTATATAATATGAAGGACTTAGATAGGGTTTATATTATTCTAGGGTATTTAAGTTTTCTATAAGGGCAAGCTCTTATAGTTAATTACATCTTAGATAACCGAAGTTGCCTAAGAAAGCTCTTGATATAGATCAGAAAAAATTTATATTCATGACTTCCAAAGTGAGGTTTTCAAAGAAAATGTGATAATCGGAAATTCAATGGGTGAATGGCTCAAGTTTTGGAATATTTTATTTTGTCAGAATCCAAAAGAGAGAAGGCTAGGGGAAGAACATAGATTTAATGAAAACCTTGATGTCTTCCCAAACTATCCTATGGTTTGACTTTGATTTAGAATATTTATTTGGTGTTTAATCTTGTCAATTTTATTTTAGGACTTATATTCACTTGATATCGATCATATGAATAGCCTGGAAGATAGGAGGATTTATGTCCTACCCAATGACATCCTCAAAATCATAAGAAGAGTAAGGGCTTATGTTGCACAACATGGTTATGTAAGGGCCTAAAGAAAAGGTGAGGATTTATGTTACACTAAGCAAGCTACCTCGAAGTCATATGGCTTGTTGTTTAAATTTATAAGGAATTGTTTCGCTGATATAGACAAATTTTGCTGTTGAAGATGATCGTGTTGCCCACTATGCATGCTCCAAGCTCCTCGTCGTAGCCGGTTTAGTTTAAAGAAGTGTTAATCGAAGAGAAAGGAGAAGTGTTATGTTTTAGAAATATTGAAATTGAGGTGTCTTAATATTTTATTAGGGAAACATTAAAGTTGATTATAGCGACATCGATTAAGATCCCACAGTTCCAACTTGTTGGCATTGCTATTTTTATCAGATTCACTTAGTCCAAATGAATTTACTAAACTCAACTTAATGAGGTCCATACTTTCATTTAGAATGTGGGAAACCCCATTAAAAACACGTAGGTTACCTCCTCCGAGGGATTCCCGATCATCCAACGAGATGTTTTAATTTAGTTACAATTGTGATTTTTTTTTGTTTTATTTGTGATTAAATTTTGAGTTGTTTTATATTTTGAACATTATGGTGGTGAGTTTTTATGTTGCCTTGAATTTTAATTTTGATTTTTTTGTTTCTGTTTTGTGTCTATCCTAAAGGTTTCAGTTTTCATGCTGGGTGACATTGTTGTTTAGTATGCAAATTTACAAAGAAGGAAAGTACAGTAGAGTGCAGGTTAGTAAATTGAATTAAAATAAAAGCATACTTGGTAGGTCTTCCCGTCATCTCCACCTGAAACTTTAGTATTCTTGCAATAAGCATTTATAATTTTTGCAGAGGAGTAAAACCTTATGGATAGGTTCGTCACAGGCATACCAAACTCTATGTCATAACCCAGTGAATTCCATCTATTTATTTGAGAGATATTTTTCATTTAAAAGATCTGATAGGTGCGATAGTCCTGCAAGGTGTCCAGAAGACTTGTGAAAAGATCCAGGAGAGACCCGAATATTTCACATTCCTTTTGAGCTTCCTTGAGGTCCTTTTGGACTTATCATAGTTGTTAAATGATTTATCCGTTTCATGCCCTTATGCTCAGTGAGCCAAAGTTTTAGTCGTCCCGAAAGGCGGGGTAATTGTCACTTGGTGCTTTTCTAAGGAATTATTTGAGTGGGACTTTAGAGGCAAAATTAACTTATGGAAGAATTTATCAAATTTTGATGGGCTTGTACTATTTTAAAGGTAGTTTAAAATTAATTATGTTTTCTTTTCTAATTCATACTGGCTAATTCCTTTGATTAAGCATAACTCACTACTAAGCCCTAGGATTTTAGTGGATATTTTTATGTCTTTAGAAAAGAAAATTTTTAAATTAAGATTTTTATCAAAATATTGAATTATCATTTAAGCATCAAATGAAGGGGTATTAAACTAGTGGAATATTAACTTCCAAAATCAACCCCTAACCTTAAGACTCTTTTTAATTTGATTTTTTCCTCCAAATTATGATAATTAAGGAAATTTAAATATTTAATTTTGATGTGACAAAATTGGAATGGGTATCTACCATTTATCCCTTAATACTTCAATCATCCAACAAAATAATTAAGGTCATTTATTGCTCTTTTCCCATTTTGATTAAGCCTAAATATTGATTAAGACTAAATTTCCAAAATTACAATTTTACCTCTAATGGCCTTTGTAGGTTGATAATTCATTAAATTTAGCCCAAATGACTTTGAAATTTTTATGTGGCCCCACTTATGGGTTAATTAAAACATTAGAGAAGAAAAATATGATTTTTCAAAATTTAACTTATATATTTATTTTAATGCAAAAATATGGGTTTTAAATGAAAATTCAATAACTCTTTCAAAACAAGACATATGACTTTGAAAATTTTATGGAAGGTAGGCCTAGACCAAAGGACCACTTGGACAAAATTTCATGATTTTTTGAGTTTAAATTTAATTTTTAGAATTATTTTAAGTTCTGGAGTTCAAATTAATTATAAAATATTTTAAAATTTGAAAACTCAATATATATGTTTCTTAAGTCCCTCTAAGGTCAGGGAACTCAGAGAAACAAATTTTATATTTTTATAATTTGTAGTTTAATTATTAGAATTAATTTAATGAAAAAAATAAAGAAATTCTTTTTTACCCTTTTTAAAATTAATTTAAGCCTTTAAAAAAATTGATATTTTAGGTTTAAAGTTTAGGAAAATTATGTAAATGATTCCTAAGTGATTAGGAGACCAAATGTGATAATTTGGTGATTTTTAATATTTTTGTGTTTTTTATTATTTTTTAATTATTGAAATATTTAAAATATGATTAAAAATAAAACTTTTGTAAAAATCCAATTTTTTTTTTAGAAAAATCCTCTGATTACAGAGAACTCCCAAAATCGATTTGATAACTTTTCGAGTTGTATTTTAATTAATAAATTTAGTTTAATGTTCAAAATTATCATTTCACTTAGAAAATTCATTTAGGTGATCAAATGAATTTAAAATTCCATGAAATATTTATGGGGAGTTCTCTGACCTTTAAAATATAGTGGAGAATTGTTTTCGGGTGATTTCCATATTTAATGAACTTATAATAATTTAAATTAAGTTTTAAACTAAGTTATTGATTAGGTCATTTCTTAATGATTTAACCCATAAGAATTTTATCCTAGGTTCTACTAGTCATAGAAAACCTCCCGTGATTTTTTTCCGGATTTTTATAACTACCATACAATTTTTGGAATTAATTTATGAAAGCAGATGCAATAATTTGGAAAATATAGAACTCTTCATAGAGTTCTCCTCTGACTTTGGAAAAATTAGGGGAGATCCCTCATGACAGAGGCTACAACATGCCAAAATGGCAAGTCATGGTGAAATGTCTATATGCATGGAGAATTAAAAGACTACAGAGGGTATTTAAAAAATTAAGAATCATACATGTATCAAATAAATTTCAAACCATTTCCAGATTATTTTCCTCTGTTCACTGAGCAAGATGGTGTTTTTCTTTTATTTTTATGATTTTTTTAGGCGAAGATATGAATTTTTAAATTTGAGAAAATTAAATAAAAAAAATTCCCTAATTTTCTACTTAGCCACATTGGCGCCGCGTCATCCTCAACCATTCTGAAAGACCATGAGTCATCTTCTGGTTGAGCTCCACCTTCTGAGTCAGTGTGCGCTTTATGCTCTAAGTGCTCATGCGGCGCAATCCTGACACTCCATTGGATACACGCTCGATCGGACGATCGTGCGTCTTCGTCCCCAACTGGTGTGCACAGAGAACCGTCCACCTTCTAGACCTAAGATCTCTTTCGATACCCAACCAAATCACATCGGGTTTGTTCCTAGAGCTTCATCTAGCCAATATGAATCTATCCATACAGTTTATACGGTATGAAATATAGTTTACAAGTATGGAGGATGAAGAAAATCCCAGGAGGAAGAGTGAGTTCAATACCTTTGTTTGAGAGGGGAGGCCTTAATCAGATGGTTGTAGCAGCTTCGATTAGTCCCAACGAACATCCAGATGGAGCCTTTTTCCCTGGTGAATTGTTTACACCCAAACTCGACCAGACTCGATTTCAGGTGTTGATCAAATTCTAGTGTAGAGACCTCCTGTGATGGGGCTTTGATGGGGGATCTTCTTCTTTCACTGCAGTGAGAGTGTGGGTGCAGTTAATTGAACTTTGGTGCACTGTGGAGCTATGGTGAAATGTGTCCTGGTTTCTGGCCAAATTTGAGCTCTGAGATTGAGCTCCGACAGTGGGAATCAGAGGGGGCAAATGGCTGGAATGATCTTAGGAAGGTCCGGAGGAGCACTGGTGAAGTTTTGGCAGAGTTTGGTTAGGAAATTTTTAGCACCTTGATTTTGACCGTGAGGGGTGATTTTTTTAGCCATGGCCAATTGGCTAAGCTCAGGGCCTAGCTTTGGATGCATTCAACGGTGGAGGAAAGATGAGCTCTAATGGCCAATTGGAGCTAGACAGCTTGGAAGATCCGTTTGGGTTCAAATCTAGAAGGGGTGGCTCTCGGTTTTGGCATATTGAGGCCACTAGGCTGGCTGGCCAAGCCAGGGGAGGTGGCCAGTGGTCAGGTGGTCAGGTGGGCAAGCCATCAAGTGCCATGAGCTTAAATGGTGAAGGGATTATTGCAAAATATCTCTTGATTTAGCCATTTAAAGGAGGAGATACCCTAATGTGGGGGACCATTAGTCCATGGCTCAAGTAGAGTGGGCTAGGTGGGTCTAGGTTGGTTCCTAAGGGTCACTTGATGACTGTGGTGGACCTAGGCTGGTCATAGTTGATATGATTTTGTCACATTGGGCTATGGGTTCAATTTTGGTCATTTGGGTTCAAGTTGGGCTAACTTGGGTTTGAACTTGGGTTAGACCCAAATGATTGTTTAAAAGAGGTTTGGAGTGGTGTTGAATTGATTTAGTAGGTCAAATTGGCTTTGTTTGTTGTTTTGGTCAATTTGAGGCCAATTGGATAAGCTTGGGTTTTGTTTGGGCTAGAGTGGGTTTTAGGCCCAATTGAAGGTTCTAAATGGTCTAGGGGGATGTCATAAAGAGTTTCCGTTATTAATTAGGAGGAGATTTGAGTTTTAAGGCAATCAATTTTGGAGATTTTGAGCATATGACATATTTGGATCAAAATTTGGTAAGCTTGGTTCAAGTGGATGAGTGAGACTTGAGCTATATTGGGGGCAATTGATGGTTCAATTAAGTTGAGGGGAGTGTTATGAAGGGTTAAGAATTCAAATTGGGGAGAAATTGATTGGTGATAGGTCAATTTGAGGGATTTAGGTCACTTAAGAAAAAATTGGGGATTTTGGGTTTTAAGGGAAATTGAGCTCTAATGTGGGTCAAATTGGGCTTTTATTTAATTTAGATTAGTATTGAAGATGTTAAATTATAGTTTGGAATTGAAATTGGGCAAGACTAGGGTCAATTGGGTAGACATTAGGTTCAATTTGGGCACTTTTGGGTTAAATGGGTCTGTCGGCATATTTTTTTAGGTTGTGTTTTATTTTGAAAAGGGGTCGCCTACAGAAATTGTGCGGCGAATTTTTTAAATTTAATTTAAATAAATAATTTGAAAAGTAGTATTTGATTTTGAAAATAATTTTAAATTTGAAGATTTTAAGATATGAAATCAAACCGATCTCACATCCCAAATAGTTTATATAAACGAGCACCGTACCACAAACCGTGTATCTATCCCGAAGAATAGGCACACTGCTTGACGATGGGGCTCGATTAAATAAACTAGAAGATTTGTGACATCCGTTTGGTCTGCGAACCAATTTTATGTGCCGACAAATTCCCCTGCCTAATATGAACACATTAAACAGGTTTTATATTACCTGGGTTCTTTAGAATTCCCTATAAGGGCAAGCCCCTATAGTTAATTACATCTTAAGTGATGGGAATCACCTAAGAAAACTCTCGATAATAATCGGTAGTTCGCTCTCAAGAATTTCAAAGTTTAAGTTTTCAAAGGATTGAATTTTTGAAATTTCAAAAGGGAATGGATCAAGTTTGGAACATTTTTGTTTTGGGAATTCAAAGGAAGAAAAGTAGGAGAAATCACAGATCCGAAGCGAACTTCGGTAATTTCCCAACTATCCTATTGTTTGGCTTAGATTTAAGCAAGTCCTAATGTCTATTTAGTATTTCAATCTTTCCAATTTTAATTAATTAGGACTTATATTTATATGACATGATCATACAAATAGCCTCAAAGATGTGAGGGTTTATGTCGTATCGGACGACTACCTCGGAGTCCTAAGACCGGTTAGGGCTTAATTTACATGACATGATCATGCAAATGCCTAACAAAGGTTGAGGGTTTATGTTGCACTGTGCAAACTACCTCGAAGTCCTATGGGTTTGTTATTTAATTCTAGGAAAGTTTTGTTCGAAGTAGACTCGGGTTTTCGCTGATGTAGATTCAAGTTTTGTTGATGACGATGGTCGTGCTTGCCCACCATGCCCCGAGCTCCTTGTTGTTGCAGAGGTTTAGTTTTAGAAGTCATAAATCAGGAGATGAGAAAAGTGTTTTGGTTTAGAGGAGTCTTAATTTCCAAGTGTCTCTTTTGTGTTTTAATTAAAACAAATCTTAAAGTTGATTATAACGACACCGGTTAAGATCTCACGATTCCATCCTTCCGGCATCATTATTTTTATCGGATTCACTTAGTCCAGATGAATTTGCTAAACTCAACTACATGAGTTCCACACTTTCATTTAGACCGTGGGAAATCCCGTTAGCAACACGTAGGTTACATCATCCGAGGTATTCCCGATCATCCAACAGGACGTTTTAATTTAGTTGTAATTGTAGTTTTGTGTTCTGTTTGTGATTAAATTTTGAGTTGTTTTATATTTTGAAATATTGTGGCGGTGAATTTTATCTTGCAATGACTTTTAATTTAGTTTTGGTTTCAGTTTTAGGGACTATCCTAAAGGTGTGGGTTTTCATGCAACAGTTGCTTATCATGCAAGAAAAGTATGTGCAATGTGGTTAAATAAATTGCAATAATGTAAATTGTAAGAAAGTAAATTGCAATAAAATAAAAGCGTACCTGGAGGGTCTTCCCGTCATCCCAAGCTGCACTTAAAACACAATAAGAATATTTAAGCAAGTTCCTAGGTAAGGCTAAGGGAAGGGTTATGGTTTTCTACCAAATTCCTAATCCTATAGCTAGTCATTTCCTATGACGTCTAGGTCTTTGTATTTTGGTTTGAGGACGATTTTCTTCATCAAAGAATAATTAAGTTCAATTGTTCTTATGGACGTCCTATCGTATCGAGGAAGTGCTTAAGAGAAATCTTAAACATCTTTTCAATATTTCGAAGATTGTTTTAAGTCCAAATGAATTTAATTACACAAATGAATTAATCGTCCGGAATTCAAGTTTTGTTATCTTCGCTAAGTGAATTAGGACATTTGAATATCCTATAGGTGAAGTAGCATTTCATTTAACGTTACGTTTAGGAGTTATGATAACCAAAGCTCTCGAGGGCAAATTGGTGTTCAAATGGTTTATGATTTAATTTCGGTTATCGGGTTTAAATTTGGAATAGTGTTCAAGATTGCTTCATATTTATTTTTGAATTTCTTTATGTCTTAGGTAATGTTATTTAATTCAATTTCATTTAACTTTAATTTAATTTAATTTAATTTTAATTTTAATTTAATTTAATTTAATTCAATTTAGTTTGATTTGATGTTAAATTAACTTAGTTTAATTTGATTTAATTTCCTTTAATTTAATTTAATTTGATTTAACTTTAATTTAATTTAATTTAATTTAATTTAATTTAATTTAATTTATTTGATTTAATTTAATTTAATTTAATATTTTTTAATTTAATTTAATTTAATTTAATTCAATTTAATTTAATTTATTTATTTATTTTAATTTAATTTAAATTTAATTTGATTATTTAATTTAATTTAATTGAAAAATTTAAAAAGAGTTTAATAATTTAACTTTTTAACTTAATCCTTTAACATTTTAAAATTCAAATTTGAGTTATCATTTTTAATTAGGAATTAAATATTATTGAAATGATTAATTTAGGGATTTTTAAATTAAAGAACAAATCTCTTCCTAAAAATATCCCTTATTTTAATAGTTCTAATTTTATTATTCTTCCCAAATTTAATCAATTATTTAATTAAAGTTTATTTCAATTATTTTAAATTGTTTAATGGGTTTCTACCCTTTAATTGTTTAAATTTCAATCATCCAAGTCAGATTAAGATCAAATATTTTACTTGTTAATTTTATTAAACCTAAAGTTTTAATTAAGGGTTAAAATTTTTTAATTGCCATTTTGCCCTTCAAGCTTAATAATTCCATAACTCACTAAATTAAGCTCAAATGAACTTGAAATTTTTATGTGACTTCACTCATATGCCAATAAAGATATAAGAGGAGAAAATGTGATTTTTCTGTATTTAATTTATTTATGTAATTATTTTTGGTGGAAAATAAGAATTCCCAAGGAAAATTTAATAATATGACCAAGGGAAAGTTTCTGTCCTTAAGAAAATTATGGGACATTCCTAATGACCGAGAGGACCACTTGGACCAATTTTGGTGATTTTTTTGAATTATATTATTTTTATTATAATTATTTTAAGTTTTGGAGTATTAATTAATTTAAAAATAAAATAAAGGTTAAAAAATGAATTTTATATTTTTCAAAAATCTCTCTGATATCAAGGAAATCAGAGAATCAATTTTTGCAATTTTCTGATTTTTCTTTGATTTATTATAATTATTTTAGTGAAAATGCTAGAAAATACATTTTTTTTTAATTTTAAAATTACCCTAGGGCTTTAAAATTTAATATCTCATAAAATAGACCAAAGAAAAATATGGGGTTTGTTCCTAAGTGATTAAAATTCAAAATGTGACATTTTGGTGAATTTTATTATTTTTATGATTTTTATTATTTTTTAATTATTAAAATATTAAAATAATATTAAAAATCAACTTTTTTAGAAAATTAAAATTTTAATTTTCTTAAATTCCCCGATATCGGAGAGGCTCCAAAACCAATTTGGTGAATTTTTAAAAAGTATTTTCAAAGTTATGAATTTTTAAAGTTTAAAATGACTAAATGGCTTAATCAACCCAATTAGTATGGCTAACCAAGTCCAATTGACTTCAAATTTTTATGGTGGGTTCCTCTGATCCTAAAGGTCAGTGGAAAATTGATTTTAAGTCAATTTGAAGTATGGTTAGCTCTAATTAATTAGGGATCTATTTTGGGTGTTTAAGCCGATTAGTGTTATTCCAAGTGAATTAATTCAAAAGCTATTTTTCCTAGGGTCCTCCGGTCATAAGAGACATCACCAAATTTTCCTAGAATTTATTTCACAACATGCTAATTATTGGAATTAAAATACTCAAAACAATAACATGAATTTGAAAAATCAATAACTTTTCATAGGGATGGCCTCTAACTTTGGAAAATTCGGGGAATGTTCCCAAGTTCGGAGGCTTCAAAGCCCATGGTCTCATGCCATGGTGAATTTCCTATATGCATGGAGAATTAAAACAATGTAGGGGGTAAATAAATTATTAAAAATAAAATACTTGATGAAATTAAATGATTTCTTTTCCACATTATTCTCCTCTCGTTCACTCGAGCAAGGGGTATTTTTATTTTATTTTTATGATTTTCCTACACAAAGTTATGAATTTTTAAAGTTTAGGGAATTAAATAAATAGAAAAAATCCCTATTTTTCTATTTAAGTGACGCGGCGCCAGCTCAACCTCGGCAGCTCCGAATGCACATGCGTCGCGCTCCCATTCAACGCCGCCACTTGAGTCAGCAGCCCGGGTCCCGCGGTTCACGTACCATCTCCTGGTCCGACGCCATCTGAGCCGTCCGTCCGTGCGTGTATTGAATGAACGGCATCCGTTCATCGTCCCCAAGCCTCCTAACCCGAGAACCGTCCATCTTCTGGGCCCAAGATCTCACTAGATACTTGACCAATTTTAACGTTCTTATGCTCTATGGATTCGTCTCGAGAAGACGAACACATCCATACGGTTTATGTGGCATGAAATTGGCTTAATGAAAATGGAGAATGTTCAGAAGCTCAGGAAGAAGAGTGAGGCTATACCTTTGCTCAGAGAAGTGTGGCTTCGATCTGAGGGTTATTTCACCTTCGATTGGATCTCAGCAAGCTCCAGATGAAGTCTCCGGTCGCAGTAAATTGCACTAGGTAGGATTTCGACCACAGTCGATCACAAAGCTTGGAGGTCGGAGCAAGCTGGGTGGCTCCGGAGATGGGGCTTTCGGTGGGGAACTTCTCCTCTTGGTCCGAGTGAAGGTGTAGGACCAGTCAATTTGAGGATTAGCTCATCGTGGTAAAGTGTCCTGGTTTTTGGGCTAAAGTTTGAGCTCGAAATTGAACTCGATTGGAGGGAATTAGAGTTGGAATTCGGTGGGGATCAAATGCTACATGTATGGGGAGTAGTCCGGAACAATTTTGGCGAGTTTCCTTAAGGTTTGTTTCGAGCACCTCTCATGGCCGAGAGGGGTGGTGTTTAAATAGGAGAGGGTGGAGGGCCTCCCAGGGAGAGTTAGGGCTTGGGATCATTGCTTTGGTCGAGGGCAGAACGACGAAGGTGGCCATTGGGCATGGGGAAGCTCGACGAGGTAGAATCCCAAAGTTGGCTCGCATGTGAGCTCTCGGCCATGGTGTTTTCCGGCGACCGGTGGTCGGCCGGCTGAGCATTGGTCACCATCTTGTTCGGGTGGGTCGGGGCTGGGGTTTGGTACATTCGATTGAGGTTTGACATGTGTAAAGTGGTTGAATCAAAGTAGAAAGGGGAAGGGGCCATTTTGGCTTATTTTGGTCAACCCATGCAAATGGGTTGGGTGCACCTCCCCAAGACTCGGTTTTGGGCTGAGGAGGTCGGGTGGGTCGATCTCCCTTGTGTGGTGGAGTCTCCATCGAGGATTAGGTGGCAAAGCATGGTTTAGAGTGTGACATGCTTAAGGTAAAAAAAGGCTTAAGAAGGATTAGGAAAGGGGGTCCTCCTTTTTCCATTAATGGCTTGATCACATGTCAAACCCTCCATGGCTTCATGTGGCTTGTCCATGGCTTGCATGGCTTGTCTTTGGCTTGGGGAAAAGCTTGGTCAATTTCATGAAAATGGATTTTAGGAATTTTTGGTAATTTGATGGAAATTTATATGAAACTTGATTTGGAATGATTTGATGATGAATTTAGGACTTAGGTATTGAGTTTAATTGAAAGTATGATGAGGGGAAATGTCATATGGGCTTTGAGACCAATTTTGGGCCTTTGGATGTGGTAAAAGATGGGCTTTTAAAATGGTTTAAGGAATGGGCCTTTAAGTTTAAAAATGAATTTATGGATGGGAATTTTGTAAAGAGGTTGGGCCAAATAATTGTTGGGTTTAGCTCATGGATGTGTCATGAGTGACTTGAAGCAAATTGGGGGTGATTTGGGTTTGAATTGGGTTGAATTTGGGCTCTTTAGGTGAATGGGCTAATATAGGCCAAAATGGGCCAAGTTGGGCCAATGTTGGGCTAGGGTTGAAATTGATGTAAAATTAATGTTGATAAATGTTTATGGGAGTGTTTCAAAGAGGTTTTGACTTTGGTTGGGCTTTGATTTTGGGGTTTGGGCTCATTTGGGTTAGGTTTGGGTTTAGGTCAAAATTGGGCCTTTTAGCTTTGGGTTGAATTTGAGTGGGGTTTGGGTCTAAATGTTGGGCAAATCATGTTAGTGTTTTGCTTATGGGGATGCTAAGGAAGACTTAGAAAAGATTTGGGGTTAATTGGAGTTGAATTAGGTGAGTTTGGGTTAGGTTTGGGTCATGGGTCCAAATTGGGCTTTAAGGCCAAAAGTGAAATTGGATCCAAATGTCAATCAAATTGGACTTGGATTTGGTCTAGATTGGTGTTGGGAATGTTGAATTGAAGTTTAGGATTGAATTGGACCAGAATTTGGGTCAATTGGGTAGGTTTGGTTTGACATTGGGTTCACTTAAGGTTAAAATGGGTCAAATTTGGGGTTTTGACAAAAGTAGGGTAAATTGACAAAATTGGACCATGGTGTAGTTGAACAAAATTAAATTGGGAATATTTGGGATTTTCTGGAATTTTTTGGGAATTTTCTGAATTTTTAGATTTTTGGGTCAAGGGGGCATTTTGGGTATTTGGAGGGTATTGGGAGGTATTTTTGGAATTCTTGGTATTTTTGGCTATGGATGATCAATTTGAGTGATGTGGAAATATTTGGGATTGATTTTGAGGAATTTTGGGTGATTTGGAAATTTTGCAAAAATTTGGGTAATTTCAAGGGTTTTGGGTAGGCTAAGCGGGTGTAGGGTCCCATGGGTCAAAAATTGAAAATTTAAAAAATTGAAGATTGGGTGAATATAAGTGGAATGAAATCATTTTGGTTGAGCCATGAAGCCATCTCAAGCCCACATGAGCCATGAAGGGACTCATTTGAGGCATTCACTATGTTGTTCCTAACCCTCTTGCCGAGGTTTAGGGGTTAAGGACCACCCATGTGAATCACCTACATGAGTCAGGTGGTCAAGTTAGGTATGGGTGTTGTTTTAGGAGGTGTGTGAAAGTGTAGTGTATGAGTGTAGTGTGTGTGTAAGTCAGCCCCTTCACCAGACCAGGCCACCCAGAGGCGATCCTAAGGCCAAAGAGTCCTATAGGAACTCATCCTTTAAACTTCCACATTTGATTTCAACCCTCTAGGTGATTAGGGGTCTACAGTCAAGTTTATGGAGTTTGCGAGGAGTTAAGAAGTGGTTTGAATTTCTAAAAGGTGATGGATCCCAATTTTAGTCCTCTAAGATAGTCAAAGGAAAAGCCTAAGGCTAGATCCTAAGTACTAAAGAGAAGACCTCATCAAAAATGAGGTCAACAGGGTCAAATTGGGGCTTTTCGTTAAATTAGGCTAAATTGGCCACATTGGGTCATATGATAGTTGAGAGAAATGAAACTAGGAATATTTGGGAGGTTTTGGGAATTTATGGGAATTTTTGGAATTTCGGGGTAAGAGGGGCATTTTGGTCATTTTGGGGAGTTTTGAGAAATTTGGCAATTTTGGGTAATTTTGGTTAATTTGAGTGGTAGGGAGTACTTTGGAATGATTTTTGAAAAAAAGGGTAATTTAGGTGATTTTGGAAATTTTTGGGGTTTTAGGGTTTTGGGGGTATTTAAGGTACTGGGGCAAAGGGGTTAGAAATTTGGAATGTTTGAGAAAATTGGGACTAGTTGAAAGTGAATAATATGACATTGTTTAGGTTGAGCCATGGAGCAAGGGTCGCCCTCATTTGGTCATCTATGTGTTGGTACTAACCAAACCCTAGCCTAAGGCTAATAGCTTGGGAAAACCACTTACATGAGTTTCCAAAGAGTTAGGGGATCGAAGGAGATGTGCTTTATTTTGGGTTTGTGAGTGTGTAGTGTAAGTGTGGTGTAAGCTCCAGACCTCTTAGGGTAGATCCTAAGGTTTGACTACCTATAGGAGACTTCCCCTGGGCTTCCTTTTGCTTGGTCTCTTCCTCCTAAAAGCTGGAGGTTAGGCTTTAAGCATATGAAAACTCTCAGTGAAGTGAGAAAAGTTTGAACTTCTATGAGGAGGGGTTCCATGACTAGTCTTCTACGAAAGTCACCAGGAGAGTCTTATGGCTAGACCCTAGGCTATTCTAAAGACAGACTAGACCTCAACCAAATGTGAGGTCAAAAAATGGACACCCAATAGATGTGGTGTGCTGGGCAAGCACACTACACGTATTGGTGTTGACCGACGAGATCAACAAACCAACACAATTGTATGAGTCAAAAATCAAGACAAACACAAAATTTAGCGAGGAAGTTTTCACTGGGGATTATCTGGTTGAAATCTTCGAGTCTAAGGAACTCTCGTTGGGGAAGAAAAATGGAATACTTTCATGAGAGAAGCTATGGATTTCAAGCTTCCAATTTCTAAAGGAGCCCGATCTGAATCGATTTGAATTTGGAATTTTGATTTGAAATTAGGAATTAAATTTGAGTTTGAATTTTAATTTAATTTTGAGTTTTAAATTTTAATTGTAAGTTTAAATTTTAAATTTAAGTTTTATGGAATTTACGAAAATTTCAAAATTTGCGGAACATTAAATTTGAAGATTTTAATCTTGTAGGGAATTTTTGAGCTTTAAGTGAGTGCAAAGGGGAAATTAGAATTTCAGTACCGATCTCAGATGGTGGGAGTCAGAATTTAAGTACTAATCCAGTAGGGTGAGAATTAGAATTTAGGTGTCAGTCTTGAGATTTTGTGGGTGTGGAAAAATTTCTCGAATGGGAGATGAAAAATATAAGGAATTTAGGGGGAATCAGACGACTAAGCTCCATTCTCGGAATTTCATGGAAGGCAGAAAAATTTCTCAGATAGAATGTGGAAAATTAGGAAATTTTGGGGAATCAGACAACTAAGCTCCATTCCCGAAACGTCATGGAAGGCAAAAAAATTTCTTGGAAGGGAGATGGTAATATAGGGATTTTTGGGGGAATCAGAGGACTAAGCTCCGTTCATGGAATTTCGTGGAAGTCGGAAAACCTTCTTGGAAGGGAAATGGAAATATAGAGGATTTTAGGGGATTCAGACGACTAAGGTTCATTCTCAGAATTTTGTGGAAGGCGAAAAAATTTCTCGGAAGGGAATTGGAAATATAGGGGATTTTTGGGGAATCAGACGACTAAGCTCCATTCTCAAAATTTCGTGGAATGCGGAAAAATTTCTCGGAAGGGAAATGGAAGTATAAGGGATTTTGGGGGAATCGGACGACTAAGCTCTGTTCCCAGAATTTCATGGAACGCGGAAAATTTCTCTGAAGGGAAATGGAAATATAGGGTATTTTGGGGGAATCAGACGACTATGCTCTGTTCTTGGAATTTTGTGGAAGGCGGAATAATTTCTCGAATAAAATGTGGAAAATTAGCGAATTTAGGAATCTTGGGGAGGAAAGCTCAAGGACTTACATACGGCTCAAGGGGTAACAGGAGGGACTCAGAAGTCAGGTATTGATCCCAGAATTTCATTTGAGGAGAATTTGGTAAAACTTGGTAATGAATTTCAAAGAAAGCAAATTTGGCGCAATTTGGCCTAGACCGGTAGCCATTGTAAGATTTGCAGAATTTCATGATATTTTGAATTTGTGAGAAGTGGCGTTGTGTGAAAAGTGCCAAATTTTGTGGAGTGCCCGCAAAAGCGAAGGATTCGGAGATGAGTGCAAGGACTCAGAATCGAGAGAGAGAGAGAGAGAGAGAGAGAGAGAGAGAGAGAGAGAGAGAGAGAGAGAGAGAGAGACAGAGAGTTTTATCATTTGTTTTTTTTTCAATTCATCATTTTCTTTCAATTTGTTTTGCTTCATTTGATTTAAATTTTAAGTTTGACTTAAATTTTGATTTTGATTTCATTTGACTTAATTTTGGGGTTCATTTCGATTTTAATTTTATTTTGTTATCATTTTATCTTTTTCTTCTACATCATTCTTTTGTCCTTTTCATTTGGATCCAACACGTGGTTCTATGGCTTTCGAGTTTTACGCTGAAAAAATGCATTTTTGAAAACAGAGATCTTCATTAATTTTGCTGAAAGTAGTACAATTGATCACATGCTGACAAGCATCCAAAAGTAGATCATGTGTACAAAACTGAACAGAGCTGACATATCATATCATCTGGCTACTGCAAAAGTGGTGACAACAACTGTCATGACCCGTTTAAAGGGGTAGTAGATTTCTGCTGCCTGAGACTACTGCGGGGACGAGCCAACCTGCCAAGGTTACTCTCCAGAACAAAAGTCCCCATGTGAACACCCAGAGATACGGCTGTCACAGTGGAAAAGGATAAAGATTCTCCAATTCTTGATCCAGCTCATAGTAAAATGACGCTTTATCTTCAACCATTCTTCTGAAGGTGACTAACACAACTTTTCTTATAACTCCTAGGATGCAGTGTTTTGCTAAGTCTGCTCGGTTTCCTTTTAATACCAGTGCTGATCCAACTGGTAGGGGAAGTTTAACAGAACCTCAAAATTCCCATGGTCCGACAATTTGAATTTCTTGTCCAAACAAGATATTACTTTCACTTATAAAGGAGACCGTGCAGAAGGGCCTCACAAAGTCATGGTGGTTAATATGAGGTGGGATACAGTCTCCATCCTCATAAATATATATGATGCAACTATTAGGAATACAGTTTGCAGGCAACATGTGCCACTCGACCATCTTCTTTATCATCTTCTTTATCTGCGGTGGCATCAGATCCACCTCATCATGCTATAAGATCCCCGGGGGATTGCCTTGTCTATCTACAGCAAAGTTATAGAAACAACAACACTAAATAGTGACTATGCTCTTTCCTCATTTCCATTTTGATGGCCTTGTGTATGTCCTTGGCCTCAAGCGACCTGCTTTGCTCAATGTCTGAAGAGTGTCAATGTAGTACAAAATTCATTCTTCGTCTTTTCTTAAGAATACGTCAGTGTATACGTCAGTGATGGCCTTGTGTATAACTCGAGTCCTTTTAGGATATTGACAAATTTCCCTTGTTTTTCTTCATAGTGCTGAAACTCCTTCTTTCTGATTCTTCTGATTTTTGCCATCACATAGTCTAGGACTTGTCATGGTGGTTGCGGCAGTAGGACGAACTGTGGTACGTACGGTTCCACATCAGAATATTCCCGGCTCCTGAGTAGCATTGAAGCAGCTTCATATGCCTCAAATGTGCCATTCTCCTCTAGCTGTAAAACTTGACATTCTAAGCACTCTGAAAATGCCCCTGTCTTTGAAGGCAGTCTGGGTAGACTTGAGTTGCAAGTTGGACACCTAGTCAAGATTTCTTCCATTGGATCAAATGTGGGCCAGAGATCCTTTACAACCTCTGGCTCAGTATCGGTCTGTAGTGCACTTTCGTTTTCTTTCATTTCAGGATTGTAAGAATCCTCTGGAATGGGTGATAACGCGGCGGCTAACTCCCGAGCTTGTCACCTTTCCATCCTGTCTAAGAGGCGACGCTTGCGGCGATTTGCATTTCTTATTTTCATACGTGTCAACGGCGCATCTAGGACTCTTTCGGCTAAAGCAGCAACAAGATCACCTTTTGGAGTAGTGATGTTAGATGGGGCCTGACCGTGTCTCACGGCGAGGAGGTGTGGGTCGACGAACCCTCCATATCCTCCTTATCATGATGTCTATCCAGTCTCTTTACGACCAATCCTCTTCATTAACTTCAGGTATGTAGTCTCCTTTTGTGTGTTTCTTATTTCAAGACTCGAAGTCCAAGCCGTATTTGGAAGCAAACACCAACTCGCAACCCCACACCTCTTGCACAAGCAAACGGGGGAAATGTTAGTGGGTGGTGTTGTGCACGAACATGAACAAGGACAGGCTTATTATTTTTTACTTTAATATGTTTTACAATATTTTTAATGCCATTATCTTATTTAATATAGTTTTATAAGATTTAGATTTATAAATTTCAACAAGTGTATTTTATTTTGTGAGAAAATTTACTTTATTTTATTACAAGCTTTGGACCAAATTCTACTGTGCAAGCAATCTTTTCCCTTTGAGACTTTCTAATTTTTCCAGTCAAAGTTTGGCACTATCTTCCATTGTAATTTGATTGGCGATGGTGATCTGGAGCGACGGTAGTTGAACTTCTAGCGGAAGGACTGCCTCTGACCCATACACAAGTGCATAAGGTGTAGACTATGTCGGTGTTCTGACTGTCGTCTTGTAGGCCCACAAAGGTTCTAGCAATTTCTCGTGCCATCCATTTTTGTTGTCGTTAATCGTCTTTTTAAAAATTTGAATGAGCTTCTTATTAAAGGCTTCTGCCAAGCTATTTGCTTTAGGGTAGTAGATTGTAGAGTATCTCCAATCTATCCCGTGTCTTATGACGAAGTTATTGATTTTTGTGCTCTTGAAAGAGGACCCATTATCAGAGATGATCCTTCGCAGCACACCAAAGTGGCAAATGACCTGATTCTTGAAGAACTGTAGAACTTGCTGTTCTATAACTTTTAGTAGTGGAACTGCCTTTGCCCACTTGGAAAAGTAGTTTGTATCTGCGAGTATGAACCTGTGTCCTTTCGAAGATGGAGGGTCTATCAGACCCACTATATCTGTTACCCAACATTTGAATGGCTACGAGGCAATCGTGGGGTGTAGAACATTTGGAGGTTAGTGCAAGACCACTCCGTGCACTTAGCATTGATAACATTCCTTTGCTATATCCATGCAGTCTGTCATCATTGTCGGCCAGTAGTATCCGATTCTTTTGATTTTCATCTTCATCTTTGGCTCTAACTGGTGAGCTCCACACAATCTAGCATGTATTTCTTTGATGATTTTCTGTGCTTCTGCTTTGCTGAGGCATCTGAACCACATCTGATCGAAGGATCTTATGTATAGAACACTGTCAACTAAGGCATATGAGAGAGCTCTCTTCTGAATTTGATGCGTTGCTGACTTGTCTTCTGATAACTTCCCAGTTTACAAATATTCTACCAATGGCTAACGCTAATCTTCTGTATCAGCTGCCACTGTGGCTGCTATCTCTTATTTTCCAATCTTTTACAAGTTATCGAGATCGATCTGTGATAAAAGCTAACATCCTTGTACTATAATATCTATAGAATCTTCAGGTGGACAAGACAATTCTTTAGCATGTTTGGCTAAAGCATCTGCGTGGACATTGTCTGCTTAAGGAATTCTATAGAATATCATATTCAGTATTTGCTCGAGTAGTTTCATAGTATACCGATGGTATTCTTCAAATCTTGGTTTCTGAATTTTATATTGCCCTGCCACTTGTTGAATGATGAGTTGTGAGTCACCATAAATGGAAATGTCTGTTATTTCCATTAGTATTTCTAATTCCAAACTAGTGATTAGAGCTTCGTATTTTATTTCATTATTAGTACACGACTCTGTCAAGTGGTAGGGGAATCTTAACATTCCTTGATCCAGAGCTATGAAGACCAAATCGATTCCTGCTTTGCCGGGTATCACTGTCTGTTGTCCTTTGTTTCTTCAAGCTGATGACGCTTCGTCAAAGTACATTTCCCAACTTTTGGTATTGGGCTTCTCTATTTGTAGTATATGTTCGTTTGACAGCAGTGTGTTGCGAGAAAATCTGTGAGAATCTGCCCTTTGATAGCATGAATGGGCACAAAAATTATGTCAAATTGCAATAGTTTCATCCACCATCTTGCTAAGCATCTGGAAAGTGTTGGTCGGGTCATCAAATATTTCAACGTATTAAATTTCAAAATTAGGTTAACCTTATGAGATAACATGTAGTGTCTGAGCTTTTGAGTGGAAAAAACCAAAGCTAGACAATGTTTCTCAATAGGAGGATACTTTATTTTTGCCGGCACTAAACATTGAATTAGGTAGTAGAGCGCATTCTCTTTACCCTCATCATTGACTTGGGCAAGTAGTGCCCCGAGAGACTCGTCTAAAGCCGCAGTATAAAGTATCAGTGGTCTACACGGGATATGTACTGCGAAAATAAGAGGCGTCGTTAGATATCGCTTAATATCTTTGAAAGCTCGTTGACACGGCTCTCCCCAAACGAGTGTGACATCCTTTCGAAGTAGGTTCGAAAAGGGTAGACACCTTCCTAACAAATTGGATATAAAGCGTCTTAGATATGCCAATTTTCCTTGAAAAGATTATAATTGTTTCAAGGTTCTAGGAGGAGGCATTTCTAATATCGCTTTAATCTTCTCTGGGTCAATTTTGATTCCCCGATGACGGACAATGAATCCTAGAAATCTCTCGGAGGTGGCGCCAAAAGTGCACTTTAAGGGATTCAACTTTAGATTGTATTGTTGTAATTTTTCAAATACAATCCTTAAATCATTTAGGTGGTTTTCCTTTATTTTGATCTTGATGACCAAATTGTCCACGTAGCATTCCACTTGGTTGTGAATGAGGTCATTGAAGATTTTTGTCATTACTCTTTAGTATGTCACTCCTGCATTTTTTAAACTGAATTGCATCATGGTGTAGCAATAAATCCTGATCGAAGTTCTAAATGCTGTAAGCATTGCATCTTCTGTAGCCATCTTGATGTGATTGTAACTTGACGATCCATCCATGAAGGAAAAAATTTCATGTGACGGCGCATTGTCCACCATTAATTCTGGTATCGGCAACGGGAATTCATCCTTTGGGCATGCTTTATTTAAATCCCTAAAGTCGACACATACTCGGATTTGTCAATTTTTCTTCTTTACTGACATGACGTTGGCTAACCATGTCGGATATTATTCTTCTCGGACAAAGTTAGCGTCTATTAATTTCTTTATTTCTACCGTAACTTGCTGTTCAATTTCGAGGCACATTCTTCTGGGAGCTTGCTTTATTGGTGTTGTATTTTGGTCCACTCCTAGTCGGTGAACTGTAACCTCTAGACATAGTCCAGGAATTTCTTTATAACTCCAAGTGAAGCAATCTTTGAGTTCTGACAGTAACCTAACTAAGTCTGTAACCTCTTCTTTTTTGAGCAACGAACTTATGAAAGTAGGTCGGGGCTGCTCCTCAGTCCCGAGATTGATTTCTTATAATTCATCCATAGTTGATTTGATTTCTTCTTTGAACTATGGAGGAGCCTCTTCTATTAGTTGATCTTCGTATTCATCTTAGATGTTCAGGTAATCTTCTACTGGCTGACTAGTAACAACCGTGTAAAATCCCGAGTCATCAACATGTTCCATCGTACCAAACCTGAGACCTTCTTTTGAGTTAAGTTTCTTTCCTTTGATATTCCATAATTTTCCGAACGATTGTAACTTATCTTTTGGCATTTTCTTGGGCACATATCCTTTTTGAATAAACTTGTGTACACATGGTGAAAAGTAACCAAAAGGTAATTCCATTAATTCATTAGAGTTATTTTCTTCGAGAATTACACAAGGTTCAGAAGTAGAAGGAGAAGCTTTATAAAACTTGATCGGTTTAAAACCATCATTATGGACTTTCTTGACTTCCATACTCTCGATATTTTGAGGGTGGATCAGAGTTTGAGTCATGGCATGAACATAATGAATAATCCGATAATACATTGATTCATATTCATCCCTTTCTGTGTCATCCATAGAAATCTCGAACTGAGCTTCTTCTGACTTATCATCATCGTTTCTTTATCTTCTTCGGAGCTTCCTTCTACTTCAATTCTGATCGTCGGCTTTGTCCATTCAACAATCTGGAAAGTTCCTCCTCGACCACGTCCCCAGCCTCGACCTCGGATGCATGGGCTAAAAGAACCTCCATCTACTCATTGTGAAGGAGTGGCGAGAGATCGTTGAACTGGAGATGTATGGTCCTATTTTCGTAGTTCTTCTTAATCTTTAGCTTTACTTGTCACAATTTCTCTTGAAAGTATTGTTCTCTTTGGGGAGCGTAGCGGCGTCTTCTTAAATGCCCACTTCATGTATTGAGAAAAGCTGTAAATCTCCCTTAATGCAATGTTCTTGTTTGTCCTTGTAATACTTGATGCATTGGTGAAGAGACAACGGGACCCTGTTGTACTCATGAAGCCACGACCAACCAATCAGGGTGTTGAACGATTTATCCGCATCAATGACATTGAATTTTGGAGTTGTTACTAGATTTCCAACTTTCATTTGTAGCGTTATAGATTCAAGGGCCCTTTCTCCTTTCTGGTTTGAATCCTCTTAGCATCATTTTATAGATAAAAAGTTCTCGAGCATCGATGTCCAAGTAGGCCAGTGTCCGTAGACTCATTATGTTGAGCGATACTCCAGGATCTACAAACACTCTAGAAAGTACTTACACGACCGCAATTACACAAGTATAATAGCTTATAAAATTATGGCCAAATGTGACCCCAAATCAGATTAAGCGGCCAATTTATGATATTTAAAGATTAAATATTTTATAAATAAATATAAATCGCACACTACGGGTACTACGCAAGTATACATATCATTTTAAGTATTATAGAGCTTCTGATTAAGCCTCAGATATCGATTCCACGGGGAAGGTTAATTATAAATTATTAAGAAAGATGAAAAATATATTTATAAACTAATCAATTAATAAGTACGAATATGCAAGTTTTTAAAGTATCATTTAGAAATAAAATAGCAATTTAAATGTTTTATCACAATAAACAAAGATTATTTCCCCATACGAAATATTTCATGATTATTAAACATCTAAAATAGTTTGAAAACTTAGAGAATGTGGTTTTGAGACAAATAGGAGCATAAATATTATTTACCCTTTAGTCCAGCGTATAAAGAATATTGGCTAGTTTTAGAAGGTTGGATTAGGATGTATTGTTAGTAGTAAGGAACAAATTTCAAGGCTCTCACTTCTAGTTTCACGCCCCCCCCCCCCAAAGGTGCCTTTGGTCTGACCTTCTAGTGATCCGTCACCTCCTCTTAAACGAAATCGATAAGATTTAGCCTGTCACTCTAAGAACATAATCAATTATACGCCCTTTAAAGATTATCTCCCTATTTATTTGCACCTCACTCTTTAAGGATTTACCATCTACCTTTCCAAGGGAAATGCGATACTTACAAGTTAAGAACTCTTAGCCAACGGTCAGGTCTTAAGAACTCTCTACAATTTTTAACATTACAGTTGATCAAGTTGTAGTGTGAATGAAAATCAGGCAAAGTATCATCATAAATTATTGATGAAGAAAAGAAAGTTCTCAAAACTAAATTAAATCCTTATCTAAATCAATTTAAATTCGTAGGGAGAAAGACAAGAAGACTACTCAGAAAGCATAGGATTCACACCACAAACCATATTTATATAATTCAAATTTAAAGTACAAAACTTAAGAACCAAATTATAAATACTTATCTGGAATTATATCCAAGCAATTCTTTGAAGTTTCTCTGACTCCAATAGACTTTTACAAGACTCCAACTACAGCAATCACACTTTAAACACTCTGAACTCTCACTAAAGAAAAGTAACTAACTCTAAACTCTCTTTAACTAAATGAAATGACACACATCTTTCACTCTTATAACACATACTCGAAAACGACCACCCTTTGCTGTAGAATTGTCCTCTATTTATACAGTTTCAAAATGGACCAGGGGTTGCTTAAGGCGCCTCTCCAAAATTCTTCTAAATTTGTGGAATATTCAAGAAGGTAACTGTGGTGCCTAGGCACCAGATCTGGCGCCTAAGCACCTGTCTCCTGCTCAAATGGACATGTCCCTTCAGGTTTTAAGTCACACCTCTTCGTTGAATAACTGATTCCCTAAGTCTAAATTCATTGTATCTTGTTTATAACATATGGGAAATTGTCCAGAGGCTTCTAGATTGCTTCTGAGTCATTAATAACCATCACAAAACCATCCAAGAACTCTCTAGATTTCCTTGTTGAGTCTGGCGCTTGGGCGCCAGAGTCAGCCATTTTTTCTTCTTTTCTTCAATTGACTCATTTTTTCTCCTTTCACTCCTTTTTTTATTATTTTTCTTCATAAACTCGTTTTCTGGTACCTGCAACCAAAAACATAAGAAATACCTTTCATTAAAGCGTAATATCCTTAAAATATTAGTTAAAAATGATATAAAAATTTAGGTAATTTAAGGGTGATCAAGTACAAACCTGCCGATGATGACAGAAATGTAGAGCGGACGGCTGTGATCGGCTGTACCGAGTAGCAAATCTTCATGGGTAAAGGTTACGCCAGACTGTTCTTTCAAAGTGAAAACTCCATCTGAGGATGTGTTAGCCAACTGTGCTAAGCGAATATCTGGATCAAGTAGAGCCTTGATTAGATTTTCTCTCATCTCCCTTGATAGGAGAGCGTCGTAAATAATTAGTTTGGCCGGCAAATTTCTTAGATGGGCTAGCACGTTATAATTCAATTTGTTTGAATGTTCAATTTTGTTTCAAATTTGTACTTCTTCCATTGCTGGAGATACATCTTCTTGAGTAATTATTTATTTTCCTTTATCCATTGGAGTTGTCCTTGGCAGCAGCACCTTGCCACTTCTTAAATGTACTTCTGTTATCTCTTCTTCTTCCTTACCCGAAGCTTCTTCTATTATTGTATCTGGCTCTTCTGTATCTGAAAAGTCCACATTGATGGTATGTGGAGTTACTTTGCATTCAAGGACTGGCTCGTCGCTTCCAGTGCTATCGTAGGCAGTGTTGTTGATGTCTACTTTGTTTTCGTCAACATCTTCGTCAGGAATAATAATGATTTAAGGATCATTTTGGGAATCAAAATTGGGGTTAGAGTGGTTGTGATTAGTTATGTCATCACTAGAGACAATAAGAATGTAGCAAACATCGTTTATATTATCATTATGAGACCCTGGAGGGGCATAAAGATAATGGTATAAAGTCAGGGGTTTGAGGGGTTTCACCACCAAATCCGAAACAACCAATCTAATAGAGGCAACCTATATCATGCCCTTCGCACTATCATCCTTAATTTTTTTCACGATCTACTTTTTTCTCCATTCTTGTTGCAGTGGCCTCCTTAGTGAAGCTTTAATCTTAGATTAGGCTAGAGTAGACTACGGAAAGTTGTTTTCTTTCGGGTAGACTGGACCTGATCCAGGACTTTCTTGAGCTCCTTCCAAATTGTGCTCCATCCGCTTTTACCGGTATATGGATCAATCAGAGAGATTGCCTCGGCTGAAATCACGATTATAGAACCTCTTTCAGGTTCTTTCAAGTATTCCTTTAGTATTGTTATAATTCCTTCTTTATAATTTCGCTCGAGCCAATCCTTGAAACTGAAGTAGCTTTATATGGTGTGTCAGGGCATCCTATGGTAAGGGCAGAAGTTTGGCTGATCCTTCTTGTCCACGTCTTCCGGCTTCTTCGGCTCGGGCAATCTGAACTCGGGCATCTTCATTAAATTCCTGAAAAGTTTTTCTACGGTGTCGTCTTTGAAAGAGTAGTTCTTGAGTAGCCGTTCTGACATTGTAGGACCCTATCATCCATCTGTCCATTATGACCTCTACTGCTGACTAGACCAACTGCTCTACTATGCACGAGGCTGACATATTGTTGTGGCTGACTGTACTGAGGCGACTGACTGTGCTTCTGTGGAAACTGCTCTGTCTGAATCCTCATTGGCAGCTTTCCTTTGTCGACCATTGCCACTACGCCAGATCACTTCTCGTATGCTTTAGCAGGTTTTATTTTCTCTGTCTTTTCTACAGGTTCCATGTGCTTGACTTCTTCTTGTAAGCTGCTAGCTTTGCTGGGTAGCTTCTCGAAGGACTTGATGGTGAGACCCTTAAGCATGAAGGCTACCGGACTGTGGATACACTTGAGTGGTATCTCGATCGCATGTTGTTCTTGTAGCTGAGGTTCACATTTCATGTTTAAGTTTCTCCATCTGAGAATTTAGTCGACCAAGGTCTCGTTAGGCTTCTCCAGCTCCACGACGAGATCTCCTATGGTAACAAGATGTCGGGCACCGGAAAATTTTTTCACAAATATATTTTCCATTTCTGCAAAAGTCTTTACTGATTCATTGGGAAGCTCGGTGTACCAACTAATCATTATTCCTGAGAAGCTGCTGACAAACTGATGAAACAACAAAGCTTCACTCCCTCTTCTGTTGCAATAACTAGCTCTAAAGTGTGCTATGTGCTGACAAGGATTTCCTTTATCGTCGAACATCTTGAAAGTTGGGGGCACGAAGCCTTTGAGATAAGGTACGACATCGAACTCCTCCAGGTAGGGTCTACCCTTTGGCATTAACGCTCCACCTTTGGACTGAGTCAAGGCCTCCTAATCTTGTTGTTCAACCATTTGTTTAATGTCCTTTTCTGGCAGGTTCGGAGTTCGATCTCTTCTCAGTGGTTCATCTTCATTGGTCAAAGAAACATCTCATCTTTCATCGGTGATGTGTATGATCTTGGGTTGGTTAGTGTCTAGAGATGCTATGGGTATTGACTGTGATTTCCCATGAAGTATAGCTATGGCGGTCATGGCGGTGGTCATTTCCTCCATCTTCTTCTCCAAACAACTAATCTATTCATCCCTTGTTAGGATGTTCCTCCGCAGCTTATCTACGGTGTTCTCGTTACTAGGAGCATCACGCGCAGATGACGTGGATTGCGTTTTGACCATATTAACTTCCATGAATGCTCCGTCCATGTAATCTGACTGGAAGTAATCTTCATCATCAATATCCAACCCTCATTTTTTTGCTAACTTAGAATTTTCTGCTCTGAGCCATCGAACTTTATCATCAACTTTTTTCTTTTTAGTCAGTTTTAAATCTGTAGGCTTCCCTAAACTATCACTCTTCTCTGCAACTGATTCAGAAGCAATGGAGTTAGTGGCAACAGGAATATCTGACTCATGATCCATTTCTTGATCAACAGGCTTTTCAGAATGTACTCATACAATACCTCTCAGTAACCACACTTTCCTCTTAAAAGTCAACGCCCTGCGAATCCTGTGGTTGTGGTTTCTTCTTTGAGATTTGGTCGGCAGAGGAGGTCTAGAACTTGAGCCAATCTCAAAAGACTTACAGCGGGGCGAGAATGGTATCATCAAAATTATCTTCATGTAGAATTTCTTTCCCTTTGGTAGACGGGAAAGTAGGTGCAGTGACAGTGAAGCCGGTGGCAGTAGAGGTGACAACTCTCCTCGGCATAGAGATGACTGACTTGACGGGGGCAGTGGTTACTTTCACCTTCTTAGCTAAAGGGAAATCTTTGTGGGATTTCAGATCAAAATAAGAAGACGGCTCTTGAATTTGAAAAGTGGCAACTTTCACGACCACAAAGGGGGCTTTTCCGAGTACGACTTCAAACTCACTGAAGCCGGTCCCGAACAGAATCATTGGTGCTGCAAGACGAGCCCCGCGAGAGGAGGGCAAGTTACAGGAGAAAGTTAGCGTAGGGGTTGACATCTTTAACTGTTAAGAGAAGTATTCTGAAGGTTAGTGAGGGCCAAATACCTTGTCATCATAGTGCAAACACTACGAAAAAGGTTGTTTAGTGGACTAGGTTTCATTTTGATATTTTATTATCTTTTTATTTCATTTTTTTAGGTTTCCATATGTTGGTTAAAGGGATTATTAAGAATTAAGGAAGAGTGGGTCAATCTGCCGATGACAGGATTGAACCCGGGGGATACAAAAAGGAAGTGAAGTATGGATCCCCTATAGGCGATCCCCTTCACAACACAGATTGCCCTAGCGAGATTTGCTCGCTGACACACCTATCAGGGGTCCGACCCCACAAGATCAAAAGAAAAACCTAAAGATTCCTAAACCCTTCTGTTTAGGAGTGACCAAACAGACGGTCTTGAAATCCTGAGGAGTTGATCACACTTTCCCAAGAAAGAAATCGGTGAAGTATGTCAACGGAAGAATGGAAATCTAGCTCATGACGGACATGAGCACATTACCGATATATGAATATTCTGATCTAGATGAAGAGATAAACTTTCCCCAGTGGAGTCGCCAGAAAACTATCGGTCGTTAAATTTGGAGGAGGTTGATATTTTTGAAAAGATTTAGAATATAGTTTTATAAAATAGAAAATTGATTTAATATATATATATATATATATATATATGGATTTTTTTAAAATAATATTTTAATTTTGGCAAATACGAAACCAAACTGATTTCATATAAACTTTAGTTTAGATAATCAAACACTTCATCACAAGACATGTGCCTATATCAAAAAAATAGATACATGGCTTGATGTGAGGCTTGATCAAATAAACTAAGGAATTCATGACATCCATTTGTCCTGCGAACCATTTTTGACCTACAATTTCCTCTATCTAATATGAAAGAATTAGATAGGGTTTATATAAGTCTGGGGTCTTTAAGTTTCCTATAAGGATAAGCCCCTATAGTTAATTACAACTTAAATAATCAAAGTTACCTAAGAAAACTCTTGATATAGATCAGGAAATATTTATATGCATGACTTCCAAAGTAAGGTTTCAAAGAAAATGTGATATTCGAAAATTTAATAGGTAAATAGCTCAAGTTTTAGAACATTTCATTTTGTCAGAATCCAAAGGAGAGAAGGCTAGGGAATGAACATAGATTTAATGAAAACCTTAATTTCTTCCTAAACTATCCTATGATTTGGCTTTGATTTAGGATATTTATTTGGTGTTTCATCATGTAAATTTTATTATTTAGGACTTATATTCACTTGATACTGATCATGTGAATAGCCTGGAAGATAGGAGGATTTATGTCATACCCAATGACAACCTCGGAATCCTAAGACGAGTTAGGGCTTATGTTGCACAACATGGTTATGCAAGGGCCTAAAGAAAAGGTGAGGACTTATGATGCACTAAGCAAGCTACTTCGAAGTCCTATGACTTGTTGTTTTAATTTCTAAGGAATTATTTTGCTGATATAGATAAATTTTGCCGTTGAAGATGGTCGTGCTGCCCATTATGCATGCTCCAAGCTCCTCATCGTAGCAGGTTTATTTTAAAGAAGTGTCAATTGAAAAGAAAGGATAAGTGTTATGTTTTAGAAATATTAAAATTGATGTGTCTTAATATTTTATTAGGGGAACATTAAAGTTGATTATATCAACACCGGTTAAGATCCCATGGTTCCATCATCCCAACATCACTATTTTCATCAGATTCACTTAGTCCAAAAAAATTTACTAAACTGAACTTGATAAGTTTCATACTTTCATTTAGACCATGGGAAACCCCATTAGCAGCACGTAGGTTACCTCCTCCTAGGGATTCCCGATCATCCAATGAGATGCTTTAATTTAGTTATAATTGCATTATTTTTGCTCTGTTAGTGATTAAAGTTTGAATTGTTTTATATTTTGAATATTGTTGCTGTGAGTTTTTATCTTGTCTTTATTTTTAATTTTGATTTATTTTGTTTCAGTTTTGTAGGTATCCTAAAGGTTTCAATTTTCATGCGGGATGACATTGTTGTTTAGCATGCAATTTTGCAAGGAAGGAAAGTACATTAGAGTACAGGTAAGTAAATTGAATTAAAATAAAAGCATTCCTGGTAGGTCTTCCCATCATCTCCGCCTAAAACTTTAGTATTCTTGCAATAAGCATTTATAATTTTTGTAGAGGAGTAAAACCCTATGGATATGTTTGTCACAGGCTTACCAAACTATAAGTCATAACACGGTGAATTTCATTCATTTATTTGAGAGATATTTTTCATTTAATAGATATGATAGGTGCGATAGTCCTACAAGGTGTCCAGAAGACTTGTGAAAAGATCCAGGAGAGACCCGGATATTTCAAATTCCTTTTGAACTTCCTTAAGGTCCTTTTGGACTTATCATAGTTGTTAAATGATTTATCTGTTTCATGCCCTTATGTCTAGTGAGCCAATGTTTTAGTCGTCCCAAAAAGCGGGGTAATTATCACTTGGTGCTTTATTGAGGAATTATGTGAGTGGGCACTTAAAGGCAAAATTAACTTATGGATGAATTTATCAAATTTTGATGGGCTTGTTTTAAAGGTAGTTTAAAATTAATTATGTCTTCTTTTCTAATTGTCACTAGTTAATTCCTTTGATTAAGCCTAGCTCACTATTAAGCCCTTAGGATTTTAGTGGATATTTTTATGTCTTTTGAAAATAAAATTTCATGATTATGATTCTTATCAAAATATTGAATTATCATTTAAGCATCTAATGAAGGGGTATTAAATTAGTGGAATATTAACTTCCAAAATCAACCCCTAACCTTGAGACTCTTTTTAATTTGATTTTTTCTTCCAAATTATGATAATTAAGGAAATTTAAATATTTAATTTTGATGTGACAAAATTGCAATGGGTTTTTACCATTTATCCCTTAATGCTTCAATCATCCAACATAATAATTAAGGTCGTTTATTACCCTTTTCCCATTTTGATTAAGCCTAAATTTTGATAAAGGCTAAATTTTCCAAAATTATAATTTTATCCCTAAAGGCCTTTGTCACTTTATAATTCATTAAATTTAGCTCAAATGAATTTGAAATTTTTATATGACCCACTTATTGGTTAATTAAAATATTATAGGAGAAAAAGTGATGGTCAAAATTTTAATTTAATTTATATATTTATTTTAATGTAAAAATAGGGGTTTTCAATGAAAATTCAATAACTTGTTCAAAACAAGACATATGACTTTGAAATTTTTTTGGGAGGTAGGCCTAGATGAGAGGACAATTTGGACAAAATTTAATGACTATTTGAGTTTTAATTTAATTATTAGATTATTTTAACTTCTAGAGTTTTAATTAATTATAAAATTATTTAAAAGTTGAAAATTCAATTATATATTTTTCTTAAGTCCTTCTGAGGTCAGGGAACCCAAAGAAACAAGTTTTATATTTTTTTTTATTTTTAGTTTAATTATTAGAGTTATTTTAGTGAAACAAATAAGGAAATTCATTTTTATCCTTTTTAGAATTAATTTAAGTCTTTAAAAAAATTGATATTTTAGTTTTAAAGCTTAGGAAAATTATGTGAATGGTTCCTAAGTGATTAGGAGACCAAATCTAATAATTTGGTGCTTTTTAATATTTTTGTAATATTAAGTGATTAGGAAATTTTTTAAAAATTATTTTTATTTTTATCATATTTTAAAATTACCACATTAATTATGGAAAATAAAATATGGTTAAAAATGAAAATTTTGTAAAAATCCAATTTTATTTTTAGAAAAGTCCTCTGATCACAGAGAACTCCCAAAACCAATTTGACAATTTTTTGAGTTATATGTTAATTATTAAAATTAGTTTAATGTTCAAAATTATCATCACATAGAAAATTCATTTAGGTGATCAAATGAATTCCAAATTCCATAAAATTTTTATGGGGAGTTCTCTGATTTTTAAAATTTAGTGGAGAATTGTTTTTGGGTGATTTCCATAATGAATGAACTTAAATTAATTTAAATTCAGTATTAAACCAATTTGATGATTAGGTGATTTCTTAAATGAGAATTTCATCCTAGGGTCCTCTGGTTATAGGAAACCTACCATGACTTTTCTGGATTTATAACCACCATGCTAATTTTTGGAATTAATTTATGAATACAAATGCAAAAACATGGAAAATATAGAACACTTCATAATGTTCTCCTCTGACTTTGGAAAAATCAGGGAAGATCCCTTATGATATTGGCTACAACATGCTAAAATGTCAAGCCAGGGTGAAATGTCTATTTGCATGGAGAATTAAAAGACTACAGAGGGTATTTCATTAACTAAAAATCATACCTAAATCAAATAAATTTCAAACCAATTCCACATTATTCTCCTGTTTTCATTTAACAAGTGGGTATTTTTCTTTTATTTTTATGATTTTTCTAGGCCAAGATATGAAATTTTAAAGTTCAGAGAATTAAATAAATAAAAAATCCCCTAATTTCCTACTTAACCACGTCGGCGCCGTGTCATTCTCAGCCACTCTGAAAGTCTACTCATCTTCTTCTAGTTGGGCTCCTGCTTCTGAGTCAGTGCACGCTTTATGCTCCAAGAGCTCATCCGGCGCAATCCTGACCCTTCATCGGATACACGCTCGAGCGGACGGCCATGCGTCTTCATCCCCAACTGATGTGCACAGAGAACTGTCCACCTTCTAGACCTAATATCTCTCTCGATACCCAACCAAATCACATCGGGTTTATTCCTAGAGCTTCATTTAGCTTATGCAAACCTATCCATACTGTTTATACGGTATGAAATACAATGTACAAGTATGGAGGATAAAAAAAGCTCAGGAGGAAGAGTGAGTTCAATACCTTTGTCTGAGAGGGGAGGCCTCAATCAGATGGTTGTGGCAGCTTCGATTGGTCCCAACGAACCTCCAGATAGAGATGGAGCCTTTAGCCTCGATGAATTGTAGTCCCAAACTCGACCGGACCCTATTTCAGTTATTGATTAAAGTCTAGTGTAGAGACCTTCTGTGATGGAGCTTTGATGGGGGATCTTCCTCTTTCACTGCTGTGAAAGTGTGGGTACAGTTAATTGAACTTTGGTGTACTGTGGAGCTATGGTGAGATGTGTCCTGGTTTCCGGCCAAATTTGAGATCTGAAATTGAGCTCTAGCAGTGGGAATCAGAGAGGGAAAATGGCTTGAATGATCTTAGGGAGGTCTGGAGCAGCTCTGGTAAAGTTTTGGAAGATTTTGGTTAGGAAATATTCAACTCCTTGATTTTGGTTGTAAGGGGTGGTTTTTATAGTCATGGCTAATTGGCTGAGCTCAGGGTCTGGCTTTGGCTGTATTCAACTGCTTAGGTGGAGGGCAGATCAGCTCCAATGTCCAATCAGAGCTGGACAGCTTGGGAGGTGAATTTGAGTTCAAATGAAGAGGGGGTGGCTCTCTGTTTTGGCATTTTCCGGCCACTAGGCTAGCCAGCCAGGCCAGGAAAGGTGGACAGCGGTCAGGAGGTCAGGTGGGCCGGCCATCAAGTGCCATGAGTTTAAATGGTGAAGGGATTATTGCAAAATTTCTCTTGATTTTGCCATTTAAAGGAGGAGATCCCCTAATTTGGGGGACCTTTGTTCCATGGCTAGGTGGGTCTAGGGTGGTTCCTAGGAGTAACTTGTTGTTTGTGGTGGACCTGAGTTGGTCACAATTGGGATGATTTGGTCACTTTGGGCTATGGGTTCAATTAGGTCATTTGGGTTCAAGTTCAGCTAGCTTGGGTTTGAGCTTGGGTTAGACCTAAATGATTATTTAAAATGGTGTGTATGATTGTCATGAAGTGTTTAGAAGAGGTTTGGAGTGCTATTGAATTGATTTGGTAGGTCAATTTGGCTTGGTTTGGTGTTTTGGTTAATTTGGCGGAAAATTGGCTAAGCTTGAGTTTAGGTTGGGCTAGAGTGGGTTTTAGGCCCCATTGAAGGTTCCAAATGGTCTAGGGAGATGTCATAAAAAGTTCCCAATATTAATTGGCAGGAGATTTGAGGTTTAGGGCACTCAATTTGGGAGATTTTGGGCATATGACATGTTTGGGTCAAAATTAGGTAAGCTTGGTTCAAGTGGATTCAGTTAAGGGGAGTGTTATGAAGGGTTTAGAATTTAAATTGGGGAGAAATTGATTGGTGTTAGGTCAATTTGGGGGATTTAGGTAACTTAGGTAAAACTGGGGATTTAGGGTTTTAAGTGAAATTGAACTCAAATGTGGGTCAAATTAGGCTTAGATTTGGTTTAGATTAGTATTGGAGATGTTGAATTTAACATTTGGAATTGAAATTGGGCAAGATTGGGGTCAATTGGGTGGACATTAGGTTCAATTTATGCACTTTTGGGTTAAATGGGTCAAATTGAGGCTTTTGGTTGAATTTGGCTAAATTGGCCAAATTGGGTCATTTGGTAGTTGAGAGAAATAAAATTGGGAATATTTGAGAGGTTTTGGGAATTTATGGGAATTTTTGGAATTTCGGGGTAAGAGGGGCATTTTGGTCATTTTGGGGATTTTTGGGAAATTTGGCAATTTTGGGTAATTTTGGTTAATTTGAGTGGTAGGGAGTATTTTGGAATGATTTTTGAAAAAAAGTGTAATTTGGGTGATTTTGAAAATTTTTGGAGATTTTAGGGTTTTGGAGGTATTTTAGGTATTTTGGGTATTTTGGGGAAAATGGGTTAGAAATTTGGAATGTTTGGAAAAATTGGGATTGATTGAAAGTGAATAATATGTCATTTTTTAGGTTGATCAATGGGCCAAGGGCCACCCTCATTTGATCCTCTATGTGTTGGTACTAGTCGAACCCTAGCATGAGGCTAATGGCTTTGGTAAATCACTTACATGAGTTTCCAAAGAGTTCAGGGATTAAAGGAGTTGTGCTTTATTTAGGGTTTATGAGTGTGTAGTTTAAGTGTGGTGTAAGCTCCAGATCTCCCAGTGTAGACCCTAAGGTCTAAGCATCTATAGGAGACTTCCCCTAGGCTTCCTTATGCTTGGTCTCTTCCTCCCAAAAGCTGGAGGTTAGGCCTTAAGCATATGAAAACTCTCAGTAAAGTGAGAAAAGTTTGAATTTCTATGGGGAAGAGTTTCATGACTAGTCTTCTAAGAAAGTCACCAGGAGAGTCTTATAGCTAGACCCTAGGATATTCTAAAGACAGACTAGACCTTAACCAAAAGTGAGGTCAACACATCCCCAACTGAAAAAGCCGGTGGCAGATCTCCTCAACTTCCCAAGCTATCTTCATTTTGTGACAATATCCAACAAGCTGGCGTATTTGATTTGTGATTCCTTGGCCCTCCTTTCACTTGGAGGAGAGGTCAAATGTGTGAGAGGCTTGATAGATTTCTGGTGAATGACCAGTGGTTCAATCAGTTCTTGCATACTTCTGTTACCCACCTCAATTTTGCTGGGTCTGATCACATGCCTTTGTTAATCACTATTGCGCATCCTCCCCATCCAGCCCAGCCCTATCTTTTTAGATACCTTAATTTGTGGTCGAGCCACCTATCATTTTTGGGGAGATTGCTCTTCTAATTGGTGCGGTGTAAATCATCCTGACCCCCTTATCAAACTTTGGTTCCTTCATGTGAAAGTAGGCAGGGCTCTTAAGGCTTGGAACTGGCAGAGCTTTGGTGATGTTCACAAGGTTGTGGCTGATGCTTAATTAGAGGTCAAGAGATTGGAAGAAGCTGCATTACACAATAATATAGAGGAGAAGGCTTTTGTAGCTGCATAGGAAAACCTGCTTGCTAGAATTTAGTGGCAGGACCAATTGTTGAGATAAAAGGCCTCAGCCAACAAATTTAAAGATGGGGATTGAAATACTAAGTATTACCATGCCTGCATTAAGTACAGGAGAAAATGTAATGCCATCCACTCTGTTCACTCTTCATATGGTTACAAACTCTAGGAAAATATTGATATAGCTTGGGATGCAGTGTCCATCTTCAAATAGTTACTGACCCAATCGTCTACTGTGAGAGCTCCTATTAATTGGTCTGTCTTCAGGACTGAACACCTTTTCACTAGCAACCTTTCCCTTACTGATCCTCCGGCTGAAAATGAAATATGGGCTGCCATCCTCTCCATAGATAGTGCTAAAAGAGTCGAACCTAATTGTTTCACAGCAGATGTCTATAAGAAAGTGTGGGGGCTTATTAAAGAAGAATTGATTCCTGTTGTCCAAAGTTACTTCCTTGGCTCTAACCTTCCTCTCTACTTCAGTGCTTCCACCTTTGTCTTGGTTCCTAATTCATCTGAGAAGAATGAGTGAAATCATTTTATAGCAATTAGCCTCACATCTGTTTTAAGCAAAATAATCAGCAAAATAATTGTTCACAAGCTTCAACCTCATCTTGAGAGGATCATCTGTTATAATCATACTGCTTTTGTGAAAGGGAGATCCATGGTGGGCAATGTGCTTCTGGCTCAGTAAACTTTGTTGGATTTGGACAAGCCTTGCAGAGGGACAACCTGATTTATAAACTACATCTAAGAAAGGCTTATACCTTAAATTGGGAATTCATTTTGGATATCTCGGAAGCCAGGGGGTTCCAAGATGAATTTTGCAATCTGATTTCCAGGTGGCTTCAATTCAAAGTGCACTCCATTATTATTAATGGCCAAAGTTTGGGTTCTTTCACTGCTTCTAGGGGCTACCTCAGGGAGAGCCTCTTTCCCCTATTATCTTCAGCCTATATGATAACTACCTCTCAATATCTCTCAATCAGAGGCTACTTGCATTTCCTTATGCTAGGTACCACCAAAAATCTAATTTAGCTATCTCACACCTTGTCTATGCTGATGATTTCATGGTACTATCTAATTCTGAAAAAAGAGTTGTTTAAAACTTACTGCAATGCCTCCATTTGTTCCAAGATGTGTTGGGCAAGATTTACTCTCAATTGAATTTTTGTACAAATTCTTATCTTTTAAATGGAAGTAGAATGACCTTGTCGAAGAGTATTCTTACCACTTTCCCCTCTTATATATTACAAATAAATTGCATGAAGAAGAGTACAATACACAAATTTAAATGGAAAGGGCTTTCAATAGGTTCCTTTGGTCTGGATAAAGGAATCAACTTCACTGGTCTAGCTGGCTGAAGGTTTACAAACCATTTTTGTCTGGGGGACTGGCATTTAATGGCCTACAGTAATTGCAGCAGGTTAACATGTGTAAATTATGGATCAAGTTTAGACAGCAGACTTCTTTATGGGCAAAGTTTATGCTAGGGAAATATTGAAGGAACTTTCATCCTAGTAAGGTTAATAAGAAATCTAGGGACTCTAAAGTGTGGGTGAGTATGCTAAAAGCCAGACCTTCAGCTGAGAATATATTTATCTCGAAACTTGGGAGAGGAGAGGTCAACTTCTGGCTGGATAACTGCTGCACATTAGAGATGCTGCTACACATAACCTCAATCTAAGACTCATCTACTGAACATATCTCCTGATTCCCATTAACCCATCTAGGCCGAATAGAGTTGCTTGGCAATCTTGTGCCTCTTACACCCTCTACAAACACATCTACTCTAAAATGCACAGGTGGGATCCTGTCTCTTAGGGTGAAATTATCTAGAACAAATTTCTTACCCCCTCTATGTCATTCTTCTATTAAAGATATTTCCATATTCTGCTTCCCACAAATGCCATCCTTTAGTTAGAAGGTCTGAGGTGCTTATCAGGGTGCTATATTTGTGGTGCCGCTGAAGAGACCATTCCCCATCTATTATTTGAATGACCATTTTCTAAAGAGGTATGGTTGGCTTTCTTTTCCACACTAAAACTAAATACCAGTCAATTTTTTTGTACCCACTTGGATTCCGGTTGGAGCAGCTGGAAGAGGGTCAAGGCTGGCCTTATTCCATTTATCCTGGCATGGTTCTTGTGGATGGCCAGAAACTATGCCAAGTTTGAGGAGGTGATACCTACTGTTCCTAGGGTGGCTAGGAATTGCACTTCTTTCTTAGCCAAGTTGATGAAGCATAAGTAGTTCCCCAACATCTGCAATTTCCCAAGTGAAGAAGTTACCTCCTCTTTCAAAGTGGTTCAGGTTTTCTGGAAATCTCTCCATCTCCCCTATATTAAGGCTAATACTGATTGGCGTTTATCTGAGCTGGGAGCTGGTTTTGGGGGGATCTTCAGGAACCACTTGGAATATTGTCTATTGTTTTTCCATGCCCCTGTTTTAGCTGTGGATGCCCTTGAAGCTGAACTTATGGCTGTATATTGGGCCATGAAGCTTGCCACTATGACACATTGGCAACACCTACTTAATGAAGTGGAATCTACTCAGGTGCTCAGTTTACTCTCCAATGAGGGGCTCCTCCCTTGGCATCACTCTTTTTGGATCCAGAGATCAGGCTCCTTAGACTCCTCATTCACGGTTAGTTCTCTTTCATTTATAGGAAGGGTAACAAGCTAGCTAATTGGCTTGCAAGACTTGGCTCTTGTTCTGGAGATTTGTTTGTTTCTTCTTGCCCTCCCCCCTTCTCTGATTCATTCCTTCTCAAAGGGGACCTTCGAATGTTCCTCATATTAGAATTGCAAATTGATCTTTTGGATTAATAGAATTTCCTTTCTTCAATATATATATATATATATATATATATATATATATATATATATATATATATAATTTTGATGAAAATATAAATAAATTGCAGGAAAACAACAAGAAAAACTAATTTAAGGTATACCTACCGAGTCCTAGGTCATAACTTGGTGGGTTCCTATTTATTTGTTTATAGGATGATTTTCTCTAGCAAAGACATAATAGGTTCAATTGTTTTTCAAGATATTCAAAAGACCATAAAGAAATCTGAGGCATAACCCTCCACCTCTTTTATAATCCTTTGAAATGTTTCGAGTTCTCTTGAACTTATTATGTAGCTAAATCATTCATCCCTCATTTAAATTTGAGGTTTAATAGATATGTTTTAACCTATTACTCAATCAACTTTGATGTTTTAATTATCCTTATGAGTGGGGGTAACTTTCACTTGATGTTTCAATTATGAATTATGTGAGTGGGCCCTTAAGGGTAAATTGATATGCTAAAGAATTTAGCCAATTGAATCAGAGTTGGACTAGTAGTGTTCTCAAAGTATTTGTGATTAGTTAAATTGTCTTTTTCTTAGCCTCATTAAGCAAACTTGGATTAAGCTAGTTCGCTTCTAAGCCCTTAAGATTTCATGGGTAGATTTGTAATTTTAAGAGTGTTAAATTAAGTGAGTTTGATCCTAATTAAATTTTCTGTTATAATGCAACAATTAGCAAGGGGTCTTTGATTAGTATATTATGGTCTTCCAAAATCAAACCCCTCACCTTAGGATCACTCAATTTAATTAACTTCCAAATTATAATAATTAGGAGAAACATAATTATACCCTTATTGTGGAAGAGTGAGGAATTGGTTTCTATCTCTTAATCCCTTGTGATTCAAAACCCTAGAAAAGTCAATTATGATCATAGATTACCCATTTAACCTCTGGTTTAGCATAAATATTAATTAGAGCTTAAATTCCATATTTACCATTTTGCTCTTCAAGGCCTTATCACTTTATAATTCTTTAAACTTAACTCAAATGACTTTGGAAATTTTATGTAGCCCCACCCATGGGTCAATTAAAACATCAGAGGAGAAAATATGATTTTCTGATTTTTATTTTATTTTTATAATTATTTTAATCCAAAATTAGGTATTTTCACTATTAATTCATTAACATAACTAAAAAAATTATCTATCTTTAAGAAAATTATTGGAGGTTCATCTAGGTCAGAAGACTACTTAGGCCAATTTTCATGATATTTTTTAATTTAATTTTAATTATTATAATCATTTCTTTATTTTAAGAATTAATTAAATATAAAATATTATTTAAGTGGAAAGTTAGGTTTTATTTATTTTTCTTAAATCTCTCTGAGTCCAGAGAACCCAAAGAAGCAAATTTCATTTTTTTGTGATTTTTATTTTATTTATTTTAATCTTTTTTAGTGCAAAATTAGGAAAAATTCTTTTTTACCCTTTAAAAATTCATAACTATTTTGAGAAAATTGGGAAAATTAATCTAATTGACTCTAAGTGATCAAGAAGCCAATTGTGACATTTTGGTGTATTTTTATATTTCAGTGATTTTTATCATTTCTTAATTATTTCTAATTATTTAAAATTTAAAATATACCTTAAAGAAGAAATATTTATTTTAATTTCTATTTTGTGTTTTTTAAGTTCCTTTGGTGACAAGGAGCTCCCAAAACAAACTTTTATAATTTTCTTTATTATATTTTAATTATTATAACTATTTTAATGCCAAAAATGTCATTTTAATTGGAAAATCAATTTAGTGATCAAATTAATTCAAATAGGTTTCAAATTTTTATAGTGAGTTAATATGATTATTATCTACAATGTGGGTTCAATTTTGTGATTTTTTTATTTATATTTTAATTATTTAATTTTTAATTTTTTTAATGAAATAATTATATATAATGCCATTTTCACTTATTCAAATCCTATTTATATTTTTTCTATGGTTCTTTGACTACAATGAACCTACCAAAACTATTTTTATAATTTTCTGATTTATATTTTAATTTTTATAATTTTTAATTAAAACCGAGGTGATTTAGTTTAAAAATTAGGGTTTTCATGTTAGGGATGCTCTCTGACATTGGAAAAATCTAAGAGCACTCCTAACAATAGAGCAAACAAGCACTCAAATTTTCATGTCTTGGTGATTTATATTTATTAAGTTATGATTTAAAGAAGTTTCTTAGTATTTAGTTAATTAAAAAAATAAAAATCCATGGTATATAATTTTAACTTTTGTTTCACATTATTCTCCTTTATTCACTGAGCAACAGAGTATTTTTATTTTATTTTTAAGATTTTTCTACACCAAGTTATGAATTATCTAATTTAATTGAATTAAATAAATCATTTAAATCTTATTTTCCTACTTAACAGAGTCAACACCACGCAATCCTAAGTGTTCCAAGCTTTCCACGCATCGTCACGCTACTGGACACCACCTTCTGCGTCAGCTGCCACGCCACCCACCTTTTAGGTTTCATCTTCTCATCTGTCGCCATCTGGAGAGTCCATCCAATACACACATGATTGGATGGTTCCTGTTCTTTGTCCCCAACTGGTGTAAATAAAGAACCGTCCACACTAAAACCCTAAGATCTCGCTCGATACTTAATGAAATCACTTGGGATTTGTTTTTACACCTTCATCTAGTCATGAAAAACATATATAAACAGTTGATAATGCATGGTATTAAAATTTTCTTCTAATAGACCAAATCAAGCTCGATTTGAGGGAAAAAGGTCTATACCTTAGCCCAAAAGTTGAGGCCTCAATTGGATGTTTACAGAAGCTTCGTTGGGACCTGAAGAACTTACTTGAAGTGTCACTTTGCTCTAGAGAAGGGTTTGTGTATGATCTTCTCCTACTGGTGGATAGGCTGAGGTGAAAGTCAGATAAAGAGTGGGTGGGAGATGGGGCTTTTAGTGGGGAACTTCCTCGTTTGGTCTGAGCAAGGTGAGGAGCAAGCCAATTTAAAGTTTTGTGGAGTTTGGTGGGGTTTCCTATTTCTGGCCTAATTTTGGGTAAGAAAATTAGTCTCAGGTAATGGCTATGGATTGCTGGGAACAATGTGATTGAACTCAGGAGGCCTTAGAGAAGCTTTGGATGTAAATTTGGCAGGGTCTCCCTAAAGTTTAGTGCACTCTCCTCTTTTGGTCATGGGAGGTGGTGTTTAAATAAAAAGGGTAAGGGTGGATTCCAGGGCTTCAATATGGGTGAGCTCTACTACTTAGGTGAAGGGAAGAAAGGTGCAAGTGGCCAATGGGGGTGAGCCAGCTCAGAGACTTCCAGTTTTGGGTTTAAGGCTTGGGATGGCTCTCATTTTTATTATTCTCTGATGCGAATTTTAGAAATGTATGATTTTATGAAGTTGACACCACTGTTCGAAGATTTCGATCCCCGACAACGACGACAAAAATGCAGTTTTATTGTATTTCAATATATTTTCTTTTAGACAATAGAATACAAAGGTAAGTATACATATCACACAAGTAATACAGGGCTATATTGGAGTCCTGGTTATCGATCCCACAAGGAAGGTGTTAATTTATGACAGCAGTACTGAAAAATAACGTTTAAACTTTATAAAACTTACTAGTTAAAAACACAAGTTGATAATATTTGAATATGCTAAAATATCTAAATTTACCGTACTACTATTTATACTTTAAAGTAAATTTACTAATTCTAAAAAAATCTTTACTTTTTAATTAACGAAAGATTCAAATTTTGAGAAAGCATCCCACTCCTTACAATGAGTTTATGGTCAGTGAAAGATTTAGATTATTAGAAATTGTATTATGCCAAATAAGAGCATTTTTATTATTTACACTCTACCGAGTGCATAAAGAACATTGGCTAATCTTATATTTGGTCATTAAATTAGTGGTTAGGCTGAGAGAATATTGACTCCCACTCCAGAGCTCCCATTTCCTCCGCCTCTGAGGGCTAACTCTAGCTTTAGTTTCCAAATGTTAGAACCGAATTGACGATTTTAGTCTCTCACCCTTAAATTCTGTAATTCTGCGCTCAACAAAGTATATTTCCCTATTTATTTGCACTCAACCCTATGGACTACATTCTCATCCGTAGAATTGATGTGATCTCCACTTTATTGTAGAACTCATAGTCCTTTCGAATCTTATGTTTCACAACAAATTTTAATATTTCAATTGGCAAGATTGAAAAGTAAATGAAGAGCGAAGTGCAAAATCATCACATGTATTTAACATTTAAGAAACACATCCAATCTATCTCTTCATTTCACCATATCTCATTGCAATGGAGAAAGACAAAGAAATCTACTCAGAATTCATAAGAAAGATACAAGAAAGCATGGATCTTATATATAAAAGAAAGTTCATACAAACACAACTTATTTGTAACACTTCCCCAAAAAAAATCCCTTGAAGTTCCTTTGATTCTCTTTCTCTTCTTACAAGAACACTCAAAAATTACTCAAAACAAGACTCCACAAGGCTCCACAGACTCTCTACAATGACTCTTCACTTTTTCTCACTCACACCCATGCCTAACACACTTGAACCAGAAAACTCTCCTATCTTTTGGGCTATTTTAGTCTTCTAATATAGTGTACAGACGAGTTTCCTAAGATATTTCTTGAAAAATTCTTAAAAAAGCGTCCAAATACGTCGAATCTACAACAAAATTGCTGGTAAATTTCATGGGCACCGTCAGCGCCGGACTTGGGCATTTTCGGCACCCAGCTGCAAAATAAGTTTTGAATTCTCTATCAAATGGCACCGTCGGCGACCAGCCTAGTGCCCAGAGCTAGAATTCCAAAATCACCTCTTTTGACTCCAAATTTTGTCCTTTTTGCTTTCTTTTGCTCCAAATGCCTAAAATCAACATACCTACAACAAAATATGAAAAATACCCTTATTTAAAGTGCAATATCACTAAAAATGAGCATAAAATATTGGTAAAAATCCAACTTTTTTTTGTGCATCAAAATCCCCCAAACTTAACTGTTACTTGTCCTCATGTAACTCTTTTACTATATAAACATTATGACTCATGGTTGTGAATTTAACTTTAATTTGTTACAATTTTTTATTCATAAATATAATAACAAGACCTTTAAAAAAGTTTTAAAAATTGGAGCCAAACTTTAGGTAAGATATTTAGTAATCAGTTTTAAAAGTTCTAGTTATCTATTCATTTCAAGAATAAGTGCAATTTATTATATTAAGAACATTTTAGATAAATCATATGAAAAATAATTTTCATGAAGACTCTACTAATAAAGTCACTAACATATCAATATAAATCCTGAAATGTTATTTAGTTCTTTCCTTTAGGATAATTGAAATGAAGCCAATTTTTTATTAGGCATCTCCTCAAGCTTCTCCTCACATATGATTTTCTTTTCTTTTGTTCTTTTTTTTTTCATATATGCATGGATTGTTTTTCAATAATCTCTTTTCTTTTATTTTTTTTTCTTATGTGAAGATTACTATATCTGGATAGCTTTTAATGGTTTTGAACATCACAATCCTCTTCCTAAAGTTTTAACTCATTACATTTCTTTCTTTATACTTTAATATTAGTAAAAACATTACTTCACAAGGTTTCAATCATTTCTTCTTACATGAAATCCTAAGACTCTCAACATTTCGAAAATAACATTTCATTTACTTTAAATAGCAAACTATAGTCTTATACTCTTATACTAAATATTTCAACCCTAAAGTTAACTTTCATTATTAAAACTTAATTCTAAAGCCTACTAAAATATTTAAATAAATTTTAAAATATAACTTTATAAAGTCAAATTCTCACAAAAAAAATCATGTTAAAAATAGTTTTTTTTGTTAAATAGATAATTTGTTTAAGGATAAATATAGTTTAGTTTTTCTTTCTCTTAAAATTTTCAAATATATTACTTTATAAATATAAAAGTAGGAAGAATGAACAAAAAGTACTAACCTGTATGTACCAGGTCTTCCATTTCTTTTCTCTTCACGCTATGCATGTATTGATTAAGCATTCATAATAATATGTACATAGTAATATGGAGAGTGTGCTAAACATGACATATTAATGATTTGCAGGGTAAAGAGACATTTAAAAGTTAAACTAAACATTTAAAAGAACATGAAATCATACAGCAGTTTAAATCCAAATTTAAACAAACAATCTAAAAATTAAACACATGTACACACACCATAGAGTCTCACCAAGAAACCAAACATAAAACTAATCATAAGTTCTACAATAAACAATACGAAACAACAAATCAAAATAACAATAAACCACAATCAATAATCATTCTAATCATGCTCTTCTTCATCTCTTTCTTCTTCTTCTTCTTCTTCTTTTTATTCTTCATCTAAATTCAGATCTTGCTGCTGATACAGAGTGAAACTAGAGTAAGTAGGGAATTCCACAGTAGGATTACCCTTCATGAATCTAACCATAGCTTCATTATAAGTAGCTTCATATTACATTCTTCTCACCATAAATTCATCATTATAAGCATTTCTAGAATCAAGATTTTCAATATGCATTATCAAAATGTCTCCCTATTGGATCATCAATTGCTCCATAAAACCATAAAGAGTAATAGCACTAGAAGTAGAAGGAATATCACGTCTACTACTCCCAGCTCTCCATCCAACGTAAGATTCATAAGTATTAATATATGCTTTTCCGATAAGCTTTAGAGGAACAAATTTTTCTTCATCCTTTCCAAAATCAACTCCTGATTGTTCACATAGATTGAAAATTAGGGATGGATGGCCTAATCCACCAGTAGTCTCACCCATAACAATAGAACATATATTCTTATAGATGATAGAGCCAATATTAATTATTTTCATTTGTTGAATACAGAAGTTTAAAATAGCTCTATCTCTAGTCACTTTGCTATGGTGATAAGTAGGTAATAACCTTCCAGAAATAAAACAGTGTTAGGCTTTAGATGGAACATTTAACTTAGAAGTAAAAAAAGTTTACCTTTTGTTTGAACTTCAGCTTCCAATCTCCTTTTCCATTAGTCAGAAATGCAATCACTTCATCTAAAGTTTCATCAGTAGCACTGACTTGGGTGTACTCATTGAAGGAAGCCCTTAACTGATAAAAATCATTAATTCGATTCAGGTTAAATTCCACCATTTTTCCACGCACTGAAACATGATATGCTGAAGTTTCTCTTATATTATAATAAAACTCTCGCACTGTGCCAGTAATAGCTTCTCCAGTGAAGTATCAGAGATGTTCCCATCGCCGATTAACAATTAACTTCTCAACAACTCCACTCGGTCTCTGGAAAGTCCAGTCTTAAACAAATTTTTTTGTATTAAGAAGGGTATTTAGTGGAATTGGGTCTTTATATTCACAAATCTCTCTTCATCAAAATCTAACTTTCTCTTCCCGTTACTCAGTCTTGGAGCCATGGTAAAATCTATAAAAGTGTAAATTAACTCAAACAAATTTGAAGATAACAATGTGATAGGCTCTAAAGATCATTCTAATGGGTAAGAACTTTCCAACATGGGTTCTCTCAAAGTTTTCTAAAAAAACTTCAAAAATTCAGATTTCCAAAATATAAGACAAATCTATGGTGAAAATGAAAATTTTCAAGTTTAAAGTGAAGCTCTTATCAAGAGAAGATGTGATCCAAGTTCCTTTCCTCTTCAAATCGCTTCAAATCCAAGTTTAAGCAAGCCCTAGAAGGAGTTACAGCCAAGGCTAGAGGTAGAAGAAGACTAAAAGGGATAAAAATGGCTTTAACCATCCATATTTTGTAGTTTTTAAGTGAAATATGGAGTTTCGGCCTTTAGGCGCTGTCGACACCAGGACGTGTTTCAGGATTCTGCAGTTCTGTATGTGGGCATTGTCGCGCCCATCTGTCAGTGTCCAGAACACAATTTCCAATTTTCCACTTTTTCACGAATTCAGTCATTTCATCGTCACACCATCATCTAATTAGCCTTATTAACAATTAATTTACATCATTCAGTGATCTACTAACAATAAATTTCACAATCAATACACAAAACTTTCACATTTATATATAAAACCCTACACATACAAGCAAAGTCTTTAATCCACACCAATACAAGTTATTGCAAGTCATACAATATAAAATTTCAGTGTCAAATCAAACCTCAACACCGTAACACTGAAAACTAAAAAACAAACACTCAATCAAAGCATAAAATATCTTAAATTCAATGAAAATCTATAACAAACACACAAACATATATAAATTCAAATACTAGAAATCAAATCTTCAGAGTCACTATTCCTCATCAACATCAATACTATCATCACCTCAAATGTCTCCCGTGATTTGGGATGCATATAAAGGTTGTAAAAAGGTCAGTATGGAAATTCATAGGTCTTTTCTTCGATCCAAGCATTTTTATTAAACATACGTATCATATCTTATTCAATTTGTCCAGTGTGATCAAAATGCTCCATCATCTCCAATCAAGATGATCAAATAATTCAGTAATTTTAATAATTGCATTCATAACATTCTGAACCTCTTTTTCCAGTTTCTTAATCCTTTTCAGAATAACTTGCTAACTACCAGGAATGCAGGGCCATAAAGGTGAAGAATTCTGAGATGGTTGATCCATAATAATGTTCATATCATCTTCCTTTACATGTCCAATGCAGTTATAATAATCAATTGGGTCCATGGGCTTCTAAGATAAAAGCACCTTTTTCCAATATTCATATGGCACTTGACGATGACTACAAAGCAGGAATATGATAGAAGGATGTCCCAACCCATAATTAGATCCATGCACAATCAAGCCCAAAATATATTTCACAATTATAGAGCCCACATCAATAGGTTTTCCCATTTGAATGAAATAATTCAGAAATAAACAAATTCCATTGCTTTGATGTAAGATTCAAGAGTGTAGAAGAAAAACTCACATGACCGTCATTTCTTGTCTCCCAACTTACATTTTGATCAGTTAAGTATCGATAAACTTCATCCATGATTTATCTTGTAGGGATGAAATTTGAGTGGCAAATTGAAACACTTTCAATCATGAATAAATCATTTATCCTAAAAGGAGTAAATGGTACCCACCTGCATCGAACATAGACGAATCCTTGATTGATTCCATAAGGATTTGCATAAAACCCTTTAATCACATGAATGACTACCGCAATATTAGTGTAACAAAATACTTCTCAACGCCTTTCCACAATCATCTCTTCCACCCGAGTACTTGGTTTATCCAATCTTCGATTCACAAAGCCTCTTTCCTTGATTAGTCTCTTCTTCACAAGGACTTTGTCGTAAAGTTTCTGCGTCTCGAAACTAATGAACATTTTTCTAACAAAAATGCCATTTCTTAAAAAAATGTTGGAATAGGAAGCCATGGGATCAGTCAATTGGTGAATCTATGGATGTTCTTCTGTCTAAAAGAGCTTTAAAAACTAGTTTAGGTAGTTATTTGGGGAAGAAACCCACAAAAAATTGCCAAAAACCTATTTTTAAACAAAAAGTTGCAATTCTATAACCGCGGCACCGTTCGAGCCGTTGTTGACCTCACTTTTGTGGGAGGTCATTTATGACTTATTTTGAGAAATGAAGTCAACGATTATTGACCTCCTAAATCTTATCAAGGGTCACTAAACTCTAAAGTATAGGGTAAAATTCTAATGAGGCCCTTTCAGCCCAGATCTTTATGACATCCTAAAATAATCATATGAATGACACCAAAACTTAATTTGGGAGCACATTGACCAACAGGCCAACCCTTGACCTAAATGGTCAAACTGTAATCAAAATAGACCCATTGACCATCACATTGACCAATAGGTCAACCCTTAACTTAAATGGTCAAACTTTGGTAAAAAAGAAGAACCCATTGATCACCCCATTGACCACCAGGTCAACTCAGACCCCAAATTAGTCAAACTTGACCCCTTTGATCAACTTAAGACACAAAGATGACCAAACATGACCATTTGGTCAATTTAAACACTAAAATGGGTAATTAAACTATCTAATAGCTCACCATGACTAACTTAATCATGAAAAGGTTAAGTAAGTCATCCTGGTCAACCCTGAGCCTAAGTTGGTTAGCCATGGTCAATGTTGGTCAACTTTGGTCAACTCTGGTCAACTTTGGTGAATTTGGGCAAAATACTAAATTTTGAATAAAATTAATAAAATTGGTCAAATGGTCAATACCCAAAATCATTTTTGGCCAATTTATGTGTTAATATTATAATTTCATACATTTTTAATTAATTACATAACTAATTTAAAATGAAATTATAATTAAATAACCCTAAATGAAAGTAAATGAATGACATCATACATGACATCAAAAACCCATAACTGATTTATAAAATCAAATTCAACTTATGGGGGGTCACGCATGTCCCATGAAACTTATCATGACATGAAAAACACTCATGAAAAACCCATGACACATCACTTTTAACAAAAGTTAAAAGCCATCATGACACCATCATGAGGAGGAGGTATATGTGTCATGCCCTCCTAAAATTGAAGTGTGACATGTATGCTTAGGTGGAGAGCATCTCAACCTTAATCTAATGAAAAAAAGATCCTACCCTTGCCACTCTCTTCACTATGATTATGCTCGTCATGGCTAGTCATGGAAATGATGAAATTTGAAGCTTATGTGTCATTCTCTTTATAACCTCATTATATGATTGGTAAAAGTCATATGGGGAAGGTGAAATCAGCATACCTTGAAGCTCTTATCTATCTCATGGACCATCAAATGAGAGATAAACAATTCCTAAACCACTCTCCTCGCCATTGTTAAAGTTCATCATAACCAAGCCATGGAAATGACGGATGATGAAGCTTCTTTCTTGAGCCTATTGAATGAGCTAGTGAACTTACATGGGGAGGTTAATTCAGCAAGCTTTAACTAACCATATCCACCTCATAAGCTAGCCAATGGAGGGAATCCAAATTATGAACCAAACCTTCATCCTAGTTAAGTATAGCATTGGTTAACCTTGGGGAGCTTAACCATGATCATCCCTTAGCTGAAATCTTATCCATAAGACATTATGAAGCTATCATGGCCTTCCCCAAATGAACCCAAGCTCAACCATGGCTTCCTTCAAGCCTATAAATAGGCTAACTCGAGAGCTCCAAGGGAGATGAGAGAACGATATACATTACTTAAACCTTGAAATACCCAAGACCAAATTTTCTCCCCATACCCAAAGGAGTTGATCCACCATAGCCCCAGCCTCTGATATCCACTGAGCTCTCCCAATTTTGTGCCCTAAAAATAGGACATATTTTCTGGCAAACACAAAACCCTTCAAAACTCCAAATTGACCATTCATACACCTTCCCTAAGGTGTACAAAGAGTTCCCAATCAACATTGGGTATTCCTATGAGCTCTAACCTATTCATACACCTAGTCGTAAGCTCATTTTGGTGTATTCATACTTTGACTCAATCTCACTCCAAATTAAGCACACCAGAAGCTTCGCAAGGACTCAATGATCATTATTATCAAATTTGATTAAGGCCTCACCTCATCAAAGTCAGGTATGTCCTTTTAAACTAGAAATGAGCTCGGGTTTGGAACATGACAAATGTGTTGCCGTTAAAGAATATTCAAAGTATAGTTTCAGCTCAGTTTTACAGTAAGATCAATTTAATAATTAGACATACACTCTTATACACAAGTATATGTACCATTCTAGTAATGTATGGCTCTAGTGGAGTCCTAGTTATCGATCCCACGAGGAAGGTTGAAACTTTTCAAACAGTAGAATAGGAATTAAATCCAATACTCAATTCACAAGGCAAGTTCAGGAAATATTTAAGCTTCTACTCTAACGATGATTAAACTAAACTTACTAAAATTACTTTCTAAAATTCTTGATAGAATTAACTAACACAGACAAAGTTTTGTATTGAAAGGTTCAAATATGGAAAAGCATCTTTCCCCTTACAATGATTCCATAATGAGTGAATGATATAAATTGATAATAAACTTGTATTGTGCCAAATAAAAGCATTCATATTCTTTACCCTCTTCAGATTTATGTCAAGAACATTGGCTAATCATATGCTTAATCCCTAAATCCAAGGTTAGGCTGGGAGGATATTGGCTGTCACTTCAAAGCTTCCGCTTCCCTTCACCTGAAGGCTAACCCTAGCTTTAGTTACTAAACACTAGAACCAAATTGGGGATATCAGTCTATCACCCTAAAATCTTCAATTTGATACCAATCAAAACACATTTCCCTATTTATTTGCACTCAATCCCCATGAGCAATGCAACTCATTCATGGACATTGAATGAATTCTCCACTTTTGTTGTAGAACACATAGTCCTCTTGGATTGATTGCTTAACAACAAGTTTTAACAATTCAATTTGTCAGATCGAAAAGTAAATGAAACACAAAGTGAAAGATCATCAAAATTTCTTAACATTTAAACGACACGTCAAATCTACATCATCACTTCACCATATCTCATTACAAGGAGAAAGACAAAGAAATCTACTTAGAATTTATGAGGAAGATATGACAAAACATGGATTTTATATATAAAAGCAATGTCATACAAACTTCAAGAAGTAAATACAACTTAATTTCTTCTCGAAGAAAATCCCTTGAAGTTCCTTTGAATCCTTTTATATCTTCACAACAATACTCAATTCGTTCTTTAGAATAGTAAGGAAGAAGAAACCTCTCACTTTCCTCCTTCTCCTACACTCTTTAGAGAAGAATCACTCACAAAACAAGACTTTTACTCACACAAATGCACTTACACACTTACTCTCCAAAACCATAACACACTTTACTCACACAAAATGAATTCTCTCCCTCTCCTTCCCCTCTTTCTTGGCATCCAAATCTGTCCAAAATAGTTTAGAAATGAATTCCTCAAGAGTTTCTTCAAGCAACCCTTCAAAAATAATCCAAATGCATTGAATTTGCCTTCCACCAACTTAGGGTGCCATCGACACTGGATAGGGCACCGTCTTCACTAGTCCACCAAAATATTCTGATCTTCTTTGGATTTGGGCACCGGTGACACCCATTCTAGTGCCGTTGACACCAGTATATTGATTTTGCCAATTTGCCTCTTTTTGCTCCAAATTCATTCCTTTTGCTTCCTTTTGCTCCAATCACTTAAAATCATCATACCTGCAAAAAAACATGAAAAATACATTCCTTTAAAGTGGAATATCACAAAACATGTGTACAAATTGTATATATGAAATCTAATAGATTTTTGGTGCATCAAAATCCCCAAACTTAACCACTACTTGTGCTCAAGTAATCGTTTTACTACATACAAATATAACTCATAGTAGTGAACTTTCACTTAAAAAATACTATAATTTTTTATTTAAACGAATATAATAGTAAGATTCTTAGAAAGATGTTCAATAACCCAAGTTAAATTTACAAGTATAAGAACATTCAGTAGTCAAGTCTAAGAGTTCTAGTTTTTATAAAATTTAAGAATAACCATAATTTGTCACATTAAGAGTGCTTTGAGGGATTATATGAAAAATAAGTTCATGCAAACGCTATTAGAAATCAGGTTAATAACTTAAATATAAATTCATAAATGTAACTTTGTCCTTCCATTAAGTTGATTCAAGTGAAGCCAAATTTTGATTAGGCATCTCCTCATGCTTCTTCTTACATATATTTTTTTCTTTTCTTTTTATTTTTTATTTTATCTTTTTGGGGTTGCTTTTTAATCCTTTGTTTTCTTTTCTTTTTCTTTATTTCTTATGAGGATTACTATATCTGGATAGCCTTTAATAATTTTGAACTTCACTCTCCTCTTCTTAAAGTTGGAAGTTAACACACCTCTTTACTTTATAGATATATATTAGCTTTATGAGTCATAATAGAGTCATAATCCTTTCTTCACACATAAACCTCTAAGTCTCTTAACATTTCAACAATACATTTTCTTTTACTTTAAATAGTCAACTATAGTCCAATCCTCTTATACTAAATATCTTACCCCAAAATGTTAACCATTATCACCAAAAAAACTTTCATTCAAATACACTATGATATTTAAATGAAATAAAAAAATTAGTTATCTAGAGTTAGGTTCAACTACTAGAAGTTATGTTAATAATTTTTGAAAATATATTAAATGAGAAAAAATAAGAGTTAATATTCTACCCGCCCCAAAACTTAAGCTTTTCATTACGTTTAAATTTTGTAAAGGTATAGAGTAAACTAGAAACAAAACTAACATTTTTGTGCTAGGATTTTGAAATCTTCTGAAGCTATGCTGGTATTAATCACAAATTTAAGCTAGCAAGCATGAAACAGTTAGAATCAGTGCTAAATATAATATTAAAAATTTGTAGGGTAAAGTAATATTAAAGACTTAAACTTAACATTTAACTTAAACACACAATATCAATCCAAACCTCTAAACAAACAACACAGAGTTCATAACATTTTCATTACTAACACAAGTACATTTACAAGTTACAATGATGACAGAAAAACAAAACTAGCACATAGAAATACAACACAACACACAAGAACACAGAAATCACAAAACTACCAATCATCGTCAGCAGCTTCTTCAGCCTCTTCTGCATATCACGTTTGTAATGAGTATAGTTGGGGCAAGTAGAAAATATCATTCCAATGTCTCCCCTCATGAATCTCACCTGAGTATCATGGTAGGCTATATCATGATCAACTCTCCTCCTCTAATAATCATTATTAAAATTGTTCTAGGCTTCTAATCCATTAACTCTGCTATGGAGTCTCTCAATACTAGAACTCTGAATCCTCAATTGCTCCATAACATCAGACAAAGTAGGTGCCTCAGAAGTAGAAGGTATATCCTGGTCAACAGAAGGAATGTCAGTACTTCTACTTCCTCCTCTCCATCCAACAGGAGACTCATATGTATGAATATTAGCCTTACTAATAGGCTTCAATTGATGGAAAAGCTCCTCATTACTATCAAAATCCACTCCAGACTGTACACATAATGAATGAATCAGGGCAGGATGCCCTAATCCACCAGTGGTTTCCCCTCTTGCAATAGTCTGGATACTCATATAGATAATAACTTCAATGTCTATCTTCTTCATTTTCTGAATGCAGTAGTTCACAATAGCTCTGTCTCTAGTAACGTTGTTGTGATGATAAGAAGGTAGTAACTTTGCTGAGATGAAATAGTGTCAGGCTATAGATGCGACATTCAACATGGAAGCAAGTAAATTAATCATTTTCCTTTACTTTATCTTCCATTCCTCTATTCCATCAGTAAAAAAAGAAATCACTTCATTCAGTCTAGCATCTGCAATACCAAAATTCTTATATTCATAAAATGATGTTGTTTCTAACTCATAAAAATCATTAATACAATCAGGGGTGAATTCAACCATTTTTCCTCGAACTAGTGCATATTCAACCTGAGTCTAGGGTAAATTCACATAAAATTCTCGAACTATACCCATGATCGCATCTGCAGTAAAATAACAAAATGTTTTTCATTTCCTATCGGCAATCAATTGTTCTGCCATTCTGCTCAGATTTTTAAAAGCTTGATCTTGAATACTCTTCATCAAATTTATCATACTCTCTTCAATCTGCCCAGTACGTTCAAATTGTTCTTTCATCCTCCAATCCAAATGATCAAATAAATCAAAAATAAGTTTAATAGCATTCATAAGATTCTGTACCTCTTTCTCCAATTTCTTGATTTTCTTCAAAATCATCTGTGAATTTTAAGGAAAATAAGGTTGAATAGGTCGTGAACTCTGGGATGGTTGATCTGCAATAATGCTCATATCATTTTCATCTCTAATTGTCTAACAGTCAAACAAATTAGTTAGGTCCAGGGGCTTCCAAGGAAGAAACACCTTTTCCCATCTCTCATATGGTATTTGTGACTGACTGCAAAGAAGAAATATGGTGGAAGTGTGTCCAAGCCCATATTTTGATCCATGGACAATCAATCCCAATACATATTTCACAATTATAGTGCCAATATCGATAGGCATTCCCGTTTGAATACAATAATTCAATATTGCACTTTCTTTTATCACTTTACTTATTTTCATAGTTGTGATTAATATCTCATATATGAAGAAATGCCATGCTTTGACGCAGGATTTAAAAATGTAGTAGAGAAATTTACATATCCATTGTATCTTATCTCCTAGTCTTCACTTTCATCCATCAAATATTGATAAATCTCATTCATATTGTATCTCGTCGCATTGAAATTTGTATAATGGAAAATATACACATTTTCAATCATAAAAAAGTCATTAATCTCTGAAGGAGTGAATGGTACAAACCTGCCTCACACATAGATAAATCCTTGGTTGATTCCATGAAGATTCGCATAAAACTCTTTTACCATAGGAACGACTACAACGATAGTAGTGTAGAATAACACTTCCTAATGCCTCTGCATAATAATCTCTTTTACTCAACTACTTGAAGTATCCATACCTCGATTCAGAAAGCCTCTTTCTTTGATAATCCTTCTCTTCATCAGCACTTTATTGAACAATCGCCGCGCCTTAAAACTGATGAACTTTCGTCGGTTGAAAACTCTAAATCTCGGAGTTTCTACGGAGTTGAAATCCATCAGATGCAATTTTGGAATGAATCCTTTCATTCTTTTGGAGTTTAGGGGTTTAAAATTGAATTTGGGAAGTTAAAAGGACGAAAATCCCACCTAAAACTACCAAAAATTAAAATTTAAAACTCCAAAAGCTGTCACTAGTTCATCATCATCGTCGGCGCTGGATAGGGTGTCGTCGGTGCTCAAACTCCAAATTATGGTGATGTTTTATGGAAATGGGCGCCAGCGGTGCCCATTCTAGCACCGTCGGCGCTAATATTCAAAACTGCATCAATATTTATATTGGTCTGAAATATTCAAATTCTTTGATACGATCCAATAATTTTCATTCTTTCTGATATTTATGATGGAGTAGGACTCAAATATAATTAACTACAAATGAAATTATTAAAATTAACACAAGCAAACTAATATAATAAAGATAGTTATGGGTTGCCTCCCATAAAGTGCTTTGTTTAACGTCATCAGCCAGACAAACATTCAGTTATTCAGAATGACTTAATATTAAAACCTCTTTAAAATTTGGTCGATACCCTTCATAATATGGTTTTAATCTATGCCGTTAACTTTAAATATTTTTTGATTTTTGGGATCCTCAATATCAATAGCTCCAAATGTATAAAATTTCATAACAGTTAGAGGTCCCATCCATCTAGACTTCAGTTTTCTAGGAAATAATTTTAATCTTGTATTATATAGAAAAACTTTCTGTCCGGGATCAAATTTTTATCTTATAATCTTCTAATCATGCCATAATTTCATTTTCTCCTTATAAATTCTATCATTATCATAAGATTCATTTCTAATTTCTTCCAATTCATTTAATTGCACCAATCTCTTCTCACCTACATTCTTTAAATTGAAATTTAATTCTTTTATTGCCTAATATGATTTATGTTCCAATTCTACATGTAAGTGGCAAGTCATTCCAAGTATTAGTCTATAAGGAGACATTCCTATAGGGGTCTTGTAAGCTGTCATATATGCCCATAATGCAGTATCTAATCTAACAGACCAATTTAATTTGTGAAGATTCATAGTTTTCTTCAGAATTTGTCTAATTTCATGTTTAGACACTTCTGCTAAACCACTAGTTTGGGGATGATAAGTAGTAAAGTTTCTATGATTAATATTATATTATTTAACCAATCTCTGAATAAGATTATTTCTAAAATAAGATCCACCATCAGTAATGATTATTCTCGGCTTTATAGATCTTGTAAAGAAATTTTTCATTAAGAATTTTGAAACACTTTAAGCATCACATCTAGGTAAAGCAATTGATTTTATCCATTTTGAGACATAATCAACAATAACTAATATATATAAATTTTCAAATGAAGGAGTAAATGGTGCCATAAAATCCAATCCACACACATCAAATATCTCAACTTCCAATGTAAAATTTAGAGACATTTCATTTCTTCTAGAAATATTACTTACTCTTTGACATCGATCACATGATTTAATGTATCTATAAAAATCCATAAAAAAACTAGGCCAATAAAATCTAGATTGTAAAATATTATGAGAAGTTTTATCAGTTCCAAAATGTCCTCCAAATTTTGAATCATGACATCTCTGAATTATTGGTTCAATTGCTTCATAAGGCACACATCTTCTAATAACAAGATCCTTACATTTTTTTTTATAAGTATGGTTCAACCCAAAAACAAAAAAATTTAGCATCATGAAGAAATTTCTTCTCTTGTTGCAATGTTAATTTAGGTGGCAAGATATCACTTACAAAATAGTTTTTTACACATAAAGCTCTTCCGAAAGATATCAGTCTTGGATCACATAAAGCTCTTCCGAAAAATCTTTCACCTATAACACTAGGCATAGTGAAACTACCAGGGTTTTTATGTTTTTTTGGAAGCTTTTTCTGAATAATTGCACTATACTCTCTGCTAAGTGCAACAGTCTCATGATCTATGAACTTTATTTTCTTTTTAAGAATATCCTTCATAAACTTTGCATAATCAAGCACCTGTTATAAGGCTTCAACAAAGGGAATATTTACTGTTAATTTCTTAAGGAGTTTTAAAAAATTTTTAAATCAATTATCCCTATTTTAATTTTGAAATCTTTGAGGAAATGGAGGTGATGGCTTTCAACAGTAATTTTCATTGGTTCAAGCGGATAATCTAAGTCTGGATAAATTTTATCATTACCTTTTTCAATTTCCACTTTCTCTTTCTCAGTTTCAGTTTCTATTTACGCTCTCGTTTCGAATTCTATTCCACTTCTTAATTGTATAGCCTTAATTTTCTCTTTATTTTGGTCTTTTGGTTTGATCTCAACATTACTAGGAAGAGTTCTAGAATGTCTATTAATAAGCATAGTGAAAAATAACATAATTGATTTTCAATGTTTTTTAATTGCAACACCCTGAGTATGTAATTGATTATCCATATTAAGAATTATTTCATCCATAGAAATTTTTTTTTCCTTAAATTGTGGGTTATTATTAAAACATGAGGATGGGAAGGTCTATAATTCATGTTTCCTTGGTTGTTCAAATTTCCAACTGGGTTCACTGATTTGTTTCCCCATAACAGGTTAACAGTAGCATTATTATTACTCTAGTTTAAATTTGGATGGTTCTTCCAACCAGGATTATAATAATTCAATAAGGATTGTTAGGTCAATTATTTATAACATTCAAGGTCTCATATGATGTTTAAGATTCTATTATCTGACCTACTGAATTTTCTTCTAACACTGGGGGTGTTTGAGAATAGTTCATTCTGTATTAATCTATTTTCTTTGAAAGGGCAGCAATTTGAGAGACTATCATAGTTATAGAATCAGAATCATGAATACTAGCTACTCTCTTAGGATTTACCCGTTTAGAGGGCCATTGAAAATTGTTTGTAGCCATCTCTTCTTTTAAAGAATATGCTTCATCAAAAGGTTTTACCATTAACGATCCACCAGAAGCAGCATCTATGATTGATCTAAGCAATCCTATCAATCTATTATAAAATGTTTGAATTATTAACCAATCTGGTAAAGCATGATATGACATTTCTTGAGGAGATCATTAAATCTTTCCCAAGCTTCATATATTGATTCCCCATCAAACTGACCAAATGATGTAATATCATTTCTTAGCTTAGCAATTTTTAATGGAGTAAAATATTTTGATAAATCCAGGTGCAAATGAATTTAACCATGCCTTAGCTATATCCTTTAATAAAAAAGGAAAAAGTCTAAGTCTGACAGCGTCATTCGACACTCCGTCATATTTATATGTAGCACACAATTCTATAAAACTAGCAAGATGTAAACTAAGATCTTCATTAGTGTTCCTCCAAATTGATTATTTTGTACCATTTGAATAATAACAGGTTTAAGCTTAAATGAAGTAGCAACAACATTAGGATTTTGAATAGTTAAGTTAATTTCATGTGCTGTTGGGTTAGCATAATCTCTTAAAGGTCTTGGTAGATGTTTATTTTCATTTCATTGGTTATTTAAACTGTTCGCCATTTTGTGAGGATTTTTAGATTCTTTTTGTTGTTTCCAAATTTTTCTAATAGTACGCTCTAGTTCTGAATTGTGAGGCACTAATCCTATAGATCCAATACTACGCACTTAAAAGTAAGCAAGCACACTAAATTGCAAATTATAAAGTAAAGGATTTCAAACACTACAAATTGGACAGTTATTGTTTTTATATCTTCCATGACAACGACACTAAAAATTTAAGCGGTGCACTGCCGCTTACGAAAATATTCAAAATATAGTTTCAGTTCAGTTTCACAGTAAGATTAATTTAAAAATTAGGAAACTACTCGTATATGCAAGTATACATATCATTCAAGTAATACAAAGCTCTAGTCCTAGTTATCAATCCCACGAGGAAGGTTGGAACTTTTCAAACAGTAGAATATGAATGAAATCCAATACTCAATTAATAAGGCAAGTTCAGGAAATATTTAAGCTTTTACTGTAATAATGATTAAAACTAAACTTACTAAAATTACTTTCGAAATTTCTAGACAGAATTAACTAACGCAGAGGAAGTTTTATATTGAAAAGTTCAAATATGGAAGAACATCTTTCCCCATACAATTATTCCACGATGAGTGAATGATATATATTGATAATAAACTTGTATTTTGCCAAATAGAAGCATTCATATTCTTTACCCTCTTCAGAGTACAGTTATGTAAAGAACATTTGCTAATCCTAGGCTTAATCCCTAAATCTAAGGTTAAGATGGGAAGATATTGGCTGTCACTTCAGAGCTCCCACTTCCCTTCACTTGAAGGCTAACCCTAGCTTTAATTACCAAACACTAGGACCATATTGGGGATTTTAGTCTATCACCCTAAAATCTCCAATTCAACTACCATCAAAACACATTTCCCTATTTATTTCCAAGCAATCACCATGAATTACGTAACTCATTCATGGACATTGATGAATTCTCCACTTTTGTTGTAGAACACTTAGTCCTCTTGGATTGAATGTTTCACAACATGTATTAACAGTTCAATTGGCCAGATCAAAAAGTTAATTAAGCACATTCATCACAATTTCTTAACATTTAAATGACACATCAAATCTACATCATCACTTCACCATATCTCATTACAAGGAAAAAGAAAAAAAATCTACTCAGAATTCATGAGAAGATATGACAAAACATAGATTATATATATAAAAGCAAAGTCATACAAACTAAAAGAAGTAAAAATAACTTATCTCAATTTCTTTCTTAAGCAAATCCCTTGAAGTTCCTTTGAATCCTATTATGTCTTCACAACAATACTCAACTCCCTCTTATAATAGTAAAGAAGAAGAAATCTCTCACTTTCCTCCTTCCCCTACATTCTTTAGAGAAGAATCCCTGACCAAATAAGACTTTCACTCACACAAACATACTTACACACTTACTCTCCAAATCCCTAGCACACTTTACTCAAACAAAATGACTTCTCTCCCTCTCCTCTCTCTCTTTTTGTTGTCCAAATTTGTCTAAAATAGTTTATAAATGAATTTCCCAAGAGATTCTGATACACTTAAAATATATAGTGTTTATATGCACATTTTTCTACCTATTTTTGATGATATTGCACTTTAATGGAAGGAATTTTGTGTTTTTCTTGCAGGTATGATGAAAATAAGTGATTATGATGAAAGGAACAAAATTGGATAAAATTTTGAGTAAAAATATAAAAAAATGAAAAATTGGACCTTGGCGGCCAAGCACCACCTAGTCGGCACTTCGCCGCCACATTTAAAAATTGAATTTTCTTAATTTTTGGTGCCAATTTCAAGGGGTGTTTGAAAGCAAATTTTGTGGTGACAATGGGAAGAGATTGGTGTGGATTGTCGATATTGAGGAGTCGCTATCTAATATTAGTCTAATTTTATTCCTATAACTCCCATGAAAGATTTGAGAAATTTAGGGCTAATAGTAGAAAAGGATGTTTATGAAAATCCTTATAGAAGAATATCCTAGAATAATATATCCTAGAATTTTCATATAAAAAAAATCATGGAAAACCAGAGATTTATATTGTGGGTTCTTTTGGATCTCTTATAGAAGCAAGCTTCTATAGTTAATTACATCTTAAACAATTTTTAATTGTTCAAGAAAACTTCTGATTAATGTCAATCATTTGTTTTATAAAATTTTATTTTTAAGGAGAGATGACCCACTATCACTCCTAAATGTCATGTCATATTTATTATTTTAAAGTTTTGATTTTGTTTTTCATGTCGTTATCTTAAAAGCTTTATTTTTGTTTTCCATGTCATTGTTTTGTTTTGTTTTGGTGACTATCCTAAAAGTTTTTTTGTTTTTTTTTGTCCAGAATGTCGTCCTGCAAAACAGAGTTAGCACATCCTATAACATGCAAAGAAAATCTAAACGAAACTTTTTGTCTTCACCCTGCAAAGAAAAGATTGTCAGAAAATAATGTCATGTTCATTACCTTAGAATTTTGTAGGATGTTTTGATTTAACATGTCCTGGATGTCAGTTTATGTCAAATTATATTAAATAATGTTTAATTTTGTCGAAATATCAGATTAATTTCATTTAATATCGATATTTGTCAAATTCATATTTGAAATGTCAATTTTATGTCGATTATGTTGATTTATGTTTGAAATGTCGATTAAGTCAAATTTTGTTTGAAATATCGAATTTATGTTGATTATGTTGAATTTTTATTTAAAATATTAAATTTATGTCGATTTTGGTTTGAAATGTTGAATTTATGTCTTGATTTAAGTTTAAACTTAAATTTTGAATTCATGTCTGTTTGAATTCAAGTTGAAAGTTGGGTTAGATTAACTTGAGTTCATATCTGTCTGAACATAAGTTAAAAGGTTGGAAGTTAGATTTAATATTGATTGAACTAACTTGGGTTCATGTCTGGTTGAACCTAAATTAGATTCAATATTGATTAAATCTACTTAAGTTCATGTCTATCTGAACTTAAGTTAAAAAGTTGGAAGTTAGATTCAATATTGATTGAACTAACTTGGGTTCATGTCTGGTTGAACCTAAGTTAAATTCAATGTTGATTGAATCTAATTAACTTGAGTTCATGTCTGTCTGAACTTTAAGTTAAAAGGTTAGTTTAGAATAGACTTAATTAATTTTTAAGCCTTGTTTAAATAGGATTTAAAGGTAAATCAAGTCTAATAAATTAGAAATAATTAGAATTACTGACCATCTAAGTCCTTTTAGGTAAGACTTTAAGTTTTAATTAAGTCTATTTAGCTGTAGTTTATTGAGATATTAATGAATTAGACTTAATCAAGGTTTGTTGATTTAAATCTCAATTAATTATTGGTTTGATGATTTAATTAAGTCTAATATGTTAGACTTAATTAAAGTTTTATGTTGAATTTAGGTTTGAATTAAGTTAAGTTAAAAGTTCAATATGATTTGGTTTTAAGTTAAGGTTTGACTAAAGTTAAGTTCAAGTTAAGTTGAACATATACTTAAAGTTTGTTTGGGTTCAATATGGGTTGAGTCTTGAGTTAAGATTAAGTTTGGTTTAGACTTAGGTTCATGTCGGGTTGATCCTAAGTTTGATTTTGACTTAAGTCTGATATGGGTTGGACTTAAGTTTAAGTTTAGGTTTGACTTAGATTCATGTCAGGTTGAACCTAAGTTTGGTTTGACATAAGTCTAATGTAGGTCAGACTTAAGTTAGGTTTTAGGTTCATGTCGGGTTGAACCTAAGTTTGGTTTGACTTAAGTCTAATGCAGGTTAGACATAAGTTAGGTTTAGGTTATGTTAGATTCAATGTAAGTTGAACCTAAGGTTTAGGTTAACTTGAGTTCAAGTTAGGTTGTATTCAGGTTATATTATATTTAATATGAGTTAAGTTTGATTGCTTAAGGTTAATTAAACCTAATTTAGGTAAGGTTTAATGACTTAATTAGACTTGTTTAAGGTTAATTAAACCTAATTTAGGCAAGGTTTAATTGATTAATTAAACTTAATATGGGTTAAGTCTAATTGTTTAAGGTTAATTAAACCTAATTTAGGTAAGGTTTAATTGATTAATTAGACTTAATATGGGTTAAGTCTAATTGTTTAAGGTTAATTAAACCTAACTTAGGTAAGGTTTAATTGATTTAATTAGACTTAATATGGGTTAAGTCTAATTGTTTATGGTTAATTAAACCTAATTTAGGTAAGGTTTAATTGATTTAATTAGACTTAATATGGGTTAATTATAATTTGTTTATGGTTAATTAAACCTAATTTAGGTAAGGTTTAATTGATTTAATTAGACTTAATATGGGTTAAGTCTAATTGTTTAGGGTTAATTGATTAATTTGACTTAATATGGGTTAAGTCTAATTATTTAAGGTTAATTAAACCTAATTTAGGTAAGTTTAATTGATTAATTAGACTTAATATGGGTTGTTTAAGGTTAATTAAACCTAATTTAGGTAAGGTTTAATTGATTTAATTAGACTTAATATGGGTTAAGTCTAATTTTTTAAGGTTAATTAAACCTAATTTAAGTAAAGTTTAATTGATTTGATTAGGTCTAATGGGTTAGATATAATTAGGGTTTAGGTTTGATTAAGTCTAATTTAGTTAAGATTTAATAGTTTAATTACGTCTAATGGGTTAGACCTAATTAGGGTTTATGTTTGATTAAATTTAATGTAATAAAGGCTTAAATTTAATTAAATAAGTTTAAAAGATGTTTTAAACCTAATTAAGTCTAATTTTGTCATTTTAGACTTAATTGATTAAGCTTAAGGTTTAATAGGTTTAAATGATGTTTTAAACCTAATTAAGTCTAATTTTGTCATTTTAGACTTAATTAATTAAGCTTAAGGTTTAATAGGTTTAAATGATGTTTTAAACCTAATTAAGTCTAATTTTGTCATTTTAGACTTAATTAATTAAGCTTAAGGTTTAATAGGTTTAAATGATGTTTTAAACCTAATTAAGTCTAATTTTGTCATTTTAGACTTAATTAATTAAGCTTAAGGTTTAATATATTTAAATGATGTTTTAAACCTAATAAAGTCTAATTTTGTCATTTTAGACTTAATTGATTAAGCTTAAGGTTTAATAGTTTTAAATGATGTTTTAAACCTAATTAAGTCTAATTTTGTCATTTTAGACTTAATTGATTAAGCTTAAGGTTTAATAGTTTTAAATGATGTTTTAAACCTAATTAAGTCTAATTTTATCATTTTAGACTTAATTGATTAAGGTTAAGGTTTAATAGGTTTAAATGATGTTTTAAACCTAATTAAGTCTAATTTTGTCATTTTAGACTTAATTGATTAAGGTTAAGGTTTAATAGGTTTAAATGATGTTTTAAACCTAATTAAGTCTAATTTTGTCATTTTAGACTTAATTGATTAAGGTTAAGGTTTAATAGGTTTAAATGATGTTTTAAACCTAATTAAGTCAAATTTTGTCATTTTAAACTTAATTGATTAAGCTTAAGTTTTAATAGGTTTAAATGATGTTTTAAACCTAATTAAGTCAAATTTTGTCATTTTAGACTTAATTGATTAAGCTTAAGGTTTAGTAGGTTTAAATGATGTTTTAAACCTAATTAAGTCTAATTTTGTCATTTTAGACTTACTTGATTAAGCTTAAGGTTTAATAGGTTTAAATGATGTTTTAAACCTAATTAAGTCTAACTTTTTCATTTTAGACTTAATTAATTATTTGTCATTAGGCTAACATAGACTAGATTCATTTCAAACTTAGATTTTTGAAGGAAATAAGCTAAGTTTATGAAAAGGTGATTTTTAGGATTAAAATTATTTAATTAATAAAGAATTTTTGTCCTAAATTTTAACATATTATTCAAAATTATTTTTATGACATAGAAATGATTTTCTTAGGGTTATTCTCTGTTGCCCTAACATTTCTAACCATTTTTATTTTATTTTTCTTAATTTTAATTTTTTTATAATTATTTATTTGAAATAATTACAAAATGACTTGAAAATTAGAAAAAAGTGTCATAGACATGTTTTCTGTCCTTGGAAAAATCATGAAACATCCCTAAGGACATAAAGATAAAAGCCTTAAAATTTCATATTTTTCTGATTTATAATTAATTTTTAATAATTAAAATACTCCAGAGATTATTTAATTATTTAAAAATTAAATAATGGGATTAAAATTATGATTTTTATTTCATAATTTTCCTTTCTTCAAGAGCTTTCTAGACGTATTTTTATTTTATTTTTGTGACCTCTAGATTAAAAGATATCAAATTTTGAAGTTTTTAAGGTTTTCTGGAATTAATTTAATCCAGAAAAACTAGGGGGCGCCACGCGTCCTCGTACGCGTCGAATGGGCGGGATAATCCCGTGCGGGGCGCGAAACAGCAAACATGGGATGCGTAGATTAGCGCCGTCCGTTCCAAAACACGGGAACGGACGGTTGAGATAATTCCCCATTTAATTTGAAAAATTCCGAACTGTTAAACTTCAAAGTTCAATATCTCACTCACCTCTCAACGAAATTGAGTGATTTTTGAACCTATGGAATCATCTAAACATGTAGAATATATCCATACGGTGATGCAACATTTCTGGGCTAGTATAACACATGATATTTCAAAAATATAAATTATTTTAAAAAAAATAACTTCATACCTTTGCCACAAGTAAATCAAGCTTGATCAGACCTTGTAGTTGTCTTCTAAGACTCCAGAGGAAGATTGTTGCTGCACCAATTTGGTTTAAAAGTCGGCCTCAGAGGAGAATTTTAAGAAGGTGTCTGGTTTGGGCTATTTTTTTAATTTTAATCAAATTGGCTCGATTAGGCTCAATCTATGGTTTGGGTTTGATCAAAATGGATTGCTAAGACTTTTGGGAGAGTTTTTGTGTTGGGAGCCAGAAGATTTGAGCATCCTATAGGTTTCACTAAATTTTTTTTCTCCTTCTTAGTAAGGCTCGGGTATGGACTTATTTATAGCCATGGGGAGGCCATGGCTTGGCTTAGGCTGTACTAGGGGAGTTGTTATCTTCCTTATTAATGAATTGAAGATAAAATTTCGGCTGAGGGTATAACTATGGCTGTCTTTCCAATGTTCTCCAACATGAGCTCATTGTTTTGGCTCCTTTCCATTGGATCAAACATGAGGTGGGTTAGCTCTTTGAAATGAGCTGTAATTTCTCTTCCTCATGAGCTTACAAGTCACCCATTAGTTTTGGCAAATGGTGACACATATGTTTCCCCCTCATGATTTCATTTAACCATGGTGAGGAGTGGAGTTTAAGCTTTGTACCCTTCCTATTAGTTAGTTTAGGAGGTGGGAAATAAGCCTTAGTGTTGGTCGGCCACCTCATTGTTGAGTAGAGGTGAGTCGTGGCTTAGAATGAAGGAGAAAGAGCCACCTCATTTTATTCACCATGATGGGAGTTAACCCATGGTTAGCCATAATTTAAGCTAAGTTTTGTCATGTGTTAATTATGTCTTATGATGGGTTTAATTTAGTTTTAACTTTAATTAATTATGGGAAGGTCATTTGTCATTTCCATTTTAATTAATTATGTTATTAAAAATTGTTGGAAATTATTTCATTAATCAATTTATCAATTGAAAATAATTTCAAATTAATTAATTGATTAATTTTATCATTTTTATTTAATTTTTTCATTTTAAGATTTTAATTTAATTTTCATTTTAATTAATTATGTCTGTCGGCATATTTTTAGGTTGAGTGTTGTATTTTAAAAAGGGGTCGCCTACAGAAATTGTCGGCGAATTTTAGATTCTAAATTTAATTTAAATATATATAATTTAGAAAGTAGTATTTGATTTTGAAAATAATTTTAAATTTGAAAATTTTAAGATATGAAATCAAACCGATCTCACATCCCAAATTGTTTATATAAACGAGCACCGCATTACAAACCGTGTATCTATGCCGAAGAAAAGACACACTGCTTGATGATGGGGGTCAATTAAATAAACTAGAAGATTTGTGACATCCGTTTGGTCTACGAACCAATTTTATAAGCCGGCAAGTTCCCCTTCTTAACACAAAGAAATTGAGCAGGGTTTATATTACCTGGGTTCTTAAAGTTCCCTATAAGGGCAAGCCCCTAGAGTTAATTACATCTTAAATGACGGGAATCATTTAAGAAAACTCTCGATAATGATCAGTGGTTTTGCTCTCAAGAATTTCAAAGTTTAAGGTTTTCAAATGATTGAATTTTGAAATTTCAATAGGGAATGGATCAAATTTAGGACAATTTATTTTGGGAATTCAAGGGAAGAGAAGTAGGAGAAGTTGAGGATCCAAGAAGAATTTTGGCAACTTCCCAAACTATTCTATTATTTGGCTTCAATTAGGGAGTGTATTTAATGTTGCAATCCTGCCAATTTTTAATTAATTAGGACTTATATTAGTATGACATAATCATACAAATAGCATCGAAGATGTGAGGGTTTATGTAGTACCGAACGACTACCTCGGAATCCTAAGACCGGTTAGGGCTTAATTTGCATAACATGATTATGCAAATGCCTAACGAAAAGGTTGAGGATTTATGTTACACTAGGCAAACTACCTCGAAGTCCTATTGCTTGGTTATTTAATTCTAAGAAAGTTTTGATAAAGTAGACTCAGGTTTTGCTGATGACGATGGTTGAGCTGCCCACCATGCTCCGAGCTCCTTGTTTTTGCATAGTTTTAATTTTAGAAGTCATAAATCAGGAGATGAGAGAAGTTTTTTAGTTTAGAGAAAATCTTAAAATCCAAGTGTTTTTAATATTTTAATTAAAACAAATCTTAAAGTTGACTAAACAGAACCGATTAAGATCCCACGGTTCCGTCATCCCAGTACCGTTATTTTCATTGAATTCACTTAGTCCAGATGAATTTGCTAAACTCAACTGAATGAGTTCTACACTTTCATTTAGACCGTAGGAAATCCCTTTAGCAACACATGGGTTACATCATCTGAGGTATTCCAGATCATTCAATGAGACGTTTTAATTTAGTTACAATTGTAGTTTAGTTGTTCTGTTTGTGATTAAATTTTAAGTTGTTTTATATTTTAGAATATTGTGGCGGTGAATTTTATCTTGCAATGAATTTTAATTTAGTTTTGGTTTCAGTTCGGGGACTACCCTAAGGGTTTTGGTTTTCATGCAACAGTCTTATTTAACATGCAAGAAAAGTAAAGTACAGTGCATGTATGTAAATTGCAATAAAATAAAAGCGTACCTGGAATGTCTTCCCATCATCCCAAGCTGTACTTAAAACACATGTTAAGGCATTTAAATGTTTCAACAAGTACCTAGGTAAAGCTAAGGGAAGGGTTTTGGTTGTCTACCAAATTCCTAATCCTAGAACTAGTCATCTCCTATGACGTCTAGGTTCTTGTGTTTTGTTTAAGGATGATTTTCTTCATCAAAGAACAATTAAATTTAGTTGTTCTTCTAAAACATCCCTTCATAATTGAGGAAGTTCTTAGGACAAGTCCTAAACATCTTTTCAATATTTCTGGGATTGTTTTGAGTCCAAGTGAATTTAGTTGTACAGGTGAATTAATCATCCAGGAGTTTAGTTAAACTTTGTTTCTTGCTCAGTGACCTTAGGTATTTGATTACCTGATGAATGAAGTCACATCTCACTTAATACTCTATTTAAGAGTTATAATAATTAAAGCCTTTAAGGGCAAGTTGGTTTATCGAGAATTGTAATCATAATTAATTAAAAGTTTGAATTAATGGTTTAAAGTGTTTTAATTTAATAATGAGGTTTTAATTAATAATTTTAAGTTTGGAATAGTGTTCAAATTATTTTAGATTTAATTCTTAATGATTTCATTTAGGTTTGTTGTTAAATGATTTTAATTCAATTTGATTTTAATTTAATTTTAATTTAATTTAATTTAATTTTAATTTAATTTAATTTAATTTAATTTAATTTAATTTAATTTAATTTTAATTTTAATTTTAGTTTTAATTGTTAATTTTAATTATCAATTTGGATTATTATTTTAATTTTTAATTAAGAATTAAGTATTGTTAAAGTGACTTATTTAGGGATTTTTAAATTAAAGAATAAGTATCCTCTTAATAATATCCCTATTTTAATGATCCAAATTTAAATATATTCTTTCCAAAATTTAAATTATTTAATTAATTAAAGTTTCATTTTTGATATTTTCAAAATGTTCAATGGGTTTCTACCCCTTAATTTCCCTAAGTTTCAATCATCCAAGAGAAAGTTAAGATCAAATATTTTACCTCCCCATTTTGATTAAACCTAAAGTTTTAATTAAGGGTTTAAATTTTTAATTACCTTTATGCTCTTTTAAGCTTATTTATTTCATAACTCTCTAAATTGAGCTCAAATGAATTTGAAATTTTTATGTCACCTCACTCATATGTCAATTAAGACATTAGAGGAGAAAATGTGATTTTTCTAAATTTAATTTATTTATATAATTATTATTAGTAGAAAATATTGGTTTTCAAAGAAAATTCAACAACATGACCAAGGAATGGTTTTTATCCTTAAGAAAATTACGGGATGTTTCTAATGACCAAAGGACCACTAGGACCAATTTTACTGGTTTTTTGAATTATATTTTATTTATTATAATTATTTTGAATTTTAGAGTATTAATTAATTATAAAATAAAATAAAAGTTGAAAAATAGATTTTATATTTTTCTTAAAACTCTCTAACCTCAAGGAGTTCAGAGAAATAAATTTTAAAATTTTCTGATTTTTCTTTGATTTATTGGCATTATTTTAGTGAAAAAGGTTAAAAACTCATTTTTTAATATTAAAAATTACATTAAGCCTTTAAAATTCAATATCTTACCCTAGGGACTTAGGAAAAATATTTGGTTTGTTCTTAAGTGATTAGGAATTAAAATGTGACATTTCTATGATTTTTAATATTTTTATGATTTTTATTATTTTTTAATTATTAAAATATTAAAATATCATGAAAAATCAACCTTTTTAGAAAATTTCAATTTTAATTTTGCTGAACTCCCCTGATATCAGAGAAGCCCCAAAACCATTTTTGTGAATTTTTGAAAAGTATTTTTAGAGTTATGAATTTTTAAAGTTCCATTTTGCTTCTGAGGCTTAATTAATCCATTTGGTAGGGTTAATCAAGTTCAATTGATTTCAAATTTTTATGTGAAGTTCCTTTGATCTTAAAGATCAGTGGAGAATTATTTTCAAGTCAATTTGATGTGTGGTTAACCCTAATTAATTCAAATTCAATTTTAGGGGTTTAGGCCAATTAAGGTAATTATGAATGAATTAACTCAAAATATATTTTTCATAGGGTCCTCTGGTCCTAAGGAACATCACCAAATTTTCCTAGAATTTATTTCACAATATGCTAATTATTGGAATTTAAATACCTAAAACAGTGACATGAAATTGTAAATTCAATAACTTTTCACAGAGATGGCCTCGACCTTGAAAAATTCGAGAGAATGTTCCCGAGATCGGAGGCTTCAAAACCCTATGGTCTCATGTCATGGTGAATTATCTATGCAAATGAAGAATCAAAATACTGAAAAGAGTAAATAAATTATTAAAAATAAAATACTCATCCAATTAATTTGATTTCTTTTCCACGTTATTATCCTCTATTCACTAAGCAAGAGGGTATTTTTATTTTATTTTTGTGATTTTTCTATGCAAAGATATGGATTTTTGAAGTTGTGGGCATTTAAATAATTCAAAAATACCCTATTTATCTACTTATCCATGCGGTGCCAGCGCAACATCGACAGCTCCGAAAGCCCACGCGGCGCATTCCCATTCGATGCTGCCATCCGACTCAGCGCTCCGGGGGCCCGCGGTTCACGTAACATTCCCTGGTCCGGCGCAATCTGAACCGTCCGCTCGATACATGCACGATCCAAAGGCTGCCGGTCATCGTCTATGACTGGTGTACACCCGTGACCGTCCACACTAAAACCCTAAGATCCCACTCAATTCTCAATGGATTTTCGTGTTCTTATGCTCTATGGATTCGTCCTGAAGAGACGAACACATCCATACGGTTTATAGGCCATGATATTAACCAAAAAAAATGGAGAATCACTGGAAGCTCGGGAGGAAGAGTGAGTTCATACCTTTGCTCAGAGAAGTGACGCTTCGATCTGAGAGTTGTGTCACCTTCGATTGAGTCCAGGCAAGCTCCAGATGAAGTCTTTGGCTCTGGGGAATTGTCTAGGTATGAAAGTGACCAAGGCTGAACACAAAGCTTGGAGGCTGGAAGCAATGGCTGGCCTGGTGATGGGGCTTTTGCTGGAGAACTTCTCCTCTTGGTCTGGTGAAGGTGTAGGACCAATCAATTTGGAGATTGGCTCAGTGTGGTGAAGTGTCCTGTTTTTTGGGTGGATTTTCAACTCATAAATTGAGCTCACATAAAGGGTTTTCAGGGCTGGATTTCAGTTGGGATCAAGTTCTCTATGTCTGGAGAGGGGTCTGGAATGATTTTGGCAGAGTTTTGGTAAGGTTTGGTTCAACTCTCCTTTTTGGCTGAGAGGGTGGTGGGTTTAAATAGACATGGCTGGAGGGCTCCCCAGGGGCAATTGGAGGCTGGGATCAGCTGCTCAGGGCAAGGGAAGAACAGCCATCGTGTTCAATTGGGCTGGGACAACTCAGCAAGGAGAAATTCGAAAATAGGCTCACATGGGTGCTCTCTACCTGGTGGTTTCCGGCGACTGTGATAGCTGGACAGCCAGGGTCAGGTCAACCTCAAGGTCAGGAGGATCAGTGCTGGAGGTTTGTGCAAGCAATTGTCCAATTCCAAGTGTAAAGGGTTGGATTTAAGTGGTAAAGGGAGAAGACTGATTTTGGGTTCACATGTGTCAACCCATGTAATTGGGCTTGGTTCACCTCCCCATGGTCTTATTTTGGGCCAAGGGGATCAGTTTGGTCAGCTGCCATGGAGTGGTGAAGTCCCCATCAAAATAGTTTAAGTTAATTTTGGGTTATGGTCTTGCATTAAAGAGGTTAAAATGGCATAAGGAAGGCTTAGGAAAGGACTCCCTCTTCTTACCATTAATGGCTTGGTGATAAGTCAAACCCCCCATGGCTTCATGAGGCTTGTCCATGGCTTGCATGTGGCTCTATTTGGCTCATCCTTGGCTTAGGAAAAGTGGATTCATTTATATGAAAAAGGAATTTGGAGATTTTGGCAATTTAGTGAAAAATTTAGATGGTGCTTGATTTTGGTTGATTTGATGATTTATTTGGGACTTAGGAATTGATTCCAATTAAAGGGATGATGAGAAGGAATTGTCATGTGGGCTTTGGAATGGGTTTGGGCTTTTGGATTTCACTTTGGATGGGCTTTCAAGATGGTTTAGGGAGTGGGCTTGTAGATTTAAAAACAAATTTTAGGATGAAAATTTTGTAAAGGATTGGGTCCAATAGGTGTTGAATTTAATTTAGGAATGTTTCATGAATGATTTGGAATCAATTTGAAGTGATTTGGAGTTGAATTATGTTGAATTTGGGTCTTTTTTGGTTATGGTCAAAAAGGATCCAATTGGGCTAACTTGGGTTAAGGTTGGGCTAAAGTTGGATTTGATGTAAAATTAATATTGAGAAATGTTCATGGGAGTGTCACAAAGAGTTTTCAACTTTGGTTGGGCTTTGATTTTGGGATTTGGGCCCATTTGGGTTAGGTTTGGACTTAGGTCAATTTAAGGGATTTTAGTTTTGGGTAAGGTTTGGGTGGAGTTTAGGTTCAAATTTTGGGCAAATCAAGTTAGTGTTTTGTTTATGGGGGTGTTAGGAAAGCTTTAGAAAAGATTTGAGGCCAATTAGAGTTGAATTGGATGGGTTTGAGCTAGGTTTAGGTCATGGGCCAAAATTGGGCCTTAGGCTTCAAATTGAAATTGGGCTCAAATTTCAATCAAATTGGACTTGGATTTGGTCTAAATTGATATTGGGGATGTTTATTTGAAGTTTAGAATTGAATTGGACCAAAATTGAGGTCAATTGGGGTGCTTTGGTTTGACATTGGGTTCACTTGGGTTTATAATGGGCCAAATTGGGGGTTTTTGTTAAAGTGGGGTAAATTAGAAAAATTAGCTCATGGTGTAGTTGAACAAAATGAAATTGAGAATATGCTGGGATTTTCTGGAATTTTTTGGGAATTTTCTGAATTTTAGGATTTTTTGGCTAAGAAGGGCATTTTGGGTATTTGGAGGGTATTAGGGGGTACTATTGGAATTTTTGGTGTTTTTGGCTATGGATGATCAATTTGAGTGGGGGAAATGTTTAGGATTGATTTTGAGGAATTTTGGGTAATTTAGGTGATTTTGTAAATTTTGGGTAGTTTCAAGGGCTTTTGGTAGGTTTAGTAGGTGTAGGGCCAAAGAGGGTCAAAAATTCAAATTTTGGAAAAATAAATATTGATCAAATTTGAGTAAAATGGAATCACTTTGGTTGATCCATGAAGCCATATTAAGCCCATATGAGCCACGAGAGGACTCATTTGAGGCATTCATTATTTGTTCCTAACCCTCTTAGTGAGGGACTTAGGGGTTAAGGACCATCCATGTGAATTACCTACATGAGTCAGGAAGTCAAGTTGGGTGAGATTGTGGTTTTAGGACATGGAATGTGTGTGAGAGTGTAGTGTATGTGCAAGTCAATCCTCACCAGACCAGGCCAACCCAGGGTATCCCTAAGGCCAAGAAGTCCTATAGGGAACTCATCCTTTAAACCTCCACATTTGATTTCAACCCTCTAGGTGATTAGGGGTCTACAATCAAGCTTGTGGGGTTTGCGGGGAGTCAAGAGGTGTTTGAACTTCTAAAGGGTGGGTTCCACTTCTAGTCCTCTAAGATTAATCGAAAGGAAAAGCCTGAAGTGCTAGATCCTAAGTACTAAAGAGAGGAGAAAAAGACCTCATCAAAAATGAGGTCAACAATGTCATTTAATTAAAATACTGAAAATTAAATCATTAATTAATTTAGTTAATCAAAATAATTTTGAAATTAATTATTTGATTAATTTTGTGGTTTTTATTTCATTTTTTTACCTATTTTAATTAAAATAGATAAGTGTTGACCAATTTTGATTTAGGTTGACCTAACTCAGCCTAAATTGAACAATTTAATTTCAAGATGTCTAATGTGAACTTTTTCAACTTTTTCATGGTTGATTTGATCACAATATTTATGATTTTATCATTGTGGGGTTTTAAACATGTCATTGGGTCAAAGGGTTGACCAATGGGGTCAGCTGAGTTTGGTCATTGGGTCTAGTTTGGTCATTTTGACCAAAGTTGACTTTTTAGGTCAAAAGGGTGACCTATGGGGTTAGCAGGGTTGGTCATTGGGTCTGGTTTGGTCATTTTGACCAAAGTTAACTTTCAAGGTCAAAAGGGTGACCTATGGGGTAAACAGGGTTGGTCATTAGGTCTGGTTTGACCATTTTGACCAAAGTTTACTTTTTAGGTCAAAAGGGTGACCTATGAGGTCAACAGGGTTGGTCATTGGTCTGGTTTGACCATTTTGACCAAATTTGACTTTTTAGGTCAAAAGAGTGACCTATGGGGTCAACGGGATTAGTCGTCATTGTGTCCGGTTTGACCATTTTGACCAAAGTTGACTTTTTAGGTCGAAAAGGTGACCTATGGGGTCGACGGGGTTGGTCGTTAGTGCGGTTTGACCATTTTGACAAAACTTGACTTTTTAGGTCAAAAGGGTGACCTATGGGGTCAACAGGGTTGGTCATTGGGTCTAATTTGACCATTTTGACCAAAGTTGACTTTTTAGGTCAAAACGGTGATCTATGGGTTCAGCAGGGTTGGTCATTGGGTCTGGTTTGACCATTTTGACCAAAGTTGATTTTTTAAGTCAAAAAGGTGACCTATGGGGTCAACAGGGTTGGTCATTGGGTCTGGTTTGACCATTTTGACCAAAGTTGACTTTTTAGGTCGAAAGAGTGACTATGGGTTCAACAGAGTTGGTCATTAGATGCAGTTTCATTTGTTTTGACAAAAGTTGACTTTTCAGGTCGAAAGGGTGACCTATGGGACATCAGGGTTGTTCATTGGGTCTGGTTTGACCATTTTAACCAAAGTTGACTTTTTAGGTCAAAAGGGTGACCTATGGGGTCAACAGGATTGGTCATTGGGTCTACTTTGACCAATTTGACCAAAGTTGACTTTTTAGGTAGAAATGGTGACCTATGGGGTCAGCTGGGTTGGTCATTGGGTCTGGTTTGACCATTTTGACCAAAGTTGACTCTTTAGGTCGAAAGGTTGACATATAGGGTCAACTGTGTTGGTCATTGGGTCTGGTTTGACCATTTTGACAAAAGTTTTCTTTTTAGGTCAAAAGGGTAACCTATGGGGTCAACAGGGTTGGTCATCGGGTCTGGTTTGACCATTTTAACCAAAGTTGACTTTTAGGTCGAAAAGGGTGACTTATGGGGTCAACGGGATTGGTCATTGGGTTCGGTTTGACCATTTTGACCAAAGTTGACTTTTAGGTCGAAAAGGTTACCAATGGGGTCGACGGGATTGGTCATTGGGTCCAGTTTAACCATTTTGAATAAAGTTGACTTTTTTAGATCAAAAGGGTGACCTGTAGAGTCAACGGGGTTGGTCATTGAGTGCAGTTTGACCATTTTAACCAAAGTTGAGTTTTTAGGTCAAAATGGTGACCTATGGGTTCAGCGAGGTTGGTCATTCGATTCAGTTTGACCATTTTGACCAAAGTTGACTTTTTAGGTCAAAATGGTGACCTATGGGTTTAGCGAGGGTTGTTCATTGGATGCAGTTTGACCATTTTGACCAAAGTTGATTTTTAGGTCCGAAGGGTGACTTATGGGGTCAACAAGGTTGGTCATCGGGTGCAGTTTGACCATTTTGACCAAAGTTGACTTTTTAGGTCAAAAGGGTTACCTATGGGTTCAACAGAATTGGTCATTGCGTCTGGTTTGGTCATTTTAACCAAAGTTGACTTTTTTGGTCAAAAGGATGACCTATGGGGACAGCAGGGTTGGTCATTGGGTCTGGTTTGACCATTTTGACCAAAGTTAACTTTTTAGGTCAAAAGGGTGACATATGGGGTCAACAATGTTGGTCATTGGGTCTGGTTTGACCATTTTGACCAAAGTTGACTTTTTAGATCAAAAGGGTGACCTATGGGTTCAACAGGATTGGTCATTGGGTCTGGTTTGACCATTTTGACCAAAGTTGACTTTTTAGGTCAAAAGGGTGACCTAAGGGTTCAGCAGGGTTGGTCATTGGGTATGGTTTGACCATATTGACCAAAGTTGACTTTTTAGGTCAAAAGGGTGACCTATGGGTTCAACAATGTTGGTCATTGGGTCTGGTTTGATCATTTTGACCAAAGTTGACTTTTTAGGTCAAAAGGGTGACCTATGGGTTCAACAGGATTGGTCATTGGGTCTGCTTTGACCATTTTGACCAAAGTTGACTTTTTAGGTCAAAAGGTTGACCTATGGGGTCAACATGATTGGTCATTGGGTCTGGTTTGACCATTTTGACCAAAGTTGACTTTTTTAGGTCAAAAGAGTGACCTATGGGTTCAACAGGATTGGTCATTGGGTCTGGTTTCACTGTTTTGACAAAAGTTGACTTTTCAGGTCGAAAGGGTGACCTATGGGACATCAGGGTTGTTCATTGGGTCTGGTTTGACCATTTTAACCAAAGTTGACTTTTTAGGTCAAAAGGGTGACCTATGGGGTCAACAGGATTGGTCATTGGGTCTACTTTGACCAATTTGACCAAAGTTGACTTTTTAGGTAGAAATGGTGACCTATGGGGTCAGCTGGGTTGGTCATTTGGTCTGGTTTGACCATTTTGACCAAAGTTGACTCTTTAGGTCAAAAGGTTGACATATAGGGTCAACTGTGTTGGTCATTGGGTCTGGTTTGACCATTTTGACAAAAGTTTTCTTTTTAGGTCAAAAGGGTAACCTATGGGGTCAACAGGGTTGGTCATCGGGTCTGGTTTGACCATTTTAACCAAAGTTGACTTTTAGGTCAAAAAGGGTGACTTATGGGGTCAACAGGATTGGTCATTGGGTCTGGTTTGACCATTTTGACCAAAGTTGACTTTTAGGTCAAAAAGGTTACCAATGGGGTCAACAGGATTGGTCATTGGGTCTGGTTTAACCATTTTGAATAAAGTTGACTTTTTTAGATCAAAAGGGTGACCTATGGGGTCAACAGGGTTGGTCATTAGATGCAGTTTGACCATTTTAACCAAAGTTGAGTTTTTAGGTCAAAATGGTGACCTATGGGTTCAGCAGGGTTGGTCATTCGGTCTATTGACCATTTTGACCAAAGTTGACTTTTTAGGTCAAAATGGTGACCTATGGGTTTAGCAGGGTTGTTCATTGGGTCTGGTTTGACCATTTTGACCAAAGTTGATTTTTTAGGTCCAAAGGGTGACCTATGGGGTCAACAAGGTTAGTCATTGGATGCTGGTTTGACCATTTTGACCAAAGTTGACTTTTTAGGTCGAAAGGGTTACCTATGGGTTCAACAGAATTGGTCATTGCGTCTGGTTTGGTCATTTTAACCAAAGTTGACTTTTTTGGTCAAAAGGATGACCTATGGGGACAGCAGGGTTGGTCATTGGGTCTGGTTTGACCATTTTGACCAAAGTTGACTTTTTAGGACAAAAGGGTGACATATGGGGTCAATAGGGTTGGTCATAAGGTCTGGTTTGACCATTTTGACCAAAGTTGACCTTTTAGATCAAAAAGGATGACCTATGGGATCAGCAGGGTTGGTCATTGGGTCTGGTTTGACCATTTTGACCAAAGTTGACTTTTAGGTCAAAAGGTTGACCTATGGGGTCAACATGATTGGTCATTGGGTCTGGTTTGACCATTTTGACCAAAGTTGACTTTTTAGGTAAAAATGGTGACCTATAGGGTCAGCAGGGTTGGTCATTAGTGCGGTTTGACCGTTTTGACCAAAGTTGACTTTTTAGGACAAAAGGTTGACCTATGGGGTCAACAGGTTTGGTCATTAGGTCTAGTTTGACCATTTTGACCAAAGTTGACATTTTAGGTCAAAAGGGTGACCTATAGGTTCAGCAGGGTTAGTCATTGGGCCTGGTTTGACCATTTTGACCAAAGTTGACTTTTTAGGTTAAAAGGGTGACCTATGGGGTCAACAGGGTTGGTCATTGGGTCTAGTTTGACCATTTTGACCAAGGTAGACTTTTTAGGTCAAAAGGGTGACCTATGGGTTCAGAAGGGTTGGTCATTGGGTATGGTTTGACCATTTTGACCAAAGTTAACTTTTTAGGTCAAAAGGGTGACATATGGGGTCAACAATGTTGGTCATTGGGTCTGGTTTGACCATTTTGACCAAAGTTGACTTTTTAGATCAAAAGGGTGACCTATGGGTTCAACAGGATTGGTCATTGGGTCTGGTTTGACCATTTTGACCAAAGTTGACTTTTTAGGTCAAAAGGGTGACCTATGGGTTCAGCAGGGTTGGTCATTGGGTATGGTTTGACCATATTGACCAAAGTTGACTTTTTAGGTCAAAAGGGTGACCTATGGGTTCAACAATGTTGGTCATTGGGTCTGGTTTGATCATTTTGACCAAAGTTGACTTTTTAGGTCGAAAGGGTGACCTATGGGTTCAACGGGATTGGTCATTAGTGCCTTTGACCATTTTGACCAAAGTTGACTTTTTAGGTCAAAAGGTTGACCTATGGGGTCAACATGATTGGTCATTAGTGCGGTTTGACCATTTTGACCAAAGTTGACTTTTTAGGTAAAAATGGTGACCTATAGGGTCAGCAGGGTTGGTCATTGGGTCTGGTTTAACCGTTTTGACCAAAGTTGACTTTTTAGGTCAAAAGGTTGACCTATGGGGTCAACAGGGTTATTCATTGGGTCTAGTTTGACCATTTTGACCAAAGTTGACTTTTTTGGTCAAAGGGTGACCTATAGGTTCGATGGGGTTGGTCATTGGGCCTGGTTTGACCATTTTGACCAAAGTTGACTTCTTAGGTTAAAAGGGTGACCTATGGGGTCAACAGGGTTGGTCATTGAGTCTAGTTTGACCATTTTGCCCAAAGTTGACTTTTTAGGTCAAAAGGGTGACCTATGGGTTCAGCAGGGTTGGTCATTGGGTATGGTTTGACCATTTTGACCAAAGTTGACTTTTTAGGTCAAAAGGGTGACCTATGGGGTCAACAATGTTGGTAATTGGGTCTGGTTTGACCATTTTGACCAAAGTTGACTTTTTAGGTCAAAAGGGTGACCTATGGGTTCAACAGGATTGGTCATTGGGTCTGGTTTGACCAAAGTTGACTTTTTAGATAAAAATGGTGACCTATGGGGTCGGCGGAGGTTGGTCATTAGGTCCGGTTTGACCATTTTGACCAAAGTTGACTTTTAGGTCGAAAGGTTGACCTATGGGGTAAACGGGGTTGGTCATTGGGTCACAGTTTGATCATTTTGACCAAAGTTTACTTTTTAGGTCAAAAGGGTGACCTATGGGGTCAACAGGGTTGGTCATTGGATCTGGTTTGACAATTTTGACCAAAGTTGACTTTTTAGGTCAAAGAGGGTGACCTATGGGGTCAACAGGATTGGTCATTGGGTATGGTTTGACCATTTTTATCAAAGTTGACTTTTTAGGTCAAAAGGGTGACTGTGAGGTCAACGAGGGTTGGTCATTAGATGCGGTTTGACCATTTTGAACAAATTTGACTTTTTAGGTCGAAATGGTGACAAATGGGGTCAACAGGATTGATCATTGGGTCTGGTTTGACTATTTTAACCAAAGTTGACTTTTTAGGTCGAAAGGGTGACCTATGGGGTGAACAGGATTGGTCATTGGGTCTGGTTTGACCATTTTGACCAAAGTTGACTTTTTAGGTCAAAAAGGTGACCTATGGGGTCAACAGGGTTGGTCTTTGGTCTGGTTTGACCATTTTGACCAAGGTTGACTTTTTAGGTCAAAAGGTATTGACTCATTATGAAAATGAGGTCAACATTTTTGTGGTGACTTCCTTAACTTCCCATGGGCGGCAAATTTGAATGAAATGATGCATTTTTTGGTTGATACGTTGAATAAGGACATAATTTGAAGGGACACCAAGTCCCCTTTTGGATTATTATTAAAATTATGTCATGAGACTCTTTAGAGTGTGTGTGGGTAGGAGTGAGTCTAGTTTTCAAGAGTCTTTTCAATTTTTCAGAGTTGATTTGATATTGGGGATGTTGATTTGAAGTTTAGAATTGAGTTGGACCAAAATTGAGGTCAATTGGGGTGGTTTGGTTTGACATTGGGTTCACATGGGTTTAAAATGGCCAAATTGGGGGATTTGGTAAAAGTGGGGTAAATTGGCAAAATTGGCCCATGGTCTAGTTGAACAAAATGAAATTGGGAATATTTGGGATTTTCTGGAATGTTTTGGGAATTTTCTGAATTTTTAGATTTTTGGGCTAAGAAAGGCATTTTGGGTATTTGGAGGGTATTGGGGGGTACTTTTGGAATTTTTGGTATTTTTGGCTATGGATGATCAATTTGAGTGAGGGAAATGTTTAGGATTGATTTTGAGAAATTTTGGGTAATTTAGGTGATATTGTAAATTTTGGGTAGTTTCAAGGGCTTTTGGTAGGTTTAGTAGGTGTAGGGCCCGGGAGTCGAAAATTGAAATTTTGGAAAAATGAAGATTGATCAAATTTGACTAAAATGGAATCACTTTGGTTGAGCCATGAAGTCATATTAAGCCCATATGAGCCATGAGAGGACTCATTTGAGGCATTCACTATGTTGTTCCTAACCCTCTTAGCCAGGGGCTTAGGGGTTAAGGACCATCCATGTGAATTACCTACATGAGTCAGGAAGTCAAGTTGGGTAAGATTGTGGTTTTAGGACTTGGAATGTGTGTGAGAGTGTAGTGTATGTGCAAGTCAACCCTCACCAGACCAGGCCACCCAGGGTATCCCTAAGGCCAAGAAGTCCTATAGGGAACTCATCCTTTAAATCTCCACATTTGATTTCAACCCTCTAGGTGATTAGGGGTCTACAATCAAGCTTGTGGGGTTTGTAGGGAGTCAAGAGGTGTTTGAACTTCTAAAGGGTGGGTTCTACTTCTTGTCCTCTAAGATTAGTCAAAGGAAAAGCCTAAGGCTAGATCCTAAGTACTAAAGAGAGTAGAAAAAGACCTCATCAAAAATGAGGTCAACAATGTCATTTAATTAAAATACTGAAAATTAAATCATTAATTAATTTAATTAATCAAAATAATTTTGAAATTAATTATTTGATTAATTTTGTTGTTTTTATTTCATTTTTTACCTATTTTGATTAAAATAGATAAGTGTTGACCAATTTTGATTTAGATTGACCCAAGTCAGCCTAAATTGATCAATTTAATTTCAAGATGTCCAATGTGAACTTTTTCAACTTTGTCATGGTTGATTTGATCACAATATTTATGATTTTATCATTGTGGGGTTTTAAACATGTCATTAGGTCAAAGGGTTGACCTATGGGGTCAACAGGCTTGGTCATTGGGTCTAGTTTGGTCATTTTAACCAAAGTTGACTTTTTAGGTCAAAAGGGTGACCTATGGGTTCAACAGGATTGGTCAATGGGTCTGGTTTGGTCATTTTGACCAAAGTTGACTTTTTAGGTCAAAAGGGTGACCTATGGGGACAGCAGGGTTGGTCATTGGCTCTGGTTTGACCATTTTAACCAAAGTTGACTTTTTTAGGTCAAAAAGGTGACCTATGGGGTTAACAGGGTTGGTCTGTGGGTCTGGTTTGACCATTTTGACAAAAGATGACTTTTTAGGTCAAAAAGAGTGACTATGGGGTCGACAGAGAATGGTCGTTGGGTCCGGTTTGACCATTTTGACCAAAGTTGACTTTTCGGTCAAAAAGGTGACCTATGGGGTCAACAGGGTTGGTCATTGGGTCTGGTTTAACCATATTGACCCAAGTTGACTTTTCAGGTCAAAAGGGTGACCTATGGGGTCAACAGGGTTGGTCATCGGGTCTAGTTTGACCATTTTGACCAAAGTTGACTTTTTAGGTCAAATGGGTGACCTATGGATTCAGCAGAGTTGGTCATTGGGTCTGGTTTGACCTTTTTGACCAAAGTTGATTTTTTAGGTCAAAAGGGTGACCTATAGGGTCAACAAGGTTGGTCATTGGGTCTGGTTTGACCATTTTGACCAAAGTTGACTTTTTAGGTCGAAAAGAGTGACCTATGGGTTCAACGAGATTGGTCATTGGGTTCGGTTTCACTTGTTTTGACAAAAGTTGACTTTTCGAGTCGAAAGGGTGACCTATGGGACATCGGGGTTGTTCATTAGGTGCAGTTTGACCATTTTAACCGAAGTTGACTTTTTAGGTCGAAAGGGTGACCTATGGGGTCGACAGGATTGGTCATTGGGTCTACTTTGACCAATTTGACCAAAGTTGACTTTTTAGGTAGAAATGGTGACCTATGGGGTCAGCTGGGTTGGTCATTGGGTCTGGTTTGACCATTTTGACCAAAGTTGACTCTTTAGGTCAAAAGGTTGACATATAGGGTCAACTGTGTTGGTCATTGGGTCTGGTTTGACCATTTTGACAAAAGTTTTCTTTTTAGGTCAAAAGGGTAACCTATGGGGTCAACAGGGTTGGTCATCGGGTCTGGTTTGACCATTTTAACCAAAGTTGACTTTTAGGTCAAAAAGGGTGACTTATGGCGTCAACAGGATTGGTCATTGGGTCTGGTTTGACCATTTTGACCAAAGTTGACTTTTAGGTCAAAAAGGTTACCAATGGGGTCAACAGGATTGGTCATTGGGTCTGGTTTAACCATTTTGAATAAAGTTGACTTTTTTAGATCAAAAGGGTGACCTATGGGGTCAACAGGGTTGGTCATTGGGTCTGGTTTGACCATTTTAACCAAAGTTGAGTTTTTAGGTCAAAATGGTGACCTATGGGTTCGACGAGGTTGGTCATTCGGTCTATCGATCCATTTTGACCAAAGTTGACTTTTAGGTCGAAATGGTGACCTATGGGTTTAGCAGGGTTGTTCATTGGGTCTGGTTTGACCATTTTGACCAAAGTTGATTTTTTAGGTCCAAAGGGTGACCTATGGGGTCAACAAGGTTGGTCATTGGGTCTGGTTTGACCATTTTGACCAAAGTTGACTTTTTAGGTCAAAAGGGTTACCTATGGGTTCAACAGAATTGGTCATTGCGTCTGGTTTGGTCATTTTAACCAAAGTTGACTTTTTTGGTCAAAAGGATGACCTATGGGGACGACGGGGTTGGTCATTGGTGCGGTTTGACCATTTTGACCAAAGTTAACTTTTTAGGTCAAAAGGGTGACATATGGGGTCAACAATGTTTGGTCATTGGATCCAGTTTGACCATTTTGACCAAAGTTGACTTTTTAGATCAAAAGGGTGACTATGGGTTCAACAGGATTGGTCATTAGATCCAGTTTGACCATTTTGACCAAAGTTGACTTTTTAGGTCAAAAGGGTGACCTAAGGGTTCGACGAGGTTGGTCATTGGGTATGGTTTGACCATATTGACCAAAGTTGACTTTTTAGGTCGAAAAGGTGACTATGGGTTCAATGATGTTGGTCATTGGGTGCAGTTTGATCATTTTGACCAAAGTTGACTTTTTAGGTCGAAAGGGTGACCTATGGGTTCAACGGGATTGGTCATTGAGTCCGCTTTGACCATTTTGACCAAAGTTGACTTTTTAGGTCGAAAGGTTGACCTATGGGGTCGACATGATTAGTCATTGGTGCGGTTTGACCATTTTGACCAAAGTTGACTTTTTAGGTCAAAAGAGTGACCTATGGGTTCAATGAGATTGGTCATTGGGTCCGGTTTCATTGTTTTGACAAAAGTTGACTTTTCGAGTCGAAAGGGTGACTATGGGACATCGGGGTTGTTCATTGGGTCCGGTTTGACCATTTTAACCAAAGTTGACTTTTTAGGTCGAAAGGGTGACCTATGGGGTCAACGAGATTGGTCATTGGGTCTACTTTGACCAATTTGACCAAAGTTGACTTTTAGGTAGAAATGGTGACCTATGGGGTCAGCTGGGTTGGTCATTGGGTCTGGTTTGACCATTTTGACCAAAGTTGACTCTTTAGGTCAAAAGGTTGACATATAGGGTCAACTGTGTTGGTCATTGGGTCTGGTTTGACCATTTTGACAAAAGTTTTCTTTTTAGGTCGAAAGGGTAACCTGTGGGTCAACGGGGTTGGTCATCGGGTCCGGTTTGACCATTTTAACCAAAGTTGACTTTTAGGTCGAAAAGGGTGACTTATGGGGTCAACGAGATTGGTCATTGGAGTGCGGTTTGACCATTTTGACCAAAGTTGACTTTAGGTCGAAAAGGTTACCGATGGGGTCGACGGGATTGGTCATTGGGTCACGGTTTAACCATTTTGAATAAAGTTGACTTTTTTAGATCAAAAGGGTGACCTATGGGGTCAACAGGGTTGGTCATTGGGTCTGGTTTGACCATTTTAACCAAAGTTGAGTTTTTAGGTCAAAATGGTGACCTATGGGTTCAGCAGGGTTGGTCATTCGGTCTAGTTTGACCATTTTGACCAAAGTTGACTTTTTAGGTCAAAATGGTGACCTATGGGTTTAGCAGGGTTGTTCATTGGGTCTGGTTTGACCATTTTGACCAAAGTTGATTTTTTAGGTCCAAAGGGTGACCTATGGGGTCAACAAGGTTGGTCATTGGGTCTGGTTTGACCATTTTGACCAAAGTTGACTTTTTAGGTCAAAAGGGTTACTATGGGTTCAACGGATTGGTCATTGCGTACGGTTTGGTCATTTTAACCAAAGTTGACTTTTTGGTCAAAAGGATGACCTATGGGGACGACGGGGTTGGTCATTGGGTCTGGTTTGACCATTTTGACCAAAGTTGACTTTTTAGGACAAAAGGGTGACATATGGGGTCAATAGGGTTGGTCATTAGGTCTGGTTTGACCATTTTGACCAAAGTTGACCTTTTAGATCAAAAAGGATGACTCATGGGATCGGCAGGGTTGGTCGTTGGGTACGGTTTGACCATTTTGACCAAAGTTGACTTTTAGGTCAAAAGGTTGACCTATGGGGTCAACATGATTGGTCATTGGGTCTGGTTTGACCATTTTGACCAAAGTTGACTTTTTAGGTAAAAATGGTGACCTATAGGGTCAGCAGGGTTGGTCATTGGGTCTGGTTTGACCGTTTTGACCAAAGTTGACTTTTTAGGACAAAAGGTTGACCTATGGGGTCAACAGGTTTGGTCATTAGGTCTAGTTTGACCATTTTGACCAAAGTTGACTTTTTAGGTCAAAAGGGTGACCTATAGGTTCGACGGGGTTAGTCATTGGGCCTGGTTTGACCATTTTGACCAAAGTTGACTTTTTAGGTTAAAAGGGTGACTATGGGGTCAACTGGGGTTGGTCATTGGGTCTAGTTTGACCATTTTGACTGAGGTAGACTTTTTAGGTCAAAGGGTGACTATGGGTTCGAAGGGTTGGTCATTGGGTATGGTTTGACCATTTTGACCAAAGTTAACTTTTTAGGTCGAAAGGGTGACATATGGGGTCAACAATGTTGGTCATTGGAGTCCGGTTTGACCATTTTGACCAAAGTTGACTTTTTAGATCAAAAGGGTGACCTATGGGTTCGACAGGATTGGTCATTGGGTCTGGTTTGACCATTTTGACCAAAGTTGACTTTTTAGGTCAAAAGGGTGACCTATGGGTTCAGCAGGGTTGGTCATTGGGTATGGTTTGACCATATTGACCAAAGTTGACTTTTTAGGTCAAAAGGGTGACCTATGGGTTCAACAATGTTGAGTCATTGGATCCGGTTTGATCATTTTGACCAAAGTTGACTTTTTAGGTCGAAAAGGGTGACCTATGGGTTCGACGAGATTGGTCATTGGGTCTGCTTTGACCATTTTGACCAAAGTTGACTTTTTAGGTCAAAAGGTTGACCTATGGGGTCAACATGATTGGTCATTGGGTCTGGTTTGACCATTTTGACCAAAGTTGACTTTTTAGGTAAAAATGGTGACCTATAGGGTCGACGGGGTTGGTCATTAGGTGCGGTTTAACCGTTTTGACCAAAGTTGACTTTTTAGGTCAAAAGGTTGACCTATGGGGTCAACAGGGTTATTCATTGGGTCTAGTTTGACCATTTTGACCAAAGTTGACTTTTTAGGTCAAAGGGTGACCTATAGGTTCAGCGGGGTTGGTCATTGGGCCTGGTTTGACCATTTTGACCAAAGTTGACTTCTTAGGTTAAAAGGGTGACCTATGGGGTCAACAGGGTTGGTCATTGAGTCTAGTTTGACCATTTTGCCCAAAGTTGACTTTTTAGGTCAAAAGGGTGACCTATGGGTTCGACGGGGTTGGTCATTGGGTATGGTTTGACCATTTTGACCAAAGTTGACTTTTTAGGTCGAAAAGGGTGACTATGGGTCAACAATGTTGGTAATTGGGTGCGGTTTGACCATTTTGACCAAAGTTGACTTTTTAGGTCAAAAGGGTGACCTATGGGTTCAACAGGATTGGTCATTGGGTCTGGTTTGACCAAAGTTGACTTTTTAGATAAAAATGGTGACCTATGGGGTCAGCAGGGTTGGTCATTGGGTCTGGTTTGACCATTTTGACCAAAGTTGACTTTTTAGGTCAAAAGGTTGACCTATGGGGTAAACAGGGTTGGTCATTAGGTCTAGTTTGATCATTTTGACCAAAGTTTACTTTTTAGGTCAAAAGGGTGACCTATGGGGTCAACAGGGTTGGTCATTGGATCTGGTTTGACAATTTTGACCAAAGTTGACTTTTTAGGTCAAAGAGGGTGACCTATGGGGTCAACAGGATTGGTCATTGGGTATGGTTTGACCATTTTTATCAAAGTTGACTTTTTAGGTCAAAAGGGTGACCTATGGGGTCAACAGGGTTGGTCATTGGGTCTGGTTTGACCATTTTGAACAAATTTGACTTTTTAGGTCGAAAGGGTGACAAATGGGGTCAACAGGATTGATCATTGGGTCTGGTTTGACTATTTTAACCAAAGTTGACTTTTTAGGTCGAAAGGGTGACCTATGGGGTGAACAGGATTGGTCATTGGGTCTGGTTTGACCATTTTGACCAAAGTTGACTTTTTAGGTCAAAAAGGTGACCTATGGGGTCAACAGGGTTGGTCTTTGGTCTGGTTTGACCATTTTGACCAAGGTTGACTTTTTAGGTCAAAAGGTATTGACTCATTATGAAAATGAGGTCAACATTTTGGTGGTGACTTCCTTAACTTCCCATGGGCGGCAAATTTGAATGAAATGATGCATCTTTTGGTTGATACGTTGAATAAGGACATAATTTGAAGGGACACCAAGTCCCCTTTTGGATTATTATTAAAATTATGTCATGAGACTCTTTAGAGTGTGTGTGGGTAGGAGTGAGTCTAGTTTTCAAGAGTCTTTTCTATTTTTCAGAGTTGATTTGATATTGGGGATGTTGATTTGAAGTTTAGAATTGAGTTGGACCAAAATTGAGGTCAATTGGGGTGGTTTGGTTTGACATTGGGTTCACATGGGTTTAAAATGGCCAAATTGGGGGATTTGGTAAAAGTGGGGTAAATTGGCAAAATTGGCCCATGGTCTAGTTGAACAAAATGAAATTGGGAATATTTGGGATTTTCTGGAATGTTTTGGGAATTTTCTGAATTTTTAGATTTTTGGAGTTAAGAAAGGCATTTTGGGTATTTGGAGGGTATTGGGGGGTACTTTTGGAATTTTTGGTATTTTTGGCTATGGATGATCAATTTGAGTGAGGGAAATGTTTAGGATTGATTTTGAGAAATTTTGGGTAATTTAGGTGATATTGTAAATTTTGGGTAGTTTCAAGGGCTTTTGGTAGGTTTAGTAGGTGTAGGGCCCTGGGGGTCAAAAATTGAAATTTTGGAAAAATGAATATTGATCAAATTTGACTAAAATGGAATCACTTTGGTTGAGCCATGAAGTCATATTAAACCCATATGAGCCATGAGAGGACTCATTTGAGGCATTCACTATGTTGTTCCTAACCCTCTTAGCCAGGGGCTTAGGGGTTAAGGACCATCCATGTGAATTACCTACATGAGTCAGGAAGTCAAGTTGGGTGAGATTGTGGTTTTAGGACTTGGAATGTGTGTGAGAGTGTAGTGTATGTGCAAGTCAACCCTCACCAGACCAGGGCCGCCGGGGTATCCCTAAGGCCAAGAAGTCACATAGGGAACTCATCCTTTAAATCTCCACATTTTATTTCGACCCTACAGGTGATTAGGGGTCTACTGATCAAGCTTGTGGGGTTTGTAGGGAGTCAAGAGGTGTTTGAACTTCTAAAGGGTGGGTTCTACTTCTTGTCCTCTAAGATTAGTCAAAGGAAAAGCCTAGGCTAGATCCTAAGTACTAAAGAGAGTAGAAAAAGACCTCATCGAAAATGAGGTCGACAATGTCATTTAATTAAAATACGAAAATTAAATCATTAATTAATTTAATTAATCAAAATAATTTTGAAATTAATTATTTGATTAATTTTGTTGTTTTTATTTCATTTTTTACCTATTTTGATTAAAATAGATAAGTGTTGACCGATTTTGATTTAGATTGACCCAAGTCGACCTTAAATTGATCGATTTAATTTCAAGATGTCCAATGTGAACTTTTTCGACTTTGTCATGGTTGATTTGATCACAATATTTGTGATTTTATCATTGTGGGGTTTTAAACATGTCATTAGGTCGAAGGGTTGACCTATGGGGTCAACGAGGCTTGGTCGTTGGGTCACAGTTTGGTCATTTTAACCAAAGTTGACTTTTTAGGTCAAAGGGTGACCTATGGGTTCAACGAGATTGGTCGATGGGTCCGGTTTGGTCATTTTGACCGAAGTTGACTTTTAGGTCGAAAGGGTGACCTATGGGGACAGACGAGGTTGGTCATTGGCTGCTGGTTTGACCATTTTAACCAAAGTTGACTTTTTTAGGTCAAAAAGGTGACCTATGGGGTTAACAGGGTTGGTCTGTGGGTCTGGTTTGACCATTTTGACAAAAGTTGACTTTTTAGGTCAAAAAGGGTGACCTATGGGGTCAACAAGAATGGTCATTGGGTTTGGTTTGACCATTTTGACCAAAGTTGACTTTTTCAGTCAAAAAGGTGACCTATGGGGTCAACAGGGTTGGTCATTGGGTCTGGTTTAACCATATTGACCCAAGTTGACTTTTCGAGTCGAAAGGGTGACCTATGGGGTCAACGGGGTTGGTCATTGGGTCTAGTTTGACCATTTTGACCAAAGTTGACTTTTTAGGTCAAATGGGTGACCTATGGATTCAGCAGAGTTGGTCATTGGGTCTGGTTTGACCTTTTTGACCAAAGTTGATTTTTTAGGTCAAAAGGGTGACCTATAGGGTCAACAAGGTTGGTCATTGGGTCTGGTTTGACCATTTTGACCAAAGTTGACTTTTTAGGTCAAAAGGGTGACCTATGGGTTCAACAGGATTGGTCATTGGGTTTGGTTTCACTGTTTTGACAATACTTGACTTTTTTGGTAAAAAGGGTGACCTATGGGGACAACAGGGTTGGTCATTGGGTCTGGTTTTACCATTTTGACCAAAGTTGACTTTTTAGGTCAAAAGGGCGACCTATGAGGTCAACAGGGTTGGTCATTGGGTCTGGTTTGACCATTTTTACCAAAGTTGACTTTTTAGAAAAAAATGGTGACCTATGGGGTCAGCAGGGTTGGTCATTGGGTCTGGTTTGACCATTTTGACCAAAGTTGACTTTTTAGGTCAAAAGGTTGACCTATGGGGTCAACAGGGTTGGTCATTGGGTCTGGTTTGGCCATTTTGACCAAAGTTTGCTTTTTAGGTCAAAAAGGTGACCTATGGGGTCAACAGGGTTGGTCTTTGGGTCTGGTTCGACCATTTTGACCAAAGTTGACTTTTTATGTTAAAAAGGGTGACCTATGGGGTCAACAGGATTGGTTATTAGGTCTGGTTTGACCATTTTGACCAAAGTTGACTTTTTAGGTCAAAATGGTTACCTATGGGGTCAACAGGGTTGGTCTTTGGGTCTGGTTTGACAATTTTGACCAAAGTTGACTTTTTAAGTCCAAAAGGGTGACCTATGTGGTCAACAGGGTTGGTCAGTGGGTTTGGTTTGACCATTTTGACCAAAGTTGACTCATGGGGTCAACAGGGTTAGTCATTGGGTCTGGTTTGACCATTTTGACCAAAGTTGACTTTTTAGGTCGAAAGGGTGACCTATGGGGTCAACAGGATTGGTCATTGGGTCTGGTTTGACTATTTTGACCAAAGTTGACTTTTTAGGTCAAAGAGGTGACCTATGGGGTCAACAAGGTTGGTCATTGAGTCTGGTTTGTCCATTTTGACCAAAGTTGACTTTTTAGGTCAAAAGGTATTGACTCATTATGAAAATGAGGTCAACATTTTGGTGGTGACTTCCTTAACTTCCCATGGGCGGCAAATTTGAATGAAATGATGCATCTTTTGGTGGATACGTTGAATCGGGACATAATTTGAAGAGACACCAAGACACCTTTTGGATTATTATTAAAAATATGTCATGAGACTCTTTAGAGTGTGTGTGGGTAGGAGTGAGTCTAGTTTTCAAGAATCTTTTCTATTTTTCAGAGTTTTCTTCTAGTTCAAAGAGTTTTTACTTTCAATCTTTTATTGTTTATAGTTTAGTTAGTTTAGTTTTAGAGGAGAAAGGATTGGTGTGAAACTTTCTTTCTACCAACTTTTCTTTCATCAATTTATCTAGTTTTTATTGAAGTTTAAAGTCAGAGTTGGAGTCAACAGAGTTGGGCACCAACCTCTGTAGTGTTGTTTTGTGGAATGTCAAGTTTGAAAGGAACTTCCAGAGTCTTGTGGATAGGATTTTCAGATAAGTGTTTACTTCTATTCTCTATATATTTTTTTTCTTGTTGTGTTTTCTTTATGATTTTTATTTTCAAATCAATGTGTGCTTGTCTTTTGTCCATGAATTATGAGTAGTTTTCTTTATCTTTTTCTTTCTTAAATGAAGAAGTAATTAAATTATGTAGGATTGTTGTGGAATGTATAAGTGTTTAAAGTTGGAATAAGTTGTGAAGATTTAATTCCATGAACTTAATTTACATCTTAATTTGGCCGGGTAAGATGTTAAATTTGTTGTGAAATTATGTAAAATCCAATGCGGTATTGTCTCAAACAACAAATGATATAAATCACATGCAATTATATTGATGAGAATTGTAGTTCATATAATTGAACGCTTAGGAGATATTTTAATGGGGAGTAAAATTAGAGGTCTTTAGAATGACAGGCTAAAGCCCCTAATTTGGTTTGATATTTTAAATTTTGTTATGAGAAGTTAGCCCCCAGATGGAGGGAATCGAGAGAACTCTAGAGTGAGAGCTGGTATCTTCCCTGCCTAACCATGTTCAAGATTTAAAAATTTCAAATTAACCAATATTCTTTATAGAACCAAGTAAGCGCAAAGAATAAATTTGCTCATATTTATCACAACCCATCTAAATACTTCTACAACAATACTTTCATAATCATTACTGCTTTATAAGAGAAAGAAAAGGATATTTTATTTCCTAGTGTTTTATATTGCATTTTAAAGTTCTGATAATTCTCATTTCCTGCTTAGCTTTCATTAAAAATACCAAAAACAATTTTCAAGATTTTCAAATCAATTCATACTTTCAAAAGTCATTAAAAAGGGTAAAAATATAATTTTCTTAATTCTTTAAAAAGTTTTTACATTTCCCTGTGGGTTTGATATCTCACGACTTAATCAGAAAGTCCTATATTACTTGATAAACGATATGTATACTTGCATATTATCTCATATTATAAAATCATAATTTTCATATCTAAATCATCATCACATATATTCGGTGTGGAGTCAAGTTTTTGGCTCACATATATTTATTGGGGATCAGTTTCCTCAAGAAACTCTTCAAAAATCATCCAGATACATTGAATTTGCCTTCCACAGACTTAGGGAATGGTCGGTGCTGGTCCACTAAAATATTATGATCTTCTCTGGATTTGGGCGCTGACAGTGCCCATTCTGGCGCCGTTGGTGGCGCCGCCGGTGCCAGTATATTGATTTTGCCAATTTGCCTCTTTTTGCTCCATATTCGTTCCTTTTTTGCTTTCCTTTGCTCCAATCACCTAAAATCATCATACATAAAATAAAACTTGAAAAATATCTTCGTTTAAAGTACAATATCACCAAAAATGAGTATAATTTGTATATATGAAATCTAATATATTTTTGGTGCATCAGAGAATTATGAAGAAGATCACTTCAAAACATCCACATGGCCGTATGGATGTGATCTCCTTGCTTCGATGAAGCTTTAGAAACAAATCTCATTTAAATCCATGAAGAATTGACAGAGATTTTAGGGTTTTAAAATGTGTGGTGCGCGGGTTATAACAGACTGAGGATGACGACGGGATGCCATCCATTTTTATGTATTAAAATTGGACGATTGTGATCTCACTGCACCGCGATTTCATCCATACAAAACAGATGAAACCGCGGGCTGCGTCAGCGTCGTGTGGACACCCCCAACCAATCAAACATTGTTGCTTCATTTTTTGACGTGTCTGAGGCATGAGTCCGTTCCGTGTGTATCTAGTTTATGTAGGATTTAAATTAAATTCAGAAAATCCTTTCATATCTTTACATAGAAAAATTAGAAAATCATGACAAAAATATCCCTGGATTCAGGAAAATGAGAAGATAATTATGGGTATGAAAACAAAATTTAATTAAATATATACTATCTGGAGTAATTTAATTATTAAAAATTATTTATAATTCCAAAAAAATCTGAAAATTTTAGAGAATAACCTTTAAGTCTTTAGTAACATTCCCTGATTTTTCAAAGGCTAGAAAAATTCCATAGGGTTCAATATCCTAATTTCTTTCAAACTTTGTAATTATTTCCAAAAATAATTATAAAAAAGTAATGTTATTGGAAATTAAATTTGAAAATGGTTAGAAATTTTAGAGTGACATTTTTAAACTCCAAAATGACATTTTTTAGCCATTTGAAAATTTAAAATGACATCTTCATCACTTAGGGTTAAAAATAATAAATTCTTTTATTTAAACCCTAAAATTTAAACCCTAAATGACATGTAGGATTGGCTAGACCGTAAAATCTTTGGGTTAGCACATATAAACTTAGGTCAATCTGAATCAAGTTTCAAATGAATTCAAATCTAACTCAACATATAGGCTCAACCCGTGTGAACCTATACTTAACTCTAATTAGGTCTAGACTCCAACTAGACCTGATTAAACTCTGTTAAACCTTAATCACATTTGTTTAACACTATAAACCCTAATTAGGTATAAGACATCAATTAGACGTAACTAAACCCTTTTAAACCTTAATAACATTAGGTTTAACACCATAAACCCTAATTAGGTCTAAGACATCCATTAGACCTGATTAAACCTTGTTAAGCCATAATCACATCAGGTTTAACACCATAAAACCTAATTTGGTCTAAAACTCTAATTAGACCTGATTAAACTCTGTTAAGCCTTAATCACATTAGGTTTAATACCATAAAACCTAATTAGGTCTAAAACATCAATTAGACCTTATTAAAGCATGTTAAACCTTAATCACATTAGGTTTAACACTAGAAACCCTAATTAGGTCTAAAACTCAAATTGGACCTCATTAAACTCTGTTAAATCTTAATCACATTAGGTTTAACACCATAAACTCTAATTTGGTCTAAGAAATCAATTAGACCTGATTATATCCTGTTAAACCTTAATCACAATAGGTTTAACACCATAAACACTAATTAGGTCTAAGTCATCAATTAGACCTGATTAAACCATGTTAAGCCTTAATCACATTAGGTTTAACACCAAAAAATCTAATTAGGTCTAAAACTCCAATTAAACCAGATTAAACTCTGTTACACCTTAATCACATTAGTTTTAACACCATAAACCCTAATTAGGTCTAAACCTCCAGTTAGACCTGATTAAACTCTGTGAAGCTTTAATCACATGAGGTTTAACATTATAAATCCTGATTAGGTCAAACCCCTCATTAGACGTAATTAGCCTCCTTAAACCTTAATAACATTAAGTTTATGTTAATCCTAAACCCTAATTATACTTAACCATAATTAGGTCTAATTAATACAATTAAACCATACCTAAATAAGGTTTAATTAACCCAAAACCCTAATTAAGTCTAACACCTAAATAGACTTAATTAACTCTTAAGCCTTACTTAAATAAGGCTTTAGTAAACTTAAACCATAATTAAGTATAACCCTAATTAGACTTAATTAACCCGTAAGCCTTACGTAAATTAAGTTTAAGTAGCACATAAACCATAATTAAGTCTAACCCTATCTAGACTTAATTAACCCATAAGCCTTACTTACATTAGACTTAAGTAACTCTTGAGCTATAATTAGACCTCAACCTAATTAGGTAAAACTAATCCAATTAAACCTTACTTAATTTAGGATTAATTAATCTTAAACCATAATTAGAACTAACCCCAATTAGGTCTAATCAATTCAATTAAACCTTACCTAAATAAGGTTTAATTAATCCTATACCTTAATTGGACCTAACCTCAATTGGGTCTAATTAATCCAATTAAATTTTACCTAAATAAGGTTTAATTTATATTGAACCTAAATCAACTTCTAACTTGGGTACAACCTAACTTGAACCCAAGTTAATCTAACCTTAGGCTCGAACCACATTGAATCTAAATAACTTAGGTTCAGCCTAACCTGAACCAAAGTTAATTCAAATCCTTAGATTCAACCTACATTAAACCTAAATCAAAAACCTAAACTTAGGTTCAACCAAACTTGAATCTAAGTTAACTCAAATCTTTAAGTCAACCTACATTGAGCGTAAATCAAACCTAAACTTAGGTTCAAGCCAACTTTAATCTAAGTTAACACCAATCTTTAGGTTCAACCTACATTGAACCTAAATCAAACTTAAACATAGGTTCAACCCTTGAACCTAAGCTAACTCAAATACTTAGGTTCAACCTACATTGAACCAAAACCAAAACTATAACTTAGGTTCGAACTAACCCGAACCCAAGTTAACCTAAACATTAGGTTCAACCTACATTGAACCGAATAAAACCTTAACTTAAATTCAAGTCAACTTGAACCCAAATTGAACTTAACCAAACATCAAGTTTCAACCTACATTAAACCTAACTAAACTATAAGCTTCACTTAAGTTGAACCTAACCAAAACTTTAGGATCAAAATAAAACTTGAACCTAACTCAACTAAACTTTAGGCTCAAACTACATTAAACCTAAACCCATCAAACTTTAGGTTCAACATAAACTAATCATAAGTTAAATTTAGACTTTAAGTTCAACTTAAAATGAACTTAAGTTGACCAAACCCTAGGTTCAATTTAAATTGAATCTAATCTTAGGTTGACCTAAACTTTAGGTTCAACTTAAATTAAACTTAAGTCAGTCCAAACCTCAGACTTAACTTAAATTGAATCTTAAGCCTAATTCATATTAGACTTAAATAAATATCTCTAGATTCAAAATACATCGAATATAAAATCCTAACATCTAACCTATGTCATATTTTAAGTCTATTCTAAATTAATATTAACACCTTTAGATTCAAATACATCGAATCTAAAAATTATAAAGTCTAACTTATGTTAGATTTTACTCAATTTAAGTCTAATTTACATTAGGCTTAACACCTTTAGATTCAAATGACATCGAATCTAAAATCTTAAAGTCTACTTATGCTAGATTCTACTAAATTTATGTCTAATCTACATTAGGCTTAACACCTTTAGATTCAAATGACATCGAAACATAAATTCTAAAGTCTAACTTATGTTAGATTATCAATTTATGTCTAATTTACATTAGGCTTAACACCTTTATATTCAAATGACATCGAATCTAAAAAAATCCTAAAGTCTAACTTATGTTAGATTTTACTCAATTTAAGTTTAATCTACATTAGGCTTAACATATTTTGACATCAAATCTAAAAAAAAGTCCTATATTCTAACTCATGTTAGATTCAAAAAAAAATTTAATGGTCTCAAAACATAAAAAAAATGACAAAACCACAAAAAAATTAATCGGTTAATAAATCACAAACAACCAAAAAAACTATAATCTTTAAACTGACAAAAGACATTAATACTTACATAAAACATTATGAAAAAAAGATCAATGAATGTAACTTGAACCTCAATGTTCTTGATCTACGAAGATCTTTTCGATGATGCAATCCTGGTTGTTGATAGGAATCTTCCGGTCCTAGTTTAAATTCCATTTAGACTAAGTAGATCAAGGCATCCAATGACCCTGGGACGACAGAGCCATGGATAGTTTGTCAGGGTTGTCTAAAAATTTAAAATTAACCAAATAAAGCAACAATTTAAGAAATAAAATTGAAATTATTTCTTTTGTAAGAATAACTCTGACATTATGTTTCTTGCAAGATGAAGACAAGTTTCATTTTAGATTTAATTTGCATGTTATTAGGTTGTGCTAACTCTGTTTTGCAAGACGACATTTTAAAGATGAGACAAACAATAAAACAAAACAAAACAACATTAAAACAAAATAACGACATCAAAACAAAACTAAAATGATAAAACCAAAACAACAACAAAATAAAACTAAAACTTTTAAGATAACCACAAAATTAAAAGTTTTAGGACAGCCACAAAACTAAAACTTTTAGGATAGCGATTGAGAAAATTACAAAATGATAATAAAACAACGACAAATTAAAAAACAAAATCAAAATGACAATAAAATTACCAAACAAAATCAAAATGACAATAAAATTAGAATACAAAATTAAAAATAAAAATAAAACTAAAATGACAAAACCAAAATGACATCAACAAAATAAAATAAAATAAAAACTTTTACGGTACGACACTTATTACTCCTAGGATTGAACATTAATGTTTCTTTCCTTAATCCTGACATTTTTTTAGAGAGTTAGTATTAACGTTAATCATGAGTTTTCTTAGGCAATCCTAATTGTCTAAGATGTAATTAACTATAGGAGCTTGCTCCTATAAGAAAATTAAAGAATTCAGAATAGGTATCTTACATAAAATCTCTGGTTATTAGAGGTTGTCCTATACGAAAATGTTCAGAATAAGGCATTTTGGGATTTTCTCTGTAAGGATTACCATTGACATTTTTTTATACTACTATTTTCTATTTTGTTAGTCCATATCCTCCTTCTTCAAGTTTATTAACATCTAAGGATTATTTACATGATCCAAAGAATAAGATTACTTGAAGGTTAGGGCAATATGATAGATAAACAGCATGGTGACTCCTGAGACATTTCGACATCCACACTGACACGAGAGAATTGATCGGCATCGACGGTGATGAACTGAGTGTCGGAACACGACCAAGAGAGCTTGTTGATTCTGCTGGGGAAATTTCTTTCTCCTCATCTCTCGTTAAACTACTTGTTCTCTAAAGGTGTTTTATCTTTTGACAAAGAGGATCATCTCTTTAAAATATAACTCTTTAAAGAGTTATTCATGACAAAACTAAATGAAATAAAAAATTCCCAGTTTATAAAATGAGTCTATAACAAATTTTGTCACTTTATTCTCCTTGAATTTTTAGAAAAGTTGCAATGGAATCTCTAGACTCGGTATTTTCCTATTATCAAGATCTTAACTCACCGATTAATGAAGCTGCTTACCTCTATCAGAATGACTTTAGATTATTTGATGAACCTGAATTTGTGTTAAGTGATCCATAAAACCGAGATATAACCCTTCAAGGAATTTAATTTGAACTCATACGAAGACTTTTTCCAAGATTTACCTCAATTCACTTTTGAAGAAATGGAACAAGAAATTGACTAAAAAGGAAAGAAAATTTGTGTCGAACAAGAAACATATATTTTATCACTATTTGTGTACGAAGTTGGATCTTGTTCCAAAATTGTGCCGCTAACACATACCCAACAAAAAAATAGAAATCGTTTCCTTAAAAGAAAATATAAGTTGACTGAGAACAATGATTTTGAAAAAGATGAATTTGAGCAATATTTTTTTTGGGAAATCTTCCATCTTAAATGAAAATGAGTATTATCCAATACCTGTTGAGTATGAGGACAATACATTCCAGTCATTTCAAAATGAAAAGTTTCCATCGATCCAAACTATATTTTCTATCTTAAAAAGATTAGCACAAAAAGACAGGAGTTCAATTTCCTGAATTTTAGGCAAAATGGGATGCACAGTCTCTACAACAATGAAAAGTTCTTGCGTATGAAGATCCTACCTACCAAGAATTGGATCAACAATTCCCATTGGAAGAACAATATATTCGGATGTAAGTCAAACTCCGTTTAGGACTAAGAGTGAAAGAAATAACTGTTTCAGAAGATAGAGCCAGACATCATAAATTGATATTTTGAAGCAGAAGAAACATCTACTAAGTTGAAAGCTCTTGTCCAATTGCTACAAGATGGAGATCGTTATTACTCACAGTGATCCCTAATAAATATATGTACGCCAAAAACTTGACTCCACACCGAATATATGTGCTGATGATTTAGATATGAAAATTATGATTTTATAATATGGGATACTACGCAAGTATACATATCATTTATCAAGTAATATAGGACTTTCTGATTAAGCCCCGAGATATCGAACCCACAGGGAAAATTTGAAAATCTTTAAAGGAATCAGAAAATTTATTTTTTACTTTTTTTTATGGCTTTTGAAAGTATGACTTGATTTTGAAAAGTTTTGAAAGTTGATTTGTCTTTTGAAATTTCCTTAATAAAATGTTAAGCAAGAAATTAAAATTATAATAACTAATAACACTGTATGTAAAACACTATTAACTAGAATATCTTTTTCTTTCCTTTTATGAAGTAGTAATAATTAATAAAGTATTGTTGTGGATGTATTTAATTGTTGTGGATGTATTTAAATTTGTTGTGACAGATAAAAGCAAATGTGTTCTTTACCCTTACTTGGTTCTATAAAGAACATAGGTTAATTCGAAATTTTTATCATTTTGAACATGGTTAGGCAGGGAAGATATCAGTCTCTCACTCTAGAGTTCCCACCAACTGGGGGCTAACTTCTCATAACAAAACTCAAAACTTCAAACCAAATTAGGGGTGTTTTAGCTTGTCACTCTAAAATCCTCTAATTTTACTCCCTTCCATAAAAATATCTACTAATATTACTTTCACTTTTATGGACTACAATTCTCACCCATATAATTGCATGTGATTCTTACTAACTTTTATGAGACAATACCGCATTAGATCTTACATAATCTCAAGAAATTCTACAACTTAACAAGCAAAATTAAGAAGTAAACAAAGTTTTCAGAATCAATCTTCACAACTTCTTCCAACTTTTAAACACTTATACTTTCCACAACAATTCTCTATAAATTAATTACTTCTCCATTTAAGAAAGAAAAAGATAAAGTAAACTACTCAAAATGCATTGAGAAAATACAAAAAAAAAATTGACTTGAAATTAAAACCATATGAAAAACAACAAACAAAAACAAGTATTAATAAAAAAAAACTAAATGTAAGAACAAAAGTAAACACTTATCTGAAAATTCTCTCCACAAGGCTCAGGAAGTTCCTCTGAAACTTTAACTCTTCATTAAACTACTCCTCAGAGCGAATCTCCTAACTCCGATGACTCAGAATAACTTCAAACTTCAATAAAAACTAAACTTGAAAGAAAGAAAAGAAGTGGGAAGAAGAAGACTTCACTCCGACCCTTTTCTCTTTTCTACTCTCTACTCCTACTCTTAATAAAAACTCTCGCAAAATAAAAATAAAATAATGTATAAACTTGCAAGTGAAAGAACCCTTCAAAAGGTGAAGGAAGAGCTCCTTAATCTTTCCTAAGACTCTCTTTAAATAGTAAACCAAAAGGTGCCTTGGTGTCTCTTCAAAATGTGTCGAGATTAAATGTATCCACCAAAGAATGCACCCCTTCATTCAAACTTGTCACCCAAAGGAAGTTAAGGAAGTTACCACCAAGATTTGCATCCCATCCCCTTTGAAATTGGCGCCAAATTCCTTTAGAATTCGATTTTTAACTGTGGCGGCTAAGCGCTGGTTGGGCCAGTGCTTAGCCGCCAGTGCCAAATTTTCATTTTTCATCTTTTTTTGCTCCAAATTTGTTCCAATTTTGCTCCTTTTATCATGACCATCCATTTTCATCATACCTGCAAGAAAAACACAAAATATCTTCCATTAAAGTGCAATATCATTAAAAATAGGTAAAAATGTGCATAAAAATATTATATATTTTTGGTGTATCACACAGCATGATGATATACTTCCTAGAACATCTCGTCCTATACTCAAAAGAAATGTATGGAAATGAGAGTCATCAGAAGGAATCTCTGATGTTTTTAGTACTCCTGCAGATAGTTCTCAGAAAAAGATTTGTGAAGAAAGTCATGTCAAGACATTTGCAGAAAGATTGAAAAAGTTAAAAGCTGATATCAAACAATTTTCAATACAAAGAAAGAAAAATTCTTCAAATAGTCAAAGTGAGGAATTTTTCTGAAATATATATGGTGTAGACACGAGCCACTTCCTCAGCACGAGAATTATCTTCATCAAATGAAGAAAATGTAACAGACGAATTACGAGCAGTGATCCGACAAGGAGATGAACAGATTAATCGTCTCGAACAAAATATTGAAGAAATGATGGTAGGTTTGCAAAATCTACCCCAAGTAACTCCATTTCTTGCTGTTGAAATCATTAGGACAGTGGCAATGCACATTCTCGAAGATAGAAGCGAATTGATCCCACCACTCAAATACATGTATATTTATACTAGTAGTAATAGGATTATAATTATATTTATGATACAAAATATCCTACTTTACAACGACACAAAAACTTGATTTCGATGTAAATAACAATTTAACAGATATATTTAAGCTTAGGGATTTTACGCAAGTGTACATATCGTTATCAAGTAATATAATAATTTCTGATTAAGCCCCAAAATATCGATCCCACGGGAAAAATTATTGGATAATAAAAAGATAAAAAGGTTTTAGATCACGAAATCTATTTAGAAAAAGACACTTAAACAATTTTAGATAATATAAAAACTTGAAATTGCAATTCTTTTTGGCATTTTCTTAAATTATGAAGTAAAGTGAACAATTAACTAACTATAATGAGATTTTTGTAAGTTTAAAGAAGTATAGATGAAAATATCTTTTTCCTTATCATAAATAAGTAATAAGTACAAGAGTTTTGTAGTGGAAGTATTCAAAATGTGTTGTGCCAAACAGGAGGAATAATATTCTTTACCTCTACTAGAGATGCTATAAAGAACGTTGGCTAGTTTAAAGTTTGAATAGTTTTGAAAATGGGTTAGATAGGGAAGATACTAGCTCTCACTCAAGAGTTCTCTCCTTTCCCTCCACCTGAGGGCTAACATCTCACATCAAAATTTAAAACAATAAACCAAATTAGAGGATTTATTCTGTCACCCTAATGTCCTCTAATTCTACACCCATCAAAGTATATTTCTTCTTTATTTGCAGAAAATTATTTGAATTATTTTCTCATCCAGACAATCTCATGTGATTTCTACCAAATGTTGATTGAGACAATACCTACTAGGATCTTACATGTTCTTACAATAAATGTTAACATCTTAATTGGCCAAATCAAGAAGTAAATGAAGTGCAAGGATTAAGTCAACACAACTTATTCCAACATTAAAGATCAATACTTCCACAACTTCCATCCAACACTTATCTATTTTTATTTTTAAGGAAAAAGATAAAGAAAACTACTCGGAATCCATGGAGAAAACACAACAAAAACTAATTTTAAAAGTAGAAATCATGTAGAAAACAAAAGAAGTCCTCAATTAAAACCAATCTAAATACAAAGATAAAAACTTATCTCAAGTTCCTCTCCACCAAACTCTTGAAATTTGTTTGAATCTCTTCCTCTGTCTTACAAGAATCTTTTGGACTGGTTGCCCAACCAGAGAGGGTTAAATCTCTCTAAAACAATCGATTTTTAATTATAAATCTCTACTTACCTTCCCTTTCACTAGGAATGAGATAAGTGTGAAGAAACCCTAAGAAAGAATCCTACAACATCTTACTATAACTACTATAAAAACTCTGTATAAACTAACTCTAAAACTCCTCTTCTCCTCTCTTTCAAGTCCTTTTATTTATAATTTCTCAAAAGGTACCTGGGTGTCTCTTCAAAATGTGTCCATATTCAATGAATCTACCCAAGAGATGCATCATTTCAAGTAAAATTTGAATGTCTTTTGGCTCCCTTGATCAGTTACCCATATTTTTACCAAAGGGTGCCTCAAAAACCTCTTTAAAATTCACAAAAAATTCCTTGAAATTGCAAAGTAACGACCCTGTGCTTAAGCGTGGGGTCTCTAGTGCTTAAGCGTGGCCTACTTTGTTTGTTGGTGCTTAGGCGCTCCAGTTCATTTTAACATCTCCTTCATTTTTGCTCCAAATTTGATCCCATTTCACTCCTTTTAACAAATTTAGTCCATTTAATTGCACCTGAAAGAAAAATACACAAATACCTTCCATTAAAGTGCAATATCATCAGAAATATGTTTAAAAATGTGTAAAAAAATATTATTATTATAGGTATATAAAATTCCCCCAAACTTAAAATGTTATTTGTCCTCAAGTGACACTACAATCTTTCAAAACTAACATAAGTAAACTATGTGAATGAGTTTTTTTAGGAGATTCTAAAATTTTGTTCTAGAAATGTAGTATTCCAATTTAGATAAAATACTTTAGTGAATGAGACCAATTTAAAGTTTATAAATTCTCTAAAGTGAAAAAGTATGAAAATATGAGCTTTATCTAATTCAAAAGTACTTGTAGATTTTCCAAATATAGAGTTTAGGCATTCCATCTTCTTTACTTTAAAAGTTTCATTAAAAATAGTTATACTCACTATAATCTTTCCTTAAGCTTAGGAGTTTCTCAAATCTTATGTATTAAAAAGATCAGATGTGGAACTAATTTCTAATTTAACACTAATCCTCAAGCTTCTCCTCCCATTATTTTACATACTATACTTTACATTTTTTCTTTTCTTTTCTTTTTTTTTCATTTTTTTTGGCAAAGATTACTATATAGGGATAGGCCTTTAATGATTTTAAATTCTCCTCTTCCTTTCCTAGAGCAAAGGTCTGATATATATATCCTTTACTTAAAAATAGAATATTAGTTTTGAAAACTACTTTTAAAAAAAGAAAATTAAGTATTGAAAAGCAAAGTCTTATTCTTCTACATTTTTTAAAAATACATCTCTTACTAAAGATAGTTACACCATATTTAACATCTCTTCACCAAGAAAATTTTTAACTTGAAAATTTTCTTCATCACTATAAAGTTTTAACCAAATTCCCTTACACATTTCTATATTCAAAATTTTATTACCCTGATATAACTTCATACACATAATCATCTTTTAAATATAAAATCAAATTTATTTGTAGTACATTTGAGAAAAAATAAATTTCATGTTTTGAAAATTGATTTTTCATCCCCCCCCCCGAAACTTAAATTTTTACAAAGATTAAACATTTTAGCATATCATATTTAAAGGCAATAATGAAAAATAAAAAACTTTTGCTTACATTAATTTCATATCGTAATTATATAAGTACAAAAAATTTCAAAACAGGAGTAAAAATGATCAAATTTCATTTTGATTTTAGCATATATGAGATTCAAAAGTCTTCTACATAGTGGAGGCTAACATAAATGTAAATCACACACAATAACCTAATATCACAACCATAATAATAAGAAAATATATGGTAGTAAATTGAATGTTAAAAATAAAATTTTAAATGAAGTTTAGCTTTATTCTAAACTTCCTAAAGAAGTTGGAATAAGTTCAACACAAACCAACACAGTACATTTAAGACAATTAGTACAAATAAAATTTTAAATGATTACTTTTTCTTTTAATAGTTCAAAGACATTCAAACATTCTTCATTAAAGTCAAATTTCTTATCTTTTTCTAACGTTGGCACAAAGGTTTAGTAATTTTCGAAAAATCTTTAATATAACACCTGTAAAATCCAACATGTCCTAAGAAACTCCTTATCCCTCTCAGAGTAGTAGGACGTGGTAATTTTTCAATAATCTGAATGTTTATAGTGTCTACCTCCATACCAAATTCAGAAATTTTATGCCCAAACACAATTCCTACTGCAACTATAAATTGACATTTTTCCTAATTCAGAACTAAATTTGTTCTCTTGCAAAGCTTCAAAACTTTTTCTAAATTATTCAAACATATGTCAAATGAAGTTCTAAATACAGAAAAATCATCCAGGAATACTTGTATTCCATTATCGATTAGATTAAAGAAGATAGACATCTTACATCTTTGAAACGTTGCAGGAGCATTACATAATCCAAAGGGCATTCTTTGAAAAGCAAATGTTCCGTAAGAGCTGGTAAATGTAGTATTTTCTTAATCATCAGTAGCAATATGTATTTGATGATAACCAGTATATCCATCCAAAAAGGAATAGTACTTGTGTCCGACAAGCCTATCCAACATTTGATCTAGAAAAGGAAGAGGAAAGTGATCTTTCTTGGTGGTGGCATTTAATTTTCCATAATCAATACAAATTCGCCATCCATTAATTTATCTTGTTGGTATAATTTCATACCGTTCATTCACATCAACAGTCACTCCTCCCTCCTTAGAAACACAATGAATTTGACTTACCCAAGCAGTGTCTGAAATTGGAAAAATAATTCCAGCATCAAGCCATTTTAAAATTTCCTTCTTAACTTCTTCTTTCAACATTGGATTCAGTCTCCTTTGTGAATCAGCTCTAGCTTTATTTTGTTCATCTAACAAAATTCTGTGCATATAGATCCAAGGACTGATTCTTATAATATCTGCTAAGGTCAAACCAAAAGCCTTTTGTATCTTTTTATGGTCTCCAACAATTTTTTTCTTGATATTTATTCAAATCCGAAAATACAATAATTGGTAAGGTAGATGATTCTCCTAAAAACATATATTTCAATTGATTAGGGAGAATTTTCATCTCAAGTTTAGAAGGTCTTATGATAGATGGAATTAAACTTTTATCATTGCTTTCCATAGTATCTAATATTTCAAATTTTTCCTGAACATAGTCTAAGTCTTCGTTATTCATATCATAAAAATCATCTTCTCTTTCACTTTCATCCTCACAATCCATATTTTAATTTTCAAATTTCTTTTCAAACACTTCTTTAAAATGATCAGCTCTCAAGTAATCACAGATTTCCATTCAAAAGCATTCATCATCTTTTTCTGTATAGAATATTTCATAGATTTTAGAATATTAAATGTCACAACTTGATCATTCACCCTCATAGTTAATTCTCCTTTTTGAACATCAATCATACTCTTCCAGTATCAAGGAATGGTCTTTTTAAAATAATTGAAATTCCTTTATCTTCCTCCATATCTAATACAACAAAATCCACAGGAAAGATAAATGTATCCACCTTCACTAATATATCTTCCACAACTCCTTTAGGATAAGTAATAGATTGACTAGCCAACTGAAGAGTCACATACGTAGGTTAAATTTCTCATATTCCTAATTTTTTGAAAGTTGATAAAGGCATAGGTTTTATACTAGCTCCCAGATCACATAAAGCTCTTCTAAAAAATTTCTCACCTATAACACACGGGATAGGGAAACTACCAGGGTCTTTATATTTTTCAGGAAGCTTCTTCTGAACAATTGCACTACACTCTCTGCTAAGTGCAACAGCCTCGTGATCTGTGAACTTTCTTTTCCTTTTAAGAATATCCTTCATAAACTTTGTATAATCAGACATCTGTTCTAATGCTTCAACAAAGGGAATAATTATCGTTAATTTCTTAAGGATTTCCAAACATTTCATAAATTTGTTATCCTAATTTTGTGTTTTTAATCATTGAGGAAACTGAGGTGGAGGTTTTCAATAGTGATTTTCATTGGTTCAAGCGGATATTCTAAGTATGGATATATCTTATTAGAACCTTTTTCAGTTTCCACCTTCTCTTTCTTAGTTTCAACTTCTTTTTGCACTCTTGTTTCCATTTCTTTTCCATTCCTTAATTGAATAGCCTTAATTTGATTTTTGTTTTGATCTTTTGGATTGATCTCAACATTGTTAGAAAGAGTTGCAGAAGATCTTTCATTAAGAACGGTGAAAATAAGATATAATTGATTCTCAATGTTCTTAATCGCAACACCCTGAGCATGTAATTGATTACCCATATTAAAAATTAATTCATTAATAGACAACGTCTTCTCCTTAAATTGTGGGTTGTTATTAAACCAGGAGGATAAGAAGGTCTAAAGTTGGTGTTTCCTTGCTTGTTCAAATTTCCAACTGGGTTCACAAGATTGTTTCCCCGTTGCAGGTTATAGTAGCATTACTATTATTCCAGTTGAAATTCGAGTGATTCCACCTACCAGGATTATAATAATTTGAATAAGGATTGTTGGGTCTATTATTTATAACATTCAAGGTCTCATATGGTGTTTAAGATTCTATTATTTGGCCTAATGAATTTTCCTCTAACACTGGGGGTGTTTGAGAATAGTTCATTCTGTACTGATCTATTTTCTTCGAAAGGGCTGCAATTTGAGAGACTATCATAGTTATCACATCAAAATCATGAATACTAGCTACTCTCTTAAGATTTACCCATTCAGAGGGTCATTGAAAATTATTAGTAGCCATCTCTTCTATCAGCAAATATGCTTCTCAAATGGTATTGACATTAACGGTCCACCACCAGCAGCAGCTATAACCGATCTCAATGATCCCAATAATCCATTATAAAAGTCTGAATTATTAACCAATCTGTTAAAGCTTGATGTGGACACTTCCTAAGAAGTTCTTTAAATCTTTCCCAAGCTTCATATATCGATTCCCCTTCAAATTGTCCAAACGATGTAATATCATTTCTTAGCTTAGTAATTTTTTATGGAGGGAAATATTTTGACAGAACCTTTTGTGAAAGTTCTCTCCAAGTTTTGATAGATTCAAGTGGTAACGAATTTAACCATGCCTTAAATTTATACCTTAATGTTAGCACACAGTTCTAGAAAATTAGTGAGATGTAAATTAGGATCTTCATTTGGTGTTCCTCCGAATTGATTGTTTTGTACCATTTGGATAATATTAGGTTTAAGCTCAAATGAATTAGCAGTAACATTAGGATTTTGAATGGTTAAATGAAATTCATTTATTGTTGGGTTAGCATAATCTTGTAAAGGTCTTGGTAAATTTTCTTTTTCATTTATTTGATTATCTATGTTGTTCATCATTTTGTTAGGATTTTCATATTATTTTTGTTGTTTTCAAAATTTTCTAATAGTACGCTTATCGGCATATTTTTAGGTTAAGTTGTATTTTGAAAAGGGGTCGCCTACAGAAGTTGTCGACGAGTTTTAGATTTTAAATTTAATTTAAAAATATATATAATTTCAAAAGTAGCATTTGATTTTGAAAATAATTTTAAGTTTAAAAATTTTAAGATATGAAATCAAACCGATCTCACATCCCAAATAGTTTATATAAACGAGCACCACATCACAAATCGTGTATCTATCTCGAAGGACAAAAACACTGCTTGACGATGGGGCTCGATTAAATAAATTAGAAGATTTGTGACATTTGTTTGGTCTGCGAACCAATTTTATAAGTCGATAAGTTCCTCTGCTTAATTAAAGGAATTAAGCAGGGTTTATATTACCTGTGTTCTTAAAGTTCCCTATAAGGGCAAGCCCCTTAATTAATTACATCTTAAATGTCTGAAGACACTTAAGAAAACTCTCGATAATGATCAGTGGTTTTGCTCTCAAGAATTTCAAAGTTTAAGGTTTTCAAAGGATTGGATTTTGGAGATTTCAATAGGGAATGGATCAAATTTGGAACAATTTATTTTAGAAGTCCAAAAGAAGAGAAGTAAGAGAAGCTGGAGCTCCAAGAAGAATCTTGGAAACTTCCCAAACTATCCTATTGTTTTGCTTCAATTTAAGAGTTTACTTAATGTTGCAATCCTGCCAATTTTAATTAATTAGAAATTATATTTGTATGATATAATCACACAAGTAGCCTCGAAGATGTGAGGGTTTATATCGTACCAAACGACTACCTCGAAATCCTAAGACCGGTTAGGACCTAATTTGCATAAAATGATTATGTAAATGCCTAACAAAAAGAAGAGGATTTATGTTGCACTAGGCAAACTACCTCGAAATCCTTTGACTTGTTATTTAAACTAAGAAAGGTTTTGCTAAAGTACACCTGAGTTTTACTGAAGAAGATGGTTGTGCTACCCACCGTGCTCCAAGCTCCTTGTTGTTGCATAGGTTTAGTTTTAGAAAGTGAAAATCAGGAGATGAGAGAAGTGTTTTGGTTTAGAGAAATCTTAAACTCCAAATGTATTTAATGTTTTATTAGGGGAATCTTAAAGTTAATTATAACAACACCGGTTAAGATCCCACGGTTCCATCATTCCGACACCCTTATTTTTATCGGATTCACTTAGTCCAGATGAATTTGCTAAACTCAACTGAATGAGTTCCATACTTTCATTTAGACCGTGGGAAATGCCGTTAGCAACATGTAGGTTACATCATTCGAGGTATTCCCGATCATCCAACAAGACGTTTTAATTTAATTATAATTTTAGTTTTGTTATTTTGTTTGTGATTAAATTTTGAATTGTTTTATATTTTGAATGTTGTGGCGGTGAATTTTATCTTGTTGTGACTTTTAATTTAGTTTTGGGTTTCAGTTTTGTGGCTATTCTAAAGGTTTCAGTTTTCATGCAACAATCTTGTTTTAACATACAAGAAAAGTAATGCGCAGTACATGTATGTAACTTGCAATAAAATAAAAGCTTACCTGGAGGGTCTTCCCATCATTCCAAGCTACACTTAAAGCACATGTTAAGGCATTTATATAATTTGCAACAAGTACATAGGTAAAGCTAAGGAAAGGTTCTGGTTGTCTACCAAAGTCCTAATCCTATAGCCAATTAATTCCTATGACGTCTAGGTTCTTTTGTTTTGTTAATGATGATTTTCTTCATCAAAGAACAATTAAGTTTAGTTGTTCTTCTAAAAAATCTCATCATATTGAGAAAGTGCTCAAGACGAGTCCTAAACATCTTTTCAATACTTCTGAGATTATTTTGAGTCCAAATGAATTTTATTGTACTAGTTAATTAATCATCCAAGAATTCAATTAAATTTTCCTTCTTGCTCAGAGAATTAGGATGTTTGATTATCCTATGAGTAAAGTGACACTTCACTTAATGCTCCATTTTAGAGTTATGATAACGCAAGCCTTTAAGGGCAAATCAGTTTATTAAAAATTTTAATGATTTAAAATTAAAATTGGAGTTGATGATTTAAAGTGGTTTAATTTAGTTTTAAAATTTTAATAATTTTAAGTTTGGAATAGTTTTCAAATTATTTGAATTTAATTAAATCTTTATATTTTAAATGATTTCAATGTATTAGATTAATTTGGGTTGAAAGAGGTCTTTAGATTATTCAATTTAGATTTTAATGATTTAATTTTAATTTAATTGAAATATTTTAGGTTAATTTTTAATTGGTTTGATTTTTAATTATGAATTATTCTTGAGGTTGATTTTGATGTTTCAAGTTTGTTTTAGATTTTCTTTTCAAGTGATTTCAAATTAATGTTTTAAATTTATTTCAATTTGATTATCAAGTTATTCAATGTTTTAAGTTTTTAATTTAATTAAGGTTTATTTTCCTTTTAATTATTTAATTATTAATTTCAATTATCATTTTTGAGTTTGATTAAAAGTTGAATATTATTAAAGTGATTCATTTGGGGATTTTAACTTAAGTGATTATAGTCTCCCTAAATTACATCCCCAATTTATTAATTCAAATTTCAATTAATCTTCCAAAATTTAAATTGGTTAATTAATTAAGGTTTCATTTTTCTCTTTGATTATTAGAAATGATTAATGGGTTCCTACCCTTTTATTTCCCAAAATTTCAATCATCTAAGAGAAAATTAAGATCAAATATTTTACCCCCCATTTTGATTAAACGTAAAGTTTTAATTAGGGGTTAAAATCCTTTAATTACATTTATGCCCTTTTAAGCCTAATTATTTCATAACTCATCAAATTGAGCTCAAATGAACTTGAAATTTTTATGTCACTTTACTCACATGTCAACTAAGACATTAGAGGAGAAAATATGATTTTTCTAAATTTAATTTAATTTATATATTTATTTTTTTATGAAAAAAAATGGATTTTCAATGGAAATTCAACAACATGACCAAGGCAAGGTTTCTATTCTTAAGAAAATTATGGGATATCTCTACTGACCAGAGGACCACTTGGACTAATTTTGGTTTTTTTTCAAATTATATTTTATTTATTATAATTATTTTGATTTTTTGAGTTTTAATTAACTATAAAATAAAATTAAAGTTAAAAAATGGATTTTATATTTTTCATAAATCTCTCTAACCTCAAGGAGTTCAGAGAAACAAATTTTATATTTTTTTTGAATTTTCTTTGATTTATTAGAATTAATTTAGTGAAAATGTAAGGAAATTCATTTTTTTAATATTAAAAATTGCTTTAAGCCTTTAAAATTCAATATCTTAACCTAGAGACTTGAGAAAAATATTTGGTTTGTGCCTAAGTGATTAGGAGTCAAAATAAGACATTTTTATGATTTTTAATATTTCTATGATTTTTATTATTTTTTAATTATTAAAATATTAAAATATGATTAAAAATGAAGATTTTTAGAAAATTTTAAGTTTAATTTTCTTAGACTCTCCTAACATCAGAGAAGCTCCAAAACTATTTTTGTGAATTTTTGAAATGTATTTTTGGAGTTATGAATTTTTAAAGTTTGATTTTGGTCATATAACTTAATTAGTCCATTTAGTGGGGCTAATCACCTCCAATTAGTTTCAAATTTTTACGTGAGACTCTTCTAACCCTAAAGATCAGTGAAGAATTATTTTCAAGCGATTTTGATATATGGTTAACCCAAATTAATTAAAATTCAGTTTTGAGTCTTTAGGCCAATTAGGATTATTCTTAATGAATTAATTCAAACCATAATTTTCCTAGGGTCCTTTGGTCCTAAGATACTTCCCTAAATTTTCCTAGAATTTTCTAAGCAACATGCTAATTACTGGAATTAAAATATCAAAACAGGCACAAAAATTTGGAAAATCAATAACTTACCATAGAGATGGCTTCTGACTTTGGAAAATTCAAGGAATGTTCCTAAGGTTAGAGGCTACAAAAGCCCTATGGTCTCATTCCATGGTGAATTGTCTATGCAAATGGAGAATTAAAACATTAAAATCAGTAAATAATTAATTAAAAATAAAAAACTCATCAAATTAACTCAATATTTTTCCACATTATTCTCCTTTGTTCACTGAGCAAGAGGGTATTTTTAATTTATTTTTATGATTTTTCTATGTAAAGATATAGATTTTTCAATTTCTGGGTAATTAATTAAATCAAAAATACCTTATTTATCTACTTATCCACGCGGCACCGACTCATCCTCGACAGCTCTGAAAGCCCACGCGTCGCATCCCTATTCGATGCCGCTATCCGACTCAGCGCTCCATGGGCCTGCGGTTCTTGTCCCGTTCACTCATCCAATGTGATCTGCATTTTCCATTCGATACACGCTCGATCCAATGGCGCCTGGTCATCGTCTATGACTGGTGTGTCCTGTGAATCGTCCACACTAAAACCCTAAGATCTCTCTGATTTCTCAACGTATTTTTGTGTTCTTATGCTCTACGGATTTGTCCTGAGGAGACGAACACATCCATATGGTTTATGTGCTATGAAATTAAGCCAAGCAAAATAGAGAATCACTGGAAGTTCGGGAGGAAGAATACCTTGGCTCTGAGAAGTGAAGCTTCAATCAGAGAGTTGTAGTACCTTCGATTGCCCTCAAGGAAGCTCCAAATGAAGTCTCTGGCTCTGGGGATTTAAAAGCATGGCCGATAGAGAGGATGGATGGCCTGGTGAGGGGGCTTTCACTGAGGAACTCCTTCTCTAGGTCTTGTGCAGGTGTGGGTGAGTTTAATTTGATTTTGGTGGAGGTTTCAGAGTTGTCCTGGTTTTTGGGTAGATTTTCGACTGAGAAATTGAGCTCTATTAATGGGGATTAGGGCAAAGGGACACTGGGAATCAATCGCTCCAGGTTAGGAGAAGGTCCCGGAGCAATTTTGGCGCAGTTTTGTTAAGCTTCGGTTCATCACCTTGTTTGGCCGAGAAGGTGGTGGGTTTAAATAAGCATGGCTGGAGGGCCTCCCAGGGGGAGTTAGGGCTTGGGATCAGTTGCTCTATGTAAGGGAAGAACAGCCATGGAGTCCAATTGAGTTGGGACAGCTCAGCCAGGTAAATTTGAATTTTTGAATCCAATTAAAGCTCTCAGCCATGGCGTTTTCCGGCGATTGTGGTGGTTGGCCAGCTAGGCATGGGTCACCTTCATGGTCAGTGAGGTCAGGGTTTGAGTTTGGTGCAAGCAGTGGAGATTGGCCATGTGTAAAGAGCTTGATTCAAAATGCAATGGGGAAGGGGATCTTTTGGACTTGGTTTGGTCAACCCATGGAAATGGGCTTAGTGCACCCACCAAGGTCTGATTTGGGCTGAAGGGAATCAGGTAAGTCAGCTAGCTTAGTGGGGAGAACTCACCATCTAAGCATATTTAAGTTTAAGTATGGTTTAGGGGTAGCATGAAAAGGTTTAATCACTCTTAGGGAATCATTAAAGGACTCCCTCCTTTTGCCCAATATGGTATGTTCACATGAACACCACTAACATGGCTTGCATGGGGCTTAAGGATGGCTTCATGGCTAGCCTATGGCTTGCCCATGGCTTGGCTCAATTTCATGAAAATGGATTTTGGGATTTTTGATGGATTCAGGGAAAATTGTCATGAGGCTTGATTTGAAATTATTTGATTATTGATTTAGGACTTAGGGATGATTTCAATTAAAAGGATGATGATGGGAATTTCACAAGGGCTTTAGAATAAGTTTTGGGCCTTTTAAATTTGATGAAAATGGGCTTTTAAAGCCTTTAGGAAAGTGGGCTTTTATATGAAAGTTTTGTGAAGGACCATGTCAAATAAATGTTGGGTTTAGTTTAGGGATGTATCATGAGTGATTTGAAAAAGGTTTGGTGTCATTTGGAAATGGGTTCAATTTGGGCCTTTTTAGTAATGGGGTCAAAATGGGCCAAATTGGGCTAACTTGGGCTAAGGTTGGGTTAATGTTGGGTTTGATGTAAAATTGATGTTTAAAAATGTTTATGGGGGTGTGACAAAGAGTTTTCAACTTTGGTTGGGCTTTGATTTAGGGATTTGGGCCTATTTAAGTTAGGTTTGGGTTTAGGCCAATTTAGGGGATTTTGGTTTTTGGTTAAGTTTGGGTGGATTTTGGTTTCAAATTTGGGGCAAATCATGTTAGTGTTTTGTTTATGGGGATTTTTGGAAGGTTTAGGAAAAGATTTTGGGTTAATTGGAGTTAAGTTGGGTTGGTTTGGGCTACGTTTAGGTCATGGGCAAAAATTGGGCCTTAGGCTTCAAATTGAAATTGGATCCAAATGTTCATCAAATTGGGCTTGGATTTGGTCTAAATTGGTATTGGGGATATTGAATTGAAGCTTAAAATTGAATTGAATCAAAATTGAGGTCAATTAGGTTGGTTTGGTGGGACATTGGGTCCACTTAGGTTAAAGGGGTTAAATTGGGGGTTTTGGTAGAAGTGAGCTAAATTGGCAAAATTGTCCTATGATTTAGTTGAACAAAATGAAATTAGAAATATTTAGGATTTTTTGGAATTTTCTGGGAATTTTTGGAATTTTTGGAATTTTTGGGTTAAAAGGGTATTGAGGGGTATTTTTTGAATTTTTGGTATATTTGGCTATGGATGATCAATTTGAGTGGGGGGAAATGTTTAGGATTGATTTTGAGGAATTTTGGGTAATTTAGGAAATTTTGGGCAATTTCAAGGGCATTTGGTAGGTTTGGTGGGTTTAGGGTCCCGGGGTCAAAATTTGAAATTTTGGAAAATGAAGATTGATCAAGTGTGGGTGAAATGAAATCATTTTGGTTGAGCCATGAAGCCATATTAAGCTCACAAAAGCCATGAGAGGACTCATTTTAGACATTCACTATGTTGTTCTTAACCCTCTTAGCCAGGGGCCTAGGGGTTGAGGTCCATCCATATGAACAGCCTACATGAGTCGGGAAGTCAAATTGGCTAAAGGTAGTTTTAGGGTTTGGAATGTGTGTGTGTGGGAGTATGGTGTGTGTAAGCTTACCCTCACCAGACCAGTCCACCCAGGGTAACCCTAAGGCCAAAGAGTCATATAGGAAACTCATCCTTTAAACCTTCACAATTGATCTTAACCCTCCAAGTGGCTTAGGGGTTTACAATCAAACTTGTGGGGTTTGAAGGGAGTCAGGAAGTGTTTTGAATTTCTAAGTGGTGGGTTCCATCTCTAGTCCTCTAGGATAGTCAAATGGAAAGCCTAAGGCTAGATCCTTAGTACTAAGGAGAGAGATCAGACCTCATCAAAAATGAGGTCAACAACGCTCTAACTCTGAATCATAAAGCACTAAACCTATGGGTCCAATCCTATGCATATAAAATCACACAAAACACACCAAACAGTAAACAAGCACACACAATTACAAACTACAAAGTAAAGGTTTTCAAATACAACAATTTTGATAGTTACCGTATATACCTTCCCATGCAACAGTGCCAAAAACTTGACTGGAGCGTGACCGCCTCCCAATGTAAATATTCAAAAGATAGTTTTAGTTGAGTTTCAAAAATTTAATAATTTGACAGTCACCCGTTTACGCAAGTATACATATCGTTCAAGTAATACAGGGCTCTAGTGGAGTCCTGGTTATCGATCCAGCGAGGAAGGTAAGAACTTTTCAAAATATAACAAATATTTGAATTCCAATACTCAATTTGCAATGCAAGTTCAAGTACTATTAAGATGCTAGTGTAAAGATAAATGCAACTAATTTAACTACAAGTTACTTTCTAAATTTCTAAGCAAGCTTAACTAACACACACACTAAGTTTTTCTATTCGAAAGGTTTATGTATGGAAAAGTATCTTTCCTCTTGCAATGATTCTATGATGAGTGATTGATATAGATTGATAATAGATTTATATTGTGCCAAATAGGAGCATTCATATTGTTTACCCTCGTCAGAGTACCCCCTCTTCCACGTTATGTAAAGAACATTAGCAAATCTCAGGCTTAGTCACTAAATCCATAGTTAGGCTGGGAGGATACTGGCTCTCACTTAAAAGTTTTAACTTCACTTCACTTGAAGACTAGCTTTAGCTTTATTTTCCAAACTTTACGACCAAATTAAAGATTTCAGCCTGTCACTCTAAAACCTCCAATTTGACGCCCATTAAACCATATTTCTTTATTTATTTACACTGAATTCCCTTGAACTACGCAATTCATTCATGAACATTGAATGAATTCTCCACTAATGTTGTAGAACACTTAATCCTTTTGAAATGAATGTTTTACAATGGATTATAACAATTCAATTGGCCAGATCAAAAAGTAATTGAAGTTCAAAATGAAAAACAATCACAATTTCTTTAACATTCTTATGGTACATCAAATTTACATCAACACTTCACCACATCTCAGTGCAAGAAGAAAAAAGAAGAAATTTACTCAGAATTCTTGAGGAAGATACAACAAAACATTAATTTTATATATATAAGCAAAGTCATACAAACCACAAAAGTAAATACAACTTTTCTCTTTCTCTTCTCCAAGAAAATCCCTTAAAGTTCCTTTGAACCATTTTCTCTCTTCTCTACAACACTCAATTCTCTCTTTAGAATGGTAAGGAAGAAGTAATCTCTCACTGTACTCCTTCTCCTACACTCCTTAAAGAATAATCCCTCTCAAAACAACACTTCTACACACTCTCTACAAACCTTAACACACTCTCCTTACTCTAAAAGACTTACCTCCCTCTCCTCTCTCTCTTTTGATGTCCATAATAGTATAAAATAGTTTAGAAATGAATTCCCCAAGAGTTTCCTCAAGAATCCCTTCAAAAAGTTGTCCAACTACATTGAATTTGACTTGAGCCAAAATTAGGCGCCGGCAGCGCTGAGCTGCCATTTAATTATCAAACTCACTAGAATTAGGAACCTGCGGCGTCCATTTTGGCGTGGGGGTGCCAGAAGCCTATTTTCTGCATTTTGCTCCTTTTTGCTACAAATTCGTTTCTTTTCGCTTCTTTTTGCTCCAATCACCTAAAATTATCATACATGTAGCAAAACATGAATAATACCTTCTTTTAAAGTGTAATAACATCAAATATGAGTAAGATTTTATAGCAAATACCTAATATATTTTTGGTGCATCATAAGATCTTGGTAAAGAAGAAAGTGATTAAGGGGTGAGGTTATTTGAATTGAGGATTTGAAATTCCTGAAAATGTTTTGGAAGATATAATCATGAAAAGACGTTGGGAAGCACTATGCTACACCACTACAGCTATAGTAGTGCCTGTGGTGAAGGAGTTCTATGCAAATCTTCCTGGAATCAATCAAGGAATGATATATATTCGAGGAAAGGGTGTACCTCTTAATATTTTTCATATTAATTATTTATTTTTTGTTGAGAAAGTTCCTAATTGTCACTACACCAACTTTACTCCGACAAAAGACAACATGTACGAGATATTCAGATTTTTAACGAATGAATATGGAGTCTGGGAAGAAAACGACGAACGTGGTGTAAGTTTTTCATCTTCATTTTTAAATGCTGCATCAAATCCTCGGCAACTTTTTATTTCTGCAAAATTTATCCCTAATACGAAACTTAGTAAAGTTACAAGGGAGAGGGCAATTCTGAATTAATGCATTTAGACTGGGAGACCAATAGATGTGGGAACTCTTATTATGAAGTCTAATCTGGGATTGGCTTTAAATGGCTCTTCTAATGGACTTGGACATCCTTCTACTATCTTTATGCTGTGTAGCCAATCATAAGAAGTGGTGAAAAGTGATTGAGACCTGCTTAGAAGTGTGTTTATGTTTATGTTTATGTTTTATCCTTATTCGCATTAGATTGCTTAGGTTTAATATTTGAATTTTATTTCTTGCTTTCAGCGCTGAGTTGTTGGTTTCATTATCGACCCTGATTTATAGGTCATGATAAAAGAATATTTGTTTGTATATACTTGGATTTATATATATAAGTGAGTTTTTTTTTGTGAAATATTAATTGTCAGAATTTACTTAAAATTTAAAAATTAAAGTTAATGTGGGTTAAATAGAGATTGACATAGTTTAGTGCATAAAAATGTTTAGTAAAAATCCAAATCTGAACTTTTTTTCGCACAGGCGCTGAACAACGCCAGAATTACGAACTGCCTAGAACAGTTAAAAATCGCGAAAAATACCACTGTTCCACCATTATTATGCTTCGAGCTTCATCTTCTTCGTGAGTTAAGGCCAAAATCTTCACCTAGGGCATCAAAATACTTGGATTAGAGAAGATTTGAGGGCTTGAAAACTTTAGATTTCATCTTGTGTTGGTAAGAGCTTCAATCTAACCTAAAAAATTTTTATTTTACCATGGGTTTTTCCTACATTGTAAGAAAAACCGAAAATATGAAATATTGGAAAGAAGAGAAGAAAAATCCAGAAGCGAAACCATTTTAACCATTATCTTGATTTCAAGAGTTCATTTTATCAATATTTGGAATTTATTGGATATATTTTTGAATTTATAGATTTTTATGGCTCCTAGAATGAAGAGAACTATGGAAAGATTTGACTTGGACGAGTATAAATTCGTCAATCTAAAAGCTCAGTATCTTTGTAACTCGCATTTCATAAAGAAAATTTTGATTCAAGAGTGAGCATTTTTCAACCCTAGAGGAGTGATTCAAGGATTTATTGTGGCAAGACAATGGGATATTTTCTACTAAATTACTGATGTAGCAGTTATTGATATTGTTCATGAATTCTATGCAAACCTCTGAGCAGCTACTGATGATCGAATCTATGTGAGAGATAAATTTATGGATTTTACTCCTGCGAAAATCAATTCTTTATAACAGCTGGGAATGAAGATCAATGCGATTATGCATTCTTTCAAGTATCTGAATTGATGTTGGATGGAGTTATGAAAATTTTGATAGAAGGAAAAGGAGTGTGGAAGATCAAGAATAATACCAAGGTAAATTTTTCCACATCTATGCTTACTGCTAAATCAAAAGTCTGACACTATTTTATTTCTATTCGCTTGCTTCCCACAAATCATTTTAGTGATGTAACCAAAGATAGAGCCATTTTAAATTATTGTATTCAGATACATAAGAAAAGAGATATTGGCTCTCTTACTTACAATAATGCACACTCTTACACAAAGGGAAGTACTACTGGTGGCTTAGGGTATCATACTCTAATTTTTACTGTGTAAACAAGCAGGAGTAGAGTTTGATGTTTCAGAGGAATTATTACAACCCCTTAAGCCTGTCAGTAAGCCTAGTGTACAAACTTATGAAGCACATGCTTGATGGAGAACTGAAAGTGGATGTAGAGACATAACCTACACATCAGCTTCAAAACCTTCTACTTCTAGTTCATATTCTTTACAGGATGTTATGGACCAATTGATGATTCAACATGGAGATATAGTGACACTGTAGGATCACATGAGAAGTAGGGAAGATCTCATAATGATGCATATATGCAAAGAAGAGTGAAATTTGATATTGCTTATTATGATGCTCGGACTAGATATCTTAGGGGAGATCATTATGTGGGCCTTAGTTTTACATCTTATGTGAATGAAGGTTATGAAGAGAATGTAACAGGGTGAGAAGATGAAAAAGAAGAAGAAGAAGAAAAAGATGAGTAGAAAGATGATTAGCTTAGTTTGTAGTTTTCTTTATTAAGTATTGTTTGTTTGTTTTTATGTTTTTGTTAGCTTGTTGTATATTTAATGATTGTGTAGTGTAATCTTTATTGAACTTGTTAGTTGTAAATTTAGTTTTGTTTGTTTATGCTTTTAAAATTTTTATTAATGTTAGCACTTTAATTTTAAACAGAAAATCCTTTGATGTAATATGATTATTAAACTATATACACTGCTATATATCTGCTCTTTTAATTGATACCTTCATAGTTCAAATTCAAATTCAAAGTCCCAAAGCAACATGTTAATACTTTTGAATTCATTTAATGTTTTCATCATGCCTATATTCATGTGTTAATGTTATACCTTTTAAAAATTTAAGTTTAGGCGAGAAAGAAAGATATTTTTTTTATGTTATAAAAAAAAGAGGGGAAGAGAGAAGAAACTAAAATTTACTTGTCCTTAATAAACTAAATTTTTAAAATCCTTTTAACATGACCTTTGGTGGTAGAGATTAACTTTAGAATGCTACATTTTTTTGATTTTATGAATATTATAGTGGACTTAAGCAAAAGTTTTTCTTGTGATAAAGGTTGATTCTAAAGTTAAGAGATTTGGTATAAGAGTTTATGACTATGGTTTACTATTTAAAGCAAAGAAAATTGTATCTTTTAAGTATTAAGAATTTTAAGATTTCATATAAGAAGAAAAGATTGAAACTTCATGAAACATCTTTATCAAAGCTAATATATATTTATAAACTAAAGAAACACAATAAGTTTTAACTTTAGAAAAGGGATAGTGAAGTTCAAAATTATTAAAGGTTATCCAGATATAGTAATCCTCACATGAAAAAGAAAAAAAACCAAAAAAAAAACCAAGAAGGTTGCTTATTAAAATGCATTGATATTTGACGAATTTTGAAGGGGTGCTTAAGGGAACTCTTGGAATTTCAGCCACACATTATTTACTAACTGTTTTTTACCAAAAAAGGAGAGGAAGGAAAGTAAGTAAAACAGCAAAAAATTACGTACTTAGGTTTTTGAGAGTTTTAGAGAGATTCTTCTTTAAGAATCGTAAAAGGAGAGGGAAAGTGAGAGATTTCTTCTTCATTGCAATCCTTAGAGAAGGGCGCATACTCTTGTAAGGAGAAGGAAGTGATTCAAAGGTACTTTAAGAGATTTGCTTCTGGAGGAAAGTGAGATAAGTTTTTTACATCACTATAGTGTTTTTATAAACTTGCTTTAATATACATAAATCCATGCTTTTTTTACAATCCTTCATGAATTCTGAGTAATTGCTTTGTCTTTCCCTTTAGAAAAATATATAGTGATGTGAAGAATCAATAGATGTTGAATATGATCTTAATTTTAATAATTGTGATGATTTAAATCTTGAACTTAATTTACTTTTCAATAAGGCTAGTTGTTTTGTTAAAATCCAAACGAAAACATATGATCCTGTAGGGATATGCTTTCAACATTCAAAAAAGAATCACATTGCACTTGTGGATGAATGAGAAGTAGCCTATAGGGGCAGTGCAAATAAATAGGGAAATACTATTTGATGGGTGCAGAATTGGATTTAGGGTGTCAGACTAAAATCAATAATTTGGTTCAGATGTTTTGAAACTAAAGTGATACAAGTAGCTCTCAGGCGAGGGGAAGTGGGAACTCAAGAGTGACAACTTGTATCTTCCCAGCCTAATCACAGATTTAGATTTGAAACATCTGAATTGACCAATGTTCTTTATCCATAGTGCAGAGGATTAAAGAATATTATTGCTCCTATTTTGTCACGTGAAATTTATAATAAAATGTGATTTTTCACTAATTATAACCTTATTGTAAATGGGAAATGTACTTTCTTAGATTTGAAACCATAGTTAAAATTACTTTGCTTGCATACATTAGATTTAATTTTGAAATTTTAGCATAGTAATTATAGTTCTATTAGTCTTGTATTTCAAAATTTATCATTTACTTTTGTACCAATAGTTTTTGTAGTTTGCTTACTATCTCTTTATGTCTCATTAATTAGTAAATTTTTACCTTCTCCTCGTGGAATTGATACTTAGGATTCCATTAGAGCCCTATATTACTTGAGAGATATGTATACTTATATTTTTGACCTAGTAATTATTAAATATTAGAAATATATTTTGGGTCATAAAAGTAATTTTATTAGTAAATTAAGCATAAAGGTTTAACTCTGATTATATAGAAAAATAGTACACACTAGGATCCGCATCACAACCATATTAGATGGTGGTCATGCCCATCCCCTTGTCCATTTATGGGGCTCTGAGTATCTCTTCTCCCTCAAACGACCTACTCGGCCAAAGTCCCTAAGGCTGAAGGCGCAGTCCAAGATCTTACCTTCATCACTCCTCCAAAGTATGTCAGTATACAATTTATAACCTTCCAGAACGTTGAAGAATCTTCCTTGAATATCTTGATAGTGTTCAAATTTTTTCTTTCAGACTCTGCATATCTTTGCCATTTCATATTCCGAGACACTGCTCTCGTCGGGGCTCAACAAACTACGGTACGTATGACTCTACATCGGAATGCTCCCTACTTATAACCATCATCAAGGCAGTTGTGTATGCCTCAAAAGTCCAATATTCTTCTAGTTGAAGATTGTTGCATGTTGGGCACTCCGTAAATGCTCCCACTGACAGCAGTCTCGGTAAACCTGTGCTGCACGTCAGACATCCGGCAAAAATCTCCTTATGTTGAATCCATAATGATATATGATCCGCAACGAATTGTGGCTCCTCCTTTGTAACAGGCAGACTGGTGAAAGTCTCTATTCATTTATGGATTATAATCTTCTTCTTTAGGGACCAAAGTATGCTCTGCAGCTGTCTCCTTAGCAAGTCTTCTTTCGAGCCTGTCTAAAGCTCTGCGCTTGCGGTGATTAGCAGTCCAGTGTTGAATCAGTATCAGTGGCGCATCCATAGCCCTCTCCAATGTAGCAATAACTAAGTCTCCTTCTGGTGTGGTAATCATCGACAGTATTTGCTTGTCTCTTGTTGTTGGTAGGTGTGCATCTGCAAATCCTCCTGTGCCTTTTCGTCTTGATGACTCTTCTTCTCTCCTGTGACTGATTCTGATCATGGATTGCAGTCTTGCACTTTCCCTGTGACTGACCAGTTCCATTAGCGAGCCTTTGTAGTCCACATTGACTTGTGCGAAATCCAAGTCAAATTTTATCACACCCTCTTATGGTACCTTTTTTTCGTTCAATGAGAGATTCAAGCTGTCTCTGAAATCGAAGTTCAACTTCTGACGCAACATTTTTCTTGTGGATTCTTATGATTTTAGGGAAGCATAAGATGTGACAAAGGCACAGAGAAAGAGTGCTACATTAGGAAGGAAAGCTGTGGGACTCACATCCTACCCAAGAGGTAACAGAAATGCTGAAAAGTGAATCAGATGCCTTGCTCCATTTAAGGCGGTCTTATACTGATCTCAAATTGCTGAGAATATCACATTATGAAGGAAAGCTCGGGGACTCACATCTAACCCAAGAGGTGACAAGCTGCACCGTGAAGGAACGTTCAAGAACTCACATCCAACCACAAAGGTATCGAAAATGCCGAGAAGAGAATCAAATATTTGCTCCATTTAAGGGGGTCTTATACCAATCTTTAAGTGCTGAGAATGTCACATTAGGATGGAAAGCACACAGACTCACATCCATCCTAAGAGCTGACAGGCTACACAGAGAAAGGAAAGCTCAGAGACTCACATTCAACTCAAGAGGTAGAGAAAGTTTTGAGAAGAGAATTAGATGCCTTGCTCCATTTAAGGGTTTCTTATACCAATCTCAAAGTTTTGTGAATGTCACATTATGAAGGAAAGCTCAGGGACTCACACCATCCTAAGAAGTGACAAGTTACACTGGGAAGAAAAGATCAGGGACTCAACATCCAACCCAAGAGGTAGCAATAGTGCTGAGAAGAGAATCAGATGCCTTGCTCCATTTAAGGGGGTCTTATACCAAAATTAAAGTGTTGAGAATGTCACATTATTAAGGAAAGCTCAGAGACTCATAACCATCCTAAAAGGTGACAATCTACACCAGGAAGGAAAGTTCAAGGACTTACAACCAACCCAAGAGGTAGCTAAAGTGCTAATAAGATATTTAGATGCCTTGCTCCATTTAAGGGGTCTTATACCAATCTCGAGGTGTTAAGAATGTCACATTAGAAAAGAAAGCTCAGGGTCTCACATCCATCCTAAGTGATGACAAGCTACACCGTGAAGGAAAGCTCGGGGACTAGCATCCAACCTAAGAGGTAGCGAAAGTGCTGAGAAGAGAATCAAATGTCTTGCTCCATTTAATGGGGTCTTATACCAATCTCAAAGTACTGAGAGTGTCACATTAGGAAGGAAAGCTCAGGGACTCACATCCATCCTAAGAGGTGACAAGCTACATTGGGAAGGAAATCTCAAGGACTCACATCCAATCCAAGAGGTAGCGAAAGTGCTAAGAACAGAATCAGATGTCTTGCTCCATTTAGGGGGTCTTATACCAATCTCGAATGTTGGGAATCAAAATTTAGGTATTGAACCTAAAATTTCGTTTAAAGGAATTCAAGCAACTTCTGAAAATTTGTGGTACAACCTGTGCAACTCGTGCAGAGAGTGAAGAATTTTATGAATTTGTGAAGATTTGGAAGGTTTAAAAGAAGCGGAGATTAAATTGAAGAACTTAAGAATTTTGACTTTGCTTCTTTATCATGAATTTTGTTTATCATTTTATTTTATTCCTTTATTGGTTTAGTTTTCTTTACTTTGTAAATTTTATTTTCATTATAATCATTATTTTCTTGTTTCATTTTCATACAAAGATATATTTTTGTTTCGTCCTTTTGTTCGTTATAATTAGGGACCAACATATGGTTCTGCGACTTTTCATCGATCGCACAAGTGCTGTACTTCGAGAACACATGCTAAAATTCAAAACAAACTTTGTTGATTCTGATTTGCAAACGTAGTACAACTGATCATAGACTGAAACTATCAAGACAACATCACAAATACATCTAAGTAGAAACTGTAATCTGCAAACTGCTGAAGATTTCCCTGCTCTAGAATAGTGTCAAATTGACAACCTGTCTATCTGTCTCCTAGGGTCACCCTGTGATAGAGTTAACCTCCTAAGATACACTCCAAAACAGAAGTCCTCTTGTGCATACTTAGATGGACAACTGTCTCACAACTCAAGTGGTTGAAGCCCCTCCAAGTCTTGGTCGGGCTGGTAATTGTGTGGTACTTTGTCTTCATCCATCCTTCAGAATGTAACTTAAAATTTTGGGTGTGCGACTCCAAGAATGCAATGCTTTGCTAAGTTCGCTCTGTTTCCTTTCAAAACCAGGACTAAACCGGCTGGTAGTGGGATCTCCACCGAACCTCTGAATTCCCAGGGACCGATGATTTGTATTTCTCTTTCAAACAGGATGTTGCTTTAACTCATGAACGAGACTGTGTGGAAAGGTCCGACAAAGTCGTGGTGGTCAATATGAGGGGGAATACAATCTCCTTCCTCGTAGATGTTGATGATGCAGCTATTCAGAATGCAATCCACAGGCATTATATGTCATTCCACTATCTTTTTAAACATCTTCTTTATCTTGAACGGCATGGGGTCCACTTAGTTGTACTTCAAATTTCCCAGGAGATTTCTCTGTCTATGTTTTTCAAATTATAGCAGCAACCACACTGAATTTTGATCCTGCCCTTCCCCCTCTTCCATTTTTGGGGCTATGAGTATGTCTTCCCCCTCTAATGGCCTACCTGGCCCAAGTCTCTGAGGCTAAATACGTAGTCCAAGATCTTTCTTTCATTGCTCCTTGAAAACACATCAGTATATAAATCAAGGCCTTCCAGAACATTGATAAACCTTCCTTGAACCTCTTCGCAATGTTAAAATTTTTCTTTCAGACCCTATGCATATTTGTCATTTCATAGTCCGAGACACTCTGCTGTCGTCGTGGCTGGACAAACTACGGCTCTATCTCGAGACACTCCCTGCTTCTTATCATCATCGAAGCAGCCGCATATGCCTCAAAAGTTCCATATTCTTTCTGATGAAGAACATTGCATGATGGGCAAACTATAAATGCTCCAACTTATGGTTGTCTCATAGACTTTTGATGCATATCGTACATCTGGTGAAAATCTCCTCAATTGAATTCCATAACGGTACAGGCTCCACAACGACTACTAGCTCCTCCTCTGTAACAGGCGGGCTGGCGGAAGTCTCTTTCATGTCTGGATTATAATCTTCCTTCTTACGAATTGGCTATCTCCCTAGCAATTTTCCTTTCATGTCTGTCTAAGCTATGCGCTCATGGCGATTAGCATTCCGAAGTTGTGTGCATCTAGAGTCCTCTTAAAAGTGGCAGTAACAAAGTTTCCTTCTAGTGTAGTAATCATTGACGGTATCTGCTTGTCTTTTGCTATAGGGAGGTGTGCAACTATAAATTTTCATGTTCCTTTCCACCTTGATGACTTTCCCTCTTCCCTATGACTGATTCTAATCATGTATTGTTGTCTGGCAGCTTCCCCGTGACTGACCAAGTCCATTAACGAGCCTTCAAAATCCACATGAAATTGTATGAAATACATATCAAAATTTATCGCACCCCCTTCTGGTGCCTTTTCTTCGTTCAGTGTGAGATTTAAGTCGTCTTTGAATGCAAAGATCAACTTTTGTCCCGACATTTCCTGCATAAAAAAGGGAAAACATCAACGTGTTGACACTTTGCACAAATAAGAATAGAAACAAATTTATTATTTAGTGAATTTTAGATGCCATTATCTTATTTAATATGACTTTAAAAAATTCGAGATTTGAATAACAGATTTCAACATGTCGATTTTATTTCACAAAAATTCACTTTATTTTCATTCAATTTTATTATAGATTTTCTTAGGACCGAGTCACAAACACTAGCCATATACCTATCTTTGGATTGAACATTGTCCTTTGAGTTTGTCATGATGCGTAGTACTTCTTTAAATATCGTCTATTGATCGACAGCATGGGTCTTTCACCTTGAGAATTAACTAACTGGTACAATCCTCCTGAGTAAACCTTCTCTACCACCAACGGTCCATCCCAGATCGATTAAAATTTTCCACTTATCTTGCAGTCTGAAAGAATAGGCCTCATGAGAACAAGTACAAGGTCACGAACTTTAAACGTCCTCGGGTAGACCAGTTTATCGTGGGCTTGAATCATCATTGCCTGGTAAAGTTCCAGATTTCATTGTGTGGCAAGTCATATCCCTTCAAGACATTCCAATCCTGCAAGTGGGAAATTGGCATTGTCCTCTGCTGTAATTTGATTGGCGATGGTGATTCTAAGAGATGGTAGTTGAATCTCTAAAGGAAGTACTGCCTTGGACCCGTACATGAGTGCGTAAGGCATATACTGCGTCAGTGCTCTGATTGTCGTCCTGTTTGCCCATAGGGCTTATAGTAACTTCTAGTGCCATCCACGTTTGTTCTTATTCAGTATTTTCTTCAAAATTTGCACGAGCTTCTTGTTAAAAGCCTCTGCTATGCCGTTTGCTCTGGGGTAGTAGATTGTGGAATATCTCCAGTCTATCCCATGACATCTGAAAAAAATGTTGATCTTTCTACTCTTAAAGCAGACCTATTATCTGAATTAATCTTGTGTGGTATGCCAAAACGGTAGATTATGCTAGTCTTGAAAAATTGGAGAATGTGTTGCGCTATGACTTCTCATAATGGCACTACCTCTGCCCTTTTGGAGAAGTAGTCTGTAGCTGTGAGTATAAATTTGTGTCCCATCAAAATGGAGGGTCTATCGGACCTACTATATATGTAGCCCAATACTCAAATGGCCACGACGCGATCATGGAGTGTAAAACATTCAGAGGTTGGTGCAAGACCACTCCATGTACTTAGCACTGGTGACACCTCTTTTTTGTTTTCATGCAGTCCGATATCATTGCTGACCAATAATGTCCGAGTCTCTTGATCTTCATCTTCATCTTTGGAACTGACTGGTGAGAACCGCACAATGCGGCATGCACTTCTTTAACGATATTTTGTGCTTCTACTCTACCCAAACACCTCAGCCACATCTGGTTAAGCGATCGTTTATACATAACGTTATTAACTAACGCATATGACAGAGCTCTCTTCTAAATCTGATGTGCCACTTACTTCTGCTAGCTTTCCTGTTTACAAACATTCTATTAACAGCTGACGCCAATCCTCAATATCATCCATTACCATAGCCTCTATATCTTCTTTCCGAGCTTGTGTAAACTGAACCTGACGTCCTTGTACTGTAATGTTAATAGAAACTTCTAGTGGACAAGCCAATTCTTTAGCGAGCTTAGCTAAAGCGTCCACACGGGCATTGTCAGCTCAAGGAATCCTGTAGAGCATCACACTTGGAATTTGTTTGAGTAACTATATTGTATATTTGTGATATTTTACGAGTCTTGGCTTCAGAATCTTATACTATACGACTATTTGTTGAATGAGGAGTTGTGAGTCACTGTAGATGGCAATGTATGTTATGTCCATTAAAATTGCCAATTCCAAATTGATTATCAAAACTTCATATTCTGCTTGTTGTTGGTGCATGGCTTTGTCAGGTGGTAGAAGAATCTTGACATTTCCTCATGTGGTGTAACGAAAACCAAACCGATTTATGTTTTCCCAGGTATCACTGATTCTGATGCTTTATCTCTCCTGGCTAACAAAGCTCTGTCGAAGTACATCTCTCAACATCTTGCACGGGCTATTATACTTGCATTATATGTTCATCTGACAAGTCTTCGTTGAGAGGGGACCTAGCTGATAGTGGGTGTGCTGCGAGAAAGTCTGCAAGAATCTGGCCTTTGATAGCGCGAAGGGGCACGAAAGTTATATCAAACTACAATAAAACCATCGACCATCTTGCTAGGCATCCAGAAAGTGTTGGTCAGGTCATCAAATATTGCAATGGATTAACCATCAAAATCAGATTGACCTTATGAGAAAGCATGTCATGCCTAAGCTACTAAGCGGCGAAAACCAAGGCTAGAAAATGCTTCTCAATAAGATGAACTTTACTTTCACCGGTATTATATGTCAACTCAAGTAGTAGAGTGCATTTTCTTTAACCTCATCATTGATTTTGGCTAGTGTGGCTCCAAGAGATTCGTCTAAGGTCGTGGTATAAAGTATCAATGGTCTACCCGAGATAGAGGCAACCAAAATAGGAGTTCTCGTTAGGTATCGCTTAATATCTTTAAAAGCCCATTGGCACGGCTCTCCACAATAAAACTTGGTATCTTTTCGAAGGGGATTTTACTCCCTTGCTATTTAAGGTTTGGTGATGTGTAAAGAACTTACATGGCTCACATATGGCTTGACACAAGCTTCATGGCTCACATTTGGCTCCTCCATGGCTCTCATTTGGCTTTGGAGCTTTCATGAAAGGGGATTTTAAAATATTTAGGATTTTTGGTGAAAATTTTCAAGATGCTTGATCTTGAATAATTTGATGATGAATTTGGAACCTTAGGCAAATCATTTAATCAAAGGGATGATGAAATGATAATTGGAATGTGGGATTTTTAGTGGATTTGGGCAAATTGAAGTGATTTAGCTCATGGGCTTGATTTTGGGCATTTCAATTTGGGGTGAACTTGGGCTTGAGTTTGGGTAAGGTTTGGGTCAAAATTTGGGCTAAGTGAATGTTGAGTTTGGTTTAGGAAAGTATTAGGAAGAGTTTTGAAAAGATTTGGAGTGATTTTGAATTGGATTGGATGATCAAATTGATGGATTTGGACATAGGGTCAATTTTGAGCTTTGAGGGTAAATTTAGAATTTTTGATCAAATTGGGCTAAATTGACAAAACTGGGGTATGTGGTAGTTGATCAAAATGATGTGGAGAATATTTTGGAATTTTTTGGAATTTTCGAAATTTTTTTTTGATATGAAGGGCATTTTAGTAATTTTGGGGAGTTTGGGGGTAAGTGGTCAAAAGGCTGAATTAAAGGCTCGAGGTGGTTTAGAAAGAAATTTGGAGTCAAACAAAAGTGTTCGGGGTCATTTTTGACTTATGTGGAAGGTTTTATGAATCCCGGAGCATTTTTTAAGTATCGATTATTTTGGCCGTGAGGAGCCCAAAGGTAGCTCGGAAGTATGGCATGTTTACAGTCAAACTTTTTGATTTGAAGAGAGGAACGCTCTGGCATGATTTTCTTTTGAGAGCCCGGGTGACCGTGAAGTTTTGAGTTTCGGGGTCCTTTTCAAGGGCAATTTGGTAATTTTTGAAGAGTTTAGGAGCCGGGAGTCAAAAATTGAAATTTTGAAAAAAATGAAGATTGATTAGATGTAAGTAAAATGAAACCATTTTGGTTGAGCCATGAAGCCATGTTAAGCTCACAAGAGCCATGAGAGGACTCATTCTAGGCATTCAATATGTTGTTCCTAACCCTCTTAACCAGGGATTTAAGGGTTAAGGTCCATTCATATGAATTACCTATATGAGTGAGGAAGTCAGATTGGTTAAAGGTAGTTTTAGGGCTTGAAATGTGTGTGTGAGAGTGAGGTGTGTGCAAGTCAACCCTCACCAGACCAGGCCACTCAGGGTATTCCTAAGGCCAAAGAGTCCTATAGGGAACTCATCCTTTAAACCTCCACATTTGGTATTAACCCTCCAAGTGGCCTATGGGTTTACAATCAAACTTGTGGGGTTTGAAGGGAGTTTAAGAGGTGTTTCAATTTCTACGTGGTGGGTCCCATTTCTAGTCCTCTAGGATAGTCGAAGGGAAAACCTATGGCTAGATCCTAAGTACTAAGGAGAGAGATCAGACCTCACCAAAAATGAGGTCAACAACGTCGATGCATTGCAATCATGTAAGTTGATTCCTGAGTGAGTGTTTAGTAAGACAGGAGAGGTGATTGAAGATATGATTGCAAGAAGAAACTGGCAGGATTACTGTTGCTTCTCCGCTCTTGCTGTTGTTTCTGTGGTAAGAGAATTTATTCAAATTTACCTGCTGCAGAGGAAAATCAAGTGATGGTTAGGAGGCATGAAGTAAACTTTTCTTCTGGTGTAATCAATACTTTTTATGGCCTACCTCCTGACATGTTCTGTTTTTATTCTAACTACCATCCTTCGAAAGGAGAATTAGATGAGATTATGGAGTTTCTGACTGATGGAAGAGGATTATGAAAAATTACAAATGATAGAAGAGTGAACTTTTCTACTTCCAACTTGAATGTCATTTCTAAGGCATGGCATTATTTTATCTCATCTAAGTTGTTACCTTCAAGTCATACCAGTGAAGTGACGAGAGAAAGAGCGGTGTTTAACCATTGTAGTCAGTATGGGAAGCCTTTTGATATTGGAAGCATAATTTTTTATTAAGTTTTGAATTGTGCTAGATCAACCATGATTGCCGGTATGGGATTTCCTTCCTTGATTCATTCACTATGTGAAAGATCTGGAGTGAAATTTGAAACCTGGGAAGAGGTACTTCAGCCATTGAGACCAATTACCAGTGTAAACGTTGGTGCTTACACTTGTACATTCGGAGTTTGGTTGGAGAGGAGGATTTGGTAGGGCTTCTGCGCATCGCTCTGCTGGATTACGCTTTTCGTGCTACTACTTCACGTGCTTCTTCATCTACTGGTTCACAGACTGATTTATTAAGAAAGATTTTGAAAAAAGTGTGTCTTACTCGAGAGCATGTGAGAGATATGGATGGTAAGCTGGATAATGTTGAGATATATATTGTAAAACATGATGAATATGAGGAGAATTATCAGAAATATTTGGATAGACTGATTAGAGGAGATCAGAGTGTTGAGATTCCACCACATCCATTCTATATACTTTATGTGCCATCCAGAGATTGGAACGAGCAAGATGATGATGATGATGAGGATGAAGAGTAGATGTATGTTGTTTGTTTTAGTTGTTGTATTGATGTGTTGTGTCACTGTGTACTTTATCTAGTATTTTGTTTGATGATTGTGTTGTGATGTGAACCTTGATAGTATGCAGATTCTAGTTGTATTGTTTATCTGTTATGCATATTCAGGTATTGTTGTTGTTTTATTGTTGATCTATATGTTGTTATGTGCTAGTGTTTAATAGAAAATGTTTTTATGTGTATGTTATGTCAGAGTTTTTAGTAGTGTGTACTTTAATTCCAAAAACTGTTAGAAAATTATAAACCTCTATTAGGAACTTCTACTTAGGAAAACTACATGTTTAAAATTCTTCAAATTCCACTATCATCTGTTATCTGTATCAGTGTGTTATTTTAGTTGGTGTGTATTTGCTTTGAAAACCTCCACTACTATAGAAGTCTTCTAAAATTTTTACTTTTCCTATTATTATAAAAAAAATTGTTTTGAAAAACTAAATTTGATTTCATTTTACTCTTGTATTTAAATTGTTATACTTGCATATTAGGATATTAAAAATTCCTGAAAGCATGATATGTCAGTTTTTATTTCTCACCCATTTATCATTTCTTATGCTTAAATGTTTTATCTTAATTAAAAATTTAAAGTTTGGGGGGATTTTAAAAACAAAGATTTTCAAAAACCTAAAATTTTATTTGATTCTCAAGAATACTTAAAAGTAAATCTTATTTTTGATTGAGAACAATTATGTACATAAAGTTATATTAGGGGAACAAAACATTGAATATAGAAATGAATAAAAGAATTTAGTTAAAATTTATAGTAATCATGAAAAACTTAAAGTTAAAATTTTCTTAATGAAGATGTGTTAAATAAAGTTAAACTATCTTTAGTAAGAAGTTTTGTATTTTTGGATAAATAGAAGATTTGACTTTTATTCTTCAAAGCTTAAATTTCTTTTATTGAAGAGTAATTTTCGAGATACTTATTATTATGATTTTTAAGTGAAAGATGTATATCGATCTTTATTTTAAATGGAAGGATGGAATTCAATATCATTAAAGGTCTATCCAGATATAGTAATCATTGCCTTATAAAAAAAGGTGAAAAATATAGTATATGAAAAGGGAGGAGAAGCTTGAGGATTTAAGGGTCTAATCAAAAATTGGTTTCATACCTAAAGTTTAAGATATAAGTTCAAAGAAAATCAAAAACTTAAAGTTGTAATATAGTAAGTAAAATTATTTTTAAAATAAAGATTTTTAAGTGAGAAAAATAAATGTTTGAATCCTATATTTTGAAAAATCTACAAATATTTATGAAATAGATAGAGACTTATATTTATCATTTTCTTTTACTTAAGAACTTTCTAAACATAAAGTTGGTTTTAATTACTAAAATTTTTTTTATATTGGACTATCCCATTTCTAAAACAAAATTTTGTTATCTTCCTAAAAAACTCATTACATATTTTGCATGCTAAAATCTTCTATGAGATTAATTGTCACTTGAGGACAAGTAACATTTTAAGTTTGGGGGATTTTGATACACCTAAAATATATAGTATTTTTATGCACATTTTTATACCTATTTTTAATGATATTGCACTTTAATGGAAGGTGATTTGTGTTTTTCTTGCAAGTATGATGAAAATGAATGTTCATGATGAAAGGAACAAAATTGGATCAAAATTTGGAGCAAAAAAAGGAAAAATAAAAAATTTGGCACTGGCAGCTAAGCGCCGCTGGGTCGGCGCTTAGCCGCCGCAATTAAAAATCAAGATTGAAATGGATTTGGCGCCAATTTCAAAGGGAATGGGATGCAACTCTTGGTGGTAACGTCCATAACTTCCTTTGGGCGGCAAGTTTGAATGAAGGGGTGTGTTCCTTGGTAGATACATCGAATCTGGACACATTTTGAAGAGACGCCAGAGACACCTTTTGGTTTACTTATTTAAAGAGAGTCTTAGGAAAGATTTAGAGGAGGCGATTTGAGGAGACTCTTCCTTTGCATTTTGAAGAGTACTTCCATTGTTCTTCCACTTGCATTTTAAAAGTTTTTATTTAGAGTAGGAGTAGAGAGTAGAAAGGAGAAAAGGGTCGGAGTGAAGTATTCTTCTTCCCACTTCTTTTCTTTCTTTTAGTTTAGTTTTTATTGAAGTACGAAGTACGTATTCGGAGTCGACGGAGTTGGGAGACTTGCTACGAGAAGTAGTTTAGCGAAGAGTCAAAGTTTCAGAGGAACATCCTTAGTCTTGTGGAGAGGATTTTCAGATAAGTGTTTACTTTTATTTAGTTTATTAAAACTTGTTTTCTTTTATTATTTTTCTTATCATTGTTTTTAATTTCAAATCAATATGTTTTTATATTTTCTCAATGCATTCTGAGTAGTTGACTTTTTCTTTTTCTTTCTTAAATGGAGAAGTAATTAATTTAAAGATAATTGTTGTGGAAAATATAAGTGTTTAAAAGTTGGAAGAAGTTGTGAAGATTGATTCTGAAAACTTTGTTTACTTCTTAATTTGGCCTGTTAAATTGTAAAATTTCTTGAGATTATGTAAGATCCAATGCGGTATTGTCTCGTAAAAGTTAGTAAGAATCACATGAAATTATATGGGTGAGAGCGTGAGTCCATATAATTGAATGTAATATTAGAAGATATTTTTATAGAAGGGAGTAAAATTAGAGGATTTTAGAGTGACAGGCTAAAACCCCCTAATTTGGTTTGAAGTTTTGAGTTTTGTTATGAGAAGTTAGCCCCCAGGTGGTGGGAACTCTAGAGCGAGAGATTGGTATCTTCCCTGCCTAACCATGTTCAAAATAATATAAATTTCAAATTAACCTATGTTCTTTATAGAACCAAGTAAGGGTAAAGAACACATTTGATTCTATCTGTCACAACAAAAATTTTAATACTCCCACAACAATACTTTAAGAATTATTACTACTTCATGAAAGGAAAGAAAAAGATATTCTAGTTAATAGTATTTTACATCCAGTGTTATTAGTTATTATAATTTTAATTTCTTGCTTAACATTTTATTAAGGAAATTTTAAAAGACAAATCAACTTTTAAAACTTTTTAAAATCAAGACTAACTTTTTCAAAAACAATTAAAGAAAGTAAAAAAGGTAATCTTCTGATTCCTTTAAAGATTTTCATATTTTCCCAGTAGGTTCGATATCTCGGGGCTTAATCAAAATGTCCTATATTACTTGATAAACGATACGTATACTTGCGTAGTATCCCATATTATAAAATCATAATTTTTATATCTAAATCATCAGCGCATATATCCTAGCGGCCCAAGTTTTTGGCATTGTTTGCCGGGAATCATGTTTTTAGCGTCGTTACATTTACAGGACAGTATCAAGTTTTTGGCGCAGTTGCATTTATCGGGGATCACAGTCCAATACCCGAAGGGCTTCGTACCACCTCTGTTTAAGACTTTCGACGGTATAGGAAATCCCTGGCAAAATGTCGCTCATTTTCAAGCTAGTTGCTGCAACGCCGGAGGGAGCGACGCTTTGCTATTTCACCAGTTCTTCAACAGCTTATCAGGGATCGCCTTCGATTGGTATGCAGAGTTGTCGAACGGTTCGTTCAAGATCTTTTTAGAATTGGAGAACCTTTTCGTTAAACGGTTTGCTGGGGCTCAGCACCACATCACTATCGGTGATCTAGTGGTGGAGCAACAGAAGCCGAACTAAACCTTGGTGGATTACATACTTCGATGGAGGAACCTAAGTATGAAGAGTGAACCACAGCTTCAGGAACAACATGCGGTCGGTATCTTACTGAAGAGTATCCACAGCCCGATATCACTTCTCCTAAAAGGAATCACAATTAAGACTTTCTAGAAGTTGCTTAGCAAGGTCGGGAGCTTGTAAGAGGAGGCAAAACAACTAAGTTTCGTCGACAAAGCTGACTAGCAGAAGCCAGTAAAAGTAGTCGAGAAGAAATCTGGAATCGTCGCGGCAGTGGATAAGGGTAAACAGCCAGTGAAGATACAGCTAGAGCGGCCACAACCAAGCTATCAACCACCGCAACGAACTTATCAACAACCTCAGCAGAGTTATCAACAGCCTCGACTGAGTTATCAATCACAGCAGCATGGTCAACGACCACCTCGTCCACCACAGGCCCTGAAGGAGCTTTCGAATAAGGAGTATCCTTTCAAGACTGAAGCAGTAGCCAAGATGTTTTTCAGTTTGATTAAGACACCTGATTTTTAGCTGCTAGAGCCCAGGAGGCTGGAAGAAGTCGATAAGAAGGATCATCCGAACTACTGCCCCTATCATAAGATGCTCGGACACAAGATAGAAGACTGCTTCACCTTCAAGAGCTGGCTCGAGTATAACCTCACTCGAGGGAACATAACGATCCTGAAGGAATACATGAAGGAGCCCCAAAAAGGAAGTTTTGTTAATGTTATTTCAACGGATCCTATTGTTCCGATAGACTCGTATAAGACCGACGATGGATGGAGTACTATTTGGAAGAAGTCCTCGAAGAAAACTTTGGATCACATCTAAACCGCTTCGGTGCGCTCTTCAATTCAGAATTCGAAACCTACCAAGTCGGCACTATCGCTTACGATTGAAGAACCACCCCAGAAAGAGGAGAGGATCACCGAAGAAGAGAAGACTGAGGCTCCAAAGAGTAGAGTAGGGGCTGCTTATCCTAGGATGGTTGTTTCTGATTCTGGGGAGAAATCCCTCGGACCTCTAACTCTGTGTGATTATTTGTCTTCCCCTGTGGGGTACTATAATTATAAGAGTTATGGTGTTGGCTTCGTTTTGACTGTTTCTAACGATTACGTAACTAACAAAAACCAACCTAACCCAGATCTCGATTTCGATGTGAATAATGATTCTTAAATCATACAAAACCTCGACGACAACAACGAATGAGAAGACATCCACAAGAATGGCTACGAAAGCTCAAGAAGTGACGAGTCCATTTGTGAATTCCGAGGGGCTCTGATCACAATATAATTAGATCTATCAGATTCCGCAGCAACTCCGAAAGAGCCAGTCGTTCCTATTCAAGAAAAGACACCAGCAGATTCAGCACCAGATTTGGAAGAAATAACAGAGGTCAATCTAAGAAACGGAAAAGTTCTACCCCCGAGAGTGGGACCAAAAAAAAGGAATGCAGGTGGTTGCTCAAGAAGAGCCAACCCCAGTGGAGGATTTGCCTATTCGGGAAGAGGTTGGAGAATCTGGTAACATAGTATATTATAACATGCTAGCCCATCTTAGGAAGCTACAAGTCAAACTGAGCATCTACGACGCTCTGATCCTGTCAAAGGAGATGAGGGAAACTCTGGTCAAGGCCTTACTTGATCCAGAAATTTTTTTAGCTCAAATGGCCGGTAATTCTTTAGACAAGGTTTGCTCGTTAAAAAAACAGTGCGGTGTTACCTTCAAAGACAATGATCTACTACTTGGAACAGCTGATCACAATCGACCTATGTATATCTCAGTCACCATCGAAAAGTTCACGCTCTCCAGGGTGTTAGTTGATCCAGGAGCATCGATCAATATAATGAACCTTCAGACGTTAGCATATTTTGAAATTGATGCCCGCGATCTTGAAGCAGACAGAATGTTACAAAGAGGCTTCAATCAGAAAGGAGAAAGAGCTCGTGGATTAATAACACTATCAATGAGGACCGGTGATTTGGTAAGGACAACCGCAAAGTTCCTTATAATTGATTCTGAGACATCGTTCAACGCTCTACTAGGTCGGCCGTGGATCCACGAAACCGGATGGTATCGTCGTCTCTACACCAGTGCATAAAGTATTATGAGGGAGGAAAAGAACAATGTATCAAGGGTGATTTGCAACCGTTCTCCGTGCATGAAATTGGAATTCACAAAGATGCAGCCTACTACGCGCCTCCAAAGAAAACAATCTTTTCCAAAAATGCCATATCGATCGAAGCAAAAGGAGTTCGAGATGACGAAAAACCTCAAGTTCTAGTTCAACAATTACTCACCACTCCCTTACGGCGAGATGATGAATGTTTCTCTAGAACTCGCATCCGAGGTCAAGGCTGGGGATGAGGTCGAGGCAGAAACAGTGGAGCAGTTTAACAAAAGAAACCGGTCATCGATGTTGATTAGGAGAACAGTTTCGAAGAAGAAGAAATCAAGAAGGAAGCAATAAAGATAAATCAAAAGAAACCCCAGTACAAGATCTCTCTCGAAGATAAAAAGAACGAAGAATAGAAATCAATGTACGAGAAGCTTAACCACTATGTACATACTATGACCCTAACCCCGATTTATCCTAGTAAGGTCGAGGGTATGGTGGTCAAGGAAGTATAAGGTGGAGGTGTTAAAGCAATCAAGTTCTACCGTAGTGCTTCTTCTTCCAATACTGAAAATAATGTAAAATTTGAAGATGTTGATTCATCTGAATTAATGGAATTGCCTTTTGAGTGGTACTCTCCCTGTGTACAAAATCTAATTCAGCGAGGTGTTTTACCTAAACAGTCGTCAAAATTTCAATCACAACGCTTTAAAAAATTATGGAATAATACCAGTCAACCTCCCAATTCAAAGCATGGCCTCGGATTCGGCACGGTAGGGCCAGCTGATAATACAGAATTTTGCTTGGTTGTCACTTGCGAGCCTAATGAAGACTGCCTGGAAGCTTCAGATGATCTCGAGAACTTGCCAATCGGAGATGCTCAACCTAAATTTGAAGAAGAGATTAAATCTACAATAGATGAGTTAATGGAAGTTAACTTAAGTATTAGCGAAGAGCCTAGACTGACATTTGGTAGCTCCTTACTCAATAGAGAAGACTCCGAAGAAATGATCAAGCTACTAATGGAATTCAAGGACTGTTTTGCTTGGAGTTATGATGAAATGCCAGGATTAGCTCCAGAGGTCGCGGTTCAAGAGCTAGGAGTGGATCACACTACGGTTCCAGATAGACAAGCTTCGAGAAGAATACGTCTAGAGATCGAGAAACAAGTTATAGCTGAAGTTAAGAAGCTAATTGACGTGAAATTTGTCCGTGAAGAAAAATATTCAACTTGGTTAGCCAATGTGGTACCAGTCAGAAAGAAGAATGGTCAGATCAGAATCTGCGTGGATTTTAGAGATTTGAACAAAGCATGCCCAAAGGATGAATTCCCGCTACCAATTCCAGAGTTAATGATCGACATCGCTTCGATGCACGAAGTTTTCTCTTTCATGGATGGATCGTCTGGTTATAATCAGATAAAGATGGCACCGGAAGACGAAAAGCTTACAGCGTTCAGAACGCCAATCTGAGTGTACTGCTACACAGTAATGCCTTTCGGATTGAAGAACACAGGAGCAACCTATCAAAGAGTAATGACAATGATTTTTGATGATCTCATTTACAACCAAGTCGAGTGTTATGTGGACGATGTGGTCATCAAAAGCAAACTGAAAGAAGATCACCTGTATGATTTGAGAATTGTTTTCGAACGATTAAGAAAATTTAACCTTAAGATGAATCACTTGAAATTCACCTTCGGCGTCACCTCCAAGAAATTCTTAGGTTTTGTCATCCGAAAATACAGAATTGAAATTGATCTGAAGAAGATTAAAGCTATCTTAGAAATTCTGCTTCCCAAAACTTTGAAACAACTACGATCCTTTCAAGGGAAGTTGGCACATCTTCGATGCATTATTTCTAATTTGTCAGGTGGGTGTCAGCCCTTCCCGACATTAGTTAAAAAGGACGTCAAATTTGTTTGGGAAGAAAAATGCCAGCGGGCCTTCGAGGACATTAAACAGTACTTAATGACTACTCCTGTCTTAGCAGCCCCAGTCTCGGGTCTACCTTTGATACTTTATACCATGGCTTTAGACGACTCCCTCGCAGCCCTGCTAGCCCAGATCAACGACGAGGGTAAAGAAAAAGCTCTCTACTACTTGAGTCGTCATCTAATTTCGACGAAATTAAAGTATCTTCCGATTGAAAAGCATTATTTGGCCCTTATCTTCGCCGCCCAAAAGATCAAGCATTACATGCTTTCGCATAAGGTTAACCTTATCTCGAAGTTCAATCTGTTGCAATATTTGATGACCCGCCCGACACTTTCCGGCAGACTTTCCAGGTGGTCGATGATACTATTGCAATTCGATATAACATTCGTTCCTCTTCATATTATAAAAGGACAAGTCCTAGCAGACTTCCTCACAGCTCACCCTATGCCGGCAGAATCGCCTCTCAATGAAAACTTGCTAGACGAGCAGATAATGAGCTTAGAAGACCCCGATGATCGACGTTGGGAATTGTACTTCGACGGAGCGTCATCAGCACAAGGAGACAAAGAATTACAAACGATAGTGCCTGGTAAGACAGGAATCAGACTAATATTTATAACACCGCAGCAGAGAATGTGAAGATACTCCTACCATTTAACAGAACTATGTACGAATAACGAAGCAGAATAAGAAGCCCTTATAATCGAACTAGACTTAGCCATTCCGATGGGGATAACCGACATCAACATCTACGGTGATTCATAATAGATCATTCAACAGGTTGCATGATAGTATAAGATTCTGAAACCAAGACTCAAACAGTACTTCCAGTATGCAATGAAATTGCTGAAGCAGATTCCGAATGTAACAATCTACAAGATTCCCATAAGAGAAACGTTCTTGCAGACACATTAGCCCGACTTGCAAAAGAATTTACCTTCTTACAGAACGAATCAGTTGAAATGTCAGTTCAAGGGCGACAGGTCCTATCAGAGATCGACATAGATGCAATGCACAAGTCAGAAAAGGAAGAAGAACCAGTTGTAGCAGTGACAGAAACTACAGAAGACTGACGACAGCTATTAATAGATTACCTGCAAACAGAAAACCCACCGGATGATAAGTCATTAGCTTATCAGATCAAGAAAAGAATTGTCTTATGCCTTAATAAATAATACCTTATACAGAAGGACTTTCGATCAGATGTGGCTAAGATGCCTAAGTGGGTCCGAGGCTCATGAAATCGTTAAAGAGGTGAACTCAAGACTTTGTGGTGCTCATCAGTCGGGTACAAACATGAAAATAAAAATTAAGAGACTAGGGTACTACTGGCCCTCGATGATGACCGACTGCATGAAAATTGTCAAGAGTTGTCACTATTTCCAAGTGCACGGAGTGGTTCTACACCAACCTCTAAATGTAATACATCCAACAATCAGGTCATGGCCATTTGAGTGTTAGGGCAAAGATATTGTAGGCCTGATAGAACCACCTTCCTCGATAGGACATCGCTTTATTCTTGCAGCTACAGATTACTTTTCCAAGTAGGCAGAAGCAGTACTACTTAGAGAAGTGAAAGCACATCACATGTTGCAATTCTTCAAGAATCAAGTCATCTACCATTTTGGGGTACCGTGCAGAATTATCTCGGATAATGGGTCCATGTTTAAAAGTATGAAGATCAACAATTTTGTCAGAAGGCACAGGATCGATTGGCGTTATTCGACGATCTACTACCCAAGAGCAAACGGCTTGGCCAAGGCTTTTAATAAAACTCTCGTCCAGATCTTAAAGAAAACTTTGGACGATAACAAAAGAAATTGGCACGAGAAGTTGTTAGAAGCCTTATAGGCCTACACAACAACTTTCAGAACTCCTACTCAGTCTACGCCTTACGCTCTAGTGTAGGGGTCTGAGGCCGTCTTGCCCTTAGAGGTTCAGCTTCGATCGCTTGAAATTGCAGTCGCAGATAAGATTACTACTGAAGAGAACGCAAAACTACGGCTAGAAGAATTGGAAAGCTTAGAAGGGAAACGACTTCCAGCGCAGCAGAATCTGGAACTGTATCAAGCCAAGATGATCCAGGCCCACGATAAACTGGTACGCCCAAGAACATTCAAAGTCGGTGACTTGGTTCTAGTTCTCAGGAGACCTATTCTTGCACACCGCAAGATAGGAGGTAAATTTGAACCGACTTAGGAGGGGCCATTCGTGGTCGGGACAATCTACTCAAGAGGTTGCTACAAACTTGTGAATTGTCGTGGAGAACGATCTATGCTTCCAATCAATGGACGATATTTAAAGAAGTATTACGCAACCTGATGTTTCAAATGATGAACATTAAAAATGAAGTCTCATCCCTAGAAGCACGGGCAGAGTAATCACTTGTGACTGGGTCTGAACCCAAAATTTATAAAAAAAAATGGATAAAAAAATGATGAACAAAAAAATGTTAAAAAAGAAAATATGTGAAAAATAATAAATTTAAACTTTCCTTTCAAATAGAAACTCATTCCTGATCTTTCCTCATATTTTCTTATTTTTGTTAAAATTCGAAAAAATGAATAAGAATTTTTCATTAATGAAAAAATTTTCATATTGTTCTCATTCTTAATACAGCCCCCTGATGCCTTCCTTATTTTCGTAGAAAGATGTCGAACGGCGGTTGGTTCTGAACTTCAATAATAGTGTGAGTCTAGCACTCGACGAAGAAATAATGAAGGATGGGGCCGTGATTGAGATCGACTCTAATTTCACACTAGCTGCTTTACAATACGAGGAGGCCGATTGGACCCCTGTCGACCGGGATGAGTTCCACAGCCAGACAGTGGTAAAGTTGGGTGGCCCAAGTCAGCAGACTACCGATAGAAATAGGAAGGTGAACGCCGCTCAGGTAACGGTAGCAGACAAGAAAGTCAAGTCCATGGTTACTACAGCATAGGGCAGGCTTGTCAGCGCCGTGCCCACAGAAGTTCAGGAAGTAAGGAGAGCTACTCTCACTCTGACCCAGTGAAGGAACAAGAGCCACTGCATTCACAGGATGTTGAGCAAGCTAGCAGCGGACCAACATAAGGAAACAGTTTCTACCGTCAGTGCCAATACGTCAAAGAAGCCGGTTCGGCAGGAGCCAAAAAGAATAAATCAAATCCAAGGACAGCAGAGAAGATGAAGGAAATCGCAAAAAGATCAAAAACAAAATCAGCGCCATGACGCCAGGCGGATACACCAGTTCTGAGGAGCATTGTTGTGAAAGCAACCCCGGAGGATGTCTTGACAGAGACTATCCCCGAGGAGGTGAAACACATAGGAGAGTGTTCTGGGGTTGAGCCATACATCCCACAGTACGTTACTAGACCTCGACGATTTCAGATAATTCCATAATACGAGTTGGAAAGGTTGTAGAGAGTTGAGAAGAAGACCATCGAATATTTTAAAAGGATTCGAGGTGAGAATATCAACATCCTGGAAGGCATTAAGCTACATACATATGTGTTTTCAGACTACAAGCAACAGCAGATTGTGGACTGTGTTTTCGACCTTCAAAAATTGGGCCGAGTTGGTCATTTAAGAGAGAAGACCTACTCAGAACCCCAGAGGTGGATGAAAGGAAAAGGAAGAGTCACACTCCAGTGCGGATGTTGCTACAACTTTTCCGAGGACAGAAAAGGAAATCCACCAGGGATACTTCATCGTAGTGAGGTGGATCCGATGCCGAGAATCTCTAAGAGGATGGTGAAGAGGATGGTGACATGGCAGGTGCTACCTGCAGATTGCATACCCAACAGTTGCATCATCAACATATATGAAGAAGGTGACTACATACCGCCACACATAGATCATCATGACTTCATCAGACCCTTCTGTACAATGTCTTTTATCAATCACTGCAACATCATGTTCGAATCAGACCTCCGGATAGCAGGCCCCAAAGAATTCTGAGGGCCAGTAGAGATTCCTTTACCGGTAGGTTCCATTCTGGTGCTAAAAGGCAATGGAGCGGACGTAGCAAAGCACTGCATTCCAGGAGTACCGTTTCAGTGAATTTCTGTCGCCTTCAGGAGGATGGATGACAGCAAATGCCTTTCTGCTTCCGACTAGATCCAGAGATAAAGAGCCTTCAGCCTTACGAGCTGCGAGCTACATGGAAAATAGCACATCTCCAATGCACATCCAAATGGCATTCCTGCCTAGGATGGCTTGGAAGGTTATGTTATTGCCCATGTGTCTCACTATTCAGACATAGATTTTGGCAGTTATTTTTAAAAAAAATCAACAAGGATTCTACATAGTCTGTTCTAGATATATATGGATTCTATAAGAAGCTTAATTTTCAAAGAAAATATCATCATGTTTTGGATCAAGTTATATGATGTATTTTCAGCAAATTAGAATGGACGTGACCATGTCGTGTTTTTCATTCATTTCTTTTGTGCAAATTTCACAGGGAACTCCATTAAGTTGAATGAACTTTGAATAAAGAATGATTTGAAGATCAATGGATAACTAAATAAGATAAAAAAGATAAACATACAAAAGAAGAAAAGAAAATGAAAATGAAAGAAAAGAAGATGAACGAAAATTCTTTTTAAAAAAATCTGAATGTTAAAACGAATTCCAAATTGACATGAACTCCAAATAAACAAAAATGAAATCGAATCACTAAAACAAACAAAATGAATCTAAGTCCCGAATTAAATTACGATCTGAATCCGTCGATTTGCATCTTTCAATTCTCCTTTGAATCGAAATTCGTTTGAAACTCTTCCGAAAGTTCATATCCTTTCCTCGACTTATCGTCAGGTCAAGTCTTTTCGACTTGGTACACTTACCAGCTCCTTTCATTTCTCTTTCTTCTGTGTGTTAGAGGATCGACTGGTTCTATTGACACGGAGCCACAAATTTTATTCGATTTGGATCTGATGGCATGGGATTGGGTCCCTCCTCACATAGATCTCCTTTTTGAGAAACCTTTCGAACGGGAATTGAAACATCCTCATACTCTCTTTCAAATTGATTCTTTCTCAATGAAACGAATCTTTCCTGACTAGTTTCAGCTCAGATCTAATTTCCCCCAGCGATATTCTGAGTTGTACCAGTTCTCATGTTTCGCTTAGGTTGGGAATGAAGTTTCACTTCTACTCCCATAATAAATCCTAAGACAACAAACGAATCTTTTCTGACTAGTTTTAGCTCAGATCTAATTTCTCCCAGTGGTATTTTGAGTTTTCCTAGTTCTCTTGTTACACTTAGGTTGGGAATGAAGTTTTACTTCTACTCCCGTAATAAATCCTAAGATAACAAACGAATCTTTCTTGACTAGTTTCAGCTCAGATCTAATTTTCCCCAGCGGTATTCTGAGTTATCCTAGTTCTCTTGTTTCGCTTAGGTTGGGAATGAAGTCTCACTTCTACTCCCGTAATAAATCCTAAGACAACAAACGAGTCTTTCTTGACTAGTTTCAGCTCAGATCTAATTTCCCCTAGCGGTATTCTGAGTTGTCCTAGTTCTCTTGTTTCGCTTAGGTTGGGAATGAAGTCTCACTTCTACTCCCGTAATAAATCCTAAGACAACAAACGAATCTTTCTTGATTAGTTTCAGCTCAGATCTAATTTCCCCCAGCGATATTCTAAGTTGTCTCAGTTCTCTTGTTTCGCTTAGGTTGGGAATGAAGTATCACTTCTACTCCCGTAAAAAATCCTAAGACAACAAATGAATCTTTCCTGACTAATTTCAGCTCATATCTAATTTCCCCTAGCGGTATTCTGAGTTGTTCTAGTTTTCCTGTTTCGCTTAGGTTGGACATGAAGTCTTACTTCTAACCCTTAATAAATCCTAAGACAACAGACGACCTTTTTCTCGACTGTACCTTGTTCGGATGTAACTTCCCTGGTGGTCTTCTGAGCTGGTAGTCTTTTCTTCATGGCGTAACTTCCTTGACGGTTGTCATTTCTCGACTGTACCTCGTTCGGATATAACTTCCCTAGTGGTCTTCCGAGTTGGTAGTCTTTTCTTCCTGGCATAATTTCCTTGACGGTTGTCATTCTGAGGCTGGAGCCTATCTTCCAGCTCTCTTCTTGAGGCTAGAGCCTAAATTCAAGTTCTCTCTTCAAATCCTGAGTCTGGAGCCTAAATTTCAATTCTCATTCCAAATCTCGAGGTTGGAACCTAGGTTCCAATCCTCATTCCATAATCCAAAATTTCTACGGAATCTATCTTGAAATCAATTATAAATCGAATTTCAATCGAAATTGAAACTCTGATCAAACTGAAATTCAAACTCAAAATTAAAACTTGAAATAAAAATGAAACTAATCTAAGATCCAATCTCTTGAAACTTGTGATTTACAATTCCCTCCTTTTCCCAAGCAAGAGTTCTGGAATCTTCAGTCTTGGAGATTTACCTGATACTCCCCAGCAGAAATTTTCTACGCTTTATTCTAAGTGTGTCACTTAGATATCTGTGTTGGTTTTGTTGATCTCTTCAGTCAATGCCAATACGTTTGGTGTGCTTGGTTAGCACACCAAACCTATTGGGGGTCCATTTGATGACCTCATTTTTGGTGATGTCTTTTCTTTCCTCTTAGTGCTTAGGATCTAGCCATAAGACTTCTCCTTGACTATCCTAGAAGACTAGAAGTGGAGCCCACAATTTAAAAATTCAAACAAATTATTTACTCTCTTTGGAATCCTATATAGATGGTCATCAACCTCCAAGTCACTTGGAAGGTTGGGACCAATGTGTAGGGAGATAAGGATGAATTCCTATAGGATGGTCAAGCCTTAGGACAGCCCTGGGTGGCCTGGTCTTGGTGAGGTCTAGCTTGCACACACTACACTCCTACACCCATCCTAAACCCTAAACCATCCCTACCCATGCTTGACTCCTAGTTCATAGGAGCACTCATGTGGATAAGTCCAAACCTCTAGCTTCTTAGCTAAGAGGGTTAGGAACAACATATGAGATGTTCAAAATGAACACCTTCTTGGTCCATGGCTCACTCTAAGCTTCTCTACACTTCCCAACCATAATCAAATTTCATTTTTGCCAAAATTCTTTGTTTTGACATTGGGTCCTCAAACCTACCTAAAACTACCTAATTGCCCCTACAACCACCAAATTTTCCAAAATTACCCAAAATTCCCAAAAATCCTAAAAATCATTTTAAAACAATTCACATCTCTTAAAAGCACCAAAATACCCCAATAACCTCCAAATAACCTCTTTATACCCTAAATACCCTTTTTAGCCAAAAATTCCAAAAATTCCAAAAATTCCTAGAAAATTCTAGAAAATCCCAAATATTCTAAAACCCATGGCATCATGTCCAAGCTAATGCATGCATACATGGCATCATACCAAATTGGGTATTTTGGCACAAAGAATTCCAAAACCATGAAAATCCAAAATTTCCTTCTACATGAAACTTTTCCATGACTCATGAGCATCATGGCATGGCATGTGCATCATTCCATAGCCATTTAATGTCAACTTTTCCAAAAATGGCTAAGGGAGGTGACTCTTACTTCTCCCCTTCACTCCATTTTTTTCCCCACTTCCAAACCATCAAATCTCCTCCCCAAATTCCAAAACCAGCCACCTAAGCTCACTTAAACCCACTAGAGGACCTTAAGACCTGCTCAAACCACTTTGGGCAAAAGTTTAGCCAAAGAACAAAGGGGTTAACCCAAGTTAGCCACCTTTAACCCAAAATCCAAATTCCCATTGAATCCTAACCATGAAGCCACCAAGTACTCAAATTGAAACCTCCACTCAACCTCTCTGACTTGACTAAACTTGGGCCTGACCTGACCCTGGTTGATCAGCCACCTCAGCCGTCGGAAACCACCAGGCCGAGAGCCTTAAATGATTTCAAAAAAATTCAAACTCCTTGGCTGAGCTGTCCCATTCCAATTGGACTTCACAGCTCTTCTTCTCCTCCTCTAGGCAGCTGATCCCAAGCCCTAACTCCCCCTGAGAGGCTTCACAGCCATGGCTATTTAAACTCCTCACCTCCATGGCCAAAAGGTTGGCTGAAATCAACCTCCACCAAACCTTGAATTAATTGTCCCAAACTCTTCCCCTAACAAAAAGAAGAAGTTTCCCACTGTTCTCCTGCTCTCATCAGAGCTCAAATCTCTGGCCAAAACAGAACACTCCTAAACATACCACCAATCTCCAAATTGAAGCTTCCTTAAGCTTCACCAGAGCTTAAGGAGAAGATCCCCATCAAAATTCCCCTCTGCCAGAGCCTCTAAGTTGGACTTTCACCTCAAGCCGTCCTTACTTTGGAGGACTTATGAACCAGACCCAAAGCCAGATCAATTTGGTGCATCCCAGAGGTTTGCCAGGACCGGACGAAGCTTCCACAAGCATCCAATTGAGGGCACACCTCTTGGATTAAGGTAATGGCTTCAAACCTCCAAACCGAGCTCATTTTGAGACTTTGTGAAGAAAGTTTTAATTCAATCCCTGATCAACCGTATAGATATGTTCGTGGAGGTTAGATCTAGGTGTAGGATCCTTTTTTATGAAAATATGTTGAGTATTGCCCGAGAAGTTCACCCTAGAAGGGGTTCACAACAGTCGGGGATGATGAACCAAAGCCGTCAGATCGTGCGTGTAATGAATGGAGGGCAAGGATAGTGTCAGACGGATGAATTATCCACGAACAGTGGGACGCGTGGCGCTGATGTGGATTGCGGCGCTGAATCGAAAGGAGACGCGTAGAGCTTTGATCCACCGTAGGATGAGGTGGCATTGCGTAATTCAAATAGAAAAATAGGGATTTTTTATATTTATTTAATTCAGTTAAGCTTTGGAAATTCATATCTTTGTGCAGAAAACTACAAAAATAAAAAAAATTACCCTCTTGCTCAGTGAACAGAGGAGAATAATGTGGAAGAGAAATCAAGTTATTTTGTTGAGTCTTGAATTTTTAATTAATTTAATACTGATTTGAGTATTTCAATTCTCAAGTCACACACACAATTCACCATGGCATGAGACCATATGACCTTTGTAGCCCCTGATCTTGGGAACATTCACTAAATTTTTCAACGCCAGAGGCTATGTCCTTGGCAAGTTATCTATTTTCTAAGTTTTTATTCCTGTTTTGGTATTTTAATTCCAAAAATTAATATATTGTTTGGAAAATACTAGGAAAATTAGGGTAGGTTCCTTATGACCAAAAAAACTTAAGAAAATTATTTCATAAGTTAAAACATTAAAACAACTTTAATTGTTCACATGACCTCAAATCAATTTTAAATTAATTAGGGCAAACTAAAAATCAAAATAACTTAAAATTAATCCTCTGTTGTTCTATAGGATAATAGGAATCCCCATAAAAGTTTTGAAATTAAATGGAAATGGTTTAACTCATTAAATAGATTTTCTAAGTAATATAGCCAAATTTGAAATTGAAAAATTCATAAAACTCAAAATGCATTTCAAAAATTTACAAAATTAATTTTGGGACTCTCTGATATCAAAGGAGTCTAAGGAAAATAAAATTGGAAATTTTCTAAAAATTTTATTTTTCAACCTAATTTTGAATATTTTAATAATTAAAAATTATAAAAATCACAAAAATAATAAAATTCACTAAAATGTCATATTTGGTCTCCTAATCACTTGGGAATGAACCAAATATTTTTCCTAAGTCCATAAGTAAAGATATTAAATTTTAAAGGCTTAAGGCAATTTTTAATATTAAAAATGGATTTCTCAACCCTTTCACTTAAATTAATTCTAAAAATTCAAAGAAAAATTAAAAAAATATAAAATTTATTTCTCTGAGTTTCTTGGGATTGGAGAGATTTAAGAAAAATACAAAACTTAATTTTTCACCTCAACTTTATTTTATTATTAATTAATACTCCAAAACTTAAAATAGTTATAATAAATAAAATAAAATTCAAAAAATCACCAAAATTGGTCCAAATTGTCCTCCAGTCAATAGGAACTAACCGTAATTTTTCTAAGGATAGAAACCTCTTCCTGGTCATGTTGTGGAATTTTCATTGAAAATCCCTATTCTTTATAGGGATTTTCAATAAACAGAGGAGAATAATGTGGAAGAGAAATCAAGTTATTTTGTTGAGTCTTGAATTTTTAATTAATTTAATACTGATTTGAGTATTTCAATTCTTAAGTTACACGCACAGTTCACCATGGCATGAGACCATATGGCTTTTGTAGCCCCTGATCTTGGGAACATTCCCTGAATTTTTCAAGGTCAGAGGCTATGTCCATGGCAAGTTATCTATTTTTCAAATTTTTATGCCTGTTTTGGAATTTTAATTCCATGAATTAGTATATTTTTTGAAAAATACTAGAAAAATTAGGGTAGGTTCCTTATGACCAAAGAAACTTAAGGAAATTATTTCATAAGTTAAAACATTAAAAACAACTTTAATTGTTCACATGACCTCAAATTAATTTTAAATTAATTAGGGTAAACTAAAAATCAAAATAACTTGAATTAATCCTCCACTGTTCTATAGGATAATAGGAATCCCCATAAAAATTTTGAAATTAAATGGAAATGGTTTAACTCATTAAATAGATTTTCTAAGTAACATAGCCAAATTTTAAATTTAAAATTCATAAAACTCAAAATGAATTTCAAAAATTAACAAATTGATTTTGGGGACTCTCTGATATCAAAGGAGTCTGAGAAAATTAAAATTGAAAATTTTCTAAAAATTTTATTTTTCAACCTAATTTTGAATATTTTAATAATTAAAAATTAGAAAAATCACAAAAATAATAAAATTCACTAAAATGTCATATTTGGTCTTCTAATCACTTGGGAATGAACAAAATATTTTTCCTAATTCCATAAGTAAAGATATTAAATTTTAAAGGCTTAAGGCAATTTTTAATAATAAAAATGGATTTCTCAACTTTTTCACTAAATTAATTCTTGAAATTCAAAGAAAAATTAGAAAAATATAAAATTTGTTTCTATGAGTTCCTTGGGATCAGAGAGGTTTAAGAAAAATACAAAACTTAATTTTCCACCTCAATTTTATTTTATTATGAATTAATACTCCAAAACTTAAAATAATTATAATAAATAAAATAAAATTTAAAAAATCACCAAAATTGGTCCAAATGGTCCTCTCGTCAATAGAAATTTCCCATAATTTTCCTAAGGACAGAAACCTTTTCTTAGTCATGTTGTGGAAATTTCAGTGAAAATCCCTATTTTCTATTAAAATAATTATATAAACTAATTTAAAAATAGAAAAATCACATTTTCTCCTCTAATGTCTTCATGGACATGTGAGTGAGGTGACAGAAAAGTTTTAAGTTCACTTGAGCTTAATTTGATGAGTTATGAGATGAACAAATTTAAAAGGGCATAATGGTGATTAAGGAATTTTAACCTTAATTAAAATTTAGGCTAAACTAAAGGGAAGGGAAATATATTTGATCTTAAAATTCCTATTGGATGATTGAAACATAGGTGATTAAAGGGTAGAAACTCATTAATCACTTTGAACACTAAAGAAGAAACTTTTATTAATTAAATCATATAAACCTTGGAAGTTAATTAAAGGGTGAATTATTAAGGTTTAGGGATTTTGAATATAGGAGGATTTTAATTCTTTAAATTGAATCCCTAATCAATAACTTGATTAGATATCACTTAAACATTAATTGATAGAACTCAAAGATGATAGTTGAAACTAAAAAGAGAAAGACAATCTAAAAAACAAATTTTATAATTAAACTAAAGCTTGAACTATTAAAACCAATCTAAATTAAGAAAAATCAAATTAAAACAAACTCAAGATATCAAAACTAAAATGAAGTTGTTTGAAACTAAAATTAAAATAAATTTAAAACATTAAGGTTAATATGGAATAATTTATAATTAAAAGATTATAATTAAAATTAAATCAGTTTTAAAATATTTAAAATTAATCTAAAAAGTTAAAACCATTTGAAATAGCAAAACTTAATTGAATTAAACAATTTGAACATTTTTTCCAAACTTAAAATAATTTAAAACATTTGGAAGGAGCAACTAAAACTTTATAACTAAATTAAATCACTTTAAACCATCGACTCAAAACTTCAATTAAGAATGGTTAAATTCTTTAATAAATTAATTTACTCTTAAAAGCTTTCGTTATTATAACTCTTAAATGAAGTATTAAATGAAAATGTCTCCTTACTCACGGGGATAATCAAACATCCTGATTCACTGAGCAAGAGTCAAACAAAATCAGAAAGTAACCCGGGTGATTTATTCATCACAACAATGAAATTAACTGAACTCAAAATAATCCCTAAAGTATTTAAGAAGATGTTCAAAATTCAGTTCCGAGCACTTCTCTAACTTGATGGGATGTTTTAAAAGAATAGTGAGATTTCATTGTTCTTTGATGAAGAAAGTCATCCTTAACAAAACACAAGAACCTAGACGTCATAGGAATTGACTAGCCATAGGATTAGGATTTTGGTAGATAACCAGAACCTTCCCTTAGCTTTACCAAGGTATCTGTTGTAAATATATAAATGCCTTAACATGTGTTTTAAGTGCGAGTGAAAATGAAGGGAGTGCCCACCAGATCTTCATTTAAGATGTAATTACCTATAGGGGCTTGCCCTTATAGGGAACTTTAAGAACCCAGGTAATATAAACCCTGCTTAATTATTTTATATTAAGCAGGGGAACTTGTCGGCTTATAAAATTGGTTTGCAGACCAAACAGATGTCACAAATCTTTTAGTTTATTTAATTGAGCCCCATTATCAAGCAGTGTATCTATTCCTTGGGATAGATACATGGTTTGTGGTGCGGTGCTCGTTTATATAAACTATTTTGGAGGTGAGGTCGGTTTGATTTCATATCTTTAAATTTTTCAAACTCAAAATTATTTTCAAAAAAATCAAATGCCACTTTCTAAATTATATATATATATATGTAAATTAAATTTAAAATCTTAAAAAAATATGCCGACAGTGTGGTGACAACAAATTTAGTGGCGGTAGGGGTAAGAATCCTCCTTGGTGTACATCGACTGACTTGATAGGGGCGACGGTAACCTTTGCCTTCTTAACAGAAGGGAAGCCCTGGTGGGAGTTCATGTCAAACTCAGCGGAAACTTCTTTAAATTCTAGGGTGGGAACTTTCACAAGGATGAATGGGGCTTTACTAAGCACAACTTCAAACTCACTAAAGCCAGTCCCAAACTAGATTGTGGGCATTACGAGAAGAGCTTTACGGCCGGTGAGCAGGTTGCAAGAGTAAGTGAGTGTTGGGGGAGACATTGTAACTGTCGATTCAACAAAAGTTCCAAAAGTTAGCAATGGCCTTCACCTGGTAATTATAGCGCAAAAACTAAGTATTAACAAAGGTTTATTTGTGAACTGGGTACATCAAATTCGTTTTATTTTGTTTTTGTTTTGAAGTGTTTATTCTATTTTGTTTTGTTCTTTTATTATTCAAAATTTAACAGTGTAATCTTTAATTATAAATTTGAAGTGTTTAAATTTAATTTTTGGAGATTAACAAGATTTTAGTATTCATAAAAGAGTTGGCTCAATTTACATACGGCAAATCGAGCCCGAGGGACATGAAGGACAAGTGAAGTACAGGACCTTGTACGGGACCCTCTTCACAACGCAACCGGCTTTGACGAAACTTGTTCACCAACACACTTATTGGGGGTCCGACCTCACACGAAAAAGAAAAATCCTAAAGACTCTCGAACCCTCTATCTATGAGTGGATAAACAAACGGTCCTGTAATCGAGAAGAACATATTGTACTTTCCCAAGAACGAAATGGGCAAGCAAATCGACAAACCAATGGTAATTTTCCTATGAAGGACATAGAGACATTTTCGATGTATGAAAACAAAATTTCCTGATCAAAATGTAGAGAGAAATTATTCCCCAGCAAAGTCACCAAAAGTTGTTTATCGTCAAATTAGGAATTGTCGGTCGTCGGAATATGAATTTTGTTGCTTGTTTTAAATGTTTAATTTAATTTAATATATATATATATATATAATTTCGAAACAAATCATTTTTAGTTTTGAAAAAATATGAGGTCAAACTGATCTCATATATTCGATAGTTCAGATAATCGTGCACTACATTGCAAGACATGCATCTACCCCGAAGAATAGGTACATTGCTTGATAATGAGGCTCGATTAAATAAACTAACTAAGTTATGAAATCTGTTTGGTCCGCAAAAACTTTATGTTGATCGAAAAGTTCCCCTATGTAATATGAAAAATTAGATAGGATTTATATTAAGCTGGGTTCTTAAAGTTTCCCATAAGGGCAAGCCCCTACAGTTAATTACATCTCAAGCAACCGAAGTCACCTAAGAAAACTCTCGATAATGATCAAGAAATATTACCTTCATGAATTCAAAATGTTTAGGATTTTTAAGGTTGGACATAGGGAATATCAAATGCAAAAGATGTCAATGGGAACAGTTTTGTTGAATCCAAAGAGAGAAAGCTAGGGGATGTCATGGATCCTAAGGAGAACTTCGGTTGCTTCCAAAACTATCCTATGGTTTTTCTTCAATTTTGAAAAGATATTATTTGATGTTTCATCCTGCCAATTTTATTATTTAGGGCTTTGATGCGTACTTTTTGTATTTGTTGGAATTTATAAAGTTGACACCACAACTTGAAGATTTTAATCTCCGGCAACGTCGCCAAAAACTTGATGTGGATTTCTATATATTTTTATATAGTTACAAAGATGTAAACACAAGTATACGTATCGCTCAAGTAATGCAGGGCTCTAGTAGAGTCTTGATTATCGATCCCACAGGTAATGTGTAAATTTATGATAGTATCAATAAAATCCAACGTTTAAACTATATAAAACTTAAAGTGAAATACACAAGTTCACAATGTTTAATGTCGCTAATATAACTACATTTACCAAACTAGTTTCTAAACTTCAAAGTAAATTTATTAATTATAAACAAAGTTTTATTATTTTGTAACGAAAGGTTCAAATTGGAGAAAGAGTCATTCCCCTTGCAATGAGGTTATGGTTAGTGAAAGATTTAGATTGTTTGAAATTGTGTTATGCCAAATAGGAGCAATCATATTCTTTACCCTCTTCTGAGTGTATAAAAAATATTGGCTAATCAAATTAATTTCCCAGGCTCTGTCAAATGGTACCGTCAACCCCTATCCTAGCACCATCGGTGCTAGTGCATAGTCTGGATTCTGCCCCTTTTTTAAATCCAGGTGCCGTCGGCGTCAGAACAATTTCCAAAAATGCATCATTTGACACCACAGTTCTCTCTTTTTGCTTCCTTTTTGCTTCCTTTTTGCTCCAAATGCCAAAAATCAACATACATGTAACAAAACATGAAAATACCTCCTTTCAACTACATTATCACCAAAATGAGTATAAAAATATATATGAAAAATCAAACATTTTTCGGTGTATCAAAATCTCCCAAACTTATATGTTACTTGTCATCAACTAACTCTTTTACTACATAAAAATTATGACTCATGGTAGTAAACTTTAACTTTATAATTTTTACAATTTTTGTTTCATAAATATAATAGTAAGACATTTAAATCAGTTTTAATAACTTGGGCAAACTATAGGTAAGAATATTTAGTAATTAAGTTTAAAAGTTTTAGTCTTCTATGCATTTCAAGAATAAGTATAATTTTTCATGTTAAGAAATACTTAGAAAAGTTATATGAAAAAGACTTCTCGTGAAAACTCTATTAATAAAGACACTGACACATCAATATAAATTCAGAAATGTTGTTAAGTTATATCCTTTAGGTTAATTCAAGTGAAGCCAATCTTTGATTAGGCATCTCCTCAAGCTTCTTCTCACATATATTATTCTTTTCATTTGATTTTCTTTTTCTTGTTCTCTTCTTTTTTTATATATTGATTGTTTTTCAATCATTTCTTTTCTTTCTTTTCTTTTCTTTTAATGTGAGGATTACTATATCTAGATAGTCTTTAATAATTTTGAACTTCACCATCCTTTCTCTAAAGTTATAACTCAATAAATTTCTTTCTTTATACATCAATATTAGTATTAGCATTATTTCGTAAAGTTTCAATCCTTTCTTCTTACATTTAATCCTAAGGCTCTTAATATTTCAAAAATACCCTTTCCTTTACTTTAAATAGTAAACTATAGTCTTATACTCTTATACTTAATGACTAAACCCTAAAGTTAACTTTTATTATTAAAACTTAATTTTCAAGTCTACTATAATATTTAAATAAAATAAAAAATATAACTTTCTAAAGTTAAATTCTTACAAAAATCATGTTAAAAATAGTTTTAAAAATATGTAGTTTATTGATGACAAAAAAAGTTTTAGTCTTTCCTCCCCCAAACTTAAAATTTTCAACATATAACACATTAGAATAGAAAATGTAGGAATAAAGAATTAAAAGAATTAACCTTTTTGTACCGGGGTTTCCAAAATGCTAACACATGTTACCTCTTACTAACTCCGCCATTTTACCTCTTACTAACACATGTTTTTCCGAGGTTTCCCTCAGATTTGCATAGAACTCTCGAACTATACTAACAATCGCTTCGGCCGTGAAGTAACAAAAGTTTTTCCAGTGTCGAGCAATGATTAACAAAAGTTTTTCCAGCGCCTGGACTATGGAAAGCTCTATCTTAAACTATATTCTTTGTTTTAAGTTGAGTATTGTAATGATATTAAGCTTTAATACTAACAAATCTTTTCTCATCAAAATCCAATTTTCTCTTCCCTTTACTCATCATTGGAACTATACTAATTTCTAAAAAAGTGCAAATAAATTCAAAGATGATAATGTGCGAAAATCCAAAAATCAATCTACTAGGTAAGAACTTTCCACCATGGATTCTCTCAAAGTTTACTCTAAAAACTTCAAAATTTTAGATTTCCAAAATGTAAAAGCAATCCTTGTGAAAATTAAAATTTTTAGTATAAAGTAAAGCTCTTACCAAAGAAGATGAGATTTTGGTCTTTGAACTCTTCAAATCGCCTCAAATCCGAATATACTCAAGGCCTAGTTGAAGTTTTCGATCTAGGCTAGAGGAAGAAAGCGACTAAAAAGGGTAAAAATGGCTTTTACCGAGCATTTTTTGCGATTTTAAAAGACCTGGGTAAATTCGATCTTCGGGCGCTGTTGGTGCCGGACCAAATTTTTAGATATTTGAATTTTTTTCTCGTGAATTCAATCATCTCTAAGTCTTGCCATCATCTAATAGGTTTATTAAGCATTATTTTTCTTAATTAAGTGGTGTACTAACAATAATTTTCACAAACAATACAAAACTTGACATTTACATATAAAATCCAACACTTACAAACAAATATTTCCATCCACACTAACACACAAGTGATGCAAGCCACACAACATAAAATTTCAGCTTCAAAATCAAACCACAACACCTTAACACTGAAAACTAAACAACAAACACTCAATCATAGCATAAAGAGTCTAAAATTAAAGAAAATCCATCACAAACACATAAATACATAAAAGTTCAAATACTAGAAATCCAATCTTCTGAGTCACTACTCGTCACCATCAATACTAACTTCTCCTCTAATGTCTCCCATAATTTGGTGATGCACAAATATGTTACAAAAAGGTCGGTATGGAAATTCATCGGTTGAATCTTCTTAAATCCAAGCATTTTTCTTAAACATGCATAACATAACTTCTTCAAAGCTTCCCGTATGATCAAAATGCTCCTTCATCCTCAATTCTTGATGGTCAAATAATTCTAAAATATTATTAATTGCATTCATAATATTATGAACCTCTTTCTCCAGTTTGTTGATCCTTTTCAAAACAACGTGTGAACTATTAGGAAAGCAGGTTGTAAAGTTGATGAATTTTGAGATAGTTGATTGTTGACCTCACTTTTGGTTGAGGTTTAGTTTCTCTTTAGATAGCCTAGATTCTAGAAATAGGACCTTCTTGATGACTTTTCTTAGAATACTAGCAACGTAAACCCCACCATATAGAAATTCCACATGCTTATTTTCCTTACTTGGGGTTTTCACATGTTAAGGCTCGACGTCTAATATTTAGAAGGAAGGAGCTAAAAATAAGGAGCACCAAGTGGGATTCCCCATAATTGATTAGACCTTAGGAATGACCCTGGGAGATCCGGAGCTTACACCCTACACCTACACACCTCTCACCCACTCAGAAATCCAAATATATCATATCCTATTTTGATTCCCTCTGTCTTTCAGACACTCAAGTGTTGGTCTCACCTAACCCTAAGCTCAAAGTTAAGGTGGTAAGCACCGACACATAGAGGACCGAAAGAAGGTTGCCTTTGGTTCCATTCTCTTCACTTTGAAGCCATTTCAATTTTCTCAAATTTCAATTTTTAACCCCCTGGCCCTAAAACTTTCCTAAAATACCAAATTGCCTCTAGAAATCCCAAAAATCCCAAAATTGACCAAAACTACCTAAATTCTCCAAAAATCATTCCAAAATACTTTCTGCCACTCAAAATAACCAAAACCACCCAAATTTGCCAAATTTCCAAAAATACACTTGAAACTCCTAAAATCCCCAAAGTGCCCTTTCGAGGCAAGTTTTTCCAGAGTTGTCTGAACTCCCCGAAAATCATACGAGGATGTTCCTCTCATCAAATGATGGAGTTTGACTGTAAACATGTCATACTTCCAAGCTACATTTGAACCTCTCGACACTTAAGTAGCCAATACTTGAAAATCGCTCCGAGAATCGAAAAGACCTCCATATTGATCAGAAATGCTACCGGACACTGCCGTTTGACTCCAATTTTCATTTGGAACGACCTCAAAACTTTGGTTCAACTTTTTGACTACTTTCCCAAAAAAAACCCCCAAAATTACCAAAATGCCCCTGATAGCTAAAAAATTTCATAAATTCCAAAAATTCTCAAAAATTTCCAAAATCCTCCAAATATGCCCAATTTCACTTTGCAACCATCCTTTTTGCCCAATTTGATCAATTTTACCAAAAGCCCCAATTTTGACCTAAAGTCAGATTTGACCCAATGTCGATCAGTTTCTTGTCAATTTGAATTGGAAACTCTTCATAACACTCCTATAAACTAAATGCAATATTTGATCGCAATCAATTTGAGCCCAAACCTCACCCAAATTCAATTTAAACCAAACTCCTAAATTTTACCCGTTTTTTACTGTTTTGACGACGAGGTTGCCTGGATGACCTCAGATCGCCAAACAGACTTCGTCGTTGCATCCAAAACGTCAAAATTATTTGGAATTGATACATAATTTGTTATGGTTTGATGCACGTCGAAAGTCCAAAATTCGACGTGTTTTGCGCCAAAATAATTAAAAAACCTTTTTGTACCCCCCATTTAACCTAACTTTTCCCTCCTTATCTCCCGCAATAGCTGTCGTCGCTCATCCTCCCTTCCCCATGCAAAATGTTTTCGACTAAGAGGGAGATTAGCCGAAAATCCTTGCTCCGTCCCCATGCTTACCCTCTTGCCTCCTTCCCCTTGTCCTTATGTGGCATGAGAGGCATGAAGGAGACTCTCTTCAAGCCTCGATCTATTCTATGGCACATAGCTTTGCTTGTGTGGAAAATGTGGAGAAACTCATGGCTGCCATTAGAGTTTCATCCATTTTTTTTCATCATGGTCTAAGCCGTAGCATCAAGTATAAGTATTTCTTTTATTTGGTTGTGATGATTATGAAATGGGTAGATTTTTTTTTTCTCTTTTCTATCTTCATTTCTCTATAAGATGATGCTTTCTTCTTGCTCCAAAGTGCAGGCCGAAATTTGTAGAGGGGGAGATGCTGCCAGAATTTCTTTTGGATCGATTTGATTGCCTTAAAACATTGCGGGTTCATTCCTACTTCAATCCAATCCATACTTCATATCTAAAGCTTGAATGTGTGAAGAGTTTCATGTGATTTTTGGATTTTTTTGCCCTTGTTTTTGTTGGCCAAAACTGACATATTAGTTTTCATGCTTGGGTTGTTTCATGAGGTGATTTTGGAGCTCTCTTATTTCATTTATGGCTAGCCAAATGATACAGATATAAAAGTTTAATGTTTGCATGGTTTCACATAATGTTTTTGGAGCATTTCGTTGCCTTTTGGCTTAGCCGGAACATACATATGAGTTTTCATGCTTAGATTGCTTCGTGAAATGATTTAGGAGCTTTCTTATTCCATCTATGTTTGGCCAATAAATTTATATATATATATATATATATATATATATATATAAGTTTAGTGTTTGCTTTGTTTTACATGAAGTTTGGAAGCTTTTTTTCATGCCTTCTTTTAGCTTGGCCGAAAATACAAGTATAAGGTTAAATGTATGGCTTGTTTCACATGATATTTTGGGAGCTTCTTAGCCTACTTTACGCTGGCCGAAAATCCATGTAGGAAGATTATAGCTTAAGCTATTTCACATGTAGCTTTGGAGCCTCCCCTTTTCTTTCCCATGCTTGGCTGAAACTTTGGAAGGGGGAAGGTGCTGTCGGATTTTCTCTAGATCGATTTGTTTTCCTTGAAGTATTGCCGGTTTGTCTTTCTATTTCAATTCAATCTTCATTTCATGCCTAAAAGCTTAATGTGTGAAGCATTTAATGTTTTTTTTTTCTCTTGTTTTTTTTTTTTTGGATCCCTCTTGCTCTTGTTTGGCTTGGCCGAAAATGCATATAAAGGATTGAATATTTAGTTCGCTTCATGTGGTAATTTTAAGGCCTCCTTGCTTCATTTATAGTTGGCCGAAAACATCTATATGCATGCTTGGAGTTTAGGTTATTACACATAGCATTTTAAAACCTCCTCTTGCTCCCCGATGCTTCGCCGAAATTTGTATTAACAAATAGAGATGTTGTCCATATTTTCATCTTTATCAAAAGCTTAAATAAAGAGTAGTTTCTACTTAGTTTGGTTTAAGCTTTGGCATCATTATTTTGTTGTTACACTTGGAAGGTTTATTTCATGGCAAAGTTTAAAAAGAAAAAGAAAGAAAGGAGGCTCATGATGGTTTGGTTCTTTCATGCTTATGACAAACCTTTATAAATACTTTTGATTTGCCTATTTGATAGCAAACTTTTGGAATGTTTATTTAGTTTTGAAATACTCCTCACTGCTAGAATTTGGAATATATGTAGAGAGCCTTAAACTCTCTTTCACATGGTACATATGTTGGAATTTAAAGCTCTCTTTCTATGTCAAAATATGAAGTGTGTGTTTGTGTTTTAGGAATCATTTCTCATGACAAAAAGAGGGATACATGCCCAAATTTTTGGAATATTTCCTATATGCAAAATTCAGATTTAAAAATGGCCATGGTTGAAACATTTGTGAAAGAGGCTATACATGTTCATTTTTCACTTATTTCACTACATATCCATACACACAACACCAAAGTTAGTATTTTACACTTATCCCATGCATTTAAGGTGTTTTATATTGCTTAGAGTGTACATGAAATGATTTGATGAAAATACCTACAATTTTCGGATTTAAACATATCCCCATATGGAACACCCAAATTTGAAGTTATTGAGCTTGTCTTTCATCCATTTCAACATGTATCCATGTATATAACATCAAGGCTAGAATTTCACATATGTCTCACCTCATCCTATGCATAAAAATGGTGTTTTACATGTAGGGATTCAAAGCCCTCTCTTTTTCATGCAAGTTATTTCATGGCTTTGGAACACTCACATATATTTAACCTCACATATGCACATGTTATTCATGGAGGTGACTAGTGACATTAAAGGTTTGTGGGAAAAGTGTGGTTTTATTGTTTATATGCTTGTAGCACTTTGTGGTGGTGTCTATTACACATGTTAAAAGATATCATTGTTTCCATGTTCACTAAAATGAAAAATCACCTTTGTAGTGATGTGGGGATCATTTGGATTGTTTATATGCTCACTAAAATGAAAAATCTGCACCTATGTATCAACTTGGGATGGATTTATCTCACATGTGTACATGCCAAAAGTCAAAATTCACATTCCTATTTTTATTGCAAATTGGTTTATTTCACATGTATGATCGCCTAGAGATAAATGTGAACTTGTATGTTATTTTGGGAATCGATTTGGAATATGTTTTCGATGTCTCTATTCTAAACATGCATGGGTGAATAAGATTTATGTTGCTTTCAAGAGAGGGAGGGGAAAGAAAAAGAAGTTGCATGCTTTTTACTTCAAAATGAGAGCTTTGAAACGCTATTTATGCGAGGTTGATTTTAAATGCACGTGCTAATGATGGGTGTTCTCTTCACTTTCATACTTGCTTGCCACATTACATATCTCCTATTTGTTTTACAAATTTGTTATAACATTTCATGATTATGATGGGACTTCATGCCTACGTCTGTTGGTGATCACGTCTTTGTGTGAATAGGAAAGTTTGGAATTGATGAAAGCTTACACATTGTTACATATATATGCTTGTGGCACTCTCTTTATACAAATTGCAGGTGTAGAAAATTAATTTCTATGTCGTTATGCTGCACGATTTTTCTCGATCAAATTCAATTTTTCTACCCTTTGGGTGTGTTTCCCCGTTTCCCAGGCTTTTGGTTTCGATCTTATACGTTCCAATTTTTTTCCCTCACACTACATCACCTCACTTACTACACCACATTACCCTATTACACTACTCATACCACCCCCATCCTCACACTCACTACATTATCCCTTACATTACACCACTCTTTACACAATCTATATCACTATATTCCCTAAATTATCTCATATGTCACATTACCCTTACATGATACATCACTTACCACATTCCTTACATATTATATCTCTATGTCACATTACCCTACATACTAAATCATCACATTTACACATCACATCGCCTACACATTACACCATCCTACATGTTACACTATATGATAAGTTACAATACTTCAATTCCTATACCATATCACACGCCACACTAATATACTCCATACATTACACCATTTACTGCATTACATAAATTTACATGTTACGCCACATTTGCATATCATTACACTGCTTCACCTTACTACGATACCCCGACATGATACACACTGCACCACCTTATCTTATATCCCAAATCATTTCACATCCTCCATCTTACCTCACACCACATCTTACAATATTTCTTAAATCATTTCATATGCTACATTACTTATCACACATCCCACATCACATCTTATACTACTCTGCATTTTACATAACACCATAAACTACTTCATATGTTGCATCATATCACTCAACATCCTGCACCACTTCAAATACTACACCACTTCATATCCCGCACCACTTCAGATACTACTTCACTTCACATCGTGCACTACTTCAGATACTACATCACACCATTTCTTACACTACATCACTTGCCACATCACCTTACACCAAAGGGTTAGCTAGTAGTGTTCTCAAAATATTTGTAATTAGTTATATTGTCTTTTCTAAGCCCCATTAATCAAACTTGGATTGAGCCTAGTTCACTACTAAGTCCTTAAGACATTATAGGTAGATTTATAATTTTAAGAATGTTGAATTAGGTGAGCTTAATTCTGATTAAAGATTTTATTATAATTCAACCATTAGCTGGGTGTCTTAAAATTAGTGAACTATGGTCTCCCAAAATCAAACCCCTCACCTTAGGATCATTCAATTTAATTAACTTCCAAATTACAATAATTAAGGTAAAATTACCATTTATACCCTTGTTGAGGAAAAGTGATGATTTGGTTTCTACCATTTAATCCATTAAGTATCAATCATCTAGATGAGTAATTAGGATCATATATTACCCATTTAACCTTTTGATTTAACCTACATATTAATTAGGGCTTAAATTCCATAATTACCATTTTACCCTATAAGGCCTTATCACTTAATAATTTTTTAAATTTAACTCAAATGAATTTGAAGTTTTAATAATACCCCACTCATGGGTGAATTAAAATATTAGAGGAGAAAATGCAATTTTTTATTTTTGATTTTATTTTTAAAATTATTTTTAATGCCAAAATAGGTATTTTCAATATTAATTCATTAACTTATCAAAAGTATACCATCTGTTCTTAAGAAAATTATTGGAGGTTTACCTAGGTCAGAGGACAACTTGGACCAATTTTCATAATTTTTTTTAAATTTTTATTTTAATTATTATAATTATTACTTAATTTTGAGTATTAATTAGTAATAAAATATTATTTAAGTGGAAAGTTAGGTTTTATATTTTTCTTAAATCTCTCTAACTTCAAGGAACCCAGAGAAACAAATTTTATATTTTTGTGAATTTTAATTTATATATTGTAATTATTTTAATGCAAAATTAGGGAAAAATCATTTTAAGCCTTTAAAAATCTATAATTATTTTTAAAAAATTGGGAAAAAAATCCTAATTGCTCTTGAGTGATCAAGAAACAATTTGGAACATTTTAGTGTATTTTTACACATTTATGATTTTTATGATTTTTAACTATTTTAAATTATTTTGAATTTTAAAATAGCTTTAATGAAATATTTACTTTTACATCAATTTTTATTTTTTATTATTTTTCTCTGGTCACAAGTAACTCCCAAAATCCTTTTTTATAATTTTCTTAATTATATTTTTACCATGTTACTTGAAAAATCAAATTTAGTACTCAAATTAATTCAAATTAAGTTCAATTTTTTAGAGTGAGCTAATATAATTAGTATTTACAATGTGGCTTCATTTTCGTGATTTTTTTTATTTATATTTAATTATTTAATTTTTTTGAGGAGGTTGCTCACAATATAGATGAGGATGATGATGATACTGAAGAAGAAATTTTAGGTTTATCTTCGACAATGAGTACCTCTAATGAAACTTAATAATAATGATATGTATTTTTGGATTAGTGGTTACTGTTACTTCTTTTTTTAGTTTAGTTTTTTTAGATATAGCTACTACATGTGTATTACTTTAATTTTTAACTTTCTCGTTTTTACTTTTGATACTTACGTCTTACTTATTCTTTTTTTTTTGCACCTTCCTTTGTTTACTTTTATTTCTGCTCTTGATTATTTTTTCTAATGGTACTAATTTTATTAATATCCTTCCTTTGTTTACAGATGGCCACAAATGGTACATGTAGTCAACCACCCATCTGAGAGACCCCTTGTTCTGGGAAAATTAGAGCACTAACCAGAGCAGGAAGACAGGGTCATTTTATTCTGCTAGTGCTTCCTTTACTGTTCCACACCTACTCCCCCGCCTACTAGCTTCACACCTTCTGTGACACCTAGTCTCCAATCTGCTATTGTCATACTTTCTGCTCAACTTTTTTTCCCACCTACTGCTTCCACACATACTCCCTCACCTACTACGACACCCACACTTCCCCTCCCCTCAACAAGTTCCACTCTCATCTGCTGTGACACTCACACCCCCCCCAAACTACTTTAAGTCCTACCTTCTTTGACAGCATTTGAGTCAAGCCCCTTGACTCTTGCACCTCCCCTGAGGGTATATTTATTGTCAAAGGGGAACTTTTAATTTTTTTAGCATTATAATTTTTTTTTGTTCTTCAATTTATATGATTTTGTGTAACTAGTTTTTTCTTAAGTGGACTCACCCCACCTACTCGCACATGACCCTAGACTAGGGTTGTGTTTTCTTGGGTGTCATCGGGGCAAGCCTAAGTCCCCAACCCTTGGTTTAGTGGGTTTAGAGTTTTGATTAAGTGAGAAACCCAAATTGACATCATGGGCTAGACCTGCCCTAGGTCACCAAAATCAACCCAAAACCTTTGGGACTATCATATTGACCGTAGAAACCAGTTTTACCTAAAATCCACCTTGGGAGTGGGGTTTACCTATATTGATCACTAGCCTCACCGAAGGCTTCCCTAACCCTATGAAACCCTAATAATTATCTTAAAGACTTATTGTGCCCTTTTGAACCCAAAATTTGATGGCACTTTGGGATGGTAAAAAAAATAGGCCTAGCCCTAATTTGGTCAAAATTTGACCAATTGACCATCTTGCCCTCCATTTAAGCTTCACACTACATAATCATGATAAACACCATGTGGTGAGCCCAATTTCTATGGAATCAACCAAATTACCAGCATGGGCCAACTTCCATAATTATTTTAATTAATTTTAATTTATTAAAATGACTTAGTACATTAGGTTTTAGGCTAGGTGAAATCCAAACCCATGGCATGCGGTTCATCATTAATGGGTCACCCATGGCCTAGAACTTACCTAGTTATACATGAGGATGACCCATCAAGCTAAACCAGAATTTTCAAACCTTTGATTGGTGTCAAGGCTTCATCCATCATGGTTCATAATGAAATGGGACACATGTCAGCTTAAATGGCACTTAGCTTAAGCCCCTTAGGTCCAATCTCTAGTGAGTCAACCAGCTGATCTATGACTTGTATCATCCACCTAAAACCTCTATAATCACCTCAAATCCCTCCTCAATTATTCATCTTCACCATGCTTACCACCATGATGAGACCACAATGGAAACTTACAAATTTTTATCCACACCTCAAATCTCACTGAGATTCCTTTGGGGCTTCTTTGATGAGCCGCCCAACCTTCTCCAATCACTCAAAAGCTTCCCCATAGCCTTTATGGCTACTTAAGAAACAAATCTGAGAGCTATTGACACACACTAAACTTCTTAAATAGTTCCCAAACTTGATTCCCAAAGCAAAAGTGTTCCCCTTGACCAAGGCTTTTGATTTCCCATCTCCTCAAGCCACCAACTCCATTAGAATGCCCCAACTTCTCAACCTAGAACCAGGACAATTTTTGGCCTTGACATGAAATCTCTCAAAACTTGAACATAGACCTCATAAAATCTTCTTAGGAGCTCCACGACTCTCCCCCATTCAATATTAGGGTTTCCCGAGGTGTCCAACCCATCCCAAAGCCAAACTGAGCCAACATTTAGTCCAACATATAGCTAGGGCCAATTTATGTTCAAATTAGAATAAGAATGAGCTTCATTGTGTCAAAACGACAATCTCTATCAAGCCCAACTAAGGCCATACCTCTTGGGCCAAGGTATGGATCAAAATATTTCAAATTTTTCTCAGGTTTAGCCTTTTGTTAAATAAATGAACTCACCATGCTTTTTAATCAGTATAGATGTGTTCATCTAGCTTAGATGAAGCTATAAAAAAAAAATCGTGAGTAATTTGATTAAGAAATGAGAGAGATCTTTAAGGCTAGATCATGGATGGTTCTCGATTCTTTGATTCGTAGGGATGATGAACCAATGTTGTCTATTTTCAAGATATTTTCCACCTTCCACAATATTTTAGAGTCGACGATTGGTCGTCTGATTCCCTCAATTTCGTTAATTTTTTGCATTCCTTTCGAAATATTTTCCGCCCTCCACGAAATTTCAGAGTCTGAGCCTGGTCTTCTGATTCCTTAATTTCCCTAAAATTTTGCATCCCTTTCGAGATAATTTATGCCATCCACGATATTTATGGGTCGAAGCCTGGTCGTTTGATTCCTTCAATTTCCCTAAATTTATGCCTCTTATTTGAGATATTTTCCGCATTCACGATATTTTGAGATCGATACCAAAATTCTGATTCTCATTTCCAAGACTGGTGCCTAAATTTTGGTTCTTATCTTTTGGGATCAGTACTTAAATTTTGATTCCCCTCTTTCGAGGTCGGTACCTAAATTTCAACTCTCTCTCCTCTGCACTCACTTAAACTCAAAGATTCCCTGCAAAATTTAAATTCCTAAATCAAATTCAAAATTTCCACAAAAATCTAAATTCCACATAAAATCAAATTCCCTTAAATGCAAATTCAAATTAAAATAAAAAAAATCCAAATCTCAAATCAAAGAAAATTCTAAATCCCAATTCAAATTTTGAAATCAAATCGAGTCAGTTCGGACTTCTTCAGAATTTGGAGGCTTGAAACTCATAGCCCCATTTTGAAGGTATCCCTCGACTTTGAAGGTTTTCAACCAGATAATTTCCAGCGAAGACTTCCTCATTGAAGTTTACATCTTGTCTTGAGTGTACTGACTCAGACAGTTGTGTTGGTTTTGTTGATCTTGTCGGTCAACACCAATACTTGTAGTGTGCTTGTCCAGTAGACCACACTTATTGGGGTCCATTTATTGACCTCACTTTTGTTAAGATCTAGTTTTTCTTTAGAATAGTTTAGGGTCTTACCGTAGACTCTCTGGATCTCTATCTTACAAGACTAGCAATGGAACTCTTACCTTATAGAAATTCAAAACACTTCTTTGCATCAGTTGAAATTATCATATGCTTAAAGTCTAACCTCTAAGTACTTAGGAGGATAAGATTAAGCATAATCAAGCTCAAGAGGAGTTCCCTATAGGATGGTCAAGCCTTGGGATTCACCTCTGAGTAGTCTGGACTGGGTCAGACTCACACACACACATACTCTACACTTACACTCACCACCTCAAACCCTAAACCAAATTCCCTTAAGCTTGATCTCCTACTCTTTTGGAAACTCGTGTGGGTGGTTCCCTAAGCCCTTGGCCCTAGCTAGGGTTTGGGTTAGAACCAACACATAGAGGATCTAAAGTGGGATTTCTGCTGGTACATGGCTCAAATGGGTTGAAATTCTCAATTGACACCAAATCTTACCAAAATTCCAACTTTTGACCTTCCACCCCTAAACTTCCCCCAAATTATCAAATTGCGCCTAAACCCTAATTTTACCCAAAAATACTAAAATTACCCAAATTACTCCATTGTCTTCAAAAATCATTCCAAAATGTTCTCTAACACTCAAAATGACCAAAATTACTGAAACTTACCTAAAATTTCGAAAATAGCCCCAAAGCCCCCTAAATTACCAAAATACCCTTCCTAGCCCAAAATTTCAAAATTCCCAAAAAAATCTCAAAACCCTCCAAATATTCCCGATTTCAGTTTTAAACCACCACATTGATCCAATTTGACCCAATAAACCAATTTGACCAAAACCCCAAATTACCCTTCTAAGCTAAAAATGTCCAAATCACCCCTAATGTCAACCCAATTGACCTCACTCTTGCCTAATTTCCAATCCAAACCAAAATTCAACACCCATAATCCTAATCTAAACCAAATTCATGTCCAATTTGACCCAATTGCAGGCTCAATTTCAACCCAAATCCAAAAGCCCCAATTTTTATCATTTGACCCAACCTCCCTAAATTGAACCCAATGAACCAATCAATTCTCCAAATCAACATCCAAAACTCTTTATGACATTCCCCTAATCCAAATTGATCAGCCAATGGATCCCAATTTGAGCTCAAGCTATCCCAAGTCCAACCAAATCCAAAATTCCAAATTTTTCCCCAAATTCACTACATGTCAAAAATCCACCAAATTAAGTGCTCTAACTTTGAAATCTCCACCCAATTAATGTTGATAACTCTTCATAACATCTCCATATACCATTTTGAACATTCAGTTGAGTCTTAACCCAACCCTAGCCTAACCCAAACCCAAGCGAACCCAAATGACTCAAATTTGACCAAATGACCAAATCAAGCTAAATTGATCCCCCAAACCAACTCAAAACCACTCCAATCCTTTTCTAAAACATTCATGACAATTATTTACACCAAGTTGCTCAATCAATTGAGTCCAAGTCAAGCTCAAACCCAGGTTAGCCCAACGTAGCCCAAATTTAACCCATGGCCAAATGTGAGCTAAACTAGCCTAATGTAACCAAACCAAACCTCCCACAGCCACTAGATTGACCCTAGAGACTGAACTAGATCCATCTAGCCCAACCTAGTGGAGCCATGGACCAAGGGTCCCCTAATTTGGGGGATTTCTTCCCATTATAGTCTAAACCAGGGATATATTGTTCAAAGCTTTCCCCAAATCAATTTAGGAATCCTCACTGGCTCATCTGACCTCTAGCCACCGTCCCTTTGTCTGGCCGGCCGACCTAGTTGCTGGAGGAGCCAAACCTGAGAGCCATCTTACCCAATTTTAAACCCAATTGAATATATCCTTGATGGCAAGCTCTAATTGGTTGGTGGCGCCATTCAGCTCTCCACCTCAGCTCCCTATTTTACCCAAATTGGAGTCCGGAGCTCCACCCTTCGGCCATGGCTATAAAAGCCATCTCTCACGGCCAAAGGGGAGACAACACTTGACCTTGGTGAAACCTTGCCAAAATTTCCCCAGAGATTCCTCAAACATCTCTGAGTGCAATCCCACTGCCTTCAGCCTCCAATAGCTACTGTCCACAGCCAATTTCTCAGGTCAATTCTCAGCCGAAACTCGGACAAAATTAGCCAAAGCTCAACACTGCACCAAAATCCAATTAACTACACCCACACCATCCCCAAAACAAATGAAGAAGATCCCCATAAAAGCCCCATCACATACCCCCTCCAGCTCTGACTTTGATCAACACCGAAAATCAGGTCTGGTCGAACTTGGGTCTAGGCATTTCACTAGAGCAAGAGACTTCATCTGTGAGCTCGTTGGACCTCCCTGAAGCTTCTGCAACCACCTGATTGAGGCCTCCCCTCTCAGACAAAGGTATTAAACTTCACCTTCTTCCCGAGTCTATTTTGATTCTCCATCCATGTTGGGTTGATTTCAGGTTAGGTTAGTCACATAGATATGTTCGTCTAGACTAGATAAGTCTATAGGATCAAACCCGAACTGATTTGATTTAGTATCAAGTGAAATATTAGGTCTAGAGATGAGTATATAGGAGCGACGTTAGATAAGCGTGTATTCAACAGACGACCAGGATCGTGTCGGATAGAGATCCCCTACATAAAGCACAGACGCAAGGCTGCCGAGTCAAAATGCGGCATCGAATGAGAGAGCGCCACGTGGAGTTCAGAGTCGTTCTATGTTGAGGTGGCGTCGCGCTAGATATATAGAAAAATAGGGGTATTTTTTATTTATTTAATTCGGTGACCTTTAAAAATCCATAACATGGTGTAGAAATATCCTAAAAATAAAAGAAAAATACCTTCTTAATCAGTGAATAGAGGAGAACAATGTGAAAATGGTTTCATGTCTGTTTGATGTGTATTTTATTTTTATTAATTAAATACTATATTTGGTATTTCAATTCTCCATTTTCTTGAAAATTTCTCAATGGCATGTGATACACTTAAAATATATAGTATTTTTATGCATATTTTTATAGCTATTTTTGTTGATATTGCACTTTAATGGAAGATATATTTGTGTTTTAATTATATATATGATTAAAATGACTTATTATGATGAAAGGAGCAAAGAGGATCAAATTTGGAGCAAAAAAATAAAGTGTGCAAATTTGACCTCTGGCGGCTAAGCGCCAAGGGGTTAGTGCATAGACACGGCAGTTAAAAATACAAATTAAGTTAATTTTAGCGCCATTTTCAAGGGGTGTCTGAAGCAACTTTTGGTGGTAACTTTCTTAACTTCCTTTATGCGGTAAAATAGAATGAAGAGATGCAACTTTTGGTGCATACATTGAATCTGGACATGATCTGAAGAGACACCAAAGCACCTTTTGGATAATTATTAAAATGAAGACTTGAAGATCGGAAAAAGTGAAGAGTTTTAAAAGGAAGTATTAGCAGGAGAAAAGGGAGAAAAGCTTGAAGTGGTTGAATGGAGAGAGGAAGAAAGAGAGTCTTATACTTTCCTTACTTTTCCATTTTACTTTATCATAGTTTGTATTAGAATTTATGAGAGTGAATCCTTAGAGTTTGGTAACCCACTGTGAGGAGTCTTTGAAAGCAAAGTTTCAGAGGAACTTCTAGAGTCTTGTGGAGAGGATTTTCAGATAAGTTTTTATCTTTGTTTTTACATTTGGTTTTTAAATAAGACTTGTTGTGTTTTCACTATGATTTCTACTTTCACATCAAATTGTGTGTGTTTTCTCCATGAGTTCTGAGTAGTTTTCTTTATCTTTTTTCTTTTAAATGATGAAGTAATTAAACTATGGAAGGAAGTTGTGTGAAGCATAGGATTTCAATGTTGGAAGAAGTTGTGATGATTCACTACCTTGCACTTCGTTTACCCCTTGATTTGGCCAATTATAATATTAAAATTTGTTGTGAGAACATGTAAAAACCAATGTGGTATTGTCTTAATCAATAATTGAAAAGAATCACATGCAATTGTATGGGTAAGAATTGTAGTCCATAAAATTGAGTGCAAATAAACATGGAGATATTTTTTTAATGAGAAGTAAAATTAGAGGACTTTAGAGTGACAGGCTAAAGCCCGCTAATTTGATTTGATGTTTTAAGTTTTGTTATGAGATGCTAGCCCCCAGGTGGAGGGAGAAGAGGGAACTCTAGAGTGAGAGCTTTAGTGTCTTCCCTACCTAACCCATCTACAATATTTCAAAACTTCAAATTAACCAATGTTCTTTATAGAACTAAGTAAGGGTAAAGATTATAATTTTTTCTATTTGGCACAACACATTTCGATACTTCCACAACAAAATTCCATAATTACTATTGATTCATTGAAAGAGGAAAATAATATTTTATTCTCATTTGCTTTCATACAATTTTATAGTCTTGTTAATTTTAATTGCTTGATTTACATTTTATTAAGAAAATATCAAAAACAAATCTGAAAAAATTTCTATCTTAAAACATACTTCAAAAAATCATTTTGAAAAGTAAAAAGTAATTTTTTATATTTCTTTAAAATTTTATATATTTCTCTATGGGTTCGATATCTCTGGGCTTAATCGGAAAATCTTATGTTACTTGATAAATGATACGTATACTTGCGTAGAATCACATATTATAAAGTATAATTTCATAACTAAAATGTAAGCATAAATATTGGGGGATCCGCAGGAAACTTAAGAATTTTATTCTCTCTGTCATGGGATGTCTTCCTTAATTTTTCCAATATCAGAGGAGGTCTCTGTGAGGAGATCCTTATTTTTCAAGTTTATTGTGTCAGTTTTAACAAAATAATTATAATTGTTACTAAGCTCATCAGAAAAATATAAAAATATTTTGGTAGGTTCCTTGTGACCAGAGGACCATAGAAAAAATATAAACTTGATTTAACTCATTAAAACTTACCCTGATTTTAATTAACTCTCTAAACCTAAAGAAAATTAAATTGGATTAAATATAAATGGGAATGACTTAATTTTTAATTGTGGTTTAAGGTTAGAGGAACTCCCATAACAAATATTGAAGTCATTTGAAGTTAATTTGATAACCTAATTTGATTTTCTATGTTAAATAGCATTTTTGGCATTAAAATAGATATAATAATTAAAATACAAGTAAAAAATTTATGAAATTTAGTTTTAGGAGTTCCTTGTGACTAGGGGAATTTTATAAAACTAAAATGGTAATTGAAATGAACATTTCATTTTTAGACTTATTTTTGAATTTTAAATTTATTAAAAATAATTAATATTAATTAAAAATCATAAAAATCACTAAAATATAAAAATCTACTAAAATTTCACATTTGGTCTTATTGATCATTTGGGAGCAATTAAAATAAATTTCCTAATTTTTTAAATAAAGATATTAATTTTTTAAAGCTTAAAAATGTTCTTTTCTTTCTTAATTCCCATTAAAATAACTCTAATAATTAAAAAGTAAATCACAAAAATATGAAACTTGTTTCTTTGGTTTTGCTGATCTCAAAGAGATTTATAAAAAATATAAAACTTAATTTTCAAATTAAATAATATTTTATGTTTAATTAATCCACGAGAACTTAAAATAAATATAATAATTAAATTAAATTTCACAAAATCATAAACATCGGTCCAAGTGGTCCACTAGTCTAGGTATACCTCCAGTAATTTTCTCAAATATAAATAGTGTTTTTAGATTAAGTTATTTAATTAACTTTGAAAATTCTCATTTTTGCATGTAAATAATTATATAAATTAAATTGAAATTAGAAAAAACACATTTTCTCCTCTAATGTTCTAATTGACCCTTGAGTGGGGTAGCATAAAAATTTCAAAGTTATTTGAGCTAAATTTGATAAATTATGATGTGATAAGCCTTAGAAGGTAAAGTTGTCATTAAACAATTTAAATTTTAATTAATATTTAGGTATAACCAAAGGGTAAAATGGACAATGAACAATCTATTTGACATTCTTGGATGATTAAATCATAAATGGTTAAATGGTAGAAACTAATCTCACATTTTGTTACATAAAAGATAAATTTATAATTTCTTTAATTATTTTGATTTAGAAGATAATCAAAGTTAAGTGATCCCATGGTTAGGGGTTGAAATTTGGAAGTTAATAATCCATTAATTTAATACTCCTAGTTAGTGTTTAATGATAAATTCAATACTTTGATAATAATTAAGAATCATGATCACATAAGTAATTTTTTTTGCAAATATACCCATTAAATCTTAAGGGCTTGATAGGGAGCTAGACTTAATCGAGTTTGATTAATATGGATTAGAAAGAAGGATAAGATTAATCATTAAGCATTTTGAAAACACTCCAAGCCCAATTCTAGAATCAAATTAACTAAAAATTCCTAATAAATCAATTTGCCCCTATGGGTCTTTACTCTCATAGTTTATAAATAGAATTCCCAAGTGATACTTTCTTCACCTTTCAGGATAATCAGAGCATTAGTTCACTGAGCCTAAGGTTATGATAGAAATGAGTTATTAAGCAACGTAATAAGTTTGAACGAACTCAAGACTTTTCAAGAGATTGTGAGATGTCTGGGGCCTAGTCCCTGGACCCTTCTCATACTCTTTTTGATATCTTAAAGAACAATTAAACTTATTATGTCTTGCTTAAGAAATCATCCATGCATTTAAAATAGGACTCACCAAGTTATGATACAGGACTTAGTAGGTACATGACGAACCTATCTATAGGTTTGCTCAGCTTTTCAAACAAGCATGTTTCAATTCTCAAAATTATATGTATATATGCATTAGAAGGCTAAACTTTCAGGTGAAGGAACAAGAAGAAATGTCAGGTATGCTTTTATGTTATTGCACTGCAATTTACTTTCGTTTACTTGTACATTTTCTTCTTATGAAAATGCATGATAAATAACATGGTCACCCTGCATGTCAAAACTAAAACTTTTAGGATAGTCGCAAAACCAAAACTAAAACTAAAACAAAATAAATATAAAATTCACCGTCACAACATCAAATATATAAGACAACTCAAAATTTAATCACAAATAAAACAAAATTATAATTAAACCTAAATTAAATGTCTCTTAGGATGATCAGGAATCCCTCGGATGAGTTAACCTATGATTGCTAATGAGATTTTACACAGTCTGGATGAATTTATGGAACTCATCCAGTTGGGTATAGTAAATTCATCTAAACTAAGTGAGTCCGAATAAAATAGTGGTTCTGAAACGAGGGAACTGTGGGATCCTAACCGGTATCGCTTAATCAACTTTAATGTTCCCCCTAATAAATATACTTCAATTTAAACGTTTATAAAAAATGACACTTCTCTCATCTCCTCAATTTGACACTTCTAAAACATAATCTACTACGACAAGGAGCTAGGAGCATACATAGTGGGCAGCATGGCCATCTTCAACAGCAAAATTCTTAGAAATAAGCAAACAAGCCATAGGACTTCGAGGTAATTTACCTAGTGTAGCATAAACCCTCACTTTATCTCTTTAGGCCTTTATGTAACCATATTGTGCAATATAAGCCCTAACTCATCTTAGGATTCTAAGGTTGTCGTCTGACACGACATAAATCCTCCCATATTCCAGGCTATTCACATGATCGGTATTAAGTGAAAGTAAGCCCTGAATAATAAAATTGGCAGGAAGAAACACTAAATAATTATCTCAAATTAAAGCCAAACAATAGGATATCTTAAGAAAAACACAAAGATTCTTCTTAGATCTATGTCTTTCCCCTAGCCTTCGTTTCCTTTGGATTCCTACAATAACTATTTCAAACTTTAGCCACTCACCTATTGTATTTCCTATTACCACATTTCCTTGAAGATCTTACCTTTTGGAAGTCATGAAAAAAATATTTTCTGATCTATATCATGAGTTTTCTTAGGTAACTTTGATTATCTAAGATGTACTTAACTATAGGGGCTTGCCCTTATAGGAAACTTAAAGACCAAAGATTAATATAAATTCTATCTAGTTGTTTCATATTAGTTAGAGGAAGTTGTTGGTCAACATAAATGGTTTGCAGACCAAACGGATGTCATGAATTCTTTAGTTTGTTTGATCAAGCCTCACCACTAAGTCATATATATATTCTTCGAGATAGATATATAGTGTGTAGTGTATTGCTCGATTATTTAAACTATTACATATATGAGATCAATATTATTTCGTATTTTAAAAATTAAAATATTATTTTCCCAAATTACACATACATATTAAATTAAATCTATTTTAAAATGGGTGCTCTCAGGATATCCATTCCAGCGGCTGACAATTTTCAATTTATGTGCCGACAGATACCTGTCACGTTTGTTAGACCTTTCTTTAGTTCAATTTTATCCTCACATGTTAAGTTCAAATGTACTTTTTGCTTCATATTGTTCTTTCATGATGAATACTTGCAGATGTTTGTGATAGACATTTGTGATTGAAAGGTTTTATAAAATGTTATTTCTTTCAACTTATACTTTCTGTATTGAATGTTATACATGTTAAAAATCAAGTTTGGGGGGATGAAAAGTCATTTTAAAAATTAATTTTATTTTTTCTCAGTAGCCTATATTTAATTTGATATTATTTTTAAAATAAATGGTATGTGGTGTTATCTTTAGGATACTAAACTTTTGATTTTTAGGGATGATATAAGAGAACTTAGTAGATAAGTTAGTAAAAAGGATGAAACTAATGTTAAGATATTTAGTAGGACATGGTAGGCAAATGATTTTACTATTTATAGTAGGAAAATTTGATTTTTTTTTTAATTAAGGATTTTTAGAATAATACTTCTTAAAGAATTCAGATTCTATAAAATTTCTTTTTCAAAAATCGATACTAGATTAAAATTAAGGATAGAAAATAAGTTTTTAACTTTAGAGAATGGATGGTGAAATTTAAAACCATTAAAGATCTATTCAGATATAGTGATCCTCACTTGAAAAAAAAAGTAAGGATCAAAGGACCCTGGAAGAAAAAGAAAAAGAAAAGAAAAAGTAAAGAAAAGTAAAGTATGAAAAAGGGAGGAGAAGCTTGAGGAATATGACCTAAATAAAAATTGGTTTTACATAAATCTTTCTAAGGAAGAAAACTTAAGATCAATTCTTTGTTTAATTTCTAAAAGTATTAGTAAAAATTATTTCCAATATAGATGTCATAAACTCTGAAATTAATATTTTTCTAAAAATCCAATGTTTGGGGAAATTCCAATTATGTCTGAATTAAATAGAAACTCAGTATTCCTAAATTTAATACTAAATGTTCTGATACTTTAGATATTATCTACTTTATTAGAAATTTTTCTAAGTTGGACTATAAAATTTCTAAAACAAATTTTTAGTCATCTAAAAAGTAAACCCACTACCACTAGTTAACAATTTTAGTTCTTAAAGATATAGTGTTACTTGAGGACAAGTAACGTTTAAGTTTGAGGGAATTGATACACCTTGAAATTACTTATTTTAAATATACATTTAATGCTCATTTTTTGTACAAATTTGATGTTATTGGGCTTTAATGAAAGGCATTTTGTATGCTTTTAGTTCCAAGAACAATAAATAGATTTTTGGAGAAAATGGAGCAATAATGGTAAAATTTAAAGTCAAATCGAGCAAGGAAGAAAATTCTGATCTATGCATTTTGATATGACTTTCTATGTATAATCTCCTTTACATTTAACACATGTTTTTTATTGAAATTACACTTTAAAGAAATGTTATTTTCATGTGTTATCTTGTATGTATAACACTTGGAGCGGATTGGAGCTAAAACGGAGCGAAACAGAGTGAAACTGGGGTGCTACTCCAGGGGTGGTGTTGTAGTGCCAGACATGACTAGAAACAGGTACCATAGAGCGAATTCTGGCGCTATAGCGCCAGAAACCTTTCCAGACGGTTATTGCTCAAAATTTTAAGTTATAAAAGCACCTTTTTTCCATTGGGAATGAACATTTTGGCATTTCAAACCCTTGGAACTTCCAATAAAGTCCAGAGGTTGTAGATACAAGTAGAAGTAGATATCTACCTTTTCTGGAGAGATTGGTGAGGTATTTTGAGAGATATCTAAAAGGAATTATAGGAACTTTCTATGAATCAACAAGAGACTTTATTGGAAGAATTATCATCTTTATTTATGGGGAAAAGGCTAAGTATTATGTTCTTCATTATTTTATAATTGTTTTAAACACTTTTCTAGTGAATTTTCTTTTATTTAAACGAATTTTTCTATTGTATTTTCACCATGCATAGTGAGTAGTTTTTATTACTCTTTCTCCTTGTGATGAGATTTAATCATGTGTGGGATTATAATGGTTTGAAGATTTTTTTTATTCCAAAATTGTGATGGTATTTTCACCAGTTCTTAATTTACTTTACAAACTGATCACTTTGTCAAAATATATTTTTGTCATTGATTCACCACACTCTGTCTATTTATTGCCCTAATTCTTAAGTAACTTATTTTAATTGATTTGTTGTCGAAAACCCTTTTAGAAACTAAGAAACTTAAAGAATGGAGAAGGAGAAGGGTAAATTATAATAGACATAGAGAAAATAAAATGTCATATGGTAATCTTATAAAAGAAATTTTCAGAATGTATGGTTACTGAAAATTTCACAAGATAGACCACAAGAAAGTTTTATTAACCAAAGGTTTTAGTTAAAATACATAGTGTTAATTCTTTAATCACCTATAGAAGCAAACTCCTATAGTTAATTATATCTTAAAAGATCAAGATTGTTTGAGAAAACTTCAAATTAATATTAAACACTTGTTTTCTGAAGAGTTTTTTTTTAAGGAAAGATGTGCCGACTATCAATCATAAATGTCATTTTGTCATGTCAATTTTTATTTTGTTGTTTTGTCGTCTTTTGTTTTGTCATGTCATTTTAATGTTATTTTTTTGTGTGTTTGAAGTTTTACTTTTCATCATTTTACTGTGTTTTGTTTTGATTTGATTTTATGGCTATCCTAAAAGTTTCAAGTTTTATTTTGTCATGTTTATTATCATTTCATTTTTTTGTGTTTCATGTCATATCTTTTTTTTTAGATTCCGGGGCTAACCTAAAGTTCCAGTTTTGTTTTGTCGTGGCATTGTTTTTTGTCGTTACTCTGTCTTTGAAATGTCGTCCTGCAAAACAAAGTTAGCACACCCTATAACATGCAAAGAAAATCTAAAGTGAAACTAATTCATCGTTTCATTTTAATCATTCTGCAAAATAGTGTTAGCATACCATATAACATATAAGAAAATCAAAACTTGTTTTCATCCTGCAAGAGAAACATTGTCAGTAATGTCAGTTTTATTTAGTATGAATTTCTATGATTGGTTTTATTTTAATTTAGGACAACTCGGTCAAGATGTCACTATCTCCGTCGTCCCAGCGCTATCAGAGCCCTAATTTACTTAGTCTGAAAGGTGTTTGACCGAAAGACTCTTATCAACAACCAGGATTGTGTATTCCAAGAAATCTTCGTAGACTAAGAACACCGAGGTTCAAATTGCATTCAATGATGTTTGCTCCTAAAGGTTTCATTTAAGTTTTAATGTCTATTTTCGATTTTAGGTTGGAAAATTTTAGGTTGTTTACGATTTTTTAAGATTTTTATTTTATATCTTTGATTAATGTCAATTGATTTTAAATTTTAAAAAAAAATTTGATCATATTTAAAAAATCTTAAATTCGTTGTCATTTAAATCTAATGCTTTTTAATATGAATTAGGTTTTTAGATTCGCTGTCTTTTGAACCTAAAGATTTTGATTCAAGTCTTCGAATTTTAGATTCGATATCATAAGAATCCAAAGTTTTAAACTTAAAAATTTAGATTCATTGTCGATTGAATCTAAAGATTTTTAAGCCCAGTTTGACTATATTTGAGAAATCAAACTTAATATCTGATTAGATCTAGAAATTTAGATTCAATATTATTTGAATCTAAAGATTTAGGTATAATGTTGTTTAAGACGTTCGGTTGATTTTTAAGTTTAATATTGATAAAAGTAAACTAGATTCATTGTCATTTGAATCTAATGATTAAGTCTGTCGGTCGTTAAAGATCTCTCGAAGGGTTTAAAATGTAGTTCTTATAAAATAGGGTTAAAATGTAGTTCCTAGAAAATATCATATATATATTAGAAAAAATATATTTTAGAAAAATATCATTTTTTCCTAATTTTGAAGTTTTGAAAATATGAAGTCAAACCGATTTCATACAATCAATAGTTTAAATAATCAAGCACTTCACTACAAGACATGCATCCATCATGAATAATAGATAAATGGCTTGGTAGTGAGGCTTGATCAAATAAACTAAAAGAATCTATGACCCCTATTTGGTCTGCAAAACATTTTTGAACTACAATTTCTCTATCTAATATGGAAGAATCAGATAGGTTTTTATATTAATCTGGGGTCGTTAAGTTTCCTATAAGGGCAAGCCCCTATAGTTAATTACATCTTAGATAACTGAAGTCACATAAGAGAACTCTTGATATAAATCAAGAAAAATTTATATTCATAACTTTCAAAGGTAAATTTTTTCAAGAAAATGTGATAGTCGGAAATTCAATAGGCGAATGGCTTAAGTTTCAGAACATTTCATTTTATTAGAATCTAAAGGAGAGAAGGTTGGGGGAAGTACATGGATCCAAGAAAAATATCGATGTGTTCCAAAACCATACTATGATTTGGCTTTGATTTAGGATATTTATTTGGTGTTTCATCCTGTCAATTTTATTATTTAGGACTTACATTCATTTGATATGGATCATGTGAATGGCCTGGAAGATAGGAGGATTTATGTCATACCCGATGACTTCCTCAGAGTCCTAAGACGTGTTAGGGCTTATATTGCACAACGGAGTTATGCAAAAGTCTAAAGAGATAAGATGATGATTTATGCTACACCAGGAAGGCTTCCTTGAAGTCCTATGGTTTGTTGTTTAATTTCTAAGGAGTTTTGCTGTTGAAGATGGTCGTGCTGCCCTTTGTGCATGCTCCAGGCTCCTCTTCGTAGCAGGTTTAGTTTAAAGAAATGTCAATTGTAAGAAAAGAGAAATGTTATGTTTTGAGAATATTTAAATTGAGATATCATAATGTTTTATTGAAGGAATATTAAAGTTGATTATACTGACACCGGTTAAGATCACATGGTTCCATCATCCCGACACCACTATTTTCATCGGATTCACTTAGTTCAAATGAATTTGCTAAACTCAACTGAAGTGAGTTCCACACTTTAATTTTGACCATGGGAAACCCCGTTAGCAACACGTAGGTTACCTCCTCCAAGGGATTCTCGATTATCCAATAAGATGTTTTAATTTAGTTGTAATTATGATTTTTTATTTTGTTTATGATTAAATTTTGAATCATTTTATACTTTGACTGTTGTGGCGGTGAATTTTTATCTTATCTTGATTTTTAATTTTAATTTTGGTTTTGGTTTTATGGCTATCCTAAAAGTTTTGGTTTTCATGCAGGGTGACATTATCGTTTAACATGCAAGCTCCTAAGACAGAAGAAGTAATGAAAGTGCGGGAAAAAGAAAGCGTTGTAAACTTATAAACGTATACCTGGTGAGTCTTCTCGTTCCTCCACCTGAGACTTTAGTATTTTTAAAATAAATATTTATACTTTGCAGGAAAGTAAAGCCTATGGATAAGTTCGTCACAAGCCTACTAAATCTTATATCATAACTTGGTGGGTCATATTTGTTCATTTTAAAGATGTTTCCATTTAATAATTGTGATAGGTTCAATTGCTCTACAAGGTGTTCAAAAGACTTGTGAAAAGCTCACAGGAAAACCTAGATGTTTCATTTGAGCTTCCTTGAGATCATTTTGGACTAATCATAATTATTAAATGATTTATCTAATTCATACCCTTATGCTCAGTGAGCCAATGTTTTAATTATCTTGAAGGGTGGGCTAGTTATCATTTGATAATTTACTCACGAATTATGTAAGTGGGGTCTTTAGAGGCAAAGTCAAATTTGTGGAAGAATTCAATTAATTAAAAGAAGGTTTTCATGTGCTTGTAGAGTTTCAAAAGTGGTTTAAGATTAACTATGTTTTCTTTTCTAATCCTTATTAGTTAATTCCTTTAATTAAGTCTAACTCTCTACTTAAGCCCTTAAGATTTAGTAGATGTACATTCATATCTTTAGAAAGTTGAGTGATATTTCATGGTTACGATCTTTATCAAAGATATATTGAATTATCCTTCAAATAGGGGTATTAATATAGTTGGAACATCAACTTCCAATAATCAATCCCTAACCTTAAGGATCTTTTAATTTAATTTTTTTAATCTCTTCCAGATTATAATGATTGATTAAGTCATAAATTTTATTGTGACAAAAATGAGATGGAATTCTACCATTTACCTATTTTTATATTTTAATCATCCAATCATAATAATTAAGATCATTTATTGCCATTTTCCCATTTTAATTAATCCTAAATATTAATTAAGGTTAAATTTCTTTAAAAATTACACTTTTACCTCTAAAGGCCTCTATCACTTCATAATTCATTAAGTTTAATATTTTTTTCATGATTAGAGTAATATGCCTTACATAGGCTACATTATCCACCCCCCCCCCTCGGTGGAAAATTTTGCGCATTTTAGTCTTGGGCAAGATATAGCCCACTAATCTCAGATTCTAGAACCATTTACAATGAATGGATCATAGGATCCTAAATCCTGAAATTGAGGAAATAAAATGACATGCAAATAGTTTAACCTTAATACATTCAACAATACAAAATCAAAAGCAAATTTTCCTATAACTTATGTCCATTATAATTAAAACTCAAACCAATATACCCAGTTTACAAAACAGGTCTTAAAAGACAAGTCAATATGAGATTTTAAATTTCCTTTAAATAGCAAAATTGCAACAATGGATGCCCTGAAGTTAATATTTTCATTCACTGGTGGCCTTCAATTGCCAACTAATAAAGCTTCTCGTTACTAGGGATCATTGATCAAGTTTAGATCCGGGTTCGATGAAATTGAAGTAGTGTTATGTGATCTGCCTCACACTGTGATGAAGACAACTTCCAGTTAGGTTATGGAACCACTAATTGAGTTCAATTTGAAATTCCACTAAGAGTTCCCTTTACTTAAGAAAACTCTCTCTAACTACTGTTAACAAAACTTTGAAATCCATTGTGGTCTGACCTTTCACTGATACTAAGGAAGAAGTTGACCGCAAAGTAAAGAAGATCCTCATAAAGGAGGAGTATGTTCCACTACTATCTGTGTTTGAGATTGGGTCTAGCTCTAAGACTACACCACTGAGCCATACTTAGCAAAGGAATAAAAGTTGTTCAGCGCTAAAGAAGAAAAAGAACGAAACTGATAAGATAAAGGCCGATGAGTTTAAGGAAATGGAACTTCCTAAAGACTGTTTTCTTTTAGGAGGAAGTTGGTTCTATCCATTGTCCATCCTCATTATGAAGAAGATGTTCTTAGGTGTGCTGCTAGTCCGCCCCGATCATTCCATCACCAAGAAAACAAGAAGAGTCCCATTGTTTCAGGGATTCAATCTATATTTGAGAATCTCACCGAGAAAGAGAAGTGCTTGATCTCTCAGATTTTACATAAGATGGGGTGCACAATTTCCATAAAAATAAAAAAAAAATTTGTCGGTCAACGGAATGAGAATCTTGTCGCCCGCTATATATATATATAATTTGAAAAGTAAAATTTTAATTTTGAAAATATGAAACCGAACTTATCCCATATATTTGATAGTTTAAAAAAACGAGCACCACATCACAAGCCATGCATTTACCCCGAAAAATCGACACATTGCTTGATTATTAGGCTCGAGTAAATAAACTATAGAGTTATGACAACCGTTTTGATCTACAAAACCTTTTATGTTGACTAAAAAGTTCCCCTAACTAATACTGAAATATTAGATAGTGTTTATATTAAGTTGGGCCCTTCAAGTTTCATATAAGGACAAACCCCTATAGTTAATTAGATCATAAGAAACTGAAATCACCTACGAAAACTCTCGATTTAGATTAGGAAATATTACCTTCATGGATTTCAAAGTTTAAGGTTTTCAAGGTCGGACATAGGAAATTCAAAATGAAAATGTGCAAATTGGAACAATTATTATGGAATCCAAAGAAAAAAATCTAGGGGATGTCACGGATCCTGAAGAAAACCTTGGTGACTTCATAAACTATCATATGGTTTGACTTCAATTTCGAATAAGAAATTTTAATATTTCATCATACCAATTTTATTATTTAGGGTTTACATTTGTATGACATTGATCATACAAATAGCCTGAAAGTTAGGATGATTTATGTCATATCGAATGACGACTTCAGAATCCTAAAACAAGTTAGGGCTTATATTGCAAGGTGTACAAAAGCCTAAGAGATAGGTTGAGGATTTATGTCGCATTAGGCAGACAGCCTCGAAGTTCTATGGCTTGTTATTTATTTCTAAGGAAGGATTTTGCTATTGAAGATTCATTTGCTTTCTCAAAGATGTTCTTTTGCAGCTCCTCATCGTGCTGCCCACGGAACATGCTCCAAGATCCTCGTTGCAGAAGGTTACAAGTTTGAAGTGTAAATTTCAAGTGGTTTAAAGTGTGTACATCCAGTTCTGTTGTTATAATTGTTGTTGTTATTTTAGATGTCTTATGGGGGAAGTTTAAGTTGATTAAGCGATATCGGTTCAGATCTCACGGTTCCCTCATTTCGGCACAATAATTTTCTGGATTCACTTAGTCTAAACAAGTTGTTAAGCTCATTTAAACCGGGAAATCTCGTTAGCAGTCGTAGGTTGCATCTTTCGATGGTTCTCGATTATCTAAAGAGGGTGAATTAAATTTAGTTCATTTTAGTGTTTTTATTTTGAAAGGGAATTTAACTTTTAAAAATTATTTTGTTTTGTTTTTGGTTTAGCATACAAATTTGTTTTGAGTTTTGCAAGTAAAGTAAATAAGTGCGGGTAAAGAAATGCAGCAAAGTAAAATGAATGGAAATTGCAATGTAAAAATGTACATGTCATCTTCTCGTATATTCGCTAAAATATTAGGACTTGCAGACATATATATATACATATATATATATATATATATATATATATATATATATATTTATTTGCGGGAAATTTAAATTAATTACCAAGAAGAAGAATAGGAAAAACAGTTTAAGGTGTGTTTACCGAGTCTTAGGTCATAAATTGGTGGGTTCCTATTCATTTATTTTAAGGATAATTTTCTTAAGAAAAGACGTATTAAGTTAAGTTGTCCTCCAAGGTATCCAAAAGATAAAGGAATGTGAGGCATAAACCTACATTTCTTTTAAAATCCATTGAAACATCTCAAGTTCTTCTGATCTTATTATTTTGCTAAATCATTCATCTGTTATTAAATTTAAAGTTTAATAGGTATGTTTTAACATGTGCTCAATGAATCCTGATGCCTTATTTATCCCTATGTGTGGGGTAATTATAACTTGATGTTTAATTTGTGAACTATGCGGGTGAAGGCTTTTAAGGGCAAATTAACCTATCAAGGAACTTAGCCATTTCAATTAAAGTTTGGCTAGTAGTGTTTTCAAAGCGTTTCATTTATTCATTAATTTTTTTTTCTAAACCTCATTAAGCAAGTTTGGATTAAACCTAGTTCCCTACTAAGCCCTTAAAGTTTCATGGTTTCAATTGTAATTTTAATGGGGTGAATTTAATCTTTACTAAAATATCATAACATTGTTCAACCATTGATTTGGGGCTTTGAACTTATGAATTATAACTTCCCAAAATCAAAACCCTCACTTTAGGATCATTAAATTTAATTAACTTCCAAATTATAATAATTAAGGGAATTACAATCTTACTCTTGTTATGAAAAAGTGAAGAATTGGTTTCTATTTTGTAATCCCTTATGTTTCAATCATCTAAAAGAGTTTATTATGATCATTCATTACTCATTTACCCTCCAATTAAGTCTAAACATTATTTAAGGCTTAAATTCCATAATTACCATTTTTTCCTTTAAGGCCTATCACTTCATAATTCTATAAATTAAACTCAAATGATTTTGAAATTTTCATGTTACCCCACTCATGAGTCAATTAAAATACTAGAGGAGAAAATGTAATTTTCTGATTTTTAATTTTATTTTTAAAAATTATTTTAAATGAAAAAATAGTATTTTTCAAGTTAATTCATTAACATATCAAAAGTATGACATCTGTCCTTAGGAAAATTATTGGCAGTTCACCTAGGTCAGAGGACCACTTACGCCAATTTTAATGGTGTTTTGAGTTTTATTTTAATTATTAAAATTTTTAATTTGATTTTGAGTATTAATTAAATATAAAATATTTTTCAATCCGAAATTTACTTTTTATACTTTCTTAAATCCCTCCGAGTCTAAGGAACTCAAAGAAAAAAATTTCATATTTATTTTATATATATATATATATATATATATATATATATTTATTTATTTATTGTAATTATTCTAGTACAAAATTAAGGAAAATTAATTTTTAACCTTTAAAATTCATAAATATTTAAAAAAAAACTAGGAAAATATATTCTAATTGTACCCAAGTAATCAAAAAATAATTTATAACATTTTAGTGCACTTTTATTTTTTTTTATTTTTCTGATTTTTTTTTATTTCTTTAATTATTTTTAAATTAAAAATTTGCTTAAAAATGAAGTATTTACTTTAATATCCATTTTATTTTTCTTTAATTTTTATAGTCAAAAGGAACTCCAAAACCATTTTTTCAAAATTTTCTTAATTATATTCTAATTATTATAATTATTTTAATACAAAAATATCATTTTACTTATAAAATCATGTTCAGTGATCAAATCAATTCAAATTGAACTGAAATTTTCATTAGGGGTTTCTTTCATTGTTTTCTTTAATATGGATTAAATTTTGTGATTTTTATAATTATATTTGTTTATTTAATTTTTTTAGGGTTTTTAATCATTTAAATACATAAAAGTCTATTTTTAATCATTAAAATTTATTTTATATTTTTCCTAGGATCCTTTGACCACAGTGAACCTAACAAACTCATTTTTATAAGTTTCTGATTAGTATTTTTATTTTTATAATTTTTATTTAAAATAGAGGTGGTTTACCTTCAAAATTAGGTGTTTCATACTTAGAGGTATTCTTTGATCTTGGAAAAACCAGAGAACACACCTAAGGTCATGAAGTAAGTCAAGGTGATTAATATTTTATTAAAATTGATTTAATGAAGTTTATGATTATCTAATTAATTTAAAAATAAGTAAGTCAAATATTTTAATTTTTTCCATATTATTCTCCTCTGTTCACTGAGCAACAAGATAATTTTCTTTTTTTTTTGTTTAGCATTTTTGTACACCAAGTTATGAATTTTCTAAGTTTATGAATTAAAATAAATCAAAAATAAAACATTTTCCTATTTATCCACGTCAACCAACGATGCTCCGAACTTTCCGCACGTCGTCGCACTACTGGACGTTGTCATCTGACTCAGTGCTGACTTGGCTCGGCTTTATGTTCCATCTCCTCATCCGACTGCATCAGCTTTGCCTGTTTGATACACACCCGATCAGATGGTCCCTGGTCATCACCTTCATCTGATGTAACCCGAGAACCGTCCACCTTCTAGACTTAAGATCTATCTCTACACTCAACTAAATTGTATGGGGTTTGTTCCTACACCTTCATCTACTCAATGTGAACCTATCTATACAGTTGATCGAGTATGAATACAAGTTTACTTCATAAAGACCTAAACTGAGCTCAATTTGGGAGAAAATGGCTTATACCTTCGTCTAAGAGGTGAGGCCTCAATCAGAGTGAAACAATCTTGGAACTAGACCAAATCTCAAACGTGGGTGATGGAACATACTCCCCTACCTCTATGAGGATAGCCTTTCATTTATGGTAGACTTCCTTAGTTTCATCAGTATAACCAATATCGATAGATTCATCAGTATAACCAATATCGATAGACTTCAAAGTGTTTTTAACAGTAGAAACCTCCATCTTCAAAATTTTCCTGTGAAGTCTTCTTGAGTTGAGGGAAGACTTGACTAGAGTTTAAGTCAAATTCGATTGGTGGCTCCAATCTTGGGGACTTTGATGTCAAGATGGTGTGAGGGAGACCACTAAGCACCACTTCAATCTCATCGAATCCAGTTCAAAACTTAATTAACGACCCTTAGTAAATGGCAAGCTTGTCAACCAGCATGTCAAGTCATTGGGAGTACGAAAAAAATAACTTTGAAGTATCCATTGCAGCAATTCTGCATTTTCAGAAATGTTATTTTGTCAAATTTAACCCTTTATGTAAACTGAAAAGTTTATTTATGTCGTTTTGTTGAAAGTTTTCAAGCCAAGTTATTTGTTATGTCATTTTGTAACTTCAATATCAAGTTATTTGTTGTCATTTTTGTTTTGTTTTTATTTGGATTTTGGATCCTAAGGTTCATTCATTACGAGCAAGTTTAGGATCAGAGATATGCCAATGGGATTTAGCCCAACTGAAATGAGCAAAATATACTGATAAGTAAAGGATAATCTGGCCTATACAAGGCACACTACCCTGATCGTGAGAACAAATTTATTAAGCAGAGATGGGGGAGAAGATTTCCTTAGAGGATTCGTCAAACTCTTGTTGGTCACTTTTGTTGTTGTTACCGTTGGTCCTCATTTATGCCAATTAGATTTAATATCGTTGTCGTTGTTGTAGAGTCGCCAATTCTTTTTCTGTTATGTTGCCTCTTCTCTGAATAATTCTTCATCCTAGATCATATTGGTTAAAATACGTGAAATCAGAGGACTATGACAGGCTCTAACAAGAACAAACAAAGAAGTGTGTGGGAAGCCTTAATAAAGATGAATGTTTGCATTGATAGTTTTAAAGCATATGTCTAGACTGCTTTAAAAACATAATTGCGAAGGAGACCTTATAAAAGCTGATAACCAGATAGTTTGAGTTGATATATCCATTCTAGAGCCCATATATTCTTATAAGTGCAAGCCCCTATAGTTAATTACATCTTAAGTAGAAAACCCTCGATTAAGGTTAAGTACTACATTTAATCTGGAATGTCAAAGTTTTAACCTAAAAGTAGCATATTCTTAAGGATTATGAGTTATCCTAAAGTTTCGTTGAAGTTCATCGTTTATTTCAGATTTGAATGATCATACGTGCAAAACAGAGTTAGCACACTCTGATAACATGCAAAATAAATTTAATGTGGCGTCAGCCCTTTTTCTTCAGCCCTTTTTCTTCAGCAGCCCTGTAAAATAAAGTTAACATGAAACATTATGTTTTTATTCATTAATTTAGTTTATTTTTTTAGATGAACAGGTCATGATGTTTATGGCTCTCTCATCCCGGGGTATCCCGGTTTACTTTGCCTTAGAGGTGATCAAACCAACAATGATAATAAGATTCTTGTCAGCAACCACAGATTGCGTCGTCCAAGAGATCTTTGTAAACACAGATAGCTAGGTTAAAGTTGCGTTCGGTGATAGTTGTTCACTTAAGTTTCATTTAAGTCTTAATGTGTTTTTTGAATTTTTAGGAATTAAAAATTTAGGTTGCTTAACACCTTAGCTGATTAAGTTTTTTTATCTTTTTCATTTATTTTGTTTGGGATAAACCGATTAAGATCTCATGGTTCCATCATCCCGGGATCATTAATATTTGACGAGTAGCTGAAAGGTAGTTTGTTAGCAGTCATGGGTTGCATCCTCCAAGAAACCTTCTTAAACCAAGTTATATTTTTTGTTCAGGTTTAAGGTGTCTTTAGTAATGAATTTTATGTTATTTCATTTAGGTAGATTAAGTATTTTAACCCAATTGGGTTAACCCGGGTTAGATGAGGTTGACCCGGTGATTGGGTTGAATTAGGTTAACCCAAGTTAGGTCGGGTTGCTCTGCTGATTCTATTGAATTGGGTAAACCCGAGTTAGGTCGAGTTGACCCGGTGAGTCAATTAAATTGGATTAGCCCGAGTTAGGGTAGTTTGACCTGATGATTTAATTGAATTGGGTTAACCTGAGTTAAGTCAGGTTGGCCCAGTGATCCAGTTGTTAAGTCCAAGTTAAGTTAGACTTAGACTAGGTCTAGATTGAGCTAGATCAAAGGGGAATCCAATTTCAATGAGGTCAAAACTAAGTCAGACATAAGTTAGGTCAAGGTTGGGCTAGACCTCAAAATAGTTCTATTTTAATGAAGTCTAAACTAAGTCAGGCTTAAGTTAGGTTTAGGTTGGGTTAGACCTAAGGTTAAGTTTAATTTGAACAAAGGATAGGTTATGTTAGACTTAAGTTAGGTCTATGTTAGGTTAGACCTAAAATTAAGTTCAATTTGAACTGAGTCTAAGTTAGGATAGACTTAGGGTCAAGGTTCAACGTAGGTTGAACTTAAAGAAATTGAACATGTCTAATGTTGGTTAGACTTAGGGTTTATGTTCAATGTATGTTAAACCTAAAAAAATGGCTAGGTTATACTTAGGGTTTAGGTTTAATGTAGGTCGAACCTAAAAAATTGGCTATGTCTAATGTAGATTAGAATTACGGTTTAGGTTCAATGTAGTATGAAGCTAAAAGTTTGCTAAGTGTCACGCTCCGCCGTATTCTAGAAATCTCAAGACCCTCATGGGATTGAAGGTTCTAGATAATGCCAGAATATAGAGAGGCATACATGGAAATCTTGAAGATTCCACTACATTCCAAAAAAATGCTAAATGAAAACTCCAAGAAAAACTCTAAGAGTAACCTAGAAAGTTCGAAGGCTATGTATGTACAAAAAGAGAGGAGATTAGAACTCTCTAGAAATTAGAATAATCTAATGTAATCTAGAATATTCCATTAGGCTTGGAGAGGTCTATAAACAAGAGTCCCTCCCCTTATTTATAATTACCTAAGAAAGCACCCAAGCTTCCAAACATTCAATTGTTGTAATTGTTCTTTCTTAGTGAAGTGTTCCTTTCTCCAAATCTTCTCCCTACTCGTCTTCTTAGAGTGCTTCGTGCTCCAATTCCAAGTGTTATGAGGATTAGACTGATTTAGTGCTAAAGGAGAGCGCTAAAGCCGCACAAATGACTTAGGGAAAATTAGTCTGTGACAGTTGGTATCTGAACCACTGTTCGAAGGTATGACAAAGAGCGTTAAAGAGCACATAATGGAGTCTGAAGCAATTAATGTGAAATCATCTCAACAAGGGCGAGTTCGTCAAGAGCAATGTGATCCAGCTACATTCAAACTATAAGGGAGGTCCAAGGAGATCTTGCATGGCTTTGATTCATGGCTTGCTCGGGTGGAGGAGGCAATGAATGGTGTGGAGGACCAGATAGAGGATCTTGGCTAAAGGGTTGATGAACTCGAGGAGGATGACATCACCATCCATTTAATAATCAGAGGTATGATGCTCCAATTGGAAGATTCCTTAAAGGACCAAATGGCTGTGATACGGGAGGATTTGATGGGAGAGCTCCATGAAGTACAAAGAACCCATGAAGAAGAGATGAGCAAAATTCGTGCTAGTTTAGAGGAAATGTGTGGGGATATCTCGCTATGCAAGATGGCACTATTGACACCTACCAGCCATCATACTCTTGAAGCTAAGAGGATCAAAGTTCCAAAACCAAAGAGTTTTGGAGGAGTTCACAATGTGAAAGAAGTCGACATCTTCTTGTGGGCAGTTGAACAATATTTTAGAGCGATGGGGATCACGGATGAAGAAGCAAGAATTCAATTTGCAGCTTTTTGTCTCTCGGACATCATTATGCTATGGTAGAGAAGAAGGCATAGAGATATTAAGAAAGGTATGTATATCATATCTACCTTCGATGACTTAAGAGAGAGCTAAAGAGGCAGTTCTACCCAGAAAATGCAAAGAATGAGGCTAGAGCTCGATTACGAAGGCTCAAGCAAATGGGATCAATCTGGTAATATATTAAGGAGTTCACTAGCTTGGTCCTTGAAATCACTGGCATGTCAGACAAGGACGCTCTATTTAACTTCGTGAATGAACTACAACAGTGGGCGAAGACCGAGCTTAGGAGGCGGGGAGTACAAGATCTTACTATCGTGATCGCCATTGCGGAAAGCTTGGTCGACTATACAATGGATTCCACAAAGCCAAAGGATAAAAAGAGTAACTATGTCAAAGAGGGGGAAGATAAGGATCAACATAAGGAGGAGAGTCAACGCGAATCGACCCCATCCAAGGTAAGAGACAAGGGGAAGTCTAATAACAAAACAAAAATGCATAACGACTGCTTCCTTTATGGAGGACCTAATTAGGGAAGGGATTGGCCTCAGAAAAAGGCTCTAAATTCTCTTCTTGTTGGCCATCAAGAGGAAGAAGGCGGTGATATGGCAACATAAGTTGGATCTATACAACTGTTAAATGGGATGCAAGTCCCAACAAAACCCCAAACAAATGGGTTACTCTTTGTAGAGATGGTAATAGGCGAGAAGACCACTAAGGCAAAGGTGGACGCAGGCGCTTCTCATAACTTCATCTCTGTGGAAGAAGCAAAGAGGCTAGGTTTGCAGATGACTAAAGGAGGAGGCTCCATCAAGGTAGTCAACTCAACAATAATGCCAATCCATGGACTAGTCAGAGGAGTTAAGACCAACATTCGAATGTGGATAGGTAACTTAGACTTCTCTATTATTCCAATGGATAATTTTAAAATTGTCCTGGGGATGAACTTCTTCGATCAAAAAAATCATTACTAATGCCCTTTGCCAATATCATATTCATCACGGAAGGAAACCAAGCTTGCTTAGTCCTAACAATAAGGGCTAACAAGCAAGAAGCTAAAATGCTATCAGTCATCCAATTGAGAAGGAAATTCCACAAGACAAGGAGAACAACTTGGTTGTTGTTCATGACTCGGATGAAGAAGAGAAGCCTCGAGGAGGCATGCCAAGGGAAGTGGTGGAGGCTCTACCACCGAGAAGGGGAATAGATCATCGGATTAGGCTGGAGCCAAGGACGAAGTTGCCAGCCAAGAAGGAAGATCCTAAGTTTGCCAAAAGTAAATAAAGGAAGTAGGTCTGAGTGCCAAGAGGAAGCCGCAATGAGGGCATTGCGAGCTTATGTGGGGGAGAGTGACACGCTCGGCCTTATTCTAGAAATTGGCAAGGCCCTCATGGGATGGAATGTTCTACAAAAGGCCAGAATATAGAGAGCCATCCATGGGACTCCACCACATTTTAGAAAATGCTAAATGGAAAAGCTGAAAGAAAAACTCAAGAGTAACCTAGAAAGTTCTAGGGCTATATACGCACATAAGAGAGGAGTGTAGAACTCTCTAGAAATTGGAATTATCTAATGTATTTTAGAATGTTCCCTTGGGCTTAGAGGGGCCTATAAATAAGAGCCCCTCTCCTCATCTGTAATAACCTAAGAAAGCATCCAAGCTTCGAAGAATTCAATAGTTGTAATTGTTCTTTCTTATTGAAGAGTTCCTTTCTCCAAATCTTCTACCTACTCTTCTTCATACAGTTCTTTATGTTATAAGTCCAAGTATTGTGAGGATTAGATTAATTTAGTGTTAAAGGAGTGCGCTAAAGCCGCACGGGTAACTTGGGGAAAGTTAGTTCGTAACATAAGTTTAATGTAAGTTAGACTTAGGGTTTAGGTTCAATGTTGGTTGAACCTAAAAAGTTAGTTAAGTTCAAGTTAGGTTGGACCTAAAATTTAAGTTTAGGTCTAATGTTAGTTAGATATATGGTTAATGTTAGGTCCAATATGAGTTGGACCTAAGGTTGAGGGTTAGGTTCAGTGTAAGTTGAACTTGAAGTTGAGATTTGGTTTAGTTTGAGTTAGACCCAAAGCTTTAAGGTTATATTAAATTTAGGTTGAATCTCAAGTTAGGGTTGGTTCTAGTTTGAGTTAACCCAAAGTTTAGGGTTAGGTTCAAATTTGAATTGAACCTAAAATTGGGATTGGAACTAGTTTGAGTTAGGACCAAAGTGTAGGGTTAGGTTCAATTTGGTTGAATCTAAAGTTAGGGTTCGGTTTAGTTTGAGTTACACCGAAAGTTTAGGGTTTGGTTCAAGTTGGTTTGAACCTAGGGTTAGGTTCAATTTAGGTTGAACCTAAGGGTTTAAGGTTAAGTCCAAGTTGGATTGGATCTAGGGTTAGGTTCAATTTAGGTTGAACCCATGGATTTAGGTTTAAGTCCAATTATAAACCTATAGGGTCAGGTTTAAATTGAATTAAGTCTCAACCATGCCTAGGTTTAAATTGGACTAATCCTAGGCTATTAAGGGTAACCTCAAGGTCAAAAAGGATTATCAAGTTGTAATCTTCTAAAACTAAGGCTTAATATCATAAATCAATTTTGGGGACAATTTGGGCTAAAGTGCAAATTTTCAAGTTTACAATTTTTCCCACAGGTTCCTAAAATTCATTTTAAATTTTAAAGGGTAAAAATTGTTATTTTAAGATTTAATTTTATTACCCTAAATTTCTTAGTCAATTCCCATTTAATTTCCTGATTTTTTTAATTATTTTTCAAAATAATTACAAAATTGGTAAAAAATGGTGATTTTACAACCCTGACCTTAGAAAAAATAAGAAATATCCCAAGGGTGGGGGAATAATCATTAAAATTTTTATTTTTTTATTTATATTTAATTTTTAATAATTAAAATACTTTCTGCACTATTTAATTACTTAAAATTAAATATAATGCAATTTTATCTAATTTTATTTTTGTTATTGTCTCCTCAATTGACTGAGTTCAGGAGTATTATTAATTTATTTTTATATTTTTTCTACATAAAGTTATGCAATTTTAAAGTTGTGTTAAGTTCTCTAGATTTAATTAAATAGAAAAGGATGGATTTTACTACTTATCCACGTGGCATACCCGACATCATCGGCAGCGTCGAAACTCCACGCGGTGTTATGTGATTTACGACACTTTTCACGCATGTGTATAGGTAGTTCGAGGTTTGCTCCTCTATTCCGCATGGCTCGATGGTTTGATCAACCGTTCAAGATCAAACTCTTATTTCTTCTTCATATTCCATGAAATCTCTTAGGGTTTGTTCATAAAGCTTCATCTAATCTAGTCGTACACAACTATACGGATGATCAAGCATGGTGCATTCATTTCTTTCACAAAAGAGTATACTGGAAGCAAATTTTAGGATTTTGATCCATACCTTATCCCAAGAGGTGTGGCCTCGATTGAGCTTGTTAGACATGATGGCCTCGACCTCACCGAGTTTCTCCTTAGCTCAATTTGTATTGAAATTGGCACTAGCTATTAGCTAGGTCAAATGGTGGCTCGGTTTTGACTTGGGATATGTTTGAGTGCGCGAGAACGCTTGATTTTGATTGGGATTGTATATATATTAATTTATATATTTGAATTTAAGTTTTGAAAAAGTTCATGTCAAGGTCGAATTTAGCTCTGGCTTGGGGTTGAGAAATTAAGGTTTGCTAATGGGGTTGAGAGGTTGAGAAGATAGGGGATCAAATGCCTATGTCTAGGAGAAGATTTTCTTTGTTAAAGACATAGCATTTGGGAGTCTAAGTGGAGAGGGATTTCTCTTTTTAATGGTGGGGAAGCTTGGCATGGCTTGAGACAGACTTGGGTTGCTCCTTGGGGAATTTGCATAAACATTTGAGGCTTTCTCGGAAGAATTACGGGTGTCGTTTTCCATTTTTGGAAAGCTTGACCGTGAAGGTTACAATGGAGAAAAGAGAGAAACTCCATGGCTTACGGACATTGGAGGGAGTTGGAGATGTGGTTGTTAAGCTCATCCATGGTTTGGCTTGATCCAAGCATGAGAGGATTTGAGTATAGGAGACTTCGATGCCAAGGATAAAAGAGGGGGGTAGGGGTGATCTTATGTGCCTCTTCTCCTTTTTTTTTATTTTGATTTATTAAAATTTATTTTTTCTTGTCAGGTCACCCATTGTCCTGATGGGTTGACTTGGGTCATAAGTAAACATAGGTGACCCAAGAAGGGTGATTCATGTGCTTAGGTGGTGGGCTTAGGGTTTTGGCTAAAACTTTGGGCTAAGGCAATTTTCATGATGGTTTAGGTAGTAATTGGGCATGCTTAATGCGAATCCAATGGCTTAGACACTAATGGACCTTTATGATTGCCCTAATTAAATAATTAGATGAATCATAAGGGTTGGTCTCGTAATGTCGATGTTGACCTCATGGGAGGTTTAGGGTGTTAATTTCTTTAGGTGGGGTTTTTGACCTCACTTTTGGTTGAGGTCTAGTCTCTCTACATAACGTACCTAGGGTCTAGCCATAGGACTCTCCTGGTGAGTTTCTTAGAAGACTATTCATGGAACCCTTCCCTTTAGAAATTCAAACTTTTCTTACTTTTCTGAGAGTTTTCATATGCTTAAGGCCTAACCTCCATCTCTTGGGAGGAAGAGACCAAGCATAAGAAAGCCTAGGGGGAGTTTTCTATAGGTGGGCAGACTTTAGGATTTACCCTAGGAGGTCTGGAATTCACACAATACACACACTTTACACTCACAATCATAAACAAGGCAGATCCTGCTTTGATCACCTAACTCTTTGGAAACTTATGTGGGTGGTCCAACCCTAAGCCTATGGCTAAAGAGGCTAGGACCAACACATAGAGGAACAAATGAGGGTTACCCTTGGTCCATGGCTTAACCTAAACAGTCTCATATTACTCACCTCTAATCAACCTCCATTTTTCCAAAATTTTAATTTTTGACTCCCTTGCCTCTAAATCTACCCAAAATACCCCTAAACCCCAAAGGCCCCAAAAATTTCCAAAAAAAGTACCCAAATTACCTAAATTGTCCAAAAAATTGTTTCCCACCACTCAAATTGGCCAATTAGCCCCAATTTACCAAATTTCCCAAAATACCCTCAAAATACTCAGAATTACCAAATTGCCCCTGTTAGCCCAAAATTTCAAAAATTTCAAAAATTCCCAAAACCTCCCAAATACTCCTAATTTATTTTTCTCAACAACCACAAGACCCAATTTTGTCAATTTAATCCAATTTAGCCAAAAAGCCCCAAACTGACTCATTTAACTCAAAAGTGCCCAAATTCAACCCAATGTCAGCCCAATTGACCCCAATCCTGCCCAAATTCAAGCCCATATAAAAATTCAATATCCCCAATATCAAACTAAACCAAATCTAAGCTCAATTGGCCCATATTCAAGCCCAATTTTAGCCCAAACCCAAAATCTCCAAAATTGGCTAAGTGACCCCATTTCTCCAAATCAAACCTAATGTCAACCAATCCTCCCCCAATCAATATTAAAGACACTTCATAACACTCTCTTAAGTTCAATTAAACCACAAATTTCCCCCAATTTGAACCTAAGCTCCACCCAAATCCATTTGAACCAAGATTCCTCAATTTTAACCCAAATTGAACACATGACCAAATCTTACCAAATTGATTGCCCTAATCCCAAAATTGACACCCAATATATGTTGAAAACTCTTAATGATATCCCTCTTGACTATTTTGACCCATCAATTAAGCCTTGGACCCAACCTAACCCAACCTAGGCCCAAGCTAGACCAAGAGTCACTAAATTGACCAAAGTCTCAAATTAAGTCAAACTGACCTCTAAACCAATTCAAAATCACTTCAATCCTTCTCTAAACCATTCATGAAAATCATATACACAATATTGCTCGATCAATTGTGCTCAATTCAAGCTCAAACCCAAGTTAGCCCAAATTGAACCCAAAGTGACCCAAATGAACCCATGACACAAATTGATTAAATTAAACCAAATGTGACCCATCTTAGCCTCCCATAGCCAGCCTTAGTACCCTAGGAACTGACCTAGATGCCCTTAGCCCAACCTAATGGGGCCATGGACTAAGGGTCCCCTAATTTAGAGGATTCCCTTCTTAAAATGGCTAAAACTTGGAGATTTCTTACCCAAAGCCAGCACAATCCCATTTAGTCATCATTAAGGCCTAGCCACTGGCTCACCTGACCCTCAGCCAGCTCCACTGTCCTTGCCGGCCGGCCTAGTCGCTGGAGGAGCCCGAACCAAGAGCCACCTCCAAGCCAAATAAACCCAAACTCACACATTGAGTTGTCAAGCCCTGATTACTCACTGAAGCTCTTGTGCCCTCCACCTAGGCAATTGATTCCACCCATCACCAGCCTTTGAGCTCAGCCTAATGGCCAAGGCCATAAATAGAGCACTTCACAGCCAAATAGAGGTGATGAAATTTTCTTAAAAAACCCTATCAAAACATTACCATAGCTTCCCTGCGACTTCCTAAGTGCAAGCCCATTGTCTTCGGCCATTGATCCCCACTGTCCAGAGATAATTTCTCCACTGAAATTCCAGCCGAAACTAGGACACATTTCATCACAGCTCCACAGTGCACCAAACTCAAATTAATTGCACCCACTCCTTCATAAAAGAAGTTACCCCATTAAAGCCTTATCAAAGAGAGACTCTGCACCAGACTTTGATTAACACCTAAAATCGGCCCTAGTCGAATTCAGGTCCAGACATTTCTCCACAACAAGAGACATCATCTGAAGGTTCGTTGGGACCAACAAAGATGCCACAACTCTCTGATTGAAGCTTAACTTCTCAGACATAGATATTGAACTCGCACTTCATCCCGAGCTTGTTTTGATTCTCCATGCATGTTGAGTTGATTTCAAACTAGGTTATAGATAGGTTTGTCTAGGTCAGATGAGTCCATAGAAACAAATCCCAAGTAAATTAGTTGAGTATCGAGGGAGATCTTAGGGCTAGAAGGTGGACGACTTACTGGACAGACCAGTTGGGGACGAAGGAGGAGCGTCGTCGGATCATACGTGTATCAAAGAAAGGGTTGGGATTGCGCCGGATGGGACATCTTAACATAAAGAGTAGTCGCGTGGCAACTGACTCAGAAGGCGGCGCCAAATGAGAAGACGACGCGTAGCGCTTCGACCCGCCGTAGGTTTGCGTGGCGCCGCACTGAATAAGTAGGAAATTAGAGGGATTTTTTATTTATTTAATTCCCTGAACTTCAAAAATCTATATCTTGGTATAGAAAAATCACAAAATTAAAAGAAAAATACCCTAGTGTTCAGTGAACATAGGAGAACAATGTGGAAAAATTTTTAAGTTCATTTGATGCTTGTTTGATTTTTAATTAATTAAATGGTGTTTTGAGTTTATTAATTCTCCATGCACTTAGACATTTCACCATGGCTTGCCATTTTATCATGTTGTAGTCTCTGCCATGGAGAATCTTCCCTTAATTTTTCAAAATCAGAGGAGACCTCTTCACAGAGGTCTCCATGATTATAAGTTTATACATCTGTTTTGATAAATTAATTCCAATAATTAGCATGTTAGTTGAATCTAAGAAAAGTATGGTAGGTTCCCTATGACCAGAGAACCCTAGGATAAATTTTTCATGGGCTAAATCTTTAAGAAATGATCTAATTATCAACTGGAACTAAAACTAAGTTTAAATTAATTTGAACAAACTAAATATGTAAATGGCTTAAAAATAATTCTCCACTGTACTTTAAAGGTCAGAGAACTCTCATAAAAAATTTCAAGACATTTGGTGTTCATTTAGCTACCTAGATGAATTTTTAAGAGGAAATGATAATTTTAAGGTTTAAAATAATCATGATAATTAAAGTATGACTCAAAAATTTATCAAATTGATTTTCATAGTTCTCTGTGGCCAGAGAAATTTTCTAAAAATAAAATTGAAATTTTGATAATATTTTTTATTTTTAACCATAATTCAAATATTTAAATAATTAAAAAATAAAAAAAAATCACAAAAATATTAAAAATCACCAATATGTCGCATTTAGTCTCCTAATCATTAAAAAACTATTCAAATAATTTTTCTAAGCCTCTAAGTCAAGATATTAATTTTTAAAGGCTTAAATTAATTTTTTAAAGGCTAAAATTGAATTTCCTTAACTTTCCACAAAAATAATTCGAAAAATTAAAATAAAAATCAGAAAATGTGAAATTTGTTTCTTTGGGTTCCTTGACCTCAGAGAGATTTAAGAAAAATATAAAACTTAATTTTCAACATTTAAAATAATTTATAGTTCATTAATACTCCAGAAATTAAAATAATTCTAATAATTAAGTTACAACACAAAAAATCATGAAATTTGGTCCAAGTGGTCCTCTAGTCTAGGTCTACCTCCAAGAAAAATTTCAAAATCAAAGGTTTTGTTTTGATAAAGTTATTAAATTTTCATTGAAAATCCATATTTTCAATTAAAATAAATATATAAATTAAATTAAAATTTAAAAATTCACATTTTCTCCTCTGATGTTTTATTTAACCCATCAGTAAGATAACATAAAAATTTCAAAATCATTTGAATTAAATTTAATGAATTATGAGATGATAAGGTCTCAGGGGTAAAGTTGTAATTTTAGGGAATCTAATCTTAATTAATATTTAGGCTCAATCAAAGGGTAGAATGGGTAATTAAATATTCAAAAAAATGACATGTGGACTTATTAAAACATCAAGGGTTAAATGGTAGAAACTCATTTCACTTTGTCACATCAAAAATAAATGTATAATTTTCTTTAATTTCTTTAATTTGGAAGATAATTAAATGAAATGATCTTTAAGGTTAGGGGTTGATTTTGGAAGTTAATAACCTATTGATTTTCACCCCTGTTTGATATTTGAATGATAATCTAATATTTTAATGATAAATTAAGCTCACATGACTTAACTTTTCTAAGAAATTACAAACTTATTCACTAAATCTTAAGGGCTCAGTAGTGAACTAGGTCTAATCAATTTTGTTAAGAGAAGTCTAGACAAGCAAACATAATCAAACTTCAAATACTTGGAAATACTACAAAGCCCAACCATAAAATTAATTGGGTGATTTTTCTCGTATGAATTAATTTTGCCTCTGAAGGCCCCATCCATATAATTCCAAAATGAAATAACAAATGATGATTCCCCCACCTTTTGGGTTAATTAGCACATCAATTCACTAAGCATAAGGGTAAGAAATAGATGAATCATTTAAAGATTATGATAAGTCCAAAATAAACTCAAGGAAGCTCAAAAAGATTGTGAAATGTCTAGGTTCTTTCCTGGATCTTTTCACAAGTCTTCTGGACACCTTGTAGGACTACTGAACCTATCATTTTTATTTAATAAAAACATCTCTTAAATGAACAAATAGGACCCACCAAGTTATGACATAGGATCTTGTAGGCTTATAACAAACCTATCAATAGGCTTTACTTTCCTACAAATTATAAATGATTGTTGCCAAAAAAATACTAAAGTTTCAGGTGAAGATGTCAGAAAGACCTGCTAATTACGCTTTTATTTGGTTGCAGTTTACTTACCTGCACTCTACTGCATTTTCCTTGCAAACTTGCATGCTAAACAATAATATCACCTTGCATGAAAACCAAAACTTCTAGAATAGCCACAAAACTAAAATCCAAAATTAAAACTAAAAATCAAAACAAGATAAAATTCACCACCACAACATTTAAAATATAAGAGAACTCAAAAATTAATCACAAACAAAACAAAATTTATAATTGCAACTAAATTAAAATGTCTCTTTGGATGATCGGGAATACCTCGAAGGATGTAACCTACGTGTTGCTAACGAAATTTCCTATGGTCTAAAAGAAAGTGCAGAACTCATTAAGTTGACTTTAGTAAATTCACCTAGATTAAGTGAATACGAAGAAAATAGTGGTGAGGGAACCGTGGGATCCTAACCGGTGTCGCTATAATAAATTTAAACCCCCCAATAAGATATTTAGACACCTCAATTTAAACTTTTCCAAAACACGATACTTCTCTCACCTTTTCAATTGACATTTCTTTAAACTGAAACTGCTACGACAAGGAGCTTGGAGTATGCATTGTGGGCAGCACAGCCATCTTCAACAGCAAAACTCCTTAGAAATTAAACAACAAGTCATAAGACTTCAAGATTGTTTGCCTAGTGCAGCATAAATCCTCACTTAATCTCTTTAGGCCTTTGCATAACCATATTATGCAATATAAGCCCTAACTCGTCTTTGGATTCTGAAGTTGTTATCAGATATGACATAAACTTTCCTATCTTCCAGACTGGTCAAATGATTGGTATCAAGTGAATGTAAGCCCTAATTAAATTAAAATTGACAAAATAAAATATTAAATAAATATATCAAATTGAAGCCAAATGACCAGAGAAAAATATATTGAGAAATTCATACCAATTTTATATGAAATTGCACTTTAAAGAAAGGTATTTTCTATGTTTTATTGCAGGAATGAAGATTTATAGGTAATGAAGCAAAAAGATGGAAAAAAGAGTGAATCTGGAACGAAAAGGACTAAAAGAGATGAAAATTGAACTAGCCCGCCGACGGCGAGGGATAGGCCGCCGACGGCGTGTTTTTCCAGAGAGATTTGAATATATTATATAGGAGCCCGCCGACGGCGAGATCGAGCCTGCCGACAGTGAGCCTTAGCAGTTGGCCAATATTCTAGAAGCCCGCCAACGGCGAGATCGTTGTCGCCGACAGCGAGAAGGTCGGTTCAACCCAAATACATTGAATATAGACGCTTCTTGAAGAGATGCTTAAGCAACCTTTGGATATATTCCTTCTTCTTTAAATAGAGACGAATTTAGGCCTAATATGTAGAAGTCAGTAGTGTGTGGTGAGTCTATTGTGTTATATTGTGTGCATTAGTGTGTTCTAGAGTATATTAGTGAGTATAATTGAGTGTGTTGTACAGGAATGAAGAGTTAGAGAAACTTCAAGGAGTCTGCTTGGGGAGAAGATTTGAGATAAGTTTTTGTTTATTGTTTTGTAGCTTTAAATGAAATCCAAATTTTGTGTTATTCTTCATATGCATTCTGAGTAGTTTTCTCTGTCTTTCTCCTTGTTGCGATTTTGTGAAATTGAAATTTGAACTAGTTGTGTCTTAAATATCAAATAAAAAATTGTGATAATCTTTTACTTAAAACTTAATTTACTTTCAATCTGGCCAATCGAATCGTTAAAATATGTTGAATTATTAACTATAGTAAATATTACATCCAAAATTCAGGGAATTCAAAAGCCTTGAAAGGAGGGTGCAAATAAATAAGGAAATATTAATTATCAGGCGTAAGAATTGAATATTTTAGTGTGACAGACCAAAATCTTCAATTCGGTCTTATTGCTTGGGAGTTGAAGTGTAGATATTAGCCTCAGGCAAGGGAAACGTGGGAGCTTCGAAGTGGCAGCTGGTATCCTCCCAGCCTAGCCGCAGATTCAGTAACCAAGCATAGGATTAGTCAATATTCTTTATGCCTGGACCAAAGGGTAAAGAATAGGAATGCTCATATTTGGCACAATATAATTCTAACTAATTTATTTGTCCACTCACTTAATTCCCTTATCAAGGAGAAAGATACTTTTTTCTAAATTGCAATCTTCCATTCAAAAATTAAGTAATAGAAGTTAATATATGTGTTCTTTATTTCTGTATAATAGATAAAAATTGCATCTGCTTAAATTAGTTCTTAATCTCTAACTTCCCTGTGGGATCGATATCTAGGACTCCATTAGAGCCCTTTATTACTTGAACGATACGTATACTTGCATAGATACAAAGGGGGTACATTTGCTATTTTTACCTTATTAAACATTTATATAACTATGAAGCTCCGCAACATATTTACATTGTGCCCCTCAACTGTTGTGTAGTGGTGACCAAACCATAGGAATAGTTTGGGAAAGCACCAAGACTCCTCTTGGATTCGTGTTTTTCCCCTAGCTTTCTCCTCCTTTGATTCCTACAATAACTGCTCCAAAATTTGAGCGACTCACTTATTGGATTTCTTATTACCACATTTTCTTGTAAAAGCTACCCATTTGGAAGTCATGAATATAAATATTTCATGATCTATATCAAGAGTTTTCTTAGATGACCTCGATTCTCTAAGATGTAATTCACTATATGGGCTTGCCCTTATAGGAAGCTTAAAGACCCCAGATTAATATAAACCCTATCTAGTTGCTTCATACTAGATACGAAAAATTATTGGTTAATATAAATGGTTCGCATAGCAAACAGATGTCATGAGTTCTTTACTTTGTTTAATCAAGCCTCATCACTAAGCCGTGTATCTATTCTTCGAGATAGATATGTGTCTTGTAGTGAAGTACTCGATTGTTTAAACTGTTGATTATATGAGATCAATTTAATTTCATATATTTCAAAATAAAAATGATATTTTCTAAACATGCATATATATACCTAAATTAAATCCACACACTTCAAAGTATTTAGCACCGATAGGGGTTTCATTGGTTTGGGATTAGCCCAAAACTTAAGCCTAAATTAAATTTAAAATTTTCCTTAATTAATAAATTAATTAAGTGAATTAAGAGGATTGACCTCATCGTACCAGGTGGGTTCATCACAGGATGTAGTGTCATGACAAATTTGAGTGAAGCTAAATTGGATGGGGAGGTGGTCAATTAGTCAAAATTTGACCACAATCAAGGTTGACTCATTAGGTTTGACCATCCCATAATGCCACGAAAGTTTTGGGTCAAAAAAGTGTATTATGATTTAAGCCTGATTTTTAGGGTTTGGTAGGGTTAGTGAGGCCACTAGTGAGACAAGGATCAATTTGTATATATCCCTCTCCCATGGTGGTTTTGGTGGTCAAAGTGGTTCCTAGGGTCTACAGGCAAGTTCCTAGTGTTTCAGATTGGTTTGGGGGACCAAGGGCAAACATACAACTCCTTAAGGTTTCAGGTTGATCTAAGTGATCTGAGGCATGTCTAGCCCTTGGTAGTCAATTTGGGTTCACCTAAGGTATGTCAAGCCCCAAGTGGTTAATTTAATTGCTCACTTGATTAAAACTCTAAACCCAACCAAGGATTGGGGCTTGAGCTTGCATTGGTGAGGTTCAAGAAGGCATAACCCGAGTCATGTATAAGTGGGTGGGATGAATCATCACAAAAGTGAGGTCTGCATGGATGGCATTCATTCATCAACCTAACGGAACAGAAGACACAGAACCATTTGCACTCAAAACCTAAGATCTTGCTTCACACTCTTCATCTAAGTGAGACGAACATATCTATACAGTTAAGTGGGCATGCATTGTTCATGTTCTTCATAAATGATCAAACTAAGGCTTAGTTTAAGATTTTTTAACATATACCTTATCCGAAGGGGTGAAGCCTTGATTGGGGTTTATGGAAACGGTCGCCTTGATGCCACGAGCTTCCTCTTGCTTCAAATTGGATTAAAATTGCTCCTAGCTATGAGCTAGACCAAATGGGGCCACGGTCTGGTCTAAGGTTGGGATAGGGAATGCGGGAAGGCCTATTTTTGATTGAAGAAGAGAAGTTGGGCCACTGTGTAGATTTTGGGATGCTTAATTAGGAGTTTAGAAGTGTTTGAAGTCAAGAAAATATCTATGGATCTCAGTGGAGACATTAGGGCAACTGAGGTGATATGAAGTCTTGAAAATGGTGGGGATGGGTCGCTCTTGACTGTGGGAATGTTTTTGTTGTTGGGTGTTAAAGGTTTAGAAGGTTGTCTGGGGAGCTTAGTGTGTGTAGAGCTCCAGGTTAGGGCTATTTATAGTCATATGAGGCCATGGAGGGAAGGTTTGAGGTGCTCGGGGATCTCTAGTGGCTCCGCAAAGGATGAGCAAGGAAATTTCAAGAGCTTGGGCAGAGAGATCGAAGCTTTCTTTATTTTTTTATGTTTTGACGATGGTGAGCTTCAATGATGTTGGAGGAGACATGGCCAAGGGTTGAGAGGATTGGGGTGGTTTTACTCAATTTTGGTCACACATGACTCCCCTTGAGTTTAAACTGGGTTTTTTTGACCAAGGAGACACTTGGTGGCTCACTTAGTTAAGTGTGCATGGTTTGCTCTTTTGTGATTGGTTTAAGCCTTAATTAATTTAATATAACTTTTAATTGAGTTGTTGTGTCATAGTGGGTTATTTGAGTTATGGGTTTGGTTTTAAGGTCAAGAAATGGGTTATGGTTTATGGGCCCTTTCAGGTTTTGGGCTTGGGTCCACGGATAATTTGGTTTGGCCTTAGATGACTAAGCTATTAGGGCTTTTAAAATTAGTTTAATTAAGTTGGTTAGGAACTCCATCCTTTTAATTTAATTTGATTTTAAGTTTACCCAAGTAATTTTAATTTTGGTGTCTTTAGGTTGACTTAGTTGGAAATGTATTTTAATAATCTTTAATTGTTTACATTTAGTTGGCTATAGATTTTATTTAGATTTAATTTTGTTTGAAGTTAATTCAAATATTTTTTTTATTTTCTTTAATTTTAGGGTTTAATTTGATGTTTTAATATTCAATTTGATTTTAGGGCTACTTAGGTTTGTGGAAGGCATTAGGTAGGCCCCAATCTAACCTCGGTGGCCTAAATGTCTTTTGATTTATATTTTTTATGTTATGATTTTCTTATTTCAATTTAGGGCTTTTGTACAAAGGGTAAACCCTTCACTAGCCTAAAACTAGCCTCATGTCAACTGGGCTTCTTCTAGATCAAAGAGGGTTGGGGGTGGTCAGTAGGTCATCACAGGGGTTCCTAGGATTATAGGCTCCATGGGTTGTCTAGGGCATAATCCACCTATAGAAGTTCAACTTGAGCTTCTACCAGTTTCGACCCTCATTATTTCAACCCATAGTTGAGGATTTAGGCTTAAGTTTATGAAACCCTAAGTGAATGTAGAATTGATTAGATGTTTTATGTGGGAGAGTTCCATCTTTAGGCACCTAAGAAAGTCACTAGAAAACCTTAAGACTTGATCCAAGGTTTCTATAAAGAGAAAAGAGGTCTTCATAAAAGTGGCATCAATAATGTTTCTAACAACATTGTTGTTCCTTTCTACCATTTCTAAAAATAGGTCAGGTTGATATCAAACTCTCTTCAGCTCTATCGTTTCGAATGTAGTCAGATAGAGATTGAAACCTCCTACCTTTATTATGTCGTTTCAAAAAATAGGTCTGACAAATATTGGTGTTCTTTTCTGCTGTTTTGAAAAATTGTACATGTAAATATCGACATTTTTTTCATCTTTATCATTTCAAATATGGTCAGATAGAGACTAGAAGCTTAACTTCGTCCTGTTGTTTTGAATTAGGTCAGGAAAACAATGACTATCTCAAATCAAATTCAACCATCAAACTCTCTTTAGGCATATTTCGCCTAAGATTCCCCAGTAAAAAAAATCATCAAAGAATCCTATTCAAAATCAAATTCTCCTAAACACTTGTCGCTTAAGACTCCCCTGTGGAAAACTTAACCTCAAATCTAATTAAAACTCAAATCAGTCACTAGTCTATACCAAGTTTTATTGCTTGGACATTCTTTGGATCTTGTTGCCTATTTCAGTCAACGATAATATGTGTGGTATACTTAGTCAGTATACCACACATATTAGGGGTTCGTTAATTGACCACATTTTTTAATGAGGTGCATCCTTTCTCTCCACCCTAGGATCTTGCCTTAGGGATTTCCTATATGCTCTCCTAGAAGAGTTGTGAAGGAACCAATACCAAAAATAGAACTTCAAACATATTTTCACTCCTTGTGGTTTTAATACTTGGTTTCAAACTCTTAACCCCTAGTTGGGATGATTAAAGCCACGTAATTGAGTCCCAACTTGAGTTCCCATAAGATTGAAAATGCCTTAAACAACCCCTTGACACTAGAGACTTAGGGGTCATTTGGCGCAGCTTTTTCCCAGCTTTAATGTTTTAAAAATGCGGTCGATTAGTTTGGTTGGAGCCTTCGACAGGCATATCCAATTCGTATTATATTAAATGTCGGTCGCGGGTTCGACCTCGCGGCCCAGCACATGAAGTTAAAACTTACGTACCTGCCCTCGTCGTCGTGCTTGCCCTCAGTGTCTTATATCCTCTCCTCTGCCTTCATCCTGTTACATCATCGTGCTTGCCATCATCACACCCCTCTCTCACGTGTCTGACGCATCTCTCTCGATTGTGTTGCCTTTCTCCTCTTCCCCACTGTGGTCCGTAGTTGCAGTGTTTTGTAAGTAATTTTTGTAGTTGTAATTGTGATCTGTAACATTGTTGCCTTTGTTCTGGTGATTTTCGATGGAATGGGTTTTTTGTGCGTAATATCGTGCTTACTATGGAGAATTGCGAACAAATGGCTTTTACCTGTGATTTTTTAGCTTTTTTTGTTTTTCTGTGGGAATGTCAAAGGCATTAAGTTTTTCTATGTCATGGTCTCTTCTGTTATTTTTTGTTTTCTCCTTTTTTGTATGAGAATTTCGAAGGCATCGAACATTGGAAGGCATGCCTTACTTCTCTCTTCTTCTTCTTTTTTTGCTTTCTCCTTTTCTTCTTTTCTCTGTGAGAATTGCGAAGGCATGGTGAAGCTTTTTTTTAGCTTAAATGTTTAGCTTTTATCGTAGTTGGTAATACTCAATGGAATGGTCTGTAATTGTTGAATTATGTTGGAATTTGGGTGGTCTGCTCGTGAAAGGGTTGTCTAGTATGTTAGAATTTTTATGCATTGTTGTCGTTGGTCTATTAGAATTTATGCTTTCTTTTAAGATGGTTGTTGGACTTGTGACACCTGAATTCATGGAATTTATAGCTCTCGCTACTGTAGGGTGTTGGTGTTGGTGTGGCCCTCTCTACTGTAGTGTGGCTCTCTCTTCTATTGAGTGTTTGTGTTGGTGGTTGGGTGTTGGTGATGGTGGTTGGAAGATGAGCTCTACAATTTTAGGGATATCTCGACGAGTGCTCTGCCACTGTGGACTACAGACTTCCTTATTGACGTCACATCGGGTGCACAACTATGAGAGACAGTTCTATAGTTGTACACAGAGCGTCACGGAGAGGTGTGTCTTCTTCCGGTAGGCGGACAGTCCTATAGATTTCACTGCCGATAGTGATCGAGGTTAGATGGTATCCCTGAAGAACAGTGTAGCACGTGACATACGACCTCTCAATTTTAAAATTAATATTATCATAATTTTAATTATCATTTAATATTTTTTTTATCAATCTTGAAACTCAATGCTAAATGATGGTTATTTCTTAATTTTTTTATTGTTTTATATGGGTTTTCTGCTTCTCTGATATCAAATATATTGTCAAGACAACTCTATTGCAAACAATATTACTAAACAAAGACAGAATGAACATTTATCCACACACAGCTGTAAATTAGGTGTTTTCAAAAAGCTAGCCCAAACAAGCAGCTTGTTTATCTGGATAAGCTGCTGATCAGGATAAGCTGCTGATCAACAGATTATTCAATAAGTTGCAGCTGCCTTGGGGTAGTTTTTTTCGATGCGGTGGTGTTTTAAAAACGTCAGGACTTTGTTTGTTTCATGTGTTTCACCCGCTTATCGCAGAAAGCAGATCGAGTTATTTAATAAACGCGGCCGTAGGAGGGCCCCCGTGGCCCGCATTTTTCTTTCAGGCTTTTACCTGCTTGCCCTTAAACTTTGCTTCGCTAGAGAGTCATCGATCTCCCATTTCCCCTTGATGGGATTGCGAGCAGAAGAGGCTTGCACATGAGTTGTCACGACTCTCCTTCTTTGATTAGCAAAGATCATCTTGACGCTTCTTCTTCGGAGCACAAGGACAAGAGTTCCGTACCGGCATCTTCCTCCTAGCATTGGAAGTTTGCATGTTCTTCTCCTTCCTGATCAAACCGAATGGATCTAACATTAAGCTACAATCACACAACTAAAATTAGATGATAATCTTATATTATGTCTTATATTTATATTTCATATTTATGTAGCTAATCTAGCTTTATTTTTAAAACTTATTTCAATTATGTTGGCTTCTACATATTTCACTCATACTTATGAAAGAGTGTTGAACATAAATCAAATTTCTTTTGAAGCTTAATATTTTTTTTTAGTTAAGTGACTTTGATAATTTTATTGTTTATCTAATTTTTTTTTAAGATTATCTAGATCAACTATTTCATATTTCTTTCTTCTGGTAGTTCAAAACCATGGGAGCAATGAGACCTTCTAAGTATGGTCTCTTTACTTATTATATTTGGAATTTAAAGGCATGTTTATTTTTATTCTTATAACGCTAATAACCAACTATTTATGTTTGTAGTAGATATGATGGGTATGTGTGAAAGTTATGAAATTTAGAGCTTTTATATTTTGAAGTAAAGAAATTTATTCAATATATCTTATTGATTACAAATGGGGTGCAAGGCTAGCCTTGAAGTTGTTATGATAGTTCTGTTGTAAACAACATTACTGTACAGAGGCAGAATGATCATTTATCCAGGAACAGCTGCAAATCAATTATTTTCGAAACAGACAAACCAAAAAGATAACCAACTTAACCAGATCAACTGTTGATCAGCAGTTTATCTGGATCAGCTGCTTATCAATAGATTATTGATAAACTGTAGCTACCTCAAACAGACTCTTAGATCCTCTAGGCACTTTACACTTCTCCTTCACGATTCCTTAGGTGACTCTCTTTGGTTCATAAAAATAAAGTGCAAACTGCTAATTAAAATTAAAAATACAAATTAAAATTAAAATTAAAAGAAAAAATTAAAAAAAAAACTCATCAACTTTATTTCTTCGACACGGGGTTTTGAATGTTGTGCAGATAGATATATCAATTTACGATCAGTTCGAACATTTAAATTAAAATAATTTTGAATATTTGCATTGATTTACAATTAAAGCCGAAAAAATCTTTCTCATATCTAATATGAATATTAGATATAATTTATATTAATCTGGGTGTTTAAACTTCCTAAAAGGATAGACTCCTATAGTTAATTACGTCTTAAATAAGATATGTTACTTAAGAAAACTCACGATTAAGACTGTTGTTCTACCTTCAAAAAATTTCTAAGTTTACGCTTTCATTATTGGTTATTAGGAGTTTCAAATGGGAAAGACTCAAAAGTGGAACAGTTTATTATCAGAACCAAAAGAAGAAAAAAAGATAAGAGATGTCGAAGATATTAAGAAACTCAGTAACATCTCAATTATCCTATTTTCGACTATAGTGATTTTGAAAGAATTTTATTCGATGTTTCACCTTGACTTTTTATTAGAAATTTAGGACTTAAATCACATAATATGCGATCGTAAGAAAGCCTAAGAGGGTGAGGATTTACGTCGTAACTAGAAGACCAACCTCAGAATCCTAGAACTAAGGTGATAATTAATGGAAGAAGAGAAACTTCAGAACTCTAATCTAAAGAAAGAGAAAACACAAACAAACATAATGCAACTGACTTGTCACCCCGTCTGGGAAGGACTGTCAGCTAAACCAAGTCGCATTTAAAACCATGCATGGTCGGTCTCAATGATGCCAAATAGGGAATGTTGTTATTTTAATAGGAATAGTAGGCCTTACGACTGATCATAAATCAAGTCGCCTAAATATGTATGGTATACAAAATGTTTTAAGACTAATGCAAATATATTTTTGTAATTTAAAATTTAAATATTTTTAAAGCTCCCCACACAAAGTGTTTTCTAATGTTTGTTAGCTCTTAGTGTTGAGTGCATCAAAGCAGGTTGTGTCATAGGTTATATATGTCCTTGATGATGAAAGTTTATAAGATCAGTTCATAAGGCTAATTGAGATGCAAATGGCACAACTCACTTCCATGAGGATAATGATTCTCACAGGACAAACCATCCTCGTATTTGTGCAATGTGTGAGCGTTCGAAGTATAAGGAATAGAAGCAAGCTAATTATGCACATATCTATAATCATATTCTCATTCATATTCTTTTTGTCAAATTAGGGTTGTTTTATATGCATATTGTTTGTTAAAGGTTGTGAATGCTAAATTTTGCACAATTTTGTTGTGAATGCAAAATATTGTACAATTTTGTTTTGTTTATGAATTTCATTTGATTTTAAAAAATTAAGTTAAAATTGTTTATTTAGTTTCCGTAAAAGATTTTGTCATTATATGAGCCTACTGAGAATCCAGGCAAAAAGCACAATAAAGCACCAACCTAAAATGGAGGCTAAGCTATCGACTAGACACAAAAATAAGGACAGACTGTGGGTACCAACCCTATACCTATGTCAGACTCATCGATTGTTATCATCTGGACCACCATTGTTGGTTTAGTTGAGATTCATCATTTACTTCGTGTTTCATCTTCTTTTGAATGGTTCGAAGGTTTATAACCAATCGACCAAAACACTTCTTAGTGATATAAAGAAAAGCTTTAATTACAGCAGCCCTGCAAAACAAAGTTAACATATCCTAAACTTTTTATAGCAGCCTCGAAACATGCAAAGAAAATATATGTCAATCTAGTGCAACAGGGGACCTCTACTCGTCCTAACAAGCGTCAAATGAGCAAACACAGCAATCACAATGCAAAAAACCTATCTACTCCAATGATGTCTAAAAGGGTTAGCATCTTCTGAAGTCTAAGGTAGGAGAATTGTGAAGTGGAAAGGTTCATTTTTATGTAAATGATGACTCAGTCAAGATACACATGGTTTTTCGTCGTCCTGGAATGGTTGGTTTTGGATCTATTTAGTCAAGAGAGGTAGTTAGTCTATCATAACCGGAAGATCCTTGTTAGTAATGAGATCTTCGTAGACCAGAAAGTTGGTTATTATTATTTTCAAGTTTCATTTGGTTATGATTGTTCATTAAAGTTAATTTACGTTTTGTTATTTTTAAAATTTTATTGAATTGATGAGTTTTACTTTGTTTAACTTTTACTTGACTTTTAATTAATTTGATTTTTACTAGGTTTGTCTTTAATTGGTTTGATTTTTTTTTTTTATGATGGCCCAGTCAAAATCCAATGGTTTCATCGTTCAGAGGTCGTTAAAATTTATGGTCTACTTAGTCCCAAGTGACCGAAAGAATCATTGTTAGTAACCACGGGTTATCTCGTCCAAGGCTTCCTCATAGACCAGGGGTTGATTCAGTTCAGATAAAGTTTATATGTTTCAGTTAATTTTATAGTTCATTTTATGTTTGAAGGACTTATAGATTTTATGGATTTTATTAATTTTCATTTTAATTTTACATTTAGAACTTTCAGGGTTTTTTATAAATTTTAATTTAAAATAGTTCAAATTATCTTAAGACCTTTTTAAAATAAAATTATGTTGGTTGAATTTCAGTGTTCTATAAAATCCCTTGGGGTTTTCATAGAAACATTCATAATTGAATTCTAAACGACCTCCATGATTCTCTAGTCGTTCTAATGTCAACTTGAAATCCTTATGAATTATAACTCATGTTTGATGAGTTAATTATTTAAATGTTCTTACTTGATGATTGATATTTTTGATTATTTTAGTTCTTGTTGTATCGGTAAAGATTTTGTTTGATTTGGAGTTTTCTTGGAAAAGTTATCGGGATTTTACTCAATAAGGATATATTTGTAAATTTATATTTTGGAATCATTTCATTTTGATTTGAAATTTATTTATTATGTTATGTTGTCCTATTAAAAGTGGTTTCAACTAGTTGATTGAAATTTCAACTGTTTATGTTTTGATTTTTTAAGTTTGGTAGTGAAAAGGGTATGCTTACAATTTTGAGAAAGTTGTCAATGTTCTTTTAATTATCCTAAATCATTCCTATTTTATTATGAAGCAATTTGGTTTGTTAAAAATGAAATGCAATGTAAAATAATTACAAGAGTATTATAATTACAATGTACTTGAAAATACTTTCAAGTTATTTGGTTCATTATAAAATAAAGTTAGATTTTTTTTTTTTTTTTGATTTAAAGTAGATTGAAAATAATGTAATTACTTGAAGAAAGGATAGAGCGAAGGCAGGCAGTGGCTGACGGCAACTGGTCGTTGACGGTGGCAGTGGCTGGAGGCGGTGGCTGGAGTCGGTGGGCGGCGAGCGGTGGCTGGAGGCGGCGGGCAGCTGGCGGAGGGCAACGGGGGGCGGCCGGCGGTCAACGGATGGCAGGCGACGGGTGGCGGGCTTTGGGAGGCGGCGACAGGCAGGAGGGGGCGATGGGAGGGCGGCGACAAGCGGCAGCGGCAGCGGCAGCAGACGGGTGGCGATGGTGGGCGAGAGACGGCAGTGACTTGCCTATAACATGAACGATGTAATTCAATTCAACCGAATTCTACATGAATTACGATGTAAACTTCAAATTCATTAAAATTTTACATTATATTTATAAATTTCCATATCAAATACATAATTTTCTTAAATCACAATAAAAGATTTACAGTACATCACTAATTCATTCAACTAAACGACCCATAAGTCTTTGTTGTTTTGTTGTTTAATGATCATTTAGATTTGAGTTTTACAAATTTTAACTTTCCAATATTTAGATGAAGGATCCTAAAGGAAAAGGCTAGAGGTTTTGGATAGATCTCACCGTTGCGAGTTTGATGGTGTCCTATTTGTCTGTCTCAAAGTAGCTTTATGGCCACTTGATGTCTTGATCGCGACCGGGTTTACCTCATAAAAACGCACAAAAAACTTTATATGATATTATTATTCAACATAAGATTATAAAATTTATGCATGAGTACGCAAAAATAACAAGCATGTGTGTAAGCAGACAAATGGAGAGTATGCATATAAATCTTCCCAAGAGTTATAAATATAATGTAGATAAGAAACTTAATAAGTAATTGAAAAATCTTATAAAACTAACAATTTAAATTCTACGGATTCTGTGTATGTTGCTATATTTGCATTGGGATTCCATGGAAGGAAGCCCACTAAATTTTATCAATTATATTATCTCCAAAATTATTCGTTTTCTGATGATTTAATCAAAATCAATCTAACCAGAAAATGATGAATATCAATCAGTTTTAATTGCAGAGATCTGAAACTAACATTGAAAATTATAATTTTACTAATATATTATTCGGGCATTCAAATACGTATGACCTAATTGGTATGTATTTACATTGTAACACCTAAACTTAGATTCTTACGTTTATGCCACCCAAATTATTTATATCACATCAAAAATACCAATACTTTAACTTCTAAAAAAAAGTGAAATACATCTTATCATGCATAAGTATATAAATGTAACAGAATGAAGTTTAGATATTAGATACATAAACACATATGAGTCGTGTGGTATATATGTAAATACTCCATGCTTTATTTGCCCTTTTGAAGGCAAAAGAGATGATTGAAATGAAATATTAGCGTGAGATATGCTATATATATTGATGATCATTCCAACACACTTGAAATTGAAATTTGCATGAAAGCTCTAATTATGGAATTGTGCGCAAGCACTACTGAGAGCCATTACATTCTTTATAAACATTTCATCGAACAAGTAACATGCAACTTTTATGAAATTAAAAAATAGATTCGCATTGGAGTGAACACAATAAACCATCCGCAAGTAATGCATCTCTGTAGTAATACAATAAGCAATTCAACAAGTCTTAGATCATGCTATGATCTACATGTTAAACATATATACTTATCACAAGTAAATTCTGAATTTAAAATTTAGCCTTTAAAATGAAACAATGCAGAAATCACATCCAAATATTTATGATTATCTTAACACACATTGAACATGATTTAATAATAATAATAATAATAATAATAATAATAATAATAATAATAATAATAATAATAATAAATAAACATTTGAGCAAGTGATTATATTAAAATATTACTTTGTGATGATCCAGATTAGCTATTTCACTCGTTTGACTCCTATTTGCATGGCATGAACAAAACTCCTGAAAGATTGAAAAAGCATTCGAGGGGATTTGGCTGCTCATACATACACACAAATAAGTATATATCAGAGTTTAGTTGAACTTGAGAAAAAAAGATATGAAATTTATACTCATGAATGCATTTAGACATACGATATTGAGATTATAAAAAAAAATCATGGATTAAAAAAATAAAAGACAACTTGAAGACCTAAAGAAAGGAATTCATATATAAATGCATTCATTTATTTAAAATAATTGTGACAATCAAAATTTACTTTGTTGAAAATGCACATGTGAATGGTTTGATTTAAATCAAATGTTCATTTGAGAACGTTCCTGAGCCAAATTTCAATATAAATATTTGAAAGCATATTTATCTTAGTTATAGATGAATTCATCATGAATAAATGCGTAGATTAAGTGGTGTCTCACGAGAGTTTTGAATGCTGAAATATTAGCAGATTTGGTATGTGATTCATGAGTTGTTTGATGAGTGCATTTGAAGTAGATTTTGGATGAGCTTTGGATAGTTTAAAGGTTGATTGAGCGCATAACTTATGCAAGTTTTTTATATAGTTTCAACAATTTTGATGTAAGATTAAAAGCTTTTGAATGGTTGGATATATGCAGATTTTAAATTGATTTCATGGAATAAGTTGGAGTTGTTTTGGGGCTGTTTAGGAGAAGAATTTGAGCTAAAATTTAGCATGGTATAGTGTGCCTTTTTGCAGCAGGTTGGGCTGAAATTCAACAGGGTTTAGGGCTGCTTGCAGCAGAATTTCAACAAGTTTTGGTGATGTTTTGGTGATGGATTTAAGGTTGCATCCAGGCAAAATTTCGTCAAGGGTCGGTTTGCATTTATACAAGCTTAGAGAGATTTTCAAAGGATTTCTGGGATTATTTTTTAAGTCCTGAAATTTCAGCAGGTCTTTTTGCAAGGTTCAGGCAAAATTTACATAAGGTGCAAAATATAGATAAAAGAAGACTTGAAATTAAGGAACAAAACATTCAATGTCAATGAAACAATCACAAAACATCTTTATGGTATTTCAGCGATTATTCAACTTGGAATACCATAGTGATCATACCACACAAAACTCATGAAATACATACCAAAATCTCATAAATGAAGCACACATAAAATGGAAAATGAAGTGTGTATACATATATATATATATATATATGACGAATCCGTTGAATCCAACAAACAAATATTCAAAATTCATATGTTTTCCAAGAGTAAACCAAGCAAAGCCCTTAAAAGAGGAGAGAAAAAAAAATGCAAACAGATCACACCTCACCTTGCTTGCGCAATGTTAAAACCAGAGAGGAGAAGATGTGCAGCTTGCTTGTTCAGTCAACCTCAGCTTGCTACAACAGAAAAGAAAATCTAAGGTAATGGAGGAGCATACATTCGCAAGAGGAGGGGATCCGGTGGCTGTGCTTGATGTGTTGCTCGTACCTTCAAACCGGGATGGAATGGAGAAGCAAGTGCCCTGAGGAAAGTGTAAGGCTATGTTTTCAGCCAAGTAACAGGGTTCGGTGGGCTGCTCGTGTTGAGCGAACCGGAGGGGAAGAGAGGCGCTTCGGTGCCATTAGTATGTCGCGACCCATCGTTGCCTCCTCAAGGGTTTCGGGTAGGAGCAGTGAAGGAAGATGGGAGTTTCGGTTATCCATCAGGAGGTTGAATAGACGAGAAGACATGGAGTGCGAATTTGGAGTAGAGGCGCCGCTCCTGCTAGCGAATGCGAGCAAATAATATTAGGTGCGATGAAAAGTGGGCCCGTCGTGCGGCCCACTTGTTATGTTGTGCCCGTCATAGGTATAGAGTCCGCATCTAATAATTTTCGAATGCGACGTGGAGGCTCGAGCCATAGCTTTTTTCTAGGAACGAAAGAGGAAAATAATAATAATAGATAAATAATTGATCTGGGTTTATTATTGTTTTATATGAATTCACTTATTTAACAAAGGCATTCATTTTGCGTGGTGTTATTGAAAAATATTTGGAATTAAAAAAAAAAAGTTTAATTATTTGGCGAGATATGCTCACATATACGTTCAGCAAACAAGTTCAGCTTATAGTCGCTACATTGACTCTCCACAACTACATTCGACGGCATCATTTACGCAGTGACCTTGACTTTAATAGGACAAATAAAGATCATTCACATGTACTTGCTGAAGCATATGAATATAACATAAGGCAACCAATATCATAAGCTGAAAGTGATTTGTCACAGACTTGTACCCAAACTAGGATAGGTGTTGGGGAGATGGAGTTACGAGAGCGAATTACGAATGCCATAGTTAGCATATGAAAGGATATTGTATGTTTTTATATTACTTTATGTGAAATATGTTATGTGAACGCTTAATGCTTATTATATTATCGGAATATGTAATGACGTACATGTTGAATCAATTTGCTACCTTTTATTTTTAGTTCTTTTGCAAGTATTTATTTCCATATAGATGGCCTTTGAAGAAAACATGGGTACAATATTTCATGTATTTATTTTTAGTTTGGAGGTCTATGATGAGATATTCGACCTTATGGGTTCTTCTGAATGGCTTATATATTGTAATAGAGTTTTCATAAGTATGAAATCGCTATCAAGATAACCAAGTACCCCCCCCCCCCTCTTGAGACATGTGCCTATTGGGGTTGTTCTGGATGGCCTTTGTGGTGATAATTGTGATGCATACAAGTTCGGTATTACGTGGTTTAAAGAAAAATAAGAAATTTTTTTTTAAGGTCAACTGTCTTCTTATAATGACAGATTATTCGTTGGTTTATACTTTCTGCCCTGAGACCTCACAAATTTCTAAAACATTAATGGAGTACTTTTATTACTCTTCTTTACTAAAGATGCATTTAAGGGTCTGAGCTCTCTTGTTTTAAACCTTCAAAAAAGATGAGCTCGAGGACTTCTGGTGCCTCCTGAGCATTGAATTGCTACTATGAACTAAATTGGTTTATGCTTAATTCGCGACAACAGCATAGCTATAAGAGATAATTTTACAGGTGTTCAAGGAATAGAATAAAGAATTGTGACTTCTTCAGGTGGGCAAATCAATTTGATAATTTCATCGCTGATATTGATCAGAGGTGGAGAGTTTCATTAGCGAAGGGATTACATCATGACATTATCTGGCCACATTTTAAAAACAATATTACGATGGCAATAAGTTTTATATTAATAGTTTTAATTAAATTTTAATTGTTGTGTTATTCAATGTTTAGTGAGTTCTGTTTTTATTTTGTAATATTCAAATTGAATATCTGTTGTCATTATAAAATGTGTAAGAAAGATTGATTCTGTTATAAATAACACAATATAACAGGAGCAGAAAGTTCATTTATTCATAAACAACTGTGAAACACAGTTACTGCAAAACTATACTAAAAAAACAGACACACAACTACCCTACAACAAAACCTGCAACAGCTTCTCCTGCTATAGCTGGCAGGAGTCTATGCGCTCTTCCCCCTATTTGAGCTGCATGTCTTCTCGCCTACTCAATCTAGAGAGGGATCACCGAAACTCCTATCTTCCTTCCACTACTCCTACCTGAAACTCATGGGGAAGCAACGATGGGATCGCGAAATACAAAAGGCAGTTCGCATAAGCCAAGCAGCCCACCAAACCACTTTCCTTGGCAGAAAACTTAGCCTTCTCCCTCCATCGCACTTGTTTCTCCATTCCATTCCGGTTTGAAGGTGCGAGCAACACATCAAGCATATCCACCGAATCCCCTCATCTTGTGAAGGTTCTCCTCCATTGCCTTAAGTTTCTTTTTTGTTGTAGCAAGCTGGGGTTGAATGAACAAGGAAGCTGCACATCTTTTCATCTACGATTTGAACATCACACAATCAAGGTGATTTGTGATCCGTTTGCATTTTTTTATCCCATCTTTAAGGACATTGTTTTCTTTACTCTTGGAAAATTTATCAATTTTGGATTTTTATTTGTTTGATTCAACGTATTCATCATATATATATATATATATATATATATATATATATATATATATATATATATATATATATATATATATTCGCAAAAGACTCCATTCAGTAGGGTACCAAAGTACCTACTAGTGGAGGAGATTCATCACTAATGATTCAAAGGTTACAAAGCTCTAAAATAGGGGAGTCCTAACAGGTCTCCTTCCACCAAAAACAAAAGATTAGAAGACAAAACTTTGCTAATTACAGTAATCTCAGATCCTAGTCCAAACTTAGCCAACCAGTTAGTCGGTCGATTACCCTCTTTATGGATGAATTGGTATCTAGTATGAAGGGACATGGCCATCAATTCAATTTTATGTACCCATATCAGTAAATTCCAGGGGCATTGTAGCTTCTTAGAAAGGATATTTACCATAATTTGATAATCAGTTTCAATAATGAGTCTTTGTAAATTTTCTTTGACTGCAATATAGAGTGCCCAATAAATAGCAAAGGCTTCAGCTTCCAATACATCCCTAGCCATTGTTGGGGCTTGGAAGAATAACAAACAGTTGCCCTGCCAATTTTTGAAAATCCCTCCAATGCCAGCATCAGAGGTTATGAAGCTCCCATCAGTGTTAACTTTGATCCCTATTAACCTTGGTAAGTAATCATTGTACCCCATGGATATGAAGATCGGGAAACTTCTTCAGTTGGGTGAGCTTTCTAAGATAAGTTAGGCAATTGGAGGCTACCACCTTGTTGTCTAGCTGCTTGTCCTCATACTTGTATTAGTTCCTGGCTAACCAGATGAACCAAGCAATGACACAAGGAATTGTAGATAAGTTGTTCTGATACCATTCATACCAGCAGTTGTGGAATGTATGCCAAGAGAGAGTAACTGTTTGGATGTTGGTTTGGGACAGCACCTGAGTCCAAACCTGTTGAGCAAAATTGCATTGGAAAAAAAGGTGAGAAATTGACTCTTCCTTTTGTTTGAAAAGTACATTTCTTCCTCTTGTTTGTAAAGTACATAGCAGGAGGGACACCTCAAGCCCTTCAGTTTAAGAATATCATCAGTGGTAATGAATTTATAAAATAGCCTCCAGCATAAAAAGAACATTGAAGGGGAAAGGTTTTTCCCCCACAGATGTTTACCCCAAGCTACTTGTTGCCCATGATCACATAAAGAAGATATTAAGCTGAAACAGATTGTGAGTGTGTATTTTTAACCACCAGTTTGTCTTTCTTATTTATATCAAAAGGGATGCTCACTATATCCTGAAGCTGCTGCCCAACAAGGATAGCTTGCAAAGCATTGAGATCCCACTATCCATCAAACCAGCAGTTAGCTAGATTGAGATTTGGATTAATGGGGGAGGGGTTGTGAGTAATCAGCTTCCCCTCCACAACCCATTGATCCAGCCAGAAGTTGATATCACCTTCCCCCAATTGCCAAATAAATAATTCCTCAGCTTTATGATGAACTTTAAGCATGTTAGACCATATTCTTGATTCCCCCAACTTGGGAGTCACTAAAGAAGGATGAATCCCCTTGTAATATTTACCTTGCATGAGTCTTTCCCATAAGGATGTTTGAGCTCTAAACCGGATCCATAGCTTGCAAAAATTTATAAATTTTAAGTGGGTGAAACTTTTAAAGCCCAGTCCACCATTTTGCACTGGTTTAGACAATCTGTTCCTTGCAGTCCAATGCATCTATTTCCTTTGTCCATACCAAAGGAATCTATTGAAGGTTCTTTCAAGAAGGAGGTGTGTGCTTCTCTTCATTGTTGTCATTTGGAGGATATAATTTGGGAAGGCTGATAAGACATGTTTCAATAAAGTGATCCTCCCATCATGTGAGAGAAAAGAATTAGTCCAGCAATTAAGTTGGTTGTGGATCTTGCTAACCACCTCATCAAATTGAATCTGCTTTTTTTGCTTTTGATTAAAGTAACCCCCAGGTACTTCAAAGGTGCAAGGCTTGAAGTAAAACAAGTAAAAGCTGTTATCCATTGTTTTATAGTGGGGGTAGTCCATTTGTTGGACTACAAGAAACATTTTTGCTTATTAAGTTGCATCCCAGAGCAAGCCTGAAACTCTTGTGGACAGTTATAAACCTGCTTCACAGCAGGTTTAGTAGCTTTGGTGAAGATAATAATGTCATCAGCATAGGCAAGGTGATTAAGAGCCAGGGAAGATTTATGACTGAAAAGTGTGTGAGGAGAATTCTGGGCAATTTGGTTGAGCATTCTAGACAAGTAATCAAATACAAGGATGAAAATGGTAGGGGAAAGAGGGTTAGCTTGTTTAATGCCTCTAGTAGACTGAAAAAAGCCACCACTGGTGTTCCCATTAATCGACAAAGAATGGCCATTATGCTTCAGCCATCTCAAAACTAAACTGATGAAAGTTGGAGAGAAACCTCTAGCCAATAAGACATCAACAATGAAACTCCAATGAATAGCGTCATAAGCTTTTCTGATGTCTAATTTAAAAATGGTATTGCCCCCCTGCACCTTCTATCCAAGTCAAGTAACAGTTCCTACGCAAGAAACACATTATCCACAATACTACTTCCTTGAACAAAAGCTGTTTGATTATGGCTGACAATGATGACCAGGTGTTGTCGTAGTCTATGCACAATCCCCTTGCTAATGATTTTGGAAATTATATTGGTGAGGCTGATGGGTCTAAATGAATCCCAATTAGTACAATGACTCTCTTTAGGAATGAGGACAATGGTTGTGGAAGAGAAATAATTTGGGGGATGACCCCCTTGAAAAAATTCCTGGATGACCTTAATAACCTCAGGTTTGACTATATGCCGGACTTTTTTGTAAAAATCAGCAGAGAACCCATCTGGTCCTGCTACCTTATGACTATCAATCGACTCAAAAGTAGTTTTGATTTCATCTTCAAGGGGAATGTTAGTGAGCTCAAGATTACTTGAATATTCTTGTTCTTGACAGAACACATGTGCATTTACTGCCTTCCTGACCCATGGAGGTTGAGTTAAAACAGCTTGAAAATGGTTTATAGCACTTTCAGCAATAGAATCAGCTGTCCTCAACCACTGTCCATTAGTGTCCTTAATTTGGTGGATAGTGTTACATTTCCATATATAGTTGATGCAAGCACGGTAATATCTGGAATTTATGTCCACTTCACAGAACCTGGTAATTGCAGCTTTTTGCACAAAATAATTCTAATTTAGAGATACAGCCATTAGCAAATTGTTGTTCCATCTTTGTAACCACTTCTTCAATATGTGAGACTTTAGTGTTCAGGTCACCAAAAACAGTCCAATTCCATTGCTTTAGGTGTTTGCCCAACTTTTTCTGCAACACCCATAATTTAATACAGGGATTGTCATGATGATAACTCTGCCATATATTCTCCACCTGTACTAGAAAGTCTAGATGAGTTGCCCACACATGTAAATATCTGAAAGGAGAGGAGTCTTTTTCCTGAGATCCTGAAATAGATAGAAGGATAAGTCTATGATCAGAGCTGGCCATGGAAAGGTGTAACACTAAAGAATGCAGAAATTCATTCAGCCAGATGTTATTAACAAGAAATATGTTCAATCTTTCTCACATCTTGCCTCTTCTCCATGTAAACTTGGGACCAGAGAAGCCCAAGTCATAAAGCCCAGCTTATTGGATATTGTCATTAAACAAGTTCATTTTATTGTAGTCAGGGTTCCTCCCACCATATTTCCCCCATGGGGCAGCTAGGCAATTAAAATCTCCACCAGCTAACCATTTAAAATTCATAGAATTACTGATCTGGAGCAGTTCCTGCCAGAGCTCCCTCCTAGCATCAACAGTGCAACCTGCATAAACAAAAGTTGCAAATCCAGAATGTCCAACCTGTGTAAAGGAAAAGTGAAGAAATTGGTAATGGTCCAATAAGATTTGCCATTGTACTTCCTGTCAACACAGTAACCAGATTTTGTCATTACAGTTTGAGAAAAGCTGAAAGCCTGGCAATTTTTTAGTAATTCTGTTAATGCGTTTAGTGACCATTGATTCAAGTATACCAATACACCAAAATTTATACATCCTATTCAAGGAGATGAGTCTGTTAAAAGACCTAGGATGAGCCAGTCCACTAACATTCCAACAAAGTATGTTAATCATTATTTATTTTCCCCCTCCTAGTTTTGGAGAGGGAGTCCAACAATACATTCACTGAGCTGCCAGCAACAAAATCATCCTCTTGTAAATTTTTCAGTTCTAATAGCAGTTTTTTCTTTTTCTTGGATTTCTGAGTTTGCCAATGACCTTCTAATTCCATGTTGAGTCGGTTCACCATGTTGTCGTCAAAAGAGCCTCGCAAGGGCTCAGATCTGTTTTGTAGGGGTCCCTCATCAGCATTATCCACCCCTAAAGAGGCCAGGTCATTGGGAGGCTCTAAATCTCCATGTAAGTTTGGTATTCCCATCCTGTCATCAGTAACCTCCTCTCCAGAAGGGATAGGGATTATAATAGGCTTATCAGGAGGCCCCAAAACAATAGCACCAACCACTGGAGGAGAATTCCCCACCAGATTAACCTGCAGGAAAGATTTCTGTGGTAGTAAAGGAGGATCCAACTTATCAATATGAACTTGTGGAGGAAGGCTAATGTTATTCTGACCCTGGTGAGCTAGTATGTATGGCCTCAATTCAAGATGTACCCTATAGCATTTCTACTGGGAATGTCCAAACATTCTACAATGCTTGCAATAGAAGGGTTGGTGTTCCATAAAAAGTGGCTGCCAATACCCATTATTAGCAGTTCCAATCTAGACCCCATCAAGGGTAGGAAGAGTAATGTCTCCTTCTACTAAAATTCTTGTTGTGGAAGGTCTTGTAACATTGCAGGAAGAGATGTCCAACTTCAGTGGCCTCCCAAGGAAGTCTCGAATGCTGTATAATACCTCCTGATTGAAGTAGGGAAGCTTGAGGTTTGGAAGCTTATACCAAATAGGGATAATTGGGGGTTCTTGTGAAGGATCAAAATTCATTGTCCACTTTAGTAGCTTCATTGGTTTGCCATCTATCATAATAGTCTTCTTTGAGAAAAATTGAGCATAATCATCCTCCCTTGATAATTGAATTATTATGTGTCACCCATCAAACACTCCTACCTTCCAACTTCCAACTAACTTGAAATCATCAAATGCTTTACGGATTACATCCATTTTGGGATGTCCATATTGAAATTTCCCAACTAAGGTAACATTCTAAGGTTCAAACAACTTGGCAATTTCAACATCAGTGAAAATCAAAGCTGGTGTTCCGACTTTCTTTGTACCCCTCCGAATGAATTCACAAGTACTCCTTCCTTCAAAGGCATCATGGAATAATTGTGGGAGGACAAGTCTATCCCTCAAAGTGGAGCCACCTTAAGTACGACTAGCAACTTCAGCATAGGAACCCCATCCCACAAAGTTAGGGTCAGCCTTCGACAAGTCATCAGCCGTGTGAGGAAACTCAACAGAAACAACAAGCAGAGGAAACCAATGGAACAGTAACAACGCCCGCAAAATTCAAAAAGCAAGAGCCCGGGAAGGACAAAACCAAACAAAACACCACTTAGAAAGCCCACCACATTAAACCACCATCCAAACCTTCTCCCCCAAACAGACGGTCAGCCACCAGTCAGCAAAGCCGCTGGAGGCGCCATCCAGGGAGAAACCCTAGTCTAATCTCAGCCGCCATTTTTTATAAGTTTTTTTCGTCAACCCTTTAAAACCTGCATAAGTTAAACACTCATCAACCTTTTAAAACATCCAAAAACTACTTCAATTGCACTCATCAAACAACTCAAGGATCACACACCAAGTCTACTAAAATTTCAGCTTTCAGAACTTTCGTAAGACTCTGCTCAATCCACATATTTATTCATAATGAACTCAACTATAATAAAATAAATATGCCTTTCAAAAATTTTATTGAAATTTAGCTTAGGGAATTTCTCATATGAAAAATTCTTTTAAATCAAAGCATTCACATGTGACTTTTTAAGCAAAGTAAATATTGATTGTGACCATTATTTTGGATAAATGAATGCATTTCTATATGAATTTTTTTTCTTTAGGTCTTCAAGTTGTCATTTTTTTTAATCGATGACTTCTTTTTCTTATTATCACATGTTTAAACGCATTCATGAGTATAAATTTTATATTTTTTATTCTTAAGCTCATTCAAACTCTCATATATATATATATATATATATATATATATATATATATATATATATATATATATATATATATATATATATATATATATATCTGTGTGCATATGCGAGGAGCCAAATCCCCACAAATGTTACTCCAATTCTTTATGAGTTTTGTTCAAGCCATGTAAAGAGGGGTCAAACAAGCAAAACAGCTAATCTTGATCATCGCAAAGGTAAGTTTTAATCTAATCACTTGCTGGAGTGTTTGTTTATTATTATTATTATTATTATTATTATTATTATTATTATTATTATTATTATTATTATTTTAACCATCTTCAATGTGTGTTGAGATAATCATAAATTTTTGGATGCGATTTCTACAATGTTTCATTTTAATGCCCAAATTTTAAATTCAACATTTATTTGTGATAAATATATATGTTTTGCATTAGATCGTAGCATGACCTAAGACTTGTTGAAATGCTAATTGTATTACTACTAATGTATCTAATATCTAAACTTGAATTTGTTACATATGTACACTTTACCTATGCATGATAAGATGTATTTCACTTTTCTTTAGTAGTTAAAATATTGATATTCTTGATGTGATATAAATAACGAGTGGCATAAATGTAGGAAGAAAAAAATAGGTGTTAAATAATGTTGACACATACCAATTGGTATGTATGTGATGCCCAATAAATAGATTAGTATAATTATAATTTTCAATGTTAGTTTCAGAACTCTGCAATTAGAACTTATTGACATTCATCATCAAATGCAAAAATAAGATTAATGAATCCATACCTGTATTTTGGGGAAATATGATAATGTGAAAGTCAATATTTCGGTTTGTGAAAATATGAAGTTTGGGCGATTTCGAATGAGAAAAGTTTGAAAGCTTTATGGTTTCGATTGAGAAATATGAAGCTTCGGTGGCTTTGATCTTGTGAAAATTTGGGGACTTCAAAAATCTCATTTTGGAAAAGTCAAAATCGTGGCATCTTTGTTTTATTGAAAATTTGAAAATTTTACAAATCTACTTTTGGAATGTATGAAACTGTTGCGGTTTTTTTTTGTGAAAGTTTGTAAACTCTATAAATTCTTGGCTTAAGAAAATATGAAATGTGTTTTGATTTTGCATGTGAAAATATGAAACTTATGTGTTCCACTTGTTAAAAAATATGAAATGCGCGGTGGATTTGTGTTTGAAAATCTGATGTGTTTATGAATTTGGTTTATGCGATTTGGAAACTTCATACCTCATTTTCGAAAATACTAAAATCATTGTGGTGTTAGCTTGTGGGATGCAGAAACTTTGTTAATTCATTTTGAGAAAATCTGAAAATATATATATATATATATATATCTATGTGTTCGTTTTGTGGAAAATTCTAAATTTTGAGGACTTTCATTATGAAAATATGAAACATCGAAGAATTTGATTACAAAGAAATATGGAAGTTTGATAGTTTTGATTGTGAAAATGTGAAGCTTTGATATGTTCATTGTGGGAAATCAGAGAATTTTGATGGTTATCTTCATCTTTGAAATTAAAATACACATGTATTGCTGGTCAGATTGGTTTTGGTTAAATCATCATAAAACAAATAAGTGGTTTAGATGACAACTCTTCCTAGACAGGGTGGTAAATCTACTGCAGTCTATTTATTTGTGTTTTCTTTTCCTTTAGATTAGGGTTCTGAAGTTTCAATTCTTCCAATGAACTTCACCTAAGTTCTAGTATTGTGAGGTTAATTTTCTTATTATGACTAAATCCACACCTTCCTAGGCTTTCTCACTATCACATGTTGTGTGATTTAAGTCTTGAATATCTAATAAAATGTCAAGATATAACATCAAATAAAGTTCTTTCCAAAATGAATGAAGTCGACCAATAGGATATTTGAGATGTCACTGCATCTTCAGGAACTTTGATATCTTCTACCTTTTCTTTCTTTGGTTTAAACTATTCCACTTTTGAGTATTTTCCATTTGGAATTCCCAATAACCAATCGTTAAAGCCTAAACTTAGAAATTTCTTAGAGATAGAACCACAGCCTTAATCGAACGTTTTCTTATGTAACCTCGATTGCTTTAAGAACTAATTAACTATAAATGATTGCCCTTATAGAAAGTTTAAATACCCCATAATAATATAAACTCCATCTAGTCTTCAGATAGATCAGATGGGGAAAAGATTTTGTCGCTTCTAATTGTAGATCAATGCAAATATCCAAAATTTTTAATTTAAATAATCGAACCTATCACAAAGTGATATCTATATCTCTTAGGATAATATATTACTTTTGATAACACGTTCAATTACTTAGATCACTAAATCTTCAAATCTACACAACATTCAACGCCCCATGTCGAAGAAATAAAGTCAACAACATCCTTATCCACATCATTACCACCACTACCTACCAAAATTGATTACATGATCACACGCATGCAAACTGAAAAAATAAAACCATCTAACATATTTTCACGTTTTTACAACACCTTTTCAGATACTCCCAACACATTTAAACAATCTATAAAACATTCAGATTAGAAAAAGACAAGATGAATTCATGATCCTTCAACAACAAGGGACATGAACTCTTGTACCACAATCTCCTCAACAAAATGTATTGGGTTAGAATTTTCAAATCAAGCAACATACTGACGGTTCCATTGCTCAGTACAAAGTGCGATTGGTAACCCAAGGCTTAGAACAACAAGTTATTGACTATAAATAAATATTTAGTCATGTTGCTAAAGTTTTTAATATTCACATGCTTTAGCTACCACTTAGCTTTGGGGATTTTTCTTGTATCACATTAGTATTTATAGTAATAGCATATTGTTACAAAATGTCCTTTGTACCCTTGCTCAATTATTACAAGTTTGCCACCTTAAATATTATAAATAGAGGCCATGTTATCATGCATGTAATACGAAGAGGTTTTTACATACCTACCACCTAAAATATATCAATTTAGATCGTTAACACAGAATTTAAATATTTACATATGGACCATCCCAAACATCCCCCTTGCCCTCACCTTTGCCTCCAATCCATCTGCCAATAAAGCCATCATAACAACGTCTGTCAGAGTCATGCATAGTTTTTGCACTTAGGTCGTCTTCTTCGATCATTGAGATCTTGGTCTTTTGTTCGTTTACTCGGTAAAAAAGGCATATCAGGAGGCTTTTATAGAGATCAATTCTTGACATGGCTGCAGTGTTGACCCATCTCAAGTAACCGCCCCAAGTACTAGAATAGGTATGCTAGCAAGCTACACAACTAATGCTGTATCCTACTTTACTTCTCAACCTCTGCATCTAAAAGTTTACAAGGCTCAAAAAGAAAATTTTCATCGCCGATTCGAGGTATACGAAAAATGCTAATGCTCCAAAACAAAAGAAAAATAGGTAGATCCTCTCAGCTACTTCACTTTAAGTTTCACGGGTGAGCACTCTCATAGTATCTATATAGGGTTTCATCAACTTCGGCAATGGAAAAAAGAAATTATATCATTCAACATCGAAATAACGCCAACACATGATAAATATATGCATAAGACAACCCATGGACAACAACTGTGGATGACTCTGTGACCGATGCTGTGGATGACAGGCGTGGGTAAAGGCGTAACGAAGAGTGGTTGTTTGTTTCGGGGTAATGGGATGTTCGATAAGGGTGCAAGTGAGTCAAGCCGACTCTTGAGCTGCTCGAGCTCGACTCGATAAGTGGCTCGTGAACTGAGCTCAATTAGCTAGCAGGCCAAGCTCAAACCAGCCCCAACTCGACTCGTTTAAAAAAATAATAACATAAAATATACTCAAAATATGTTAAATTTCAAAATTTTATCTTTAGCATATTAAAAATGTTAAGAAAAAAATATTTTTTATTGTATATCAAGTAATTTCTTATTATTTATCTCGTGATTGTTTATTCTGTTTGTTAACTTTTTATAAAGATATTTAAAATTAATATTATTTTATATTTTTTATAGTAAATAAGCCGGCTTGCGATCCGGCTCGAAGTCGTAAACTCAAGCTTGAGCTCCATAAAATTAACCAAGATCAAGCAGAAGACAAGGGTGGCTAGAACTAGCCTCGACTCATTTACACCCCTAGTTTAAGGGGTTTAAATATTTAAGTTTGGATGTTAAAGATGTAAATTGATATATGTTAGGAGGCAGGTATGTAAAAACCACTGATAAGAAAGGAAGGAGTAAAAGATAATGGTGTTTTTACATATATAGCACTCAAAATAGTTATAATTACATATTTCACACTCAAAATATTATATTACATATTTCATACCGGAAACACAATTATTCTACAAAAAAAAAAAAAAAAACCTCATATACTCATTGTTTCCTCTCTGCCCAATATTGCGTGGGAACCACAACCTTCACTGCTTCATTCTTCTTTTTGGGTGACATCTATTTGAAGTTTGTCTCAATGCTCTAACTCTTCAGCCGCCAGCTCCCCATTCGTGCTTGTATTCGATGACTCCTAACTGTCGTAGATTCTGCTTTGCTGATAAGTTATGCTCTTAATTACCTACTCAATCCTCATGAATCATGCATTAAACAGATTGGTCTTCGAAACAGCATGACTAAGTTTTTTTCCTTTTTTGTGATATTACATTTTCTAAGGATTTTAAACATGCCATCTAATTCGTATGTTTCTACAATACAAGTTTTATACAATTGATTTTTCTGATTACTTGATGGTTCTTTAATATGTGCTCGTTTATTTTGACTTCATTAGAAGGTTTGGGATGGATTTGATGACTTATTTTAAAAAAGGAATATTTCTGCTTGCCCGTACGTGAGAGGGTGTAGGAGAGAAAATTACGCACGGGAATTTTGAAGTTTCTCACTTGTGATCGAATATGATATCAATAAATAGTTTATCGTCTCAAGGGATGAAAATATTATCCTAGGCTGGATCCAATCCCGAAGTGATTGTTTCACTACTTCATGGGGTTGCGAAAACCAGTTTTGCCCCAATCCTAAAAGGATAAAATTTATTTTAGTTCTGGGATCTGGATCCCTAAAGAGGTCATTCATATTTTGTTAATTGCATCTTATAAAATAATAATTTCTAAAAAAACTCTCGATTAAAATGGTGGCTATTCATTTATGCGGAGTACAATGGTGAATATCAAGATTGATATATGGAAATTCAAGTGAGATAGCTCAAATTATGAACACTTATTATTGGAAGCCAATACGAGAAAAGTAAGGAACACCGGATACTGAGAGACCAAATGGTCACTCCAAATCAATCATATGGTTGGTTTTCTATAATTTTGCAGTTCAAACGATAATTATCATTTGAGTTTTAAGAAGTTAAAACTTAAGTCTAAGATAAGTCAATTTTATGGCAAAGCCGATGAAACTACCTCAGAATCTATGCTAAGGTGAGTTTTACAAATAAGGTAAGAACTTGAACGTAACTAAAAAAAATATGACATAGGTTGCATTCCTGTCGATGCATAAAACTCAATCCAACTCTCCTGGAATTGCAACTCTCCTGAAATAGGCTGCCAACTACCACCGCACATTTCATATTTTTGCCACATGACATTTTTAAAATTTTCAAAATTCACAGAACAAAGACCGCAATAGCGCCATACTTCCCAAACTAGATTTGTTAAGTTTCCACATCTTCATAAAACAAAGTCATCATGATTCTGACTTTTCCAAAATGAGATTTTCGGAGTTTTCAAACTTTCACAAGATCGAAGCCACCAAAACTTCATATTTACACAAAAGAAACTATAAAACTTTTCAAACTTTAAACAAATGAAAGCGCCCAAACATCATGTTTAATTTGAATGTTTGGCATGTAAATATGTGGGAAACGAATAAATCTGAAATTTGACATACAATTTGAAGTCGGATATGGAAAAACGATAAAATTTTTACAAAACCTAGAATTCGGCATATGGTTTCAAGTGCCAAACATATAAATACATAACAACAACAACAACAACAACAACAACAACAACAACAACAAAGCCTTAATCCCACTGTCGACTACATGAATCATTTTTCTCCATTACGTCCAATTAGTGTCATATTTTCATTTAGATCTAATAAATTAAGATCATTTTTTATACAATAAGCCCAAGTCTTCCTAGGTGTATCATTGCCTTTCTTAACGTAAATCAAATCTAAAACATCTACTCTCTTAATCGGATCATCATATGGTCGACGTTTAATGTGACCAAACCATCTAAGACGCCTATCTAATTTTGTCTGTCACTGGAGCTACACCAACCCTATCACGGATATAATCATGTCGCATTTTGTCTCTAAGTGTAGAGCCACTCATCCACTTAATCATTCTTATCTCGGCAACACTTAACTTAGTATTAAGCTTCTCTTTTAAAAGCCAACATTCAGAGCCATAAAGCATAACAGGTCTCACCACCTTCTTATAAAATTTTCCTTTCAGTCTAAGCGGTACTTCCCTATTACAAAGGGCCCAAAGCATTCCTCCACTTCAACCAACGTGCTTGAATTCTACTATTAACATCCCCATCTATATCACCATCACTTTGAACAACAGACCCGAGATATCTAAAACGATCACACCTTTTAAATATTTGATCACCCAAACATATAAATACATAAATGGACACAAAATTCTACACAAAACACATTCACATTTAAGTGTTATGCAAATAGATGCGTGAGAAAATCGAGAAATCTTGCACATATATGATTGGAAGCTAAGAATTATACATGTGAATACATCAATTAAGAAAATCTGAAGTTAATCATTTCAGTTTATGGGTTAAATAGAAAATTCTGCATATATATAATTAAATGCAGGTGTTACATATGTAATAACTACGAAGAAAAAAACAGAAAAACTGTACATATATTGTTCTAGATGTTGTGCTAGAGTAATTACATTAGAAATGAGAATTTTCAAAAAATTTATAATTAAATTTAAGTGTTAGATATGTAAATACAAAATCAGAAATTTTATGTTTGAACCTAAGTGTTTGATATGTAAATATATTTGGATGAAGAAAATCTGTAAGTTTATATCCAAAAATTAGATGTTATATAAGTGCAAACGTTAGGATTTCAAAATCAGCAAATCTACACTTCAAAATTTAGATATTACACATGCAGATGCTTAGGATGATGAAAAACAACAAACAGATATTTTGTTTTACATTTTACATATGTAACTATACAAGCATCCTGAAAAATTTGGCGCATATGCATGCGAAATTTAAATGCTATACATGTAAACACATAAGAAATTAAGGAAACCTCAAAACATATATATATAGAATTTAAGTGTTGTACATGTAAATGCATAAGTAATGAGCCATTTGAGTATATACTTAGTAGAATGAGTTGTTATATATGCATTAGTATAACCCTTATGTGCAGATACTTGTAGCATGTTGTTGAGAAGAAGAAAGTAAATTCACAACCCAAGCTTTAATCTCAATAATTTGATAGATCCCTAACACTATAGCATAAAAAGGCTTGTGTATAGAATATATATAAAAAAAATGAAATCAAACTGCAAGCAAATCAGTATTATGGGGAAACCGGAAAAATGAAATTTAATGAAATCTGAAATCTGAAATTGAAAATCAGACTTACTCTATTGCTTTAGCAAAAGAAAATACACATTCAAATTCAATTTAAGGAAAAGTTTACCTTTGCACGTGATGAATATCGATCGTTGGAGTTTGGTAAGGCCCAAAAGCAAGAGAGTTTGTCAGATTTCTTTGATGCGAAGTCAAGATAACAAGAGAAGACACATCACAATGAACACATAAAGAGATGAGTGGAGGAGGATGTGTTCAATTTTAGAATTGTGATTTACATCATTTCTTAAAAAAATTTTACATGAATTTCATTTGATCCTTATGTATTTACGTATCTAACGCGTAAGCTTCACTACATTTTTTGCATGTGCTTTCTAACTCATACCCCCATCAGCACGATCAATTAGGACAGGGGGCCTATTGCTGTAGCGCAGCGCTAAATCCAAGTAGTGTTTGTGGTCGATGTTCTTTATATGAATGCTAACATTTTCTTGCAGGCGTCGTAGTAAACATAGTACTTTTCTCTTTTATTTACCTTTGCTTGCTTGCATGCTTGTGTGCCTAGCTAGGCCTGGATTCGTTAGATTTTAAGCTGTAAAATTTTATACTCAACTTCAACTTCAGCTTAATTTTTTAAAAATTACAACTCATAACCAAAATTTAAATATTACAAGTCATAATTTAATAAAAATATTTGCATGTTCACACCAATATACATTGCATCATCAAGCTTTTGATACTAATTAACTTTAATAAAATAATTTAGAAAACTTAATGATTATGATTAATTATCTGTATCTGATAGCATCATATTGTACTTTATTTTTTGTCTCTTTGGGCCTTCATTCATTGCACAGAAAGGGGGGTTCTGACTTGTGTGGATCACCACCCTTTAGGAGTGAATCCGCCTTTCGTATAGATTAACCTTAACGACTCTTCTTACATGCATCATATAAGAACTCGCACAACCCTTTCACAGTCTAATTTTATCCTTCGGGACGATATACTATTCATTGATGCCATATTTGATCACAAGTGAAAACTTCAAAAACTCTTGAGCATAGTTTTCTCTCCCACACCCTCTCCATGTGCGGACAAGCATAAATAATTTTTTTTTTTAATTAAGTCATGAAATCCATTCCAAACCTTCTAATGAAGTCAAAATAAACCAGCCCATAGTGATCAAAAAAAGGAGTCTCCAGTTTACACAAAAATCAATTGTACAAAATTTAAATTGTAGAAACATAAGAATTAGGTGGCATGTTTAACAAGCAAAAAACTTGGTCATGTAGTTTCAAAAGACTAACCAGTTCAATGCATGATTCGTGAGGATTGAGTAGGTAATCAAGAGCATATTTTATCAGCAAAGATGAATCTACGCAACAAGGAGTCGTTGAATACAACTTCGAATGGGGAGTTCGCAGCTGAACAGTTAGGTCATCGAGGCGAACTTTAAACAGATGTTACCCAAAAAGAAGAATGAAGCAGTGGAGGTTGTCGCTCCCACGCGATATTGGGATATTGGGTGGAAAGGGAACGGAGAGTAAAGAAGGTTCTTTTTTATTTTGTAAAATATTTGTGTTTCAGGTATGAAACATGTAAATATGATATTATGAGCTTGAAATATGTAATTATAACTAGTGCTATGTATGTAAGAACCCCATAATCTTATTATTTATTCCTTTCTTATAAGTGTTTTTTACATACCTACCCCCTAAAACATCAGTTTACGTTTTCACGCCCAAATTAAAATATTTATATATTAACCACTCTAAACATGTCATTACCCCCGAAACAAACGACCACTTTCATGTGTTGCCTACCCTCACGTCTGGCTTCCACAATATTGGCCAGAGAGTCATCCACAGTTGTTGTCCATGGGTTGTCTTCTGCTTAGATTTATCATGTGTTGCCTTTATTTTGATTTTAAATGGTACAATTTCTTTTTTCCATTGCGGGATTTGAGAAAACCCTATATAGATTCACTATGGGAGTGCTCACCAGTGAAATTAAATGTGAATGTTTATGCTTCCTGTAGCTAAGAAGATCTGCATAATTTTCTTTTGTTGTGGAGCATTAGCATTTTTGGCATACCTGGAATTGACGGTGAAAATCTTCTTTTTGAGCCTTGTAAGCATTCAGATGCAGCGGGTGATAAGAAAGAAAAGCAGGAAATAGTATTAGTTGTATAGCTTGTTGGCATATCTACTCGAGTTGCTTGGGGTGGTTACATGAGATGGGTCATGGGTCTGCATCTGCAGCCGACTTCAAGAATTGATCCCAAAGAAAGCCTCCTGATATGCCTCTTTGCCGCGTAAACGAATAGAAAGCCAAGATCTTAATAATCGAGAAAGATGGCCCGAGGGCAAAAACAGTGGATGACTCAGGCGGACGCTGTTATGATGACATTAATGACGGACGGATTAGAGACGAAGGCAAGGGTAAGGTGTAACCGAGAGTGTTTGTTTTGGGGTAAGGGGGGTGTTTGGTGTGGTTTGATATGTTTTCGGTGGTAGTTATGTAAAAGTCCCTTCTTATTACATGCACGATAACATAAACCCCTTATGGGAAAAAAATTGCGTACGTAAACCGTACGTAATTTTTGCGTGCGTGAATGAGGACACTGAGATTACAATCGAGTTACTAATCGAGCATAATCGAGCTATGTAACTCATTTCAGTAACCTGCGCGCTCCTATTTTACAAAGGTTACATATGAGCGTGCGAGTATGCATGTGAAGTTACATGGAGAGCATAAATAGAGCTATAACTCGCTAGTAACTCGATCAGTAACTCGATTAGAATCCGATTAGTAATCTCCGTGTACTCCATCACGCGCTCCTATTTCATCTAACAGAGGTTATAAAAGTTACAATATAAGTCACATGCATGTTACGAGCTGAGCTACATGTAGTAGATAAAGTGGTTACAACTCGCTTGTAACTCGATTGTAACCTGATTATAACCTCTGTGTACCTCATTCCGCACGCAAAAATTGCGTACGATTTACGTACGCAATTTTTTTCCCTATTTATGATAGTTACAGGTGGCAAACTTGTAATGACTGAGCAAGGGTGCAAAGGACATTTTTAAACGATATGCTATAATATAAATACTAATGTGATACAAGAAAGCCTTAATAAAGTCATCAATCCTGAGAGCAAAGTAGGAGATCTGGACTTCTGATGACCGATCTTTCAAATTTTCAAATAAGCTCTATTACTGATGCCTCATACCTTGGCATGATGATCAAGATCATGTGGAGTTGAGGACCAAAACTAATTGCTCATGCTTTATACCTTAGATTTAGATATACATTTTTGCATAGATTTAAGATCGGCTTATACTAATATGGAGCCTTATGTTTATTCTTTCATTATGTATTTACTTTCTGTGTTGTGTGATATTATATTTGCTTTCTTTATGTTTGTGATAATTATCTTGGATGATGTGTATGTGCAAAGGCTCTTAGGACAGGAGCATTTTTGCCCTATGGCAAGCTATTTCTACATAATGCTGAAAAAAACACAATCTCACTTTGACTATAAAAATTTAAACCGGTAAATAATGATTGCATAATTAGAAATCTTAAAAGATGGCATGGATTTTAATGGAATTCACCATACAACCATTTACTTAAACTTTATGCGTGGAAGAAAGACATTTTATGCCTAAAGACAAACTGAGGAATAAAATCATAAAAGAAAGAAAATTAAATGAAATACATATCCTAAAATAAATGCTTTTATTATTGCCTACATAATATCACATACCGGTTTCAATAAAATTATTAAGAATATATAAGAATTGTATTTAAATTAAATAAGCCAAAATAAATGTAAACGATAATTCTAGTTCCAATATAAATTAATATTGTAATGCTAAAAATGAAAGAGTATACTTGCAAATAATCTCATGCCCATCTATCCTTTCATTTTTTTTTTCTTTTTTTTTTTTTTGCCCTCTTTTTTTAGAGTTGCAACGGTAAAGTTAAGAAACATATAAAATGGCTCTAAGCTTGTATTGTCATATATAGAGGCATCACATTTGAGGAATAAAGGAAAATACAGAAAAGAAAAAAGTATTCGTAATAATGAATTTATATTATAAAAACAAATATTATATTTTTATACTATAAATGTAGACAAATAACCTCATATTTATATGGTAGTAAATAATTTCAATAACTACAAAAAATATAGTTGGGGTTTTTAATATCTTCTTCCTATAAATTTTTTTTAATAATTATGAATTATATATATTTAGCTACTTTTAGAAATAAAAAGATTTCAAAAAGAATATCTTTAAAGCAAATAATTTAACACAAATAACATATAATAAATATGGTAATTACTTAAAGAGGCTAAGCAAATTGTAGAAAATGGTGAAGGCACATGAATTTATACTTCATTTCTCACTTGAATACATTAAAAAATTGGAAGGGTTCAAAGGAAATTTTATTAAGATGAGAATTTAATTAGAACTCTACATTTGCCTCTTACAAGATGCAAATTAATATTTAAAGAGTATAAATTTGAATTCTCCATTGGAGCATTCTTTTTAGATCTAGTTACTAAAATGACAAAGGTAAGCTAGCCTAAAATTTTCTAGAAGTTTGATATTGAAATATATGTCTATATTTGTTAAGGCATGAATGAATGGGAGCCTTATTAATTACAATTTTTTTTTTCAGAATTAACTACAACTAATTATTATTTTTATGTAAATTTTAAAATATTGAGATAATGAGGAAAGGTATGGATTGGTAATGGAAATCATGGATATTTTAGGACTATAAACTAATGGTTGTTAGGTTTTAAAATTGAAAGATGGTGAATCAATATATTCATATGGAGGAAAATCACTAGATTAAGCATTTATTGCAAAGGTCATTTAGAAAGAGTATCTACTTATTCATAAAATTACTTATTGTTTACTAGTTTTAATTGTACTATTATTTTACTAATCATTAATATGTTTGATGATTTTAGTTTTATAGGTCATAGAGTGAAAAGGGCTTTGTGATGGGTTTAAAAGGTTCCTTCACTCTATCTTGTCCTACATAGTTCATGTCCTCCTTCTCGTCCATGCCTTGATTTGGAAACACTTTGATATTGTATAGTTTATAGTTAGTTTATCATATAATAATTTATTTTCAGGCATAATTTTTTATGTTCAATATATATTTATTTATTTTTACTTTACTATTGTTTATTTTAGCCTCAGAAGAAATCTTCAAGGGTGGGAGATGAATGAGAAAAAAAAGTAGCTTAATGAATTGCATGGACTTTAGATTTTAGTCATCCAAGGACATAAGAAATCGTAAAATGACTTAAATTAGTACAAAAGTTTATTTACCATTGCGGATGCATACCCTAGATTGTGATGGGTTGTTCATCCTGAAAAGATTGATGTATGACTTTTATAGTTGCTTTGGACAAATGCTTAATGCTTAAAAGTTGAATTTATTCTAATAAGCATTATAGCATACAATCACCATCATAACATATCATGGAATAATCCTCTACATCTTATCCCAGAATGAATCCATTAGAGGAGCTATGGAACGATTTCAACATTCATCGGCAAATAACAACAGGTATTTCTCTGTGGATTTGAATGCTCTTATTAGTTTGGCGTACAAGATAGTTAAGCCTGAGGATCCAACTTTCCAGTCCGTTTCCACAATCATTGCAAATAACCCTCGATACATGTCATTCTTCAAGGTATTTTTTTAACAAAACATTCATACATGAACATGAGTTACATGTGAAATTCTAATGTAATATATCTTGAATGTCAGGATTGTATTGGAGCTATTGACAAAACACACATCGATGCACAACTATCTGGTATAGAGAAAGTTGCCTACATCAGACGTCGTGGCTCCCTCACATAAGATGTGTGGGTCATGTGTGATTTCAATATGTGCTTCACTTTTGTGATGACTGGATGGGAAGGGAGCGCACACGATAACCGTGATTTTAGGTTTACTACTAAAAACCAAAGACATAGTTTGTCATACCTACGTCTAGGTACGTATCTATAAGAATTACATTTGATTTTTTTTCATTGCTAATTACCATATTTGAACAGGTAAATATTACTTGATCAACACTAGATATCTCTTATAGAGGGGGTCTCTCAAGCCATATCCAGATACAAAATAATGATAAAAAGGCTTCCAAAGGTGACTTTAAGGATTCTAAATTTAGCTCCATGAATTTCTTCCAAGTATTTTCTTCACATTTTCAATTTTTTTGGAATTCCTAAATATGGAAGAAATTTATGGTGAAAATCAGAAATTTTTACATAGGAGGGAAGCTCTTCCCGATGGAAGATGAAATCCAATGTCAAAATAAGTTGAAATCACCCCAAATCCAAGATCTCTCAAGCTCTAAGTCGAAATTTTTGGTGTTTGGAGGTTAGGGATGATGAATAGTGGCGTTTAACTAGTCAAAATCACGGTTAAAAAGTAATTTTCCAGATCTCACCGTCAGCAGGGTCGTTGGCACTGTCGGAGAGCTCTATTGAATTAAAAAGCAGTAGTCTCGGGAAAAACCCACCGTCGGCGGCCTCGAGGGCGCCGTCGGCGAGATTCTTAAATTCTGTTCATTTTCCAGATTTTTGCGATTTCGATCAATTTCAAACCTCATCGACATCTGTTCAATCATTTTAAACATAAATTTTAGTGAGTAAGTAATGTATTAACACAAATAAATATTCACAACACAAAACATCACAATTATATATAAAATCCAAGAGTTACAATACAATAACACAACACACTTAAGTTAGGTATTTTCTCAACCTCAATTCATCAATTCGGCGTCGCAATCCAAGCCACAACACTCTAAATGTTGAAAACAAACATTCCATGCTTAATCTCAATTATACTGAGATCTAAAAGCAATCATCGAAAGAAAGCAAACAAATAAATTCAAATCAAGTCTAAACATATAGAAACATACAAAGTAAAGCAAATCTACTACTCCTCCGATTCAGTGCTTGTTTCTCCTCTGACATCACCCATCGATTGAACATGAACGTAAAGGTTATAGAAGGGTTGGTAAGGGAATTCTTCAGTAGAGTCTTCTTCTATCCATCCCATCTTTCTCATTAAGTGTATCAAACGTCCTTCGAAATGTCCAAACTGATCAAAGTGCTCTTTCATCCTCCAATCAATCTGATAAAAAAAATCAGAGATATTTTTAACTGCATTCATCACATTTTGTACCTCTTTTTCCAATGTCTTAATTCTGTGAAGATCACCAGTGTCTTGGCTGATACTAGAGGTTAAATTGAAATTGAGTTCTGTGATGATTAATCCATAATAATGCCCATATCATTCTCATTATCATTTGTTGGGAACATTCTGGTTGGGTCTAAAGGCTTCCAAGGTAGAAGTACATTTTCCCAAATCTCGTATGAAACTTGGAACAGACTACATAATGAGAAAATTGTAGAAGGATGTCCAAGCCCATGAGTTGATCCTTGAACGATCAGGCCCAAGGCAGACTTCACAATTATCGATCCAATGTCAATTGACAGTCCCATTTGAATACAATAATTGAAAATATCACTTTTTTTAGTAACTTTATCGATCCTCATTGCCGGTAATAACTTTACAAAAATGAAAAAGTGCCAATGTTTTGATACGAGATTTAGAAGTGTAGCAGAAAAACTAACATACCCGTTTTTTCTTACTTCCCAGTCTTTTGTCTCGTCCGTTAAATATTGGTAAATCTCATTCATTAGATTTCTTGTCGGAATGAACTTGGAATAATGGCAGACACGAACATTCTTGATAATATATAATTCATTAATTCGTGCAGAAGTAAAAGTAATTCACCTACCTTGTACATAGATGCTTCCCTGGTTGATTCCATGTAAATTGGCGTAGAACTCCTTCACCACAGGAACGACTACTGCAGCAGTAGTGTAACAAAACACTTCCCATCGTCAACGCACGATCATCTCTTCTTTCATTATCGATGGATTGTTTAATCCTCGATTCACAAAGCCTCTTTCTTTGATTAATCTCCTCTTTGACATCACTTTGTTGAAGATTCGTTGTGCCTCGACACTAACGAACTTTCTCCGGTTGAACACTCAAAATCTATGGTAATCTGTGGAACTGGAAGCCATTAGGGATGAATTTAGTGGAGTTTCAATTCGGTTTTGGGTAATGGAGAGTTTAGGAACCGACTCTGGAAGTTTATAGGGGAAAAACTCCGCCAAAAACAGCCAAAACCCGCCAATTCAAACTCCAGCACGCCGATCTCGCCGTCAGCGACCTTGATGGCACCGTCGGTGGGCATTGTGCAATTAAATATCAGGGCTCTCGGGAAAAACCCACCGTAAGAGGTGTCAAGCACATCGTCGGCGCCCAAGGCAAAGGTTGTACATTAACGCCGTGGTCCAAATGCGTTCCAAATTTTCTCTATGAATCGAAATTCCATGATGATCAAAGGGTAAATACAAGAAGTAGAATCAATACTACCACAAACTAATGATAAATTCAAACAAATACTCAACAAATAAAGATAACTATGGGTTGCCTCCCATAAAGCACTTAGTTTAACGTCGTCAGCCCGGCCTATTCAGGTGTTATTCAGGTTTACTGAGCATTAAAACCTCTTTATAGTTTGGTCTTTTACCCTAAAAATATGGTTTTAATATGTGTTCATTTACTTTAAATCTATTCCCAATCTTTGGATCTTCAATTTGAGCAGCTCCATAAGTATAAACTTGAGTCACAATAAAGGGTCCTAACCAACGAGACTTCAATTTCCCAGGGAATAACTTCAGCCTTGTATTGTAAAGCATAACTTGTTGTCCTGGTTCAAAGTTCTTCTAGTTAATGTTCTGATCATGCCTTAACTTCAGTTTCTTCTTATAAATTCTGTTGTTATCATAAGATTCATTTCTTAATTCTTCCAATTCATTCATTTGTAACAATCTCTTCTCACCAGCATTTTTCAAATTATAATTGAATTTTTTAATCGCCCAATATACTTTATGCTCCAATTCTACTGGTGAGTGGCAAGTCTTTCAAAAAATGAGTCTTTAAAGAGTCATTCTAATAGGAGCTTTATAAGCAGTCTTGTATGCCCATAATGCAGTATCCAGTCTCGTAAACCAATTTAATCTACTAGGGTTTACAGTCTTTTCTAGAATTCATTTAATCTCTTGATTATAAATTTCAGCTAATACACTGGTCTGAGGATGATAAGTAGCAGAGATTCTATGAATACTATTAAAATTTTCTGCTAATCTCTGAATATATTTATTCCTGAAATGGGATCCTTCGTCAGTGATAATCTCTCTCGGCATTTTGTATCTTGTGAAAATGTTTTTCATTAAGAATATTGAAACACTTTTAGCATCACAATGAGGTAAAACTTGTGCTTCAATCCACTTTGATACATAATCAACTGCAATCAATATATATAAGTTCCTAAATGAAGGAACAAATAGTCCCATGAAATCTAATCCCCAAACATCGAAGATCTCAACTTCTAACATGAAATTTAGAGATATTTCAATTCTTCTAGATATATTACCTACTCGTTGGCATCTATCATAAGTTTTGATATATCTGTAAACATCTCTAAAGAGAGTAAGCCAATAAAATCCAGCTTGTAAAATTTTATGCATAGTTTTGTCAGTCCCGAAATGTCCTCCATCAGAATCATGGCATTTTTGAATAATCAGTTCAGTTTCTTCATAAGACACACATCTCTTAATAAAAAGATCCTTACATTACTTATATAAATATGGTTCATCCCAAAAATATGCTTTCGCATCATGAATGAATTTTTTTTGTTGCTGCAGTGTTAGCATAGGTGACAAAATATCACTTACAATATAGTTAATTATATCAGTATACCAAGATATTTTCCACTCATTAACATTATAAAGTTGTTCATTAGAGAACCTGTCTGTAATTTCATTATCGGTGTCAGATAATTCATGATATTCTAATCTTGACAAATGATCAGCAATTTGATTATCAGTTCCCTTTCTATCAATTTCCACAAAATTGAATTCTTGCATCAAAAGTATCCATCTGTTTAATCTTGGTTCAGAATCCTTCTTTTGCATCAGATATTTAATAGCAGAGTGATCAGTATGCACAATACATTTAGTCCCAATTACATAAGATCTGAAATTGTCAAAAGCATACACAATAACAACGTAACTCTTTTCAAGAATCGTATAGCTTAATTTGAACATCGTTAAGAGTTCTACTATCGTAGTATATAACTTTTAAAATCTTATCATATCTTTGTCCAAGAACAGCTCCAATAGCATAATCACTAGCATCACACATTAATTTGAATGGTTTCTTCCAGTTAGGTGAAACTATTATAGGTGTTGTGATTAGTTTTTCCTTTAATAACTCAAAGGCATTCAAGCAGTCTTTAGTAAATTCAAATTTCTTATCCTTTTCTAAAGGTTGGCATAGAGGTTTGGTAATTTTTGAAAAATCTTTAATATAACGCCTGTAAAAACCAGCATGTCCAAGAAAAATTCTTACCATTCTCACTGTAGTAGGAGGTGGTAGTTTAACTATAACTTGAATTTTTGCAGGGTCTACTTCCATGCCATTTTTCGAAATTTTATGCCCTAATACAATTCCTCCTGCAACCATAAATTGACATTTCTCCTAATTTAGAACTAAATTAGTTCTTTCGTATAACTCGAAAACTTTTCAAGATGAATTAAGCATGCATTAAATGATGTTCCAAATACAGAGAAATCATCCATAAATACTTCTATTCCATTATCAATTAACTTACTAAATATAGCCATCATACATCTCTGGAATGTTGCAGGTGCATTACATAATCCGAAAGGCATTCTTTGAAAAAAAAAGTTCCATAAGGACAAGTAAATGTAGTTTTCTCTTGATCCTCAGGAGCAATAGGAATTTGATGGTAACCAGTATATCCATCCAGAAAGCAGTAGTACTTGTGTCAAGCAAGCCTATCCAGCCTTTGGTCTAGAAATGGTAAAGGGAAGTGATCTTTTCTAGTGGCAGAATTTAATTTTCTATAATCAATACAAATACGCCACCCAGTAATAAGCCTGATAGGTATTAATTCATTATTTTCATTTGCTTCAACAGTCACTCCTCCTTTCTTAGGAACACAATGAATTGGGCTTACCCAAGCACTGTCCGAGATAGGATATATAATTCCAGCATCTAACCATTTTAAAATCTCCTTTTTAACTACTTCTTTCATGATAGGGTTCAGTCTCCTTTGTTGATCAATTCTTGGTTTATATTCATCATTCAATAAAATTTTGTGCATACAAATAGAAGGGCTAATTCTCTTTAGATCAGCCAGAGTCCAACCAAAAGCTCTTTTGTACTTTTTTAATGTATCCATTAATTTTTGTTCTTGAAGTTCATTTAAGTCTGAGGATACAATTACTGGTAATGTTGATAACTCTCTTAAAAATGCATATTTCAAATGATTTGGAAGAGTCTTCAATTCAAGTTCAGGTGATTTTACAATTGATGGAATTAAGCTTTCGTTCTCTGGTGCTATTGAATCGAGCGTTTCAAATTGTTCCTGAATATAATCAACTTTTTTATTATAAATTTCATCATAATTATCATTTTCTGTATCTTCATGTTCTTTAAATTTTTCTTTGAAATATTATTTTCTCAAATAATCGCATGTATCCATTCTAATACATTCATCATCTTTTTCTATTGAAGGATATTTCATTGACTTTGAGATGTTAAAGGTCACTTCCTGATCATTTACTCTCATAGTCAAATCTCCTTTTGGAACATCTATCATGGCTCTTCCTATAGCTAGGACTGATCTTCCTAAAATGATAGGTATTTCCTTGTCTTCTTCCATATCTAAAATGATAAAGTCTACAGGAAAGATAAATTTATCAACCTCAACCAGAACATCTTCTACAACTCCTTTAGGATGTGTAATAGATCGATCAGCAAACTGTAGAGTTACAGAAGTTGATGCAATCTCTCCTATTTCTAACCTTTTAAAAGTTAATAGAGGCATCAGATTTATGCTAGCTCCCAAATCACATAATGCTCGTCCATAAAATTTTTCACCAATAGCGCACTGGATAGTAAAACTACCAAGATCTTTAAGTTTTTCAAGAAGTTTTTTCTGAATTATAGCACTACACTCTTCACTGAGTGCAACAGTCTTATGATCTAATAACTTCCTCTTTTTGTTGAGTATATCCTTCATAAATTTAACATAATCAGGCGTTTGTTCCAAAGCTTCAACAAAAGGAATATTTATTGACAATTTTTTTAAAATGTCTAAGAATTTAGCAAATCTTTTTCCCTTGTCTTGTTGCTTCAGCTTTTGAGGAAATGGTGGTGGTGGTCTTTCAACTGTAATTTTCATAGGTTTCAGAGGATAATCAGGATATAAACTTTCATTTTCTCCTTCAGTTTCCACTTTTTCCTTTTCAACTACAGTTTCTTTTTGGCCCAATGTTTCCAACTCTTTTCCACTTCTTAATTGAATAGCCTTGATCTGTTCTTTTCCTTGATCTTTTCCACTTCTTCAGTTTTTCACACTAAATTTCCCTATATATTGACCTATCTTCATCCCCAATCACATTAAGAGATAAATCTCCCAAAGATCCTCAACCTTATTTTAATGGTTTTATTGATATTAGTATGGAGAGATTGTTTAGTCGTTTGGAAAAGATTGAAGTGGAACTTCAAAGCATTGGGAATCTTTTGCATGAAATGTATCATCAAATTGAACACATGGAATGACAAACGAAACTTCAATTTAATCATATGGAGGCCTATCAAGACGCTCAAGTAGCAATGTACGCGAAGAACAAGTGGATCGATGAAAAGACGGCTTTGGAATTTCCAAGGGCATTGGTTTTCTATCTCGGTGGTCCTAGCGAACTTCATTGCAAAAGAGATGGAAATTAAAGATCCGTGGTGAATAGATCTCTTATGTGTTCTAGGTGTGATTAAGTCAAGTTCTAGTGTGTCGATTATCTAATTTGTGTGTTTGCTTAATTGTTTTGGATTTGGAATTTGCTTTGAATTTATGTTGTTTGTCTTGTTTATAGAATGATGAACCTTGTTATAGTCTTGTTATGGAATTCATTGAGTTTGGAATGAAAATTATGAATTGGAATTGAAGAGTTTAGTTAAATTTCGTGTTTAAAATGTGGATCTTAGTTATCATTTTAAATTGATTGTGGAAATATTTGGAGGATATAAATTGGATTAATACTCTTATAAGAGTAATTAGGAGTCTAATTTGACAAGTCTTTATGGAAAATATAAAATTTAAATCGAATTTTTGGAAAGGCGAGTCTGGGGCCTAGGCGCCAGAATTCCGCGCCTAGGCACCAGTTCGGCCTGAACTTGAAACTTCATCTTCCTAAACACCCCCACGCCATTTTTGACGCCTAAGCTTCCCCTTTCCTCTGGTTTTCACGAAAAGAGACCCTAGAGATCCCATTTGAGGCTGGATTTTCAAGTTTTTGAGCATAAAATCACTCGATTTCTTCATCCCAAGGTCAGATCTACATTCTAAACCAATTATTTTTGATTTTCAACATGGATTTTGCTCACATTGAAGAAAACTGAAATTTTGAGAAAAAAATTTGATTTTTAGAGTTTAATCCACCAATTTTTAAGTGCTTTCCTCTTTGAAAAGCTTAAATTAGTATATTTTCTTTTATCATATGAATTTATTTTGCATTTTTATTTCAAGTTTAGATGACACCCAAATCTAAGCGAGGAAAGGAGCGAGAAAATTATTATCGTAGCAAGTTTGTCACTGCTGCTGCACATTTCCGGTACAATTATTTTGCTATGACTCGGAAGTTTATCTCGAAATGAAGTTTTTACAATCCGGGAGGAAGAATTGAGGATACGATCGTTGCACTCAACTGGCAACGATTCTACTATTTTACTGATGTTCCTGTTATCCCTATGGTTAGGAAGTTTTATGCCAATTTCGTGAATGCTGAAGAGTACAAGATTTTTGTTAGAGGAGTTAGAGTAGGATTCACTCCTGAGCGTATCAAAATTTTCTATAGCCTGCCACCGAACATCGAGTGTTATTACTCCGAATTATCTCCATCTGAGGGAGATTTAGATATGATTATTGCATACCTGACTGATGGTACTGGAGCTTGGAAGATTTGAAACAGAAAAAAGGTAAATTTTTCATCTTTTAAGCTTAATGATGTTTCAAAGGCATGACGCTACTTTATTTCTGCTCTACTAATTCCATCCAATCATTTGAGTGAGGTTACCAAGGATAGACCTATCCTCAACTACTGCATACAACAGAGGAAGCTGACTGATGCAGGAAGTATCATTTATGATTCTGTAGAGGCCACTGCTCGTTCTAGCACTTCTGTTGGACTTGGATTTCCATCTTTGATGTATTCTCTGTGTGAAAGTGCTGGAGTAGTTGCTGAGCATTCTGAGGAAAAACTCAAGTCTACAAAGCCCATAAGAAGAGAAAACGTCAGTATCTATGATCGACTTCGAGGTAAGAGTTCTACTGCACCTTCTAGGTCATTACCTGCTTTTGGTAGAGCTTCTACATCTAGACCTTCTACTTCTACTGCTGAGCCACTATCTAGTTTCTGGGAGTATAAGCATGATCAGTTTATAGAGCAGCAGAATGAGTTATTTTTAACTCATTGTAGAGTAGATACGATCGATAAGAAGATCGATCATCTCTCTGAGTATACCCAAAGGAAGAGTGATTATGATGCTGAGTATTCTAAGTCTTTAGTTAGATTACTGAAGAGTGAGCATGATGTTCAATTTCCTACCTATCTTATATGTTCACCGTATGTTGATCCGAAGGATATGAAATTTTCTTTTGGAGATGATGATGACGAGGTAACACGCCTAAAATATATACGCTTTTTGCTATATCATTTTACTCATTTTTTATGATATTACACTTTAAAGGAAGGTATTTTGTATGTTTTTTGGTTTTAGGTACAAGAAATGGTGATTGGAGCAAAAGGAAGCAAAAACGGTGCAAATTGGAGTAAAAACGAGCAAGAAATGAAATTCTGCCCTGACACCTTTCGATAAGTCTTTTGATGCTTAATCTCTTTTACACTTCTTGCATATTTTTGAATAAGATTACACTTTAAAGGAAGGTTGTTTTTATGCTTATTTTTTAGGGTTATCTGTTATGAACACAACACAACTGAAACGGGGTGAATCAGAGCTAAAACAGAGCCAAATGGAGCAAAATGGTGGAGCTGCGCAGAGCTTGCCCGCCGACGGCGGCCATGATCTCGCCGACGACGAGATTTTCCAAAAACCATCGAAAAGTGCCCAAAAAGCTCGCCGATAGTGAGTTCGAACACGCCAACGGCGCCTGGAAAGTTCTTGACCGACTTTTGGCGGTTTTGGGCCTAAATTCGACGTATTTTGACACTTTTTGGAAGGGGTACTTGAGGTAACTCTTAGAAATTCGTTCATACTCTTTAAAATGGCAAATTTATGTTAGAAATGAGTAGAGAAATAGTGAAGAAAAGTAGAGAAAAAAGAGAGGAATGTTTAGGATTCTTAGGTTAAGAGTAGAAATGTAGATTTCTACCCTTTTGGAGAGATTAGAGAGGAGATTTTGAGAGAATTTGTAAGGGATTTCACTAGCATTGCATAGATCGATGAGAGACTTTGTGGGAGAGATTTTCATCTTTCTTTTAAGTAGAAAAAACTAAGTATTGTTCTTCATTTTCATATGATTTTGTAAACACTTACATAGTAGATTTGCTTCGTTTAAATGAAGTTTCCGTTGTCTTTTCTTCGTGCTTTGTGACGCATCTTTCTTACTCTTTCTTCTTCTTTGGAAATAGTGGCATGAGAAGATTATGCCATTCTTTTCATTTTACTTTTCTTTTGCAATGAGTAGGATTCATGTTTAGAATTTTGGGATGCATGCTAGAAAAAGTTTTAATTATAAATGTGATGGTTTTTACTTGCACTTCATTTACATTGCAATAAGGGCCCATTGTAGTGTTAAAATTTGTTGTAATTGCGTTATGTCCCGAATGGGTGATGTAATTGTCAACAAAGTGGAACTACATTCAAATTTCATGGATGGTGATGTTCATGGGAGTTGACTGCAAATAAATAGGGAAATAATATTAATCAGATGTAGAATTGGAGATTTTAGAGTGACAAGTTAAAATCCTCAATTTGGTCCTATTGCTTGGGTGCTGAAGTGTAGATTGTTAGCCCTCAGGCGAGGGGAACGTGGGAGCTCCAAAGTGAGAGTCAGTAACCTCCCAGCCTAGCCGCAGATTCAGTAACTAAGCATAGGATTAGTCAATGTTCTTTATGTCTGGACCAATGGGTAAAGAATAGGATTGCTCCTATTTGGCACATACAATATTAAATACATCTTATTCTTATACATTATCTATTTCATTACATAAGAATTGTAGTTTCTAGTATCTCAAAATTCTCCAAACCAATTCATCCAAAAAGGGTTATCTTTAGAAATATTATCTGCATTTAGTTATAGTTACTACTATATTTAACTCTTGTATTTAGGAGTAGTTGCTAGATAAAACACAATTTTAATCGACATTCCAAACTAAGGACTATTAGTAGTAGACTAGAATTTGACTAAAGACCCCTTACTTCACTTCCTCGTGGGATCGATACTTGGGTTTTTAAAGAAAACTCTATATTACTTTAAATGATACGTATACTTACGTAGTACCCCTAGTTTGTAAAATATTTTCTAATTTTTATATCATTTAAGATTTTACACACTAGCCGCTATTTATAAATCGGGTCAATTTTTTGACCATCTTTTGGAAGTTAATTTACTGCGTAATTGCGGGTCGGGTCAAGTTTTTGGCGTCGTTGCCGGGGATCGTTTCAGTAAGAACTTTAGGAGAATTTTAGTTAAAGTAATTAGGCTTAGACTTGGAAAACTGTAGTGTCGTAAAAACTATTTTTGTGTGGAAAGTGTTTTGTTGTATGAAAAAGTGTTGTGAAAAAACTGTTTGTGTGAAAAATAATGTGTTCGTGAAAATGTTTTATTGTGTTTAATATATTTCATTTATTATTTGTTTAATTGTTAATGTATTGTTTGTTATGTTGCGTATGTGAAACAAAGGATCTTCAGGACTTGTACCATATGATCCCAAGTTTGAAGAAAATAAAAAAATAAAAATACAGAAAGGACTCGAAAAACTAGAAATGGAAATAGAAAAGTTTCAAGATAATAACTTGAAAAATCATCATAAATCATTAAGGGGCTACATAAATCCTACGACAAATGAAATTCACTCTAGTATACAAAACCTTGTCGTAGAAGCTGACTCGTTTGAAATAAATCCTGAGATTTTCCAACTGGTGCAGAACAATCAGTTTGGGGGAACTCCTTCGGAGGATCCCTATTTACACTTATCAAATTTTCTAGAACTTTGTGCTACATTTCGTTATAATGGCATGTCAGACGATGCTATTAGACTAAGGCTTTTTCCTTTCTCACTAAGGGATAAGGCTAAAATGTGGTTATATTCATTAGCACCTGGCTCTATTAAAAATTGGGAGGAGTTAAGTCAGAAATTCCTAGCTAAGTATTTTCCACCTTCATGGACTACTAAACTTAGAAACGATATTATCTCATTTTGTCAATATGAAGGGGAGTCAATATACGAAGCTTAGGAAAGATTTAAGGAACTCCTAAGAAAGTGTCCACACCATGATCTGCCCGATCGGTTAATCATTCAAACTTTTTATAATGGGTTAGTAGGATCCCTTAGGTCTATAATTGATGCTACTGCTGGTGGATCATTAATTTCAAAATCATTTGATGAAGCGTATGCATTAATTGAAGAAATGGCTACAAATGAATTTCAATGGCCCTCTGCAGGGTAAATCATAAAAATGTATTTAGTGTTCATGATATAGATACGATTTCAATTCTTGCATCTCAGATTGCTGCAATATCAAGGAAGTTTGACCAATTTGGAATGAACCAACCTCAATTTACTCCTGTAAGTGAGGAAAGTTCATTAGGGCATATAATTGATTCTAACTTATCATATGAGACTTTAAATACCATAAACAACCCGTATTCTAACTTTACAACCCAGGTTGGGAGAACCATCCTAAATTTAACTGGAATCCTACTACTGACGATGGAAACCAACAATAGGAAAATAATCATGCAAATCCTAATGGAAGTTGGAATAATCAGGGGAACAAAAACTATAGACTTTCATATCCACCGGACTCTAATATTGATAAAAAATTTGAGGATAAGAAGATGTCTATGGAAGAAGTGGTATTGCAAATGGGAAACCAGTTGCAAAGTCAAAATACTGCGATTAGAATCATAGAGACTCAACTGAGACAAATTGCTAATCCACTTAGCAATAGACCCCAAGGAACACTTCCTAACAACATTGAGATCAACCCTAAAAAGAGCACTAATGAACAAATAGAAGCTGTCCAATTAAAAAGTAGAAGAGAGATAGAGGATGCGGTTAACAAAGAGAAAGATATTGTGAGAGAAACAACGGAAACTAAAAGACCTGAAGAACATGTTTCTAAGGATTTGGAAAAATTAATATCTCCAACTAAAATCAATTTGGAAGGAACACACCCTCCATTTCCTCAAATACTTAGACATCATGAGTTGGATAAACAATTTTCAAAGTTTATTAAAGTACTTAAGAAGTTAACGATAAATATTCCTTTCACTGAAGCTTTGGAACAGATGACAAGTTATGCAAAGTTTATAAATGATATATTAAACAAGAAAAAGAAATTTGGGGATTACGAGACAGTCGCAATAAGTGAGGAGTGCAGCGCTATACTTCAGAAAAATTTTTCTCGGAAACTTAAAGATCCTTGTAGCTTTACAAATCGTTGTGCAATTGGAAAAAGATTATGTGGAAAAGCTTTATGTGATTTAGGAGTGAACATTAATGTGATGCCTCTATCTATATTTAGAATGTTAGGTTTAGTCGATATTTCTCTCACTACTGTAACCCTTCTATTAGCTGATTGATCTATCATTTATCCAAAATGAGTTATAGAAGATGTGCTTGTTAAAGTGGATAAATTTATCTTTCATTGTATTAGATATGGAGGAAGATAAAGAAATTCCAATTATTTTAGGGAGAACTTTCCTTGTTACTGGACAAGCAATGATAGATGTGCAAAAAGGAGAGTTGACTATGAATTTTAATGACCAAGAAGTCACTTTTGATGTATTAAAGACTATGAAATATCGAGCTGAGAGAAAAGGTGATGATTGTTTTTGGATAGATGAAATTGATTATCTAAGTAAAGATCATTTCCAAGAAAGTTTTGAGAGTAAGATAGCAGATGAGATTGAAATAGGCTTTCATGATGAGTCAAAAAATTTATTTAAAAAAGACTGTATATATGTTCAGGAGAGGTGTGAAATGATGGACGCTACCAAAAATAGTAAACTTTTAATTCCATTTATTGAAAAAATCTCATGAACTTAAGATGGATATACCCCATACAATTTTAAAGTCTATCTATTTAGGGAATTCATCTACACAACCAGTCTTTATATCTTCAGATGCGACTCAACTACAAGAAAAACCTCAATTGAATGATGAACAATATAAAATTATTGAACTAAGATTTGGAAGAGAATTTGAGGATAAATTTCAGAAGAACTTTGAGTTAAGAAAAAATGATAAGGATATTGGAGGACTATTGGAAGAAATTCCTAGGGAATTAGAAAAACCTATTTTCTTAACTAAGATAGATCCTCCATCATTTAATAATTATAAAGGAGAAGAATTGGAAGATAACTTGAATCATAAGAGTGACATAGAAGAATTTGATCCTAAATCTGAATTATCTAGAGAGAATTTGTTCCAAAATTTGGGAGATATTGAAGTATTTTATAAAGATCCATTTATAATAAATTTCAAGGATGATATTAATATGCAAATTCAGAAAATCAATAGAAGAATATTGGATCTAGAAAGAAATATGAGGAATTATTATATAAATCCAACTGAAAATGAAAAGCTAAATGAAAATTAAAATTTGAGAAATTTATAGGAATCCCTGGATCTGGAAATGATTGGACAATTGATCGAGGATTACTTAAATGGAATTTTGATCCAGGTGGAATCATTTGTCGGGCTAACGATGTTAAACCAAGCGCTTTATGAGAGGCAACCTATAGTTATCAGTGTGCTTTGATTTAGTGTGCTTGAGAGTCATGATTATTAGTGATCTATTGTATTTGATTTATAGTGGATTGATCAGTTTGATTGATGATTGGTAGATGTTTGGATTATTAGTATTTGATTTGATCATTGTGTGTCATGAGTGAGGTGATTCCTAAACTTCTTATTATGGCTAGACTTGATCTCTTGTAGTAGTTGGATTAATGAGTCCACTGTGACTTGGGTCTCACCCAGACTTGAGTTTTACAAGAGAAATCATGAATTTTGAACATGGATAATTCCATCTTAATTTGTTACTTCCTTTCTGCAACTTTATTTTCATTAGGTAGGATTTTTGATGAATACCATTACGATGATCTTACACTATCTTTATAACTGTTAGAGGTACTTAATTATAAGGATTAGATGATGCCTGAGATTGGTGTCCGGAAACCAATTTATTAGGGATACTCTTATCTTTGGGATTATAATCAATAAAATCATTTTAAAGTACCTAATTTACTAGTATAGTGATTCCGTTAGAAATTGGAAGTAAATCAATGTGATGTGATGAGTTAATGGAAGATTTGACCTCATATATCATATGTGTGTTTATGTTTGTGTTACAATTTTATTTAAGACTTGAAGAACATTTTTATATTCCCTTGCTGATACCTGATATGCTAGTTAGACTTTGGTTTAGTTAATTTCATTCTGACATGATTAGTTTAGATTTACTTTCTGCTGCATATTGTTATGTCCTAATGAATACTTGTAAATGGTTCTGATAGACATTTGTGGTAGATAGAATTTTTAAACTGTTTTCTTCCTGCTTATATTTTCTGTACTGAATAGTATATATAATAAAAAAATTAAGTTTGGGGGTAGGAAGAAAAATAAAATTTTAATGTGAAAAATACTTCCTTTAAATTTAATATTATTGCAAGCATGTTTTAGGATAGATTTACTTTTTCCTACAGTCATTCTATCGTGATTATGCATGATATGAATTTGATAGGATATTGTAGTAGTAAGAAGATTCAACCTTTACTTTTTCTTCCTGCTACATTTTATGGAATTAATTGCAAAATATTTTAAATTTTAAGTTTGGGGGGAAGAAAATATTAACTCTTATTTGTTCACAATTATTATATTTTCAAAAATTATTAGCATAACTTTTGGCAATTGAACCTCGCTTGAGATAACTAAAACTTTTTATTTCAGTTGAATATTATGGAAGGATTGGATGAAAGGTTTTAGTAATAAAAGTTAATTTTATAAGGATAAGATATTTTGTATGAAAGAATTTGATTATAGTTAACTATTTAAAGTAAAGAAAACTGTATTTTTAAAATATTAAGAGACTTAAAGTATTGTGTGTTAAGAAGGAATTGTGACTTTATGATGAAATAATAAAGCTCACAACTAATTATAAAGTAAGGATGTGTTTCAAGTTTGAACTTTAGAAAGAGGAGAGTGAAGTTCAAAATCTTTACAGGCTCTCCAGATATAGTAATCCTCATTAAAAGAAAAAAAAAAGAGAAAAAGAAAAGAGAGTGAAAAAAAGCAGATTGAAAATAATCCCGAAAGAAAAGAAAAAAAAAGGAAAGAAAAATATTTATGAGGAGAAGCTTGAGGAGATGCCTAATAAAAAATTGGCTTCACTTGAGTCACCCTAAAGGGAGAACTTGATTTCATTTCTGAATTTATATTTAAAGTATTGGCCTACATTATAATGAAGTTTGCTTAAACTTCTTTTTCACATAATCTTTCAAGGCATTCTTAATGTGACAAATTATGTTTTATCTTGAAATAAATAGAAGACTAGAACCCTTAGACTTGATTGCTGAATATTCTTATACTTGTAGTGTTAACCCGAGTTACTGAATTTCTTTCTAAAATTCTAACCAATATATTCTTTTATATGAAAAATTTTAGTGTCTTACAGGTGAAAAGTACATTGCCTTGATTTATATTTTTAAGTAGTAAAAGTGTTACTTGAGGACAAGTAACAGTTAAGTTTGGGGAATTTTGACACACCTAAAATATATACGCTTTTTGCTATATTATTTTACTCATTTTTTATGATATTACACTTTAAAGTAAGGTATTTTGTATGTTTTTTTGGTTTTAGGTACAATAAATGGTGATTTAAGAAAAAGGAAGCAAAAACGGTGCAATTTGGAGCAAAAACGAGCAAGAAATGAAATTCTGCCCTGACACCTTTCGATAAGTCTTTTGATGCTTAATCTCTTTTACACTTCCTGCATATTTTTGAATGCGATTACACTTTAAAGAAAGGTTTTTTTTATGCTTATTTTGTAGGGCTATCTGTTACGAACACAACACAACTGAAACAGGGCGAATCGAAGCTAAAACGGAGCCAAACGAAGCAAAATGGTGGATCTGCGCAGAGCCTGCTCATCGACGGCAGCCACGATCTCGCCGACGGCAAGATTTTCCAGAAAACACCGAAAAGTGCCTGAAAATCTCGCCGGCGGAAGGTTCTTGACCAACTTTTGGTGGTTTTGGGCCTAAATTCGATGTATTTGGATGCCTTTTCGAAGGGGTGCTTGAGGGAACTCTTAGAAATTCGTCCATACTCTTTAAAATGGAAAATTTATGTTAGAAATGAGTAGAGAAATAGTGGAGAAACGTAGAGAAAAAGGAGAGGAATGTTTATAATTCTTAGATTAAGAGTAGAAATGTAGATTTCTACACTTTTGGAGAGATTGGAGAGGAGATTTTGAGAGAATTTGTAAGGGATTTTGCTAGCATTGCATGGATCGACGAGAGAGTTTGTAGGACAGATCTTCATCTTTCTTTCAAGGAGAAAAAGCTAAGTATTGTTCTTCATTTTCATATGATTTTGTAAACACTTACATAGTAGATTTGCTTTGTTTAAATGAAGTTTTCGTTATATTTTTTTCGTGTTTTGTGACGCATCTTTCTTACTCTTTCTTCTTCTTTGGAAATAGTGGCATGAGAAGATTATGCCATTATTTTTATTTTACTTTTCTTTTGCAATGAATAGGATTCATGTTTAAAATTTTGGGATGCATGCTAGAAGAAATTTTAATTATAAATGTGATGATTTTTACTTGCACTTCATTTACATTGCAATAAGGGCCTATTTTAGTGTTAAAATTTATTGTAATTGCGTTAAGTCCTGAATGGGCGATGTAATTCTCAACAAAATTGAACCACATTCAAATTCTATGGATGGTGAAGTTCATGATAGTTGAGTGCAAATAAATATGGAAATAATATTAATCAGGCGTAGAATTGGAGATTTTAGAGTGACATGCTAAAATCCTCAATTCGGTCCTATCGTTTGGGTGCTGAAGTATAGATTGTTAGCCCTCAGGCAAGGGGAACGTGGACCTCCGAAGTGAGAGCCAGTATCCTCCCAGCCTAGCCACAGATTTAGTAACCAAGCATAGGATTAGTTAATGTTCTTTATGTCTGGACCAAAGGGTAAAGAATAGGATTGCTCCTATTTGGCACATACAATATTAAATGCATCTCATTCCTATACATTATCTATTTCATTACATAAGAATTGTAGTTTTTAGTATCTCAAAATTCTCCAAACCAATTCAGGAGTAGTTGCTAGAATTTGACTAAAGACCTCTTCACTTCCTCGTGGGATCGATACTGGGGTTTTTAAAGAAAACTCTATATTACTTGAAATGATATGTATACTTGCGTAGTACCCCTAGTGTGTAAAATATTTTCTAATTTTTATATCATTTAAGATTTTGCACACTAGCCGCTATTTATAAATCGGGTCAAGTTTTTGGCCATCTTTTGGAAGTTATTTTACTGCGTAATTGCGGGTCGGGTCACGAGGCTACAGACAGTGATTAGTAGCCATATTTACCTCTTAAGATGTGTGATTCTGTTTTTAGTTTATTTCTTGTTTGTTAGTACTGATTAGTGTGATTGTGTTGTTATTTGCTAGTGTCGATTTGTTTAAGTAACTTTGTGTGAACTTTTGATATTAAGATTGTTTTAGAGTATCTGCTGTGTTATGTGTTTAAGACTGAAATATGGATGAATTTTTATTTTCTATGATAAATGTTTATTTCTGTTTCAGCCTACTGTTTCACGAATAGTTAGTAATTTTTCATGTTCTAAAAATAAAAATATAAAAAAAAAAAATAGAAAGTAACTCCTGCTCTGCAAACGTTTCTATATATGCTTAATTATTTATGTTATAATCCTATTAAAGCATGTGTAGGATTAGAAATGAGTTTTCCTTACTGCATTATCACTGTACCTAGATAAATTCCTGTTTATTTCTCTCTCTCATGCTTTAGAAAATTTTATGATTCATTTATATAATAAAGCTGAAGTTTAGGGGAAGGGAAAATATTTTTCAAATTTAAAATATTATTTTTCTTTAATGAACTAATATTTTCCTTAAAAAATTTTAACATAACATAAGGAATGAAAAATCTATTTAAGAATACTTGAATTTTTGGAATTTATAAATAATTTAGTAAACTTAACTAAAATTTCAATAATTTTGATTGATTTTAAGAATAGAATTATTTAACTTAAAGAATAATAAGATTAAGAGTTTTTCTATTTATAGTAAAGAAATTTGTATTTTAGAAATACTAAGGAATCAAGATTATTATCTGAAAAAAAATTAAAATAATTTTTAAAAAATACTTATTAACAATGTCGTATTTATTAAGTAAAAAAAATGTATAAGTTTTTAAATATAAGTTAAGGATAGTGAAGTTCAAAATCATTAACAGGCTATCCAAAAATAGTAACCCTCAAAAAAAAAAAAAAGAGGAGGATTGAAAAATACCCTTAAAAATAGAAGAAAAGAAAAAAATAGAAAAAAAAATGTGAGGAGAAACTTGAGGAAATGTCTAATAAAAAATTGGCTTCACTTAAATTATCTTATAGGAAGAAAACCAATTACATTTTTAACTTAATATTTATGTACAATTATTTTTACTAGAAAAATGTTTCTTGAAAATCTTTTTCTTGTAAATATTCTATGTGACATTAATATGATAAATTACACTAATTCTTGAAATAAAGGAAAAATTGGAAGTCTTATGATTTGGTAATTAAATATTCTTTAAATTCTTAAAATTGACCTTAATTAGTGAAATTTAGTTGATGATTTGCTAAATTTTTTATAAAACCAAAAATTAAAAGAAATCTTAAATATTTAAACTTCATTCCAAAATGTTATATATTTTATGTAATTAAAAGGGTTACTTGAGGAAAAGTAACATTTAAGTTTGAAGGAATTTTATCCACTTTAAAAATACCCATTTTTATGCCTTTTTTATGATTCAATTCTTAAGGATATTATGCTTTGATGAATGGTATTTTTATGTTTTGGATGTAGGTGATAAAAAAAGAGTTCAAGAAGGAATAAGGAGCAAAAAAGAGCAAAGTTGTCGGAATTGTAGGCCTGGGGCCTAGGCGTCATAATCTGGCGCCTAAGCGCCAGTTCGATACAGACACATACAAGATTTTTGACGACTTTGGGCAGTTATTTTGATGGTGTTAAGCGATTATTAGAGCTTCTAGAAGACTTGAAGTTACTCCAAATATATAAAACATGTGATACAATGCATCTGGACACAGGGAAACAGTTTTAATCGCAAAGAGGTGTGACCCAAAGTGAAGAGGTGCGAAGACCTGGTCACGGAGTCCAGCGCCTAGGCGCGATAGTTACCTTCTAGAAGATACATTGTATTTGGATGAATTTTGAAGAGGTGCCTTAAGAAACCCCTGGTCAAATTCGAAGCTCTATAAATAGGAGCTCACTCTATAGAGAAAATTGCCCCTTTCACCTCTTCTAGCATCCTTTAGTCCCCAAGCACTATATTGTCATCCAATCATTTTAGGGAGCCACCATCTTTATTATTTAGTGAGTTTATTTTTAGTTTATTTTGAGTGTTAAGTGTGAGATTATTAGTGTTGTTACTGTTGAAGTCTTTCATCATTGCATTGAAGTCAGTAGGAGTCAGCGGATCACTTGAAGGAACATTCCAGATAAGTATTTGTAACTTGGTTCAAAGTTTTGTTGTGTGAATTCAATGTATTCTGAGAGAGTTATTTTTATTTCTCCTTTAAACTATGAAAGGATAATAAGATAATTAAACTTTGTTGGAGAATTTAATTTAAAATATTTATAAAAATTATGATGATATTAAAACCTGATCTTAGTTTACTTTTTAAACTAGTCATTTAAATTGTTAAAACCTGTTGAAGAATTTTGAGACCTATCCGAAGATAAGTTCTTAACTAGTAAATATCACATGAATCCTTAGGTAGTCGAAGGCTTTATGCGGGATATTCAAGGGGAAGTGCAAATAAATAGGAAGATATGATTTATTGGGCGTAGAATTAATTAGTTTTTAGAGTGACAGACTAAATTCTAATAATTTAATTTATAGAAGGGAACGTGTCACTCGTAGGGCCGACCATAGCCACCCTTGGACATCTAGTAGTGTGAGCCTATATTAACACATTCTACTAATAAAACATCCTGAACCGATCTATAGATTAGTCAATGTTCTTTATGCCTGGACCAAAGGGTAAAGACTTGGAATGCTTCTATTTGGCACAATACCATAATCTAAATTCTCCACAAATGATAATTATTCTAAAAATCTTGAATTAGTTGAAAAGGAGAAAGTTTTTTTATTTATACCTGCATTAATATTTATTTTAGTGTTGCTTACTTACTTTTAGTATAAATTTCATTAAATTTAAAATCTAAACTTTAAAAAAAATAAAAATAATTGTCGGCATATTTTTTAGGTCGGTGTGTTGTGTTTTGAAGAGGGGTCGCCTACAGAAATTGTCGGCGAATTCTTAATTTAGTTTAAATAAATAATTTTGGAAAGTAGTATTTGATTTTGAAAATAATTTTAAATTTGAAGATTTTAAGATATGAGATTAAACCGATCTCACATCCCAAATAACTTATATAAATGAGCACCACACCACAAACCATGTATCTATCCTTAAAGATAGACACACTGCTTGACGGTGGGGCTCGATTAAATAAACTAGAAGATTTGTGACATCCGTTTGGTCTGCGAACCAATTTTATAAGCCGACAAAATTCTCCCCGCTTAATATGAAAACATTAAACGGGGTTTATATTACTCGGGTTCTTTAAAATTCCCTATAAGGACAAGCCCTTATAGTTAATTACATCTTAAGTGACGGGAATCACGTAAGAAAACTCTCGATAATAATCAATAATTCTGCTCTCAAGGATTTCAAAGTTTAAGTTTTCAAGGGATTGAATTTTGGAATTTCAATAGGGAATGGATCAAGTTTGGAACATTTTGTTTTGGGAATCCAAAGGAAGAAAAGTAGGAGAAATCACAGATTCGAAGCGAACTTCGGTAATTTCCCGACTATCCTATTGTTTGGCTTGGATTTAGGAAAGTCCTAATATTTATTTAAATGTTTTGATTTTGCCAATTTTAGTTAATTAGGACTTATATTTATATGATAGAATCATACAAATAGCCTTGAAGATGTGAGGGTTTATGTCGTACCCAAACGACTACCTCGGAATCCTAAGACCGGTTAGGGCTTAATTTGCAATGCAAGTGCCTAACGAAGAGGTTGAGGATTTATGTTGCACTAGACAAACTACCTCGAAATCCTATGGCTTGGTTATTTAATTCTAGGAAAGTTTTGCTGAAGTAGACTCAGGTTTTGCTGATGACGATCGCCGTGCTTGCCCACCATGCTCCGAGCTCCTTGTTGTTGCGAGAGGTTTAGTTTTAGAAGTCATAAATCGGGGATGAGAAAAGTGTTTTGGTTTAGAGAAGATCTTAATTTCCAAGTGTTTTTTACGTTTTAATTAAAACAAATCTTAAAGTTAATTATAACGACACCGGTTAAGATCTCACGGTTCCATCCTTCCGGCATCATTATTTTTATCGGATTCACTTAGTCCGGATGAATTTGCTAAACTCGACTGAATGAGTTCCACACTTTCATTTAGACCGTGGGAAATCCCGTTAGCAACACGTAGGTTACATCATCCGAGGTATTCCCGATCATCCAACAGGACGTTTTAATTTAATTGTAATTGTAGTTTTGTGTTTTGTTTGTGATTAAATTTTGAGTTGTTTTATATTTTGAAATGTTGTGGCGGTGAATTTTATCTTGCAATGACTTTTAACTTAGTTTTGGTTTCGAGTTTTAGGGCTATCCTAAAGGTGTGAGTTTTCATGCAACGGTTGTTTATCATGCAAGAAAAGTAAGTGCAATGCAGATTAAATAAATTGCAATAATGTAAATTGCAAGAAAGTAAATTGCGATAAAATAAAAGCGTACCTGGAGGGTCTTCCCGTCATCCCAAGCTGCACTTAAAACACAATTAGAATATTTAAGCAAGTTCCTAGGTAAAGCTAAGGTAAGGGTTATAGTTTTCTACCAAGTTCCTAATCCTATAGCTAGTCATTTCCTATGACGTCTAGGTTCTTTGTGTTTTTGTTTGAAGACGATTTTCTTCATCAAAGAACAATTAAATTCAATTGTTCTTATAAATGTCCTATCATATTGAGGAAGTGCTTAAGAAGAATCTTAAACATCTTTTCAATATTTCTAGGATTGTTTTAAGTCCAAATGGGTTTAATTATACAAATGAATTAATCGTCCGAGAATTCAAGTTTTGTTGTTATCTTGCTCAGTGAACTAGGACATTTGAATATCCTATAAGTGAAGTAACATTTCATTTAATGTTCTGTTTAAGAGTTATGCTAACTAAAACTTTTGAGGGTAAATTGGTATTCAAATGATTTGATTTAAGTTAAAAGGGTTTAAATTTGGAATAGTGTTCAAGTTGCTTTATATTTAATTTCTTTCTGTTTTAGGTGTTGTTATTTAATTCAATTTAATTTAATTTAATTTAATTTAATTGAGTTTTAATTTTAATTTAATTTAATTTAATTTAATTTAATTGAGTTTTAATTTTAATTTAATTTAATTCAATTTAGTTTGATTTGATGTTAAATTAATTTAATTTGATTTGATTTAATTTTAATTTAATTTGATTTAATTTAATTTAATTTAATTTAATTTAATTTAATTTAATTTAATTTTAATTCATTTGATTTGATTTAATTTAGTTTAATTTAATTTGATTTAATTTATTTCATTTAATTTAATTTAATTTGATTTAATTTAATTTAATTTAATTTAATTTAATTTAATTTAATTTAATTTACTTAATTTAATTTAATTTTTAATTTAATTTAATTTTTTAATTTTAATTGAAATTTTTTTAAAAGAGTTTAATAATTTAATTTTAGTTTAATGATTAAGTCTTTTAATGTTTTGAATTTGAGTTATCATTTTAATTAAGAATTGAATATTAATGAGATGATTAATTTAGGGATTTTTTAAATTAAAGAATAAATCTCTTCCTAATTATATCCCTATTTTAATAATTCCAATTTTATTATTCTTCCAAATTTAATCAATTATTTAATTAAAGTTTAATCATTTTAAAATTTTTTAATGGGTTTCTACCCTTTAATTATTTAAATTTCAATCATCCAAATCAAAAGAGGATCAAATATTTTACTTGTTAATTTTTTTATTAAACCTAAAAGTTTTAATTAAGGATTAAGGATTTTAATTACCATTTTACCCTTTAAGCTTAATAATTTCATAACTCACTAAATTGAACTCAAATGAACTTGAAATTTTTATGTGACTTCACTCATATGTCAATAAAGACATGAGAGGAGAAAATGTGATTTTTATGTATTTAATTTATTTATATAATTATTTTTGGTGGAAAATAGAGATTTCCAAGGAAAATTTAATAACATGACCAAGGGAAAGTTTCTGTCCTTAAGAAAATTAGGGGACATTCCTAATGACCAGAGGACCACTTGGACCAATTTTCGTGATTTTTTGAATTATATTATTTTTATTATAATTATTTTAAGTTTTGGAGTGTTAATGAATTTAAAAATTAAATAAATGTTGAAAAATGAATTTTATATTTTTCAAAAATCTCTCTGATATCAAGGAAATCAGAGAATCAAATTTTGCAATTTTCTGATTTGTCTATGATTTATTATAATTATTTTAGTGAAAATGCTAGAAAATACATTTTTTAATTTTAAAATTACCCTAGGGCTTTAAAATTTAATATCTCACTAAATAGACCTAAGAAAAATATGGGGTTTGTTCCTAAGTGATTAAAATTCAAAATGTGACATTTTGGTGAATTTTATTATTTTTGTGATATTTATTATTTTTTAATTATTAAAAATATTAAAATATTATTAAAAATCAACTTTTTTAGAAAATTGAAATTTTAATTTTCATAAATTCCCCTGATATCAGAGAGGCTCCAAAACCAATTTGGTGAATATTTGAAAAGTATTTTGAAAGTTATGAATTTTTAAAGTTTAAAATGACTAAGTGGCTTAATCAACCCAATTAGTGAGACTAACCAAGTCCAATTGACCTCAAATTTTTATGGTGGGTTCCTCTGACCCTAAAGGTCAGTGGAGAATTGATTTTAAGTCAATTTGATGCATGGTTAACTCTAATTAATTAGAGACCTATTTTGGGTATTTAAGCCAATTAGGGTTGTTTTAAATGAACTAACTCAAAACCTATTTTTCTTAGGGTTCTCTGGTCATAAGGAACATCATCAAATTTTCCTAGAATTTATTTTACAACATGCTATTTATTGGAATTAAAATACTCAAAACAGTAACATGAATTTGAAAAATCAATAACTCTTCATAGGGATGGCCTCTGACTTTGGAAAATTCAGGGAATGTTCCCAAATTCGGAGGCTTCAAAAGCCCTATGGTCTCATGCCATGGTGAATTGTATACATGCATGGAGAATTAAAAGTATGCAGAGAGTAAATAAATTATAAAAAATAAAATACTTGATGAAATTGAATGATTTCTTTTCCACATTATTCTCCTCCGTTCACCGAGCAAGAGGATATTTTTATTTTATTTTTCCGATTTTTCTACACAAAGTTATGAATTTTTGAAGTTTAGGGAATTAAATAAATCAAAAAATACCCTAATTTTCTATTTATCCACGCGGCGCCGCGTCAACCTCGGCAGCCTCCGAAACGCCGCGTGGCGCACTCCCATTCGACGCCGCCATCCGAGTCGGCGCTTCGGGGCCCGCTGTATCGCTCCGTCTCCTGGTCCGATGCCATCTGAGCCGTCCGCCCGCGCGTGTATTGAATGGACGGCATCCGTTCATCGTCCCCGAGCATCCTCACCCGAGAGCCGTCCACACTAAATCCCTAAGATCTCACTCGATACTCAATGGATTTTCATGTTCTTATGCTCTATGGATTCGTCTTGAAGAGACGAACACATCTATACGGTTATCATGCATTGAAATTAAAGCATTCGAAATGGAGAATCTCCAGAAGCTCGGGATGAAGAATTAGTTCATACCTTTGCTCAGAGAAGTGTGGCTTCAATCTGAGAGTTGTTGCACCTTCGATTGGATCCCAGCAAGCTCCAGATGAAGTCTCCTGGTCTGGTGAATTGTCTAGATGTGATTTCGACCAAGCCCGATCACAAAGCTTGGAGGCTCGGAGCAACTGGGTGGCTCGGAGATGGGGCTTTTGTCGGTGGACACCTTCCCTCGGTCCGGTGAAGGTGTAGAACCAATCAATTTGGGGATTGGCTCACCGTGGAGAAGTGTCCTGGTTTTGGGTGAACTTTCAACTCGAAATCGAGCTCGCGGAGAAGAAATGGCAGGGGGATCTCACCTGGGGATCAAGTGCTCTGTGTATGGGGAGGAGTCCGGAACAATTTTGGCAGAGTTTCCTTAAGGTTTGTTTTCAGCACCTCTCATGGCCGAGAGGGGTGGTGTTTAAATAGGAGAGGGTGGAGGGCCTCCCAGGGAGAGTTAGGGCTTGGGATCAGCTGCTCTTGGCAAGAGAAGAATAGCTCCAATGGCCACTGGGGATGGGGCAGCTCAGCAGGTGAGAATTTCAAGTTGGGCTCACATGTGAGCTCTCGGCCATGGTGTTTTCCGGCGGCTCGGTGGCCGGCCGGCTGGGCATTGGTCACCATCCTGTTCGGGTGGGTCGGGGCTGGGGTTTGGTGCATTCAATCGAGGTTTGACATGTGTAAAGTGGTTGAATCAAAGTAGAAAGGGGAAGGGGTCATTTTGGCTCATTTTGGTCAACCCATGCAAATGGGTTGGGTGCACCTTCCCATGGCTAGCTTGGGCTGAAGATAAAGTGGTTTAGGTCGGCTTAATTAGTGGGGAAGGGTCACCATCCAAGTACAATTAAGCTTAAGCATGGTTTAGTGGAGTCATGGAAGTGGCTAAATCACCCTTAAGGGAATCATTAAAGGACTCCCTCCTTTTGCCAAAAATGACATGGTGATGTGTAAAGTGGTCGCCATGGCTTGCATATGGCTTGTGCATGGCTTCATGGCTCCATTTGGCTTGGGAAAAGGTTGGGTCAATTTCATGAAAATGGGTTTTAAGAATTTTGGATATTTTGGTGAAAATTTGCATGAAGCTTGATTTGGAATGGTTTAATTGATGATTTTGAAACTTAGGGGTGATTTTGATTAAATGGATGATGAGGGAAAGTGCCATGTGGGCTTTGGATGGATTTGGGCTTTTGAATGTGGTGAAGTGGGCTTTTAGGAAAGTTTAAGGGGAATGGGCTTTTTGATTTTAGGATGGGCATTTGGGTGAAGATTTTGTGAAGGAATTTGTCAAATAAATGTCATAATTGGTTTAGGGATGTTCTATGAAGGGCTTGGAGTCAATTTGGTGTGATTTGGAGTTGAATTGGTTTGAATTTGGGTTTATTTGGTAAGTGGGCCTATATGGGTCCAAGTGGGCCAAGTTGGGCTAATGTTGGTCTAGGGTTGAAATTGATGTAAAATCAATGTTGAGAAATGTTTATGGGAGTGTTTCAAAGAGGTTTTGACTTTGGTTGGGCTTTGATTTTGGGGTTTGGGCTCATTTGGGTTAGGTTTGGGTTTAGGTCAAAAATGGGCCTTTTAGCCTTGGGTTGAATTTGAGTGGGGGTTGGGTCTAAATTTTGGGCAAATCATGTTAGTATTTTGCTTGTGGGGATGCTAAGGAGGATTTAGAAAAGATTTGGGGTTAATTGGAGTTGAACTGGGTGAGTTTGGGTTAGGTTTGGGTCATGGGTCCAAATTGGGCTTTAAGGCCAAAAGTGAGATTGGATCCAAATGTCAATCAAATTGGACTTGGATTTGGTCTAGATTGGTGTTGGGAATGTTGAATTGAAGTTTCGAATTGAATTGGACCAGAATTTGGGTCAATTGGATAGGTTTGGTTTGACATCGGGTTCACTTTGGGTTAAAATGGGTCAAATTGGGGGTTTTGACAAAAGTAGGGTAAATTGACAAAATTGGCCCATGGTGTAGTTGGAAAAAATGAAATTGGGAATATTTGGGATTTTCTGGAATTTTCTGGGAATTTTCTGAATTTTTGGATTTTTTGGCCAAGAGGGGTATTTTGGGTATTTGGAGGGTATTGTGAGGTATTTTTGGAATTTTTGATATTTTTGGGTATGGATGATCAATTTAAGTTATGTGGAAATGTTTGGGATTGATTTTGGGGAATTTTGGGTAATTTGGAAATTTTTTAGAAATTTGGGTAGTTTCAAGGGTTTTGGGTAGGCTAAGTGGGTGTAGGGTCCCGGGGGTCAAAAATTGAAAATTTGGGAAATTTAAGATTGGGTGGATGTAAGTGGAATGAAATCATTTTGGTTAAGCCATGAAGCCATATCAAGCCCATATGAGCCATGAAGGGACCCATTTGAGGCATTCACTATGTTGTTCCTAACCCTCTACGCGAGGGCTTAGGTGTTAAGGACCATCCATGTGAATCACCTACATGAGTCGGGAGGTCAAGTTAGGTATGGGTGTGGTTTTAGGAGGTATGTGGAAGTGTAGTGTGTAGGTGTAGTGTATAAGTGTAGTGTGTGTGTAAGTCGGCCCCTTCACCGGACCGAGCCACCTGTGGGCGATCCTAAGGCCAAAGAGTCCTATAGGAACTCATCCTTTAAACTTCCACATTTGATTTCAATCTTCTAGGTGATTAGGGGTCTACAATCAAGTTTGTAGAGTTTGCAGGGAGTTAAGAAGTGGTTTGAATTTCTAGAAGGTGGGTCCCAATTCTAGTCCTCTAAGATAGTCAAAGGAAAAGCCTAAGGCTAGATCCTAAGTACTAAAGAGAAGAAGAGAAGACCTCATCAAAAATGAGGTCAACAATAATAATTACTTTTAATTTGAAAAATCTAAAAATATTACTTAATATTCTAAAAATCTTCCCTGTGGGATTGATAACTAGGACTCCACTAGAGCCCTGTATTATTTGATACGATACGTATACTTGCGTTTGAAATTGTGACTTTTATAAATTATAAAAATCTAAATAGAAATTCATAAATTCTTTCATAAGTAAAATCACATCAATTTTTCGGCGCCGCTGTCAGTGATTAAATCTTTTAGCAGTGGTATCAAAATATTGCATTTGAAAGTACATGTAAAGCCTGTTAGGCTGAGTCACACATCAAGTTTTTGGCACCGTTGCCGGGGAAGATAAGGAAAATAAGTAAGAAAGTTAAAAAGACATTTTTCAAATTAAATATAATTTATACACTTTTATTTCTTTTAAAATATAAAACATAAAAATGTATAAATATAAAAATACCAAAAAGATTTTAATCTTATGCATAGTTATGGATCAGAAGGATTATTACCTTTTGATTCTAATTAGAAAGAACAGTTAAAAGAATTAAGATAGGAAAACACGGTAAATAAATTCAAAAATATCAGGAAATAACTAACATACATAACAGTAATCAAAATCCAATAGAAATCAATGAATAAAATGTTTATAAACCATTAACGGATTATGCAAACCCTACAGCTGATGAACTTCATATTAGTATTCAAATGTCAGCTGTAGATGCTAATTCTTTTGAGCTTAAACCTTCTATTATTCAAATGGTTCAAAATAATCAATTTGGAGGAACACCTAATGAGGATCCAAATTTATACCTTGCTAGTTTCTTAGAACTTTGTACTACCTTTCAATATAATAATGTTTCTGATGATGCTATTAGGCTTAGACTCTTTCCTTTTTCCTTAAAAGATAAAGTAAAGATGTGGCTTAATTATTTAGTAACTTGTTCTATTAAAACTTGGGCAGATATGATACAATAATTCCTTGCTAAATATTTTTCTCCTTCTAATACTGCTAAATTAAGAAATGCTATAACTTGATTTACACAATTTGATGGAGAAACAATTTATGAATCTTGGGAAAGATTTAAAGAACTATTAAGAAAATGTCCTCATCATGCTTTGCCAAATTGGTTAATTATTCAAACATTTTATAATGGACTTATTGGATCACTTAAATCTATTATTGATGCTGCTGTTGGTGGTTCTTTAATGGCTAAGACATTTGAAGAAGCTTATACTTTAATTGAAGAAATGACTAATAATAATTTTCAATAGCCTTCTGAAAGGGTTAATCCTAAAAGAATGACAAGTATTCAAGATAATGAAGTCTTTTCTATTTTAGCTTCACAAGTAGCTGCGATATCTAAGAAATTAGATAATTTTGCTATTAATATATCACATGTAAGTGATGATAATTCTGCAAATACTGATGATTCTCAAACAATGGAAACTTTGCAAGCTATTGCTAGTAAATCTAATAACCCTTATTCTAATTATTATAATCCTGTTTGGAAAAATTATCCTAATTTTAATTGGAAGAATGGACATTAACAATGGAGTAATAATCAAGTTAATCCAAATTGAAACAATCAACGAAATTCAAACTTTATACCAACTTACCCTCCTGATTTTAATAATCAGCAAAAAAAGTTATCTATATAAGAATTGATCTTGAAACTACGTAATCAGCTACAAAGTCAAAACACTGTTATTCGTAATATTGAGAATCAGATGGGTCAAATTGCTATTTTTATTAATTACAGACCTCAAGGAACACTACCTAGCAATGTCGAAATTAATCCTAAAGAAACAAGGAACTAACATTGACCCGATATAAATATATGCGTACTAAAATCTTCTTCCCCGGCAACGATGCCAAAAACTTGACCCGAAGTCCTCTGAAGATCAACATACTAATTAATGCTTTCAAAAATATATGTTATAAATAATAATAGCGACTAGTGTATATAAATATAATTTTATGGAAAATATTTTACACACTAGGGGTTCTACGCAAGTATACGTATCGTTTCAAGTAATATAGGGCTTTGAAACAATGACCCCAGTATCGATCCCACGAGGAGAGAGTTATAGATCATTAAATATTTTTATTTTAAAGTATTTCTTTTATAATTTTTAATTTACTGGATGCAATAATAAAACAGGAATAAAATAATTGATGTTAATAGCAATAAGAAAGCAACTTTCTCCCTTTCAATTAATCCAAGATTTTCTAAGATAATGATAATATTCGTGGAGAATATAAATTTATGGTATTGTGTCAAATAGAAGCATTCATATTCTTTACCCTTTGATCCAGGTGCAAAGAACATTGGCTAGCTCTATAGATCAGGTCCGGATGTATTGTTAGAAGAATGGGTTAATCTAGGCTCACACTACTAGATGTCAAAGGGTGGCTATGGTCGGCCCTACTGGTGACCCTTTCCTTTTCTATAAACCAAATCACAAGAATTTAGTCTGTCACTCTAAAAACTTATTAATTCTACACCCATTATATAATATCTTCATATTTATTTGCACTTCACCTTGAATAACCCGCACAAGGCCTTCGACTACCCAAGGATTCTTGTGATATCTACAAGTTAAGAATTCATCTCCTTCTAGGTCTCAAAACTCTTCAACAGGTTTTAATAATTTAAATGGCCAATTTAAATAGTAAATTAAGAACCGGTATTAATATCATCACAATGTTTTGAAAATATATAATTTTTAATTCTCCGACGAATTTTGTATTATCTTATTTATTTTTTCATAATTGAAAGGAGAAAGTAAAGTAACTACTCAGAACACATTGATATTAAATAACAAAACATAATAAATAAACTTTGAATCAAAATAAAAATACTAATCTTTGATGTTTCTCCTACTGAACTTCTAATTCCTACTGACTCCATAGCGTAATGAACTACAGATACACCAACTCTTTCAAACTCTGAATACAAACTCTAAAATAAACTCACTAATTTATGAAGGAAAGTAAAAAGGTGGCCCTAATATGATCTCTCTAATTCTCTCTCTAGATTGGACTCTAGATAGGGAGGGGTAGATGGGGCATTTTTCTCTGAAGGAATACCCTCTTATTTATAAGCTTCAAGGGTTGCCTCAAGGCACCTCTTCAAAATGTGTCCACATTCAATGAATCTTCTAGAAGGTGTGTCTGGCACCTAGGCGCCGGACAACGCATCCAGTTCTTCGCACCTCTTCACTTTGGATTGCACCACTTCACGATTAAAACCATTTTGAAGCATCCAAATACATTGTATCCCATGTCCTATAAACCAAGAACAATTGCCAGTCTTCTAGAAGGCCCAATAACCTCTCACACCGTCAAAATAACCGCCAAAAAGTCGTCAAAAACTTAACAGTTTTCTGTATCGAGCTGGCTAGCGTTTAGATGCCAGGCTAATAATTTTCGAAAATTGTGCATTTTGGCTCTATTTTTGCTCCTTTTTACTCCTTTTTCATATTTTTCTCCTTCTCGAACATTTTTGCATCACCTACATCCAAAAACACAAAAATACCTTTCATTAAACATAATATCCTTAAAATTTAATAAAAATCAAGGCATAAAAATAAGTACTTTTTTCTTGGATCAAACATGAACAAGAAAAAGCTGTGCAACTTAGAAGTGGAAAGGAATTATAAGATAAAATTTGGAATGAAATTGAAAAAGAGAGAGAAGTAGAAGAAATTGAAAAACTTAAAGATACTCTTTCTCCAACTAAAGATCAGACTGTAATTCCTTTTGAAGTGGAAGTTGAAAGACCACCACCAACGTTTCCTCAAAGATTAAAACAACATAAGCTTGACAATCAATTTTCTAACTTCTTTGAGATTTTTAAGAAACTTACCATCAACATTCCTTTTTCTGAAGCATTGGAACAAATGAAAAACTATGAAAAAATTATGAAGGATATTTTAAGCAAGAAAAGAAAATTTGAAGCTTATGAAACTGTTGCATTAAGTGAAGAATGTAGTGCAATAATTCAGAAGAAACTACCTCAGAAACTTAATGATCCTGGAAGTTTCACTATACCATGTGCTATTGGAGAAACATTTTGTGGAAAAGGCTTATATGATTTAGGAGCAAGTATTAATCTCATGCCATTTTCAATCTTTCAAAGGTTAGATTTAGGAGAAATTTCTCCCACCACTGTAACCCTTCAGTTAGCTGTCTATCTATCACTTATCCTAAAGGAGTTATAGAGGATGTTCTTGTTAAGGTAGATAAATTTATCTTTCCTGTGGATTTCATTGTGCTAGATATGGAAGAAGATAAAGAAATACTTATTATTTTAGGGAGACCTTTTCTAGCTACCTGACATGCTATGATTGACGTGCAAAAAGGAGAATTAACAGTGAGAGTTAATGATCAAGAGATAACATTTAATGTTCTGAAATCAATGAGGTATCCTGATAAAGAAAAATGCTATCGAATGGATATTTTTGATTAAATAATTGAAAAACATTATCAAGAAAATGTAAGGTCATTTCTGAAGATAAAAATGATGAACCTGTTTTATAAAATAAGTCATTAACTGAAGAAATTGAAAAAGTAAATAATGAAAAATTATCTGAAGAAACTCATAATATTCATGAAAACTGGGAAATTTTAGACACAACTAAAAATGATATACTTTTACCCTCAATTGAAAAAGCCCCTGAACTTGAATTAAAAATGTTACCTGCACATATAAAGTATGCATTTCTTGGAAATTCATTAACTTTACCTGTAATTATATCTTTGGAATTGAGTAATGATCAAGAAGAAAAATTAATAGGAATTCTGAAGAATTATAAGAAAGCTTTTGGTTGGACTATTGCAGATATAAAAGGAATAAGCCCTTCAATCTGTATGCATAGGATTTTAATGGAAGAAAATTGTAAACCCACTATTGAACCTCAAAGAAGATTGAATCCAATTATGAAAGAAATTGTAAAGAAAGAGATTTTTAAATGATTAGATACTGGAATTATTTATCCTATTTCGGATAGCCACTGGGTGAGTCCTATTCATTGTGTTCCGAGGAAAGGAGGTGTGACTGTCATTGTTAATGAAAAAAATGAATTAATCCTAACAAGACAAGTTATTGGATGGCGAATTTGCATTGATTATCGAAAATTAAACAATGCCACTAGAAATGATCATTTTCATTTACCTTTCTTGGATCAGATGTTGGATAAATTAGTTGGACACTCATATTTCTGTTTTTTGGATGGATATTCTAGTTATCATCAATTACCTGTTGCTCCTGAGGACCAAGCGAAACAACATTTACAAGTCCTTATGAAACATTTGCCTTTATAAGAATGTCTTTCGGTTTATGCAATGCACCTACAACTTTTGAAAGATGTATGATGTCAATATTATGTGATTTAATTGATAAAGGAATTAAAGTATTTATGGACGATTTTTCAGTATTTGGAACTTCTTTTGAATCTTTCTTGGAAAATATAATGAAAGTTTTGAAGGGAAGTGAAGAAACAAATTTAGTTCTAAACTGGGAAAAATGTCAATTTATGATCACAGGAGGAATTGTACTTAAACATAAAATTTCACAAATAGGGATGAAACTTGATCAGGCAAAAGTAAAAATTATTGCTGAACTTCAACCATCTACTACCGTTACTGATGTGAGAAGTTTTTTGGGTCATGCTGGATTTTATAAGAGATATATAAAGGATTTTTCTAAAATTGCAAAACCTCTTCGCCATTTATTGGAAAAAGAAGCTAAATTTGAATTCAATGAAGATTGACTGAATGTGTTCAATATTTTAAAAGAAAAATTAATCACTCCACCTGTTATTGTTGCACCTGATTGGAGTAAACCTTTTGAATTAATGTGTGATGCAAGTGTTTATGCAATTGGAGCTGTATTGGGACAAAAATATGAGAAAATTTTCAAAGTTATATACTATGCTAGCAAAACTATTAATGAAACTCAAATAAATTACACTACTACTGAAAAAGAGCCTTTGATAAATTTAGACCATATCTTCTTGGAACGAAATGTATCGCACATACATATCATTCTGCTATTAAGTATTTAATGTCTAAAAAGGATGCTAAGCCTAGATTGGTCAGATGAGTTTTACTTTTACACGAATTTGATTTTGAGATTGTGAACATAAAAGGAACTGACAGCTAAATTGCTGATCATTTATCAAGAAAAAAAATAATAGTGAGAAGATTTATGAAGAAAATATAAATGAGAAATTCACTGATGAACAATTATATGTCATTCAAAGATTACAAATGCCTTAGTATGCAGATATAGTTAACTATTTGGTTAGCAATATTTTACCATATGGATTGAATAACAAATATATTAAGAAATTCAAGAATGATTGTAAATCATATATTTGGGAAAATCCTCATTTATTTAAAGAAAGAGATTCTGAGATTCGATGATGTGTACCTTATGAAGAAACTTTTGCAATTATTCAAAAATGTCACGATTCTAAATTTGTAGGACACTTTGGAGTGAATAAAACTGCATTTGAAATTTTAAATTCTGGATTTTATTGGCCTACATTATTTAAAGATGTTGGACATTATGTGAAAACTTGTGATCGATGTCAAAGAATGATAGATGTGCAATGATAGATATGGAGGAAGATAAATTTATCCAATCTAGGCTTAGAAATTGAAATTGAAACTTTATATTAGAAATTGAAATTTTTGATGTATGGGGTTTAGACTTTATGGGACCTTTCGTACCATCATCTGGAAAGATTAATATTTTATTAGCAGTTGATTATGTTTCAAAGTGGATTGAAGCTGTAGCTTTACCTAACTGTGATTCCAAAAGTGTTTCGAAATTTTTAAAGAAGATGATTTTTACAAGATTTGGAATGCCCGGGGTAATTATCACAGATGGGGGAAGTCATTTCAGAAATATAAGAATTCAATCATTACTAGAAAAATTCAGAATTAAACATAGAATTGCAACTGCTTATCACCGTCAAACAAGTGGAATGACTAAAGTATCAAACAGAGAAATTAAAAGAATATTAGAGAAGACTGCTAATCCTAAAAGAACTGACTGGGTTGATAGAGTTGATTCTCCATTATGGGCTTATAGAAAAGCTTATAAGACACCTATCAGAATGTCACCTTATCGGTTAGTTTATGGTAAACAATGTCACTTACCTGTTGAACTGGAACATAAAGCTTATTGGGCGATAATGGAGTTCAATTATGATTTCAATGCTACAGGAGAGAAACAATTATTACAACTGAATGAAATGGAAGAGATAAGAAATGAGTCATATGAGAATGCAAAGATTTATAAGGAAAAATGAATAAATTGCATGAAAAAAAGATTTCAAGGAAAATATTTAAGCCTGGACAAGAAGTGTTATTATTTAATGCTCTTTAAAACTTTTTCCTGGAAAATTACGATCTAAATGGATGGGACCATTTATAATTGAAAAGAGTACCCTTATGGAGCTGTGGATATTAAAGATCCCAAAACTAGAAAAGTATTTAAAGTTAACGGATTAAGACTGAAGCCTTATATGGGAGAAATGAAACCAAATTACAAAGAGGCTTACGAACTGAGCCTACCCAATTAATTTAATTAATTAGGTCGGGCTGACGACGTTAAACCAGGCGCTTTGTGGGAGGCAACCCATTTATTATTATTGTGATTGTTTGTGACTTGAATTTATCTTAATCGTGTTTGTATGTGGATCACACCGTTTTATTAGACTTATTTTTAAGACCTAAACTTTATAAATTTGACGATAAGTGAATCTGAGTCGATCGAGGTTCCGGTGCCTAGGCGCCAAAAGTTGGCGCCTAAGCACTAGAATAACCTGCGCGTATCAATGATTCGTCGCCTAGGTGGCAGATTCCGGCGCCTAAGCGCCACGGTTACAGGTCAGGTAAAATAGATCCTGGTGCTAACGAATTTAACCAAGTCTTAGCCTTGTCCCTTAGAGAAAAGGGAAAAGTCTAAGTCTGACAACATCATTAGACACTCTGTCATATTTAAAAGTAGCACAAAGTTCTAAAAAACTTGCAAGTTGTAAATTAGGATCTTCATGGGAACTTCCGCCGAATTGATTGTTTTGTACCATTTGGATATTTACAGGTTTAAGCTCAAATGAATTAGCAGCTACATCAGGGTTTTGGATAGTTAAGTGAATTTCATCAAATATAGGGTTAGCATAATCTCTTAGAGGTCTAGATTGATGTTCATTTTCTATTCATTGGTTGTTTACGTTGTTTTCCATATTGTTAGGATTTCTAGGTTCTTTTCTCAGTTTTCTAATTTTCCTAATAGTGTGTTCTAATTCCGCATCGTAGGTTATAAGATTTTCAGGTTCAAATTTACACATAAAATTGAAATCAATACACAGAAAAACAATTGACTAAATATGATAATAAGTTGCAATTCTATTAAAAGTTTTCTAATAGTCCTAAATTGTCCGTTACTCTAATTATGTTATATTCCCCGGCAACGGTGCCAAAACTTGAACCACTCCGCACACTTTGTGTAAGCTTAATATTGCAAGAATTTAATATCACTACTAAAAAGAGTCGAATCTCTAGCAATGACACTAAAGCTTGACCATAATTATAAATTTGATAAAGAAGTATATAAAATATTCAATAATGGCAAAGTTACTCTTATCAACGCAAGTATAAATATCGCTCAAGTAATAAAGGGCTCTAGTGGAGTCCTGGATATCGATCCCGTAGGGAATATATCAGAGGCTACGGACTAGAATTTTAAAAACCAATATAGAATCACAACCTTGTATTTCAAATTGCCTATTTGTCACTAATATGCAATCGTAAATAAGATGTAATTTTAATAAACTAATTCTACTAACAATTAACTAATTTTACTAATAAAGATTGTAATGTGAGGTTCAATATATAAGCAAGCATCCTTCTCCTAGTTAAGAAATTTAAGTGAATGGATAAATTGAATTAGTTCAAATGGTGTTGTGCCAAATAGAAGCATACCTATTCTTTACCCTTTGGTCTAGGCATAAAAAACATTGACTAATTCTATGCTTAGCTACTGAATCTATGGCTAGGCTAGGAGTATACCGGCTCTCACTTCGGAGCTCCCACGTTCCCCTCGCTTGAGGGCTAACATCTACACTTCAACACCCAAATGATAGGACCGAATTAAGGATTTTAGTCTGTCACTCTAAAATCTCTAATTCTACGTCTGATAAATAATATTTCCTTATTTATTTGCACCATACTTTTAAGGACTTTGACCTCCCTGAAACTTGGATGTAATATTCACTCTTATTGTAAAACTCAACATATTTTAACAAATCAATTGGCTAGATTGAAAGTAAATTAAGATTGAAGTAAAAAGATTATCACAACTTTTTTTAACATTCTCTTGACACAACTAATTCAAATCACCATTTTACAAAATCTCAAAACAAGGAGAAAGACAATGAAACTACTTAGATCTCATGGAGAAGATACGACAAAACTTGGATTTCATATATAAAAGTAAAGTTATACAAACTATAATAAGTAAATACAACTTATTTTGCATTCCTCCCCAAGCAAACTCCTTGAAGTTCCTCTGAATCTCTTCATTTCTTTACAACACACAGAATTCTCCTTCGAGGCGGCAAGGAGGAAGAAATCTCTCACTATCCTTCCACTCTTACAATCGCTCGAAGAATTCCTCACAATTTAACACTAATTTAACTCACTCTCTATAACTCTTAGGGCACCCAAGACACTAATAGACACTCACGGACACTCCCATTTTTGGCCTAAAATTGTCTCTTTTAAAGTTGTGGAAGAGTTTCCAAGAGTTGCCCAAGCATCCCTTCAAAATTCGTCCACATTCAATGCACCTCATGAGAGAACTGACATACTTGCCGTCGGTGGCCTTGATCTTGTCGTCGATGATGATGCGATGTGACTTTATATATGATTTAAAATACAAGAATTTGATAGCACTTTTTAGAATATTTAATTTCCAGCAAATGGCTTCAAAAACTTGACGCGCGAGGTTTACTTTTATAATTTTATATTTAGATTTTATTATTATAAAAGTCACACTTTTAAATGCAAGTATACGTATCGTTCAAGTAATACAGGGCTCTAGTGGAGTCCTGGTTATCGATCCCGCAGGGATAGAGAATTTTATAAAAAGTAAGAAATATAAGTAATATTTTGAAAATTTCAAATGCAATTTATATATACTTTATATATATATATATATATATATATATATATATATATATATATATACATATATATATATATATATTCAAATTTAATTAACTAATAATTTTTACTAAAAAAGTAAGCAATAAGCGAGTAAAGTAAAGTAAGCAGTAAATAAAATTCAATGCAAGTATAAAAACGATTGTCTCCTTTTTCAACTAATCCAAGAATTATAGAGTAATTATCTTTTGTAGGGAATTAAGATTATATTATTGTGCTAAATAGAAGCATTCCTATTCTTTACTCTTTGGTCCAGGTGCAAAGAACATTGACTAATCTATAGATGGCTCAAAATGTTTTATTAGTAGAATGGGTTAATCTAGTCTCACACTACTAGATGTCCAAGGATGGCTATGGTCGGCCCTACCAGTGACCCGTTACCTTTTTATAAGCCAAATTATTATAATTTAGTCTGTCACTCTAAAAACTAATTAATATTACGCCCAATAAATATTATCTTCCTATTTATTTGCACTTCACCTTAAACAATCCGCGTATAGCCTGCGGTTACCTAAGGATTCATGTGATATCTACTAATTAAGAATTTATCTCCGGATAGATCTCAAAATTCTTCAACGGGTTTTAACAAATTAAATGACCAATTTAAAAAGTAAACTAAGATCAAGTATTAATGTCATCACAATGTTTTAAAATATTTTATATTTAATTCTCCTACAAAATTTAATTAATTTTTAATCTTTTCATAGTTGAAAGGAGAAAGATAACTAACTACTTAGAACACATTAAAATAACACAACAAAGCATATTTATAAAACTTTGAACCAAAGTACAAATACTTATCTGAAGTGTTCCTTCAAGTGATCCGCTGACTTCTACTGACTCCAAAGCAATGATGAAACACTCCAACATCAATAACACACAATAAAAACTTAAATTAAACTCACTAGATACCAAATAAAGTGACACCCTAAGTATGGAAGAGACTAAATAAAACTAGAGATGAGAGAGAAGATACTAAAATTGGTATGTGTTCTAAGAGGGAGGGTTTTGGTGCGATTTTCTCTGTAGAATAGGCTCCTATTTATAGAGCTCTGAATTTGACCAGGGGTTGCTTAAGGCACCTCTTAAAAATTCGTCCAAATTCAATGTATCTTCTAGAAGATAACCGTCGCGCCTAGGCGCCTAGGCGCCGGGATCTTGCGCCTAGGCGCCGGGATCTGGCGCCTAGGCACGGGACTCCGTGACTAGGTCTTTCGCACCTCTTCACTTTGGGTCACACCTCTTCATGATCCAGACCATTTCCTTGTGTCCAAATACATTGTATCACATGTCCTATATATTAGGAGTAACATCCAGTCTTCTAGAAGCTCCAATAACCGCTTAACAACATCAAAATAACCGCCTAAAGTCATCAAAAAAACTTGACAGCATCTGTATCGAACTGGCGCCTAGGCGCCGGATTCTGGCGCCTAGGCGCCGACCTAATAATTCCAAAATTTTGCTCCATAAGCTCCATTTTTGCTCCTTATTCCTTCTTTTTCTTTCTTGGACTCTTTTTAAATCATCTACATCCAAAAACATGAAAATATCTTTCATTAAAGCATAATATCCTTAAGAATTGAATCATAACTAAGGCATAAAAATGTGTATTTTTTAGGTAGATCGGGCAACCTTCTAGAATACTTGGTTTTGAACCTTCTCTGTTAAGGCTCGCTGTCGGCGAGGACAAACTTGTCCTCGGTGACCTTCTTTGTAATTTATTTTCTGAACTCTCAGGAAAAATCCACCATCGGCACCGTCGATCTCGCCGTCGGTGTCCAATGTAAAATCTTCATATTTTTGTCATTTTCTCTCCAAATTCGCTCCTTTTTGCATCCTTTTGCTCCAATGACCATAAATCAACATACCGGCTGACCTGGGGTCGGGAGGTAGCAGGGTTTATATGATTACGGAGCTTATATTATATATTTTTATGAATGACTATCAGAATAAAATTAACAATTGTGTCATCCCCCCTTTTATCAATACAAGTATACGTATCGTTCAAGTAATAAAGGGCTCTAATGGAGTCCTAGATATCGATCCCACAGGAAAGTTTAGAGATTAAGAACTAATTTCAGCAGATGCAATTACTATCTAGTGTAAGGAAATAAAGATTGCTTATACTAAACTTATTACTTAATTTTTAAATAGAAGATTGCAATTTAGAAAAAGTATCTTTCTCCTTGTTAAGAGAATTAAGTGAATGAATAATTAAATCAGTTTAGAATTATATTGTGCCAAATAGGAGCATTCCTATTCTTTACCTTATTGTCTAGGCATAAAGAACATTAACTAATTCTATGCTTGGTTACTGAATCTGCGGCTAGGCTGGGAGGATACCGGTTGCCACTTCGGAACTCCCACGTTCCCCTCGCCTAAGGTCTAACATCTACACTTCAACTCCAAAACGATAGAACCGAATTGAAGATTTTAGTCTGTCATACTAAAATATCCAACTCTACACCCGATAAAAAATATTTCCCTATTTATTTGCACTCTCCTTCCAAGGCTTTTGACTTCCCTGAATCTTGAATATAATCTTTACTTATAGTTGATAATTCAACATATTTTAACAATTCAATTGGCCAAATTGAAAGTAAATTAAGATTTAAGTAAAAGGATTATCAAAATTTTATTTAATATTTTTAGGCACAACTAATTCAATTCTTCATTTCACAAAATCTCAACAACAAAGAGAAAGACAAAGAAAACTACTCAGAGTGCATAGGAAAAGTAACACAAAACGTAGATTTCATTTAAAGTTATACAAAAATAAATAAAAACCTATCTCAAATCTTCTCCTTAAGCAGACTCCTTAAAGTTCCTCTAACTCTTTCTTCTTATACAACACACTTAATTATACTTACTAATATACTCTAAAACACACCAATGCACACACAATAGACTCACCACACACTGCTGACTTCCACAAGACACACACACCAAAAGAACACACATTTTTCAGCTTAAATTCATCTATATTTAAAGAAGAAGGAATATATCCAAAGGTTGCTTAAGCACCTCTTCAAAAAGAGTCCAGATTCAATGTATTTGGCTTGAACCGACCTTCTCGCCATCGGCGGGCTTCTAGAACATTGGCTAACTGCTAAGGCTCGCTGTCGGCAGGCTCGATCTCACCGTCGGCGGGCTCCTTTATAATATATTCAAAACTTTCGGGAAAATCACACTGTCAGCGACCTATTCCTCGTCCTCGGTAGGCTAGTTCAATTTCCATCGCTTTTTAATCCTTTTAGTTCTATATTTACTTCATTTCGATCTTTTTGCTTCCAATACCTATAAATCTTCATACCTGCGGTAAAACATAGAAAATACCTTTCTTTAAAGTGCAATTTCATATACAATTGGTATGAATTTCTTAATACATTTTCCTGTGGTCACTTGCATCAAACCATCAAAAATGCTTTTTTTTAAAGTGCAATATCATCAAAATCCGTATAAAATAGGCATAAAAATCTCAACATATTTTCAGTTGGTCAAAGACCAAACCCAAATCACCTGTAGGAGAAGTTCTGAACCAGATCCAAGCTCCGCTCAAATTGATACTTCCGGGAGGTTCGCCAGGACGAAACGAAGCTATTGTAAGCATCTGATTGAGGCATCCTTTCTCTTACCAAGGTATGGATCAAATTCACTAATTTTGAGCACTTTTTGAAGCTTTATGAAGAAAACTTGGAATCAATGCTTGATTAAACATATAGATAGGTCCGCCATACTTAAATGAAGGTGTAGGAACAAATCCCATGCAATTTGGTTGAGAGTCAAGAGAGAAATTAGGCTTAGAAAATGTGTGGCTCTCGGGTTAGGGCAGGTTAGAGACGATGGCACTCCACCGTCTGATCACGCGTGTATCAGACAGACAACCCAGATCGCGCCAGAAAGATTGATGGAGCTGAACCGCGGAACCCAATCATCACTAAGTCGAATGTCGGTGCCAAATCAAAACACATCACGTGGTCGTTCGATGCGTACAAGGATGACGCGGATAAGTAGGAAATTAGGATTTTTAGGATTTATTTAATTCATAAAAATTAAAAAAATATATAACTTGGTGTAGAAAATTCATAAAAATAAAACAAAAATACCAACTTGCTTAGTAAACATAGGAGAATAATGTTGAATTAATATCAAAATCATTTTACTTATATTTATTTTTAAATTAATAAAATAAAATAAATCTTATTTAAAGCATAATTCATCACAAACATTTCACCATTACATGGAACATTAGGGTTTTATTCTCCCTATTGTTATGGATACTCTCTGATATTTCCAAGTTCAGAGGGCATCCCTAGGAAGAGAACCCTAATTTTCAAGTTAATGATCCATATTTTGCTTAATAAATTGTAATAATTAAAGGAAAAATCAGAAAAATACAAAGTTTGCTTTGTTAGGTTCCTCAGGGTCAGAGGATCACAAGAAAAATGTAAAATGGATTTTAGTAAGTAAAAATGTCACTTTATGTATTTAAATCATTAAAATAGAAGAAAAATTAAATAATTAAAATATAATCAGAAAAATCATGAAAACTAATCCACAAAAAAGCAAAAGGTCATGGGAGCTCCCCATAAAAATTTGAACCCAATTGATTTAACCAATAAACTTGTTTTTCTAAGTAAAATGGAATTTTGAATTAAAATAATTATAATAATTAAAATACAAATAAAAAAGTTACAAAAATTGGTTTTGAAAGTTTCTTATGACCAGAGGAATCTATGAAAAATAAAATTGAAGTTAAAATAAATAATTCATTTTTAAACCCTTTTTTTAATTTTCAAATAATTAAAATAATAAAAAATAAAAAAAATCATTAAAATGTTAAAATACACAAAAATGTTCTATATTGTTTCCTAATCGTTTACGAACAATTAAAATTTTCTTCTCAATTTTTTTAAAAAATGGAGTTATAAATTTTAAAAAGGCTTAAAATGAATTTTAAAAGGCTTAAAAATGGATTTTTCTTAATTTTGCAATAAAATTATTCCAATAAATCGAAAAAATTAAAAAAATAAAAAATTAATTTCTTTGGATTCCTTGAACTCAGGGAGAATTAAGAAAAATATAAAACTTAATTTTCCACCTAAATAATATTTTATATTTAATTATGCTAAAAAAATAAATAATTATATTAATTAAATAAAAATAAAAAAATCATAAAAATTGGTCCAACTGGTCCTCTGACTTAGATGAATTTTCAACAGTTTTCTAAGGATAGATTTTTTACTTTGACTAAGTTATTGAATTATTATTGGGATTCCCTATTTTTACTCAAAAATAATTATAAAATTAAATAAATTTAGAAAAATTACATTTTCTTCTCTGATGTCTTAATTAACACATGATTGGGTTAACGTAAGTATTTCAAAGTTATTTGAGTTTAATTTAATGAATTATGAAGTGTTAAAGTCTCATGGGCAAATTGTAATTTTATGGTTTAAGCTTTAATTAATATTTAGGCTTAATCAAAGGGGTAAATGGGCAATGGTTAAACTTAATTTATCTTCTTAGATGATTGAAACATACGAGATTAAGAGGTAGAAACCAACTTATCACTCTTCCACTAAAGGATAAAATTACAATTTCTTAAAATTATTAAAATTTGGGGGTTAATTAAATTTGATGATCCTAAAGTGTGGGGGTTTGATCTCGGAAGATCATAACTCACTAAATTAAAGCCCGTAATCAATGGTTACATGATAACATCATCTTTAATAAAGATCAAGTGCCACTTAAAGTAATACTTCTTTAAATTATAAATTCATTCATAGAAGCTCAAAGGCAAATTAGTGAACTAGGTTCAATTCACACTTTAATTAAAAAGGTTTTAGAAAAGAGAAACATAATCACTTATAAAAATTTTAAGAACACTACTAGCCCAACCCTAACAAAATTGGCTTGGTTTCCTAATAATCTAATTTGCATCTAAAGGCTTGCACTCACAAAATTCCTAGATGAAGCATCAAATGAATGTTACCCCATTCAAGGGATAATCAAAACATCTAAGTTCACTGAACAAGAGTTAAAAAATAATTAAAAATGGGTGCTTAATTGAACCAAGCAATGAAACCAAATGAGCTCAAAATGATCCCAAAGCTTTTGAAAAGATTTTTAGGGTTATGCCTCGAACACTTCCTCAATCTAATGGGATAGTTTAGAAGAACAATTAGACTTCACTGTTCTTGGTTCAAGAAAATCATCCGTAACATAGGAATCCTCCAAGTTATGAAATAGGTTCCTTTATTGAACTTAAAGCGACAAACTTTAATCTCTGCTTTCATAACTTCTTGGGTTGTTAATATTTTATCAGATATTCTTAAAGACTGCCAGGTACGCATTTATGATTATTGCAATTTACACTACTTTATTTAAATGTTTTAACAATAAAGAAACCAAACTTGCATGCCAAAACTAGAACTTTTAGGATAGCCGCAAAGCCAAATAAAAAATAAACCAAGAAATTGATTCATAACAATCATAATATAAGACAACTTAATATTTAATCACAAACCAAACAACAAAAACTACAGTTGTAACCAAATTAAAACGTCTCTATCAGATAATCGGGAAGCCCTCAGAATAGGCAACCTACGGTTGCTAACGAGATTTCCCACGGTCTAAACGAAAGTACTAAATTCATTTAGTTGAATTTAGTAAATTCATTTGGACTAAGTGAATCCAAAGAAAATAGTGGTGCCAGAACGAGGGAACCGTGGGATTTTAACTGGTATCACTTAATCAACTTAAGGTTTTCCCTAATAAGATGATAAGACACTTTAATTCAAACGTTTCCAAAACATCACACTTCTCTCATCTCTGAAATTTGACATTTCTAAAACTAAAACTACTGCAACCATAAGCTCGGAGCATACACGGTGGTCAGCACAACGAGGAAACGGATAACTCTACAACAACAAATCTTTCTTAAAAATAAACAACAAACCATAGGACTTCGAGGTAGTTTAGTACGGCATAAATCCTCACTTTTTATTTAGGCTTTCTCACAGTCATCTTGTGTAATATAAGCCCAAACTAGTCTTAGGTTCCGAGGTTATCATCTGATATGACATAAACCTTGTGATCTTCCAGGCTATTTGTATGATCGGGGCCATGCAAATGTAAGCCCTAATTAATAAAATTGGCAGGATGAAACATTAAGTAATTCTCTTTTCAAAACTGAAGCCCAACAATAAGATAGTTTGGAAAGTCATCGAGGTTCTCCTCTGAATCCGTGACATCTCCTACTTCTCATTTCTTTAGAATCTTAAAAACAACTGTTCCTATTTGCACCAATCCTATTTGATATTTTCCAAGTCCATCCTTGAAAGCTTTAAACTTTGAAATTCTTGAGAGCAAAACCACTAATATTTATCAAGAGTGTTCTTAAGCGACTTCGGTCATTTAAGATGTAATTAACTATAGAGGCTTGCCTCAATAAGGAACCTTAGAATCTAGGTAATATAATCCCTATTTAATCTTCCATAAAAATAGGGGAACTTGTCAGCTTATATAAAAATGGTTTCGCAGACTGACCGAGTAACATAAGTTCTTTAGTTTACTTAATCGAGTCCCACTATTCAAGTGATGTATTTACCCTTCGGGATAGATGTATTACTTGTGGTGTTGTGCTTGTTTAATCTCAACTATTGAATATGGTATCATGTCTTATTATTCAAAATTATATTACTGTCTTCCAAAAGTTATACCTTACTATTTTAAATTAAACTACTTTAAATCTAATTCATATTTTAAAATTCACTTTTTAAAATTTAACAGCTGACAATTTCTGGAGACTCCGCTGAGGAATAGTTCTTCTCTTCATTTTAGATCAGTTGGTTTTTCTTTCATAAATTGGTAGTGGGTTCATGCCCTTAGTGGACAAAAGCCACCATTCTTTCCATTGTCATATCTTGACTATTTCTATCTCGAGCGAGTATAATTAATACCCTTTGAATTCTGGAACCACTGTTTAAACAATCTTAAACAGAGAGGTTCCAGAATCTTCCCACCTCCCCAAAGAGGTAAGGTGGACCCCCAATAGGTGTTAGTTTAGAAGTGGTCTATCAAAGCAAGATCGTTATCAGGTTTATCCCCCCTTTTCAACAAAATAGAGTCCTTTATCTCTCTCTCTCTTGCTAATTAAATTACAAAAAAATGAAACCTAATAAAATTTGGAAACTTTAAAATATAAATGAATATAAAACAAAATGAATAGGAATGTCTTCGGACAATGCGTTGAATGTTCTTTTTCATCTTAAAATCGTTGCAATGAAAAGGGAAGCAAAGGATGACTTTAACATCCTGAATCCTCTCTACAGAAGATGTTGCACCAAGGTTGATTATTTCCTTCACCGCTGGATGGACTTAGCAATCAATAAGAGTGAAATGCTCAACAGATCAGTCATTCACTTTGGACAAGGATTCAATAACACAAACATTAAGTTCCAAAATGTCACAGTCGTCACCCTAAAATCCAGAATACCGGAATCTGTCAAACCTGTAGTTGAATTCAAATTGAAGTCAGCACAAGAGTTCCCTCCCCTGAAGAGGGTTCCAAGTAGGAAAAATAATGCTACCTGCAAAAGATTGGCTATCAAAGCTAACAAGGTCACCCCCCAGACTGTCTTCCTATTGACCTCATTTTTGGGTGAGGTCTTTTCCTTCCTCTTAGCGCTTAAGATATAGCCATAGGAATTCTCCTTGACTATCCTAGAAGACTAGATATGGAACCCACCATTTAGAAATTCAAACCAAATCCTGATTCTCTTTGGAATCCTACATAGATGGTCACTAACCTCTAAATCACTTGGAAGATTAGGACTAATGTGCAGGAAGACAGGAGTGAACTCCTATAGAATATTCAAGTCTTAGGACTACCCTGAGTAGCCTGGTTCTGGTGAGGTCTAGCTTATACACACTGCACTCACACACACACATTCTAAACCCTGAACCATCCTTACCCAATTCCTACCCCTGGTTCATTGGAGCACTTATGTGGCTAAGTCCAAACCCCTAGCTCTTTTGCTAAGAGGGATAGGAACAACCCATGAGATGTTCAACATGGACATTTCTTGGTCCACGGTTCACTATAAGATTTTTCACCCTCTCAACCATAATCAAATACCATTTTTGCCAAAATTCCTGGTTTTGACATTGGGTCTTCAAGCTTACCCAAATTTACCTAAAATACCCCTACAACCACAAAATCATCCAAAAATTCCCAAAAATTATCCAAAATTCCCAAAAGCCCTAAAAATCATTTTGAAACAATTCTCACCTCTTAATTCCACCAAAATACCCCAATACCCACCAAATAACCTCTTAATACCCTAAATACCCTTTTAGCCCAAAATTCCAAAAATTCCAAAAATCCCAGAAAATTCTAGAAAATCTCAAATATTCCCAATTTCATTTTGTCTAACTACAACATGAGCCAATTTTCCCAATTCAACCCACTTTTATCAAAATCCCCAATTTAACCCATTTTTAACCTACATGGACCCAATGTCAAACCAAACCAACCCATCTGACCTCAATTTTACCCAATTTCAATTCTAAACTTTAATTCAACATCCCCACTATTAATCTAAACCAAATCCAAGTTCAAATTGATTCAAATCTGAGTTCAATTCCATTTGAAATCTAAAATCCAAAATTTTGCCTAATTAATCCATAACCCCCAATTAACCTAATACCAACTTTTTTTCCCCAAATTCAATCCTAAACTTTCCATGACATGCCCATGAAACCTATGCAACCTTCAATTGCCCCAATTTGAGCCTAATCTTAACCTAAATCTATTTAAAAACAAAAAATACCCCATTTTAGCCTAAAGTGGATCCATACCCTAAACCTACCAAATTGGTTAGCCAAATCCTAAAATTTCTTCCCAATTGATGTTGGGAACTCTTCACAACATTCCCTTAGACCATTTAAAACTTTCTACTGGGTCTAAACCCCACCTTAACCCAACTTGGACCCAAGTTCATTCAACCTTGCCTAAATTAATCAAAATCCCTAAATCCACCTAATTGACCTTTCAATTGAACTCAAAACCTTTCCATGTATTCATGAAAGTTTTTCATGGAAATCATTTCTACAATGTTGCTCAAGACACTTAGACATAAATCAAACCCAAACTCAAGTTAGCCTAACCTAAACCCAAGTGAGCCAATTTGAATCTATGGCCTAATCAAACCAATTGAACTAAGTGTGACTAAACCAACCTTTCCACAGCCACCAAGTGAACCCGAGGAACCACCCTAGATCCACCTAGCCCAAGCTAAGTGAGCCATGGACCAAGAGTCCCCAATTTTAAGGGATTTCTTCCCTTAAGTGGTTAAATCCTCTTTTGCCTTACCGCAAAACATCATGACATCTGCTAATCACCATTAAACCTCTCCATCACTCACATGACCTCAGGGGCCAGCTCCCCTGTCGTTGCCGGCCGGCCTAGCTGCCGGAGGGGGTCAAAACCGAGAGCCACCATCTACCTAAACTCACCCAAACTCCACCAAATGACCACCTCAGCCAAATTAAACATTGGAGCCTCTCTGCCCTCCACCTAAGCAACTGAATCCACCCATCAATTGAGCCCTAGCACAGCCCAATGGCCCTAGCCATTTAAGCACCACCTCTCTGCCATGAGAGAGGTGTTGAAATTTTTCTCAACAGAAACCCTCCAAATTGTTCCCAGAGCTCCTCCCAGCCAAGAGAAGCTCAGCCCTACTACTTTCCTGCTTTCTTCCCCACTGGTTGAACTCAATTTTTGAGTTCAATCTTAGGCCAAAAAACAGGACACTCTCTGAAACTTCACCAAATCCAAATTAACTCTTCCCACACCTTCACTAGAGGTAGAGAAGAAGTTCCCCAGTGAAAGCCCCCTCACAAGGCCACCCAATCCTTCCAGCCGTCAAAGCTTGAAATCGGGCTTGGTCGAAGTCACACCCAGACAATTCACCACAGCTCCAAGCTCCATCCCTAGCTTCCTTGAGCTCCAACGAATGGAGCAATGGGACATGAACCGTAGGTCGCGTGGCTACCGAGTCAGATGGCGGCTCCGAATCAGGAAGCGTTGGCGCCGACGTGTTTAAGTAGGAAATTAAGGGTTTTATGATTTATTTAAATACCAGAACCTTTAAAAATTAATATCTTTGCATAGAAAAATAATAAAAATAAACTAAAAATACCCTCTTGCTCAGTGAACAAAGGAGAATATTGTGGAAAAAGAATTGATCTATTTTGTTGAGTATTTTATTTTTAATTAATTTAATACTGTTCTAAATATTTTAATTCTCCATGCATGTATACAATTCACCATGACATGAGACCATAGGGCTTTTGTAGCCTCTGATCTTGGGAACATTCCCTAAATTTGCCAAGTTCAGAGGCTATCTCTGTGGCAAGTTATTTATTTTCAAAGCTTATGTTCCTATTTTGGCATTTTAATTCCAATAATTAGCATGTTGATTAATAAAATCTAGGAAAATTAGGAGAAGTTTCTCTAGACCAGAAGACCCTAGGATAATTATGGCTTGGCTTAAATCATTCAAATGAATCCTAATTTTGCCAAAACCTTAAAACTAAGATGGAATTAATTAGGAGTACCACTCATCAAAATAGCTTGAAATCAATTTTCTACTGATCTTTAGGATTAGAGGAAACCCCTTAAAAATTTTGAAGTCAATTGAGAATGTTTTAACACACCAAATGAATTTTTTAAATAACATGGTTACTTTAAACTTTAAAAATTCATAAAACCTAAAATGTATTTCAAAAATTCACTAAATTCATTTTGAGACCTCTCTTGTATCAGAGGAGTCTATTAAAATTAAAATTGAGATTTTTCTAAAAATTTCATTCTTAACCTATTTTTGAATATTTTAATGATTAAAAAATAATAAAAATCACAAAAATATTAAAAATCACAAAAATATCATATTTGGTCCCCTAATTATTTAGGAACCAACGAAATACTTTTCCTAAGTCCCTAGGTTGAGATATTAAATTTTTAAGTCTTAAGACATTTTTTTAATATTAAAAAAATGAATTTTCAACCCTTCCCACTAAAATAATTCTAATAAATCAAAGAAAAATCAGGAAAATATAAAATTTGTTTCTTTGAACTCCTTAAGGTCAGAGGGACTTAAGAAAAATATAAAATCTATTTTCTAACTTTAATTTTATTTTATAATTAAATAATACCCTAGAACTTAAAATAATTATAATAAATAAAATGTAATACAAAAAATCACCAAAATTGGTCCAAGTGGTCCCCTAGTCGGTAGGAACATCCCATAATTTTTCTAAGGATAGGAACCCTAGCTTGGCCATGTTGTTGAATTTTCATGGAAAATCCTTGTTTTCCCTTAAAATAATTATATAAATTAAACTAAAAATGGAAAAATCACATTTTCTCCTCTAATGTCTTAATTGACATATGAGTAAGGTGACATAATAATTTTAAGTTCATTTGAGCTTAATTTGATAAGTTATGAGATGAATGTGTTTAAAAGGGCATAAAGGTCATTAAGGATTTTAACCCTAATTAAAACTTTAGGTCTAATCAAGAGGGAGGGTAAAATATTTGATCTTAATTTTCTTGGATGATTGAAACATAGGACATCTAAAGGGTAGAAACCCATTATTCACTTTTAACACATCAAAATGAAACCTTAATTAATTAAATCTTTTAATTTTGGAGGAATAAACTAAAATTTGGATTATTAAGGTTAGGGATATGACTTAAGAAGATATCAATTCTTTAATCTAAAAATCCATAAAATGAATCACCCTAATAATAATTCTTAAAGATAACTGAAATTAATAATAACTAAAAATACTAAAAGATAATTTTTTTTAAAAAAGATAAATTAAAGCTTAAAGAATTAAATAATTTAATAATTAAATCAAAAATAAATTTAAAACCTAAAACTAATTTAAAATTACTTCAAAACTAAAATCACCTAAGAATAAACTTAAAACAAATTTAAAACATTAAAATTAATCCCAAAACAATACATAATGAAAAGAAAATGTGAAGATTAAACCAATTAAAATCAACCTAAAGTAATATGATTAATTTAAATTAAATTTAAATCATTAAAATTTAATAATAATTTAAACACTTCTTTCAATTTTAAGTAAGATCAAAACACTTAAAAGCAAATCAACCCGAATTTTGAAACTAAACTGAATTATCTCAAATCTCCAACTCAACTTTAATTAAGGCGGTTAAAATCTTTAATAGAGTAATTTGCCTCCGTAAAGATGTTCATTATTATAACTCTTAAATGAAGCATGAAAAAAAATGTCACTCCACTCATAAGATAATCAAACATTCTAATTCACTGAGCTAGAGTAACCCAGGTGAATTATTCGCCACCTCAATGAAACTAACTGAACTTAAAGTAATCCTAAAAATGTTTAAGAAGATGTTCAGAATTTAATTCCGAGCACTTCTCTAACTTAATGGTATGTTTCAATGAATAGTGAAACTTCATTGTTCTTTGGTGAAGAAAATAATCCTTAACAAAACATGAAAACGTAGATGTCATAGGAATTGAATAGCAATAGGATTAGGATTTTGGTAGAGAACCAAAATCTTCCCTTAGCTTTACCTAGGTGCTTTTTGAAAATATATAAATGTTCTGACATGTGTTTTAAGTGTAGCAGTGTACTGCACTTTACTTTTTTTGCATATTAAACAAGAATTTCACCCTGCATGAAAACTGGAACTTTTAGGATAGCCATAAAACTGAAATTCAAAGCTAAATTAAAGTCACAACAAGATAAAATTCACCACCACAACATTCAAAAATATAAAACAACTCAAAATTTAATCACAAACAGAACAACAAAACTACAACTACGATGATTTGGAATCCCTCGGATGATGTAACCCACGTGTTACTAACGAGATTTCCCACGGTCTAAATGAAAGTTTGGAACTCATTCAGTTGAGTTTAGCAAATTCATTTGGACAAAGTGAATCTGATGAAAATAGCGGTGCTGGGATGACGGAACCGTAGGATCTTAATCGGTTTTTCTTAATCAACTTTAAGATTTGTTTTAATTAAAACATTAAACCATCTCAATTTTTTAACATTTCTAAAGCAAAACACTTCTCTCATATCTTGATTGTCACTTTCTAAAACCAAACCTCTGCAACAAAAATGAGCTTGGAGCACGGTGGGCAGCACGGCCATCTTCAACAGCAAAACCTGAGTCTACATCTGCTAAACCTTTCTTAGAATTCAACAACAAAGCCATAGGATTTTGAGGTACTTTGCCTAGTGCAACATAAATCCTCAACTTTTCGTTACGCATTTGCATAATTATGTTATGCAAATTAAGCCCAAACCAGTCTTAGGACTCCGAGGTAGTCGTTTGGTACGACATAAACCCTCACATCTTTGAGACTATTTATGTGATTATGTCATACAAATATAAGTCCTAATTAATTAAAATTGGCAGGATTGAAACATTAAATAAACTCTAAAATTAAAGCCAAACAATAGGATAGTCGGGAAGTCATCGAAGTTCACTTCGGGTTTGTGACATCCCCTACTTCTCTTCCTTTGGACTCCTGAAACAAACTGTTCCAAATTTGAGCTATTCCCTATTGAAATTTCCCAAAATCCAATTGTTTAAAAACCTTAAACTTTGAAACTCTTGAGAGCAAAACCACTGATCATTATCGAGAGTTTTCTTAAATGATTCCCGTCATTTAAGATGTAATTAACTATAGGGGCTTGCCCTTATAGGGAACTTTAAGAACCCGAGTAATATAAACCACTGCTTAATTCCTTTATATTAAGCGAGAGAAACTTGTCGGCTTATAAAATTGGTTCGCAGACCAAACAGATGTCACAAATCTTCTAGTTTATTTAATCCAGCCCCATCATCAAGCAGTGTGTCTATTCCTCGGGATAGATATACGGTTTGTGATGCGGTGCTCGTCAAAATAAACTATTTGGGATGTGAGATCAGTCTGATTTCATATCTTAAAGTTTTCAAACTTAAAATTATTTTCAAAATCAAATGTTATTTTCTAAAATTATATATATATATATATATATATATATATATCTAAATTTAAAATCTAAAGTTTGCCGACAACTTCTGTAGGCGACCCCCCTTTAAAAACATTTAACCTAAAAATATGCCGACAACTTCTGGCGACTCTGCTGGGGACTAGTTCCTCTTTCCATTTTGATCAGATGGTTTTGATTTCATAAATCGATAGTCAATCCACGCCCCTTGTGGATCAAACTATCATTATTTCCATTGAAATACCACGTTCATTTCTGTCTTGAATGGGTATAGTCAACTCTCATGGATTTTGGAGCCACTGTTTAGACACCCCTAAACAGAGAGGTTACGGAATCCTTTTTGCCTCTTCAAGGTGGGGCGGACCCCCAATAGGTGTTTGCTGAGGTGCCGTCCCTTGAGACGAGAAGTCTTACAAGATTCTCTCTTCCTTTCCAATTCTGAATCGAATCTTTTACCTTTTCTTTAACCTTCCTCCGTTAACGGTTTTGTTCCTAAACAAATAAACGTTATAATAAACAACATTTTTTTATAAACAAACTCTTTTAAAACACAAATATACGAATAAAACAAAATCTGAAAATACCTCGTAACGAAAACTAAGAAAATTAAGGAAAGATAAATGAAAATGTGTTCGAACTCTTTTTTGGAGAAGTTCATTTTTTTCGTCCTAGATAGTTTTGTGACGAAAGAAGCGTAATTCAGGACTAACGATTGGAATCTACCCTGCAAGAGATGTCTGCACCGAAGCTGATCTTCTCTTTCACCAACGGGATAGGCTTAGCTGTCTAATAGGATGAATTCCCTAATGATGCTATCATTCACTTTGGACAAGGGTTTGACAATATGGACATTAAGTTTGCTGATGTTACTCTTTTTCCACTGATGAACAAAGTATCGGAAACTGAGGAGCCCATAATTGAGTTCAACCTAAAATCGGCTCAAGAGTTCCCTCCCCTGCAAAGGGTCCCAGCTGAAAGGAACACTGCTGTTCACAGAGGGTTAGCTGCTACCCTCAGAACCGTCATCTCTACCCCCACCGGTCTAGTCATCACTGCACCTACCCAGGCTCCCGCTAAACTAAGGGGAAGGAAGTCCAAGTCTGTGATGAGCCTGTTACCGTGGAGGGTTCAGACTTTGCTGTCATACCGTCTGTTTTTGAGATAGGGTCCAATTTGAAGTTTAGACCCTTAACCCGGACACAAAGGAGAAATAAGAACAGAAAGATTGCTAAGACCAGAAAGGCCAGGGCTGCTGAAGCTGCCTTTCTTGAAGAGATTCTTGAGGAAAGTGAAGAGCTGCCTGAGATCTCACCATTGTTGGGAGGAAGTAGGTTCCACCCTCTCTCTGCTGCATTTGATGAGGAAGATGCCCGGAGAATCGCCGCTGCGTTACCCTGACCTGCATACTACAGTGACTGCAAGAGGAAGAACATCAAGACTATGCCGCTTACTCGACTGCGAACAGTAGTGGAGAAGTTAGCTAAGAAGGAAGGATGCCTCGTAGCAGAGATCCTAAGAAGAATGGGATGAGTACTAGCTACATCTCGCCTCTGACCACGAGTAGATCCCATCACTACCGTGGAGAAACCAAGGAAGAAGATGCTAGCTAGTCTGCCTGTTGTTGTATCGGATCACCATATTAGGGAGGACACCACCTACCGATGTACAGCAGACAAACCATCTGGTCCTATGGCTTCCACTACAAGAAGGATGGTGTGGCGACCTATTATTGCTGAGCCGATACCGACAAAATGTTCTAGGAGGAGGAGTCTCGTCAGAGAGCCCGAATCCGAAGAAAGTGTTGTTGCATTAAAAGAAACCCCTGAAGAAGAAGTTCGACAGTCATCGCTTGACAACCGCGAGACCATTCGGAAGAGACCACTTGAGGATGCCATAGGGAAGTTAAGAACGGACATCCAACGGTTGGCAAGGGAAAGAGGAGAAGAATTGGGAAATGACGTAGATTCATCAGAGTTCATGGATGAAGTTTATGCTGAGAACAACATGGTTGAGACCCGAGCATCGTCAGCTTTGCAGGAAACTCCGTCAACCTCAGAAAGAGACGAACCATAAGTGACCAGAGCACATCTTCAGGAAAAGGATGACACAATTTCTCAGATGGCAAAGTGGATGGAAGAGATGGCGGCTGCCTTAGCCACTCTCCAGAGTCAGCTTTAGCCTCAGAAGGAAACACCCCCTAGAGATCATTCACATTGCCGATGGAGGAAAAGAAATTACATCCGTCAATGGAGACGAACAGCTGAAGAAGGATTCTGCGTAGAGCATGATTCCCGAAAAGGACATTAAGAATATGGTGGAACAGCAGGTGCGAGAAGCCTTAGCCCAGTCTAAGAGTGGAGCATCTATTCAGATGGGTAGATCTTAACCTGAAGAATTCGATACCGTCCAATACCCAAAGGGCTTCGTACCACCTCTATTTAAGACTTTCGACGGTACGGGAAACCCCCGACAGCATCTAGCACACTTTCGTGCTAGTTGCTGCAACACCGATGGGAGCGACGCCTTACTCTTTCGTCAATTCGTCAGTAGTTTGTCAGGGATTGCCTTCGATTGGTATGCAGAATTACCGAACGATTCAGTCAAAACCTTTGCAGAATTGGAAAACCTCTTCGTTAAGCGGTATTCCAGGGATCAACACCACATCACTATAGGTGATTTAGTGGTGGAGCAATAGAAACCGAACGAAACCTTGGTGGATTACATACTTTGATGGACGAATTTAAGTATGAAGTGTGAACCCCAGCTTCAGGAACAACATGCAGTTGGTATCCTACCAAAGAGTATCCATGGCCCGATAGCACTTCTCCTTAAAGGATTCACAATTAAGACTTTCGAGAAGTTGCTCAGTAAGGTCGGGAGCTTATAGGAGGAGGCAAAACAGATAAGTTTTGTCGACAAGACTGATAAGCAGAAGCCGATAAAATCATTTGAGAAGAAATCTGGAATCATCGCGGTAGTGGATAAGGGTAAACAGCCAGTGCAGATACAGCCAAAGCGGCCACAACCAAGTTATCAACCACCGCAAATGACTTATCAACAACCTCAGCAGAGCTATCAATAGTCTCAACCAAGTTATCAGTCGCTGCAGCATGATCAACCGCCGCCTCCCCGAAGAAACTTTTGAATAAGGAGTATCCCTTCAAGACTGAAGCTGTGGCCAAGATGTTTCGCAGTTTGATGAAGACACCCAACTTTCAGCTACCAGAGCCCAGGAGGCCAGAGGAAGTCGATAAGAAGGATCATCCGAACTACTGTCCCTACCATAGGATGCTCGGACATAAGATAGAAGACTGCTTCACCTTCAAGAATTGGCTCAAGGACAATCTTCTGAGAGGGAAGATAACAATCCCAAAGGAATACATGAAGGAGCCCCAAAAAGGAGGTTTCGTTAATGTTATTTCAACAGATCCTATTATTTTGATAGACCCTTATGCGACTGACGATGGATGGAGTACTTTCTGGAGGAAGTCTTCAAAGAGAATTTTGGATCGCATCCAGACCGCTTAGGTGCGTGCTTCAATTTCAAGTTTGAAACCTGCCGAGCCGGCACTATCCTTTGCGATTAAAGAACCACCCCAGAAGGAGGAGAAGATCGTGGAAGAAGAGAAGACCGAGGCTCCAAAAGGTAGAGTAGGGGATGCTTTTCCTGGGATGGTTGTTTCTGATTCGGGGGAGAAATCCCTCGAACCTCTGACTCTGTATAATTATTTGCTCGCCCCGGTGGGATCTTATAATGATAAGAGTTTTGGTGTTGGCTATGTTTTGACTGTTTCTAATGATTACATAACTAACGACAACCAACCTAATTCGGATTTCAATCTCAATGCAAATAACGATTCTCAAAGCATACAAAACCTCGACGATGAAGGAGAGGACTTTCACGAGGGACGAAAGCTCGAGAAGAGACGAGTCCATCTGTGAATTCCGAGGAGCTCTGATCATGATAGAATTGGAATTATCAGATTCCGAAGCAACATCAGAAAAGCCAGTTGTTCTGATTCAGGAGAAGACACCGGCAGATGCAGCACCAGATGCAGAAGAAATAACAGAAGTCAATCTAAGAAGCGGAAAAGTTCTGCCCCCGAGAATGGGTCCAAAAGATAAAGGAAAGTAGGTGGTTGTTCAGGAAGAGCCAACCCCAGCAGAAGAATTGCCCACTTGGGAAGAAATTGAAGAACCTGGTAACAAAGTGGATTATAACGTGCTAGCCCATCTTAGGAAGCTACCAGCCAAACTAAGCATCTACGACACTCTGATCCTGTCAAAGGAGATGAGGGAAACTCTGATCAAGGCTTTACTTGATCCAGAAATTTGCTTAGCTCAAATGGCCAGTAATTCCTTAGACGAGGTTTACTCGTTAAAGAAACAACGAGGTGTTACCTTCATGGATAATGATCTGCTACTTGGAACAGCTGATCACAACCGACCGTTGTACATTTCAGTCACTATCGGAAAGTTCATACTCTCCAAAGTGTTGGTTGATCCAGGAGCATCAATCAACATAATGCATCTTACGATAGCATACTTAGAAATTGATGCACGTGATCTCGAAGCAAGAAAAATGTTACTGAGAGTATTCAATCAGAAAGGAGAAAGAGCTCTTGGATCGATAATACTATTAATGAAGGCTGGTGATTTGGCAAAGACAACCGCCAAAATTCCACATAATTGATTCTGAGACATCATTCAATGCTCTACTGGGACGGTCGTGGATCCATGAGAACCGGATGGTACCGTCGTCTCTGCACCAGTGCATAAAGTATTATGAAGGAGGAGAACAGTCTATCAAAGGTGATTTGCAACTATTCTCCGTGCATGAAATCAGAATTCACGAAGATTCAGCCTACTACGCGCCTCCGAAGAAAACTATCTTCTCCAGAAATACCATACCAAATGAAGCAAAAGAAGTTTGAGATGATGAAGAACCTGAAATTCTATTTCAACAGTTACTCAACACTCCCTTACGACGAGATGGTGAAGGTTTCTCCAGAACTTGCACCCGAGGTCAAGGCCGGGGATGAGGTCGAGGAAGTAATGGTGGAATTGTTGAATAAAAGAAACTGGTCATTGAAGTTGATTGGGAGAACAGTTCCGAAGAAGAAGAAATCAAGAAAGAAGCAGAACAATAAGTCAAAAGAAACCCCAGTTCAAGATCTATCTAGAAGATGAAAAGAATGAAGAATACAAATCAATATACGAGAAGATTAACCACTATGTGCATACTATGACCCTAGCCCCGATCCACCTTGATAAGGTCGAGGGTATGGTGGTCAAGGAAGTGCATGGTGGCTATGCTAAGCCGATCAAGTTATACCAAGGTGCTTCTTCTACCAAAATTGAAAATGATGTACAATTTGAAGATGTTACTTCTTCCGAATTAATGGATTTGCCTTTTGAGTGGTATTCTCCCTGTGTTCAGAATTTAATGCAACGTGATGTCTTGCCTGAACAGTGGTCAAAAGGTCGATCACAACACTTTGAAAAATTATGGAATAATACCGGTCGACCACCCAGTTCAAAACATGGTCTCGGATTCGACACAGTAGCACTAGCTGATGATTCAGAATTTTGCTTGGTTGTTACTTGCGAGCCTAATGAAAACTGCCTGGAAGCTTCAGATAATCTCGAGGATCTACCAATTGGAGATGCTCCATCAGAAATTGTAGAAGAAATTAAATCTACAATAGACGAGTTAATTGAAGTTAACTTAGGTACTAGCAAAGAGCCTAGGCTGACCTTTGTTAGCTCCTTACACAACAAAGAAGACTCTAAAGACATGATCAAGCTATTAATGGAATTTAAGGACTGTTTTGCTTGGAGTTATGATGAAATGCCAGGGTTAGCTCCGGAAGTTGCAGTTCACAAGCTAGGAGTGGATCACGCTGCCGTTCCAGTCAGACAAGCTCCCAAAAGAATGCGTCTAGAGATCGAACAACAAGTAATAGCTGAAGTTAAAAAGCTAATAGACGCTAAATTTGTCTGTGAAGAGCAATATCCGACTTGGTTAGCGAACGTAGTACCTGTCAGAAAGAAGAATGGACAGATCAGAATCTGCGTGGATTTCAGAGATTTGAATAAAGCATGCCTAAAAGATGAGTTCTCGCTACCAATTCAAGAATTGATGATCGACGTCGCTTCGACACTCGAAATCTTCTCTTTCATGGATGGATCATCAGGAAACAATCAGATAAAGATGACACCGGAAGATGAAAAGCTTACAACCTTCAGAACGCCAATCGGAGTGTACTGCTACATAGTGATGCCTTTTGAATTGAAGAACGCAGGAGCAACCTACCAGAGAGCAATGACAAGGATCTTTGATGATCTCATTCACAATCAAGTCGAGTGCTACGTGGATGATGTGGTCATCAAGAGAAAACTGAAAGAAGATCATTTGTATGATTTGAGAATTTTTTTCGAGCGATTAAGACAATTTAACCTTAAGATGAATCCCTTAAAATGCGGCTTTGGCATTACCTCTGGGAAATTCTTAAGATTTGTTTTCTGACATCGCAAAATTGAAATCGATCAGGAAAAGATTAAAGCTATCTTAGAAATGCCGCCTCCCAAAACTTTGAAACAATTACGATCCTTTCAAGGAAAATTGGCATATCTTCGACGCTTTATTTCAAATTTTTCAGGTAGGTGTTAGCCCTTCTCGGCATTAATTAAAAAGGATGCCAAATTTATTTGGGAAGAGAAATGCCAGTGGGCCTTCGAGGACATTAAGCAGTATTTAATGACCTCCTATCTTAGCAGCCTCAGTCTCGGGTCGACCGTTCATACTTTATACCGCAGCTTTAGACGACTCCCTTGGAGCCCTGCTAGCCCAAGTCAATGACGAGGGAAAAGAAAACGCACTCTACTACCTGAGTCGTAGTCTAATTCCGACGGAAGTAAAGTATCCTCCTATTGAGAAGCATTGTTTAGCCCTGATCTTTGCCGCTCAAAAGCTCAAGCATTACATGCTTTCTCATAAAGTCAACCTTATTTCGAAGTTTAATCCATTACAATATTTGATGACCCGACCGACTCTTTCTGGCAGACTTGCCAGGTGGTCGATGATATTATTGCAATTCGATAAAACTTTCGTTCCTCTTCGTGTCGTAAAGGGATAAATCTTAGCAGACTTCCTTGCAGCACACCCTTTGCCGGCAGAATCGCCTCTTAACGAATACTTGCCAGATGAGTAGATAATGAGTTTAGAAGACCCCGATGATCAACGTTGGGAACTATACTTCGATGGAGCATCTTCAGCACAGATAGACAAAGAATTGCAAATGATAGTGCCCGGTAAAGCAGGAATCGGACTGATCTTTATAACACCAGAGCGGGGGATGTTAAGATACTCCTACCATCTAGCAAAATCGTGTACGAACAACGAAGCAGAATACAAAGCCCTTATAACTGGGCTGGAATTGACCATTCAGATGGGTATAACAGATATCAACATCTACGGTGATTCGCAGTTGATCATTCAACAGGTCGCAGGGCAGTACAAAATTCTGAAACCAAGACTCGAGCAGTACTTTCAATATGCAATGAAGTTGTTGGAACGGATTCTGAGTGTAACGATCTACAAGATTCCCAGGAGAGAAAATGCTCTAGTAGATGCTTTAGCCCGCCTTGCGAAAGAGTTTGCCTGCTTATAGGATGAGACAGTTGAAATGTCAGTTCAGGGACGACAGGTCCTCTCGCAGCTCGACGTGGAAGCAATACACAAGTTAGAAGAGGAAGAAGAATCAGTTGCCGTAGTAACAGAAACTGCAAAAGATTGGCGGCAGCCGTTGATAGACTACCTACAAACAGGAAATTTACGGGACGACAAGTCATTAGCCTATCAAATCAAGAAAAGAAAGCTATCTTACGCATTAATAAATAATATGTTATATAGAAGGTCTTTTGACTAGATGTGGCTAAGGTGCCTGAGCGAGTTCGAGGCTCATGAAATTGTCAAAGAAGTGCACTCAGGACTTTGTGGTGCTCATCAGTCAGGTCCGAAGATGAAAATGAAGATTAAGAGACTAGGGTACTACTGGCCCTCAATGATGACCGACTGCATGAAGGTTGCCAAAACCTGTCACCAGTGCCAAGTACATGGAGTGGTTCTACATCAACCTCCAAATGTGCTACATCCAACAATCGCGTCATGACCGTTTGAATGTTGGGGCACAGATATTGTGGGTCCAATAGAACCGCCTTCTTCAAGAGGACATCGCTTTATTCTTGCAGCTACGGATTACTTTTCCAAGTGGGTAGAAGCAGTACCGCTCAGAGAAGTGAAGGCACACCATGTGTTGCAGTTCTTCAAGAATCAAGTCATCTACCATTTCGGGGTGCCGCACAGAATCATCTCAAGTAACGAGTCAGCATTCAAAAACACAAAGATCAATAATTTTGTCAGAAGGCACGGGATCAACTGACGTTATTTGACGATCTACTACCCAAGAGAAAACGGCTTGGCTGAGGCTTTTAATAAAACTCTAGTCCAAATCTTAAAGAAAACTTTGGACGACAACAAAAAAAATTCGCACGAGAAGTTGTTAGAAGCCTTATGGGCCTACAGAACGACTTTCAAAACTACTACTCAGTCTACGCCATATGCTCTAATGTACGGGTTCGAGACCGTCTTGCCTTTGGAGGTTCAGCTTCCGTCACTCAGAATTGTAGTTGCAGAGAAGATTACTATAGAAGAAAACACCAAACTACGGCTAAACGAACTGGAAAGCTTGGAAGGGAAATGACTTTCATCACAGCAGATTCTTGAATTGTATCAAGCTAAGATGATCCAGGCCCACGATAAATTGGTCCGCCCAAGGACTTTTAAAGTCGGTGACTTGGTTCTAGTTCTCAGGAGACCTATTCTTGCACACTGCAAGAGAGGAGGTAAATTTGAACTGAATTTGGAGGGGTCATTTGTGGTCGAGACAGTTTACTCAGGAGGTTCTTACCAGCTTGTGAACTACTGTGGAGAATGATTTATGCTTCCAATCAATGGACGATTTTTGAAGAAGTATTACGCAACCTGATGTTTTGAAGGATAAAATCTCATTCCTAGAAGCACGGGTGAAGTAATCACTTGTAACTGGGTCCGAACCCAAAATATAAAAAAAATGAATGATAAAAAAATGATGATATAAAAAAATGGGTTAAAAGAAAACGTGTGAAATCATTATAATAATAAACTTTGATCTTTCCTTTCAAGCCAATCTCACTTCTGATCTTTCCTCATCTTTTCTCTTTCTCCTATTTAAATTTGAAAAAAAAATGAAATGAAAATGATGAATAATAATTTTCCATTAATAAATAAATTTTCTTATTATTCTCGTTCTGAGTACAGCCTCTGATCCTTTCCCTTATTTTTCTCTTCTCGCAGGGAAATGTCAAACAGTCTGATGTTTATGAACTTTAAGGATGGCTTAAGTCTTGCACTTAATGAAGAAGAGCTGAAATCTGGTGTCATGATCGAAGTTGACTTAGACTTTGCACAGCTGAAGATAGAATATGAAGAAAGTACTTGGACTACAGTAGACCTCAGAGAGTTCCATGGAAAGAAAGTGATGAAACTCGACAAGAAAGTGCCCCATGTTGTAAACAAGAAAATGAGGATCAACGCAATTGAAGAAAGCATGATGAAATTAGTGATAACTACCGCAGGAGGAAAGCTTTCCAGCGCTGTTCCTACCGAAATCCAGGGGGAGAGAAGAGCCACTTTGACCTCAACTCAAAGAAGAAACAAGAACCGTCGTATCGCCAAGATGATAAAGAAATTAATAGAAGAACAGAATAAAGAGGAAAGTCCAACGGCCACAGCAGTTACCCCGGAAAGGCCGGTCCTCAGGAGCACCATAGCAGAGGTTGTTCCAGAGGAGGTTACTACAGAGCCTGCACCTGAGACAGTGATGATTCCAGGAAAACGTGATGATGTGGAGCCATACATCCCAGAGTATGTCACCAGACCCCGACAGTTGCAGATAATTTCAGAGCACGAGTTGGAGATGATCCAGAGGGTGCGGAAACAGATTTTGAATACTTTCAGAGAATCTGAGGCTGATATGTCAACATCTGGAAGGACTGGAGTTGCATACGAACGTCTTCTCTCACTACGAGCAGAGTGAGATCGTGGACTACATTGACGAGCTAAAAAAGCAGGGTCGTGCAGGGCTACTACGTAGCAGGACCTACTCCGAGCCAAAGAAATGGAAATGAGGCAAGGGAAGGATTACGATCCAATTCGTATGCTGTTATAATTTTGCTGATGACAGGAAAGGAAATTCTCCAGGCATACTCTGCTATGATGAAGTGGATCCAATGTCAGTTCTGATTAAGAAAATGATAAAGAGGATGGTAGCTTGGCGAGTCTTACCCGCTGACTGCATTCAAAACAGCTGTATAATCAACATCTATGCAGAAGGAGACTGCATTCCACCTCACGTGGACCACCACGACTTTGTGAGACCCTTTTGCACTGTTTCCTTCATCAACCAATGCAACATCATATTCGGGACAGAACTCCGGATAATCGGCCCCGGAGAATTCCGAGGGCCGATAGAGATACCTCTACCGGTAGGGTCTGTCCTCGTACTACAAGGAAATGGTGCCGATGTGGCGAAGCACTGCATACCGGGAGTTCCCTACGAGCGGGTCTCCATTATTTTCAGGAGGATGGATGAGAACAAGATTTCGATCTACTTCCAGTCAGATCCATAGCTAGAGAATTTGCAGCCCTACGAGTTGTAAGCTACATAGTAGTAGCACACCTCTAAAACACACTTACGTGGGACTCTCCTCCGGAAAGTGGCTTAGAAGGTGATGTTACTACCTATGCAGTTTACTTTTCAGACATGGATGAATCGAACAGACAGTTTTGTCAGAATACATGATGATATCAGTAGAGTCTGTGTTCAGATATACATGGATTTTGTGAAAGTCTACTTTCGGAAAGATGGCATCAGAAATGTTTTGATGAAATCACCCGATGTACCTTTGACTTTTTTAATGGAAATGACTGTCGTATTTTGCCTTCAGTTCTGTACAATCGACTAAAAACGCCACTAAATCTGAGTTTAACTCTATTTATAGAAAACTTGAACGAAGAACTATTTGAATAAAATAATAACAACAAAATAAAAAAAGAATTTCAAATTCAAAATTTGAGTAAAACACGAAACCGAAACTTAAAGCAAATCAACTCAAAACCTAAAATTGTAAACAAAATAAATGAATGAAAATCCAAATCAAAATGAAATTTCAATCGAAACAAAACTTGAAAATCGAAATAAAATCAAATCACTAAAAGAAACAAATAGTGAAAGCGAAACTCCGAATCTGAAATCCCCAGCCTCCGTCTATTCTCAAATTTTTTCGACTCCCTGCAAACTCTTTTCTCTTTTGAGAAGGTCAACTGAGTCTACTGACACAGAACCACAAAAATTTTTGATTTGGTTCTGATGGCATGGATTCATATCCTTCGCCAAACATTCAAGCTCTGATCAACTCTCTTGGGATATGAAGCACTTTCATGTCTCATTTCAATTTTCCGCGGAATTTTCAAAATCAAATCAAACGTTGACTCTTGGGATCAGTACCTAAATTCTGATTCCCACACCCTTTTAGGGCTGGTACCTAACTTCCAGTTCCCAGTCTTTCAAGGTCGGTACCTAACTTTTGACTCTCTTCCGAGACTGGTAACTAACTTCCAGTTCTCACCCTTTCGGAGCTAGTACCTAACTTTCAGTTCCCACTCTTTCGAGGTCGATACCCAACTTTTGACTCTCTCCCGAGACTGGTACCTAACTTCCAGTTCTCAGCTTGAAACTCTGAGGTTGATACCTAACTTTCGACTCTCTTCTGAGACTGGTATCTAACTTCCAGTTCCCACTCTTTTGAGGTTGGTACCTAACATTTGACTCTCTCCCGAGACTGGTACCTAACTTCCAGTTCTCACCTTGAAACTCCGAGGTCGATAGCTAACTTTCAACTCTCTTTCGAGACTCGTACCTAATTTCCAGTTCTCACCTTGAAACTCCGAGGTCGATACCTAACTTTCGACTCTCTCCCGAGACTGGTACCTAACTTTCAGTTCTAACCTTGAAACTCCGAGGTCCATACCTAACTTTCGACTCTCTTCTGAGACTGGTACCTAACTTCCAGTTCTCACCTTGAAACTCTGAGGTTAATACCTAACTTTTGACTCTCTCCCGAGACTAGTACCTAACTTCCAGTCCTCACCTTGAAACTCCGAGGTCGATACGTATCCTTCGACTCTCTTCTGAGATTGGTACCTAACTTCCAGTTCTCACCTTGAAACTCCGAGGTGGATACTTAACTTTCGACTCTCTTCCGAGACTGGTACATAACTTCCAGTTCTCATTTCGAGATCAATACCTAAATTCTTATTCTCATCCTTCTCGATCGGTACTTAAATTCCTATTCTCTCTTCGAGGCTGGTACCTAAATGCCAGTTCTCTTTGTAATCCTGAGATTGGAACCTAGGTTCTAATTCTCATTTTAAATGCAGAATCTCTAAAAATCCTCGAAATCAATCTTAAGTCAAATTTCAACCAAAATTGAAACTCAAATCAATCCGAAACTCAAAATTAAAACTTGAAATAAAAATAAAAACGAATTTGAAATCGAATCTCTCCAGATCTTGTGATCTGGAATTCACCTCCTCATTTCCCCAGCGAGAGTTTTGTAATCTTCAGTCTTGGAGATCTACCCGAGACTTCCCAGTGGGAAAATTTCTTTGCTTCGTTCACTTAGACGTCTGTGTTGGTTTTGTTGGTCTCTTCGGTCAATGCAAATATGCGCGGTGTGCTTGGTTAGCACACCACACCTATTGGGGGTCCATTTGTTGACCTCATTTTTGGGTGAGGTCTTTTCCTTCCTCTTAGTGCTTAGAATCTAGCCATAGGACTTCTCCTTGACTATCTTTGAAGACTAGAGATGGAACCCACCATTTAGAAATTCAAACCAAATCCTGATTCTCTTTGCAATCCTACATAGATGGTCACTAACCTCTAAATCACTTGGAAGATTAGGACCGATGTGCAGGAAGACAAGGATGAACTCCTATAGGATATTCAAGCCTTAGGACTACCCTAAGTGGCCTGGTCCTGGTGAGGTCTGGCTTACACACACTGCACTCTCACACACACATTCTAAACCCAGAACCATCCTTACCCAATTCCTACCCCTTGTTCATTGGAGCACTCATGTGGCTAAGTCCAAACGCCTAGCTCTTTGGCTTAGAGGGTTAGGAACAACCCATGAGATGTTAAAAATTGACATTTCATGGTCCATGGCTCACTCTAAGCTTTTTCACCCTCTCAACCATAATCAAATACCATTTTGCCAAAATTCCTGGTTTTGACATTTGGGTCCTCAAGCCTACCCAAATTTACCTAAAATACCCACACAACCACAAAATCATTCAAAAATTCCAAAAAATTACCCAAATTTCCCAAAAGCCCTAAAAATCATTTTGAAACAACTCCCACCTCTTAAATCCACCAAAATACCCCAATACCCACAAAATAACCTCTTAATACCCTAAATACCCTTTTAGCCCAAAATTCCAAAAATTCCAAAAATTCCCAAAAAATTCCAGAAAATCGTAAGTATTCCTAATTTCATTTTTTTCTAACTACACCATGGGCCAATTTTGCCAATTCAACCCACTTTTATCAAAATCCCCAATTTGACCCATTTTTAACCTAAATGGACCCAATGTCAAACCAAACCAACCCATTTGACCTCAATTTTGCCCAATTTCAATTCTAAAATTTAATTCATCATCCCCACTATCAATATAAACTAAATCCAAGTCCAAATTGATTCAAATTTGAGTTCAATTCCATTTGAAATGCAAAATCACCAATTTTGCCTAATTAGTCCAAAACCCCCAATTAACTTAATACCAACTTTTTTTCCCCTAATTTCAATCCTAAACTTTCCATGACATTCCCATGAAACCTATGCAACCTTTAATTGCCCCAATTTGAGCCTAAGCTTAACCTTAATCTATTTAAAAACCAAAAATACCCCATTTTAGCCTAAAGTGGATCCATGCCCTAAACCTACCAAATTGGTTAGCCAAATCCTAAAATTTTTTCCCAATTGATGTTGGAAACTCTTCACCACATTCCCTAAGACCATTTGAAACTTTAAATTGGGTCTAAACCCCACCTTAACCTAACTTGGACCCAAGTTGATTCAACCTTGCCTAAATTAACCAAAATCGCTAAATCCATCTAATTGACCTTTCAATTGAACTCATAACCTTTCCATGTCTTCATAAAAGTTCTTCATATCAATCATTTCTACATGGTTGCTCAAGACACTTGGACCTAAATCAAATCCAAAATCAAGTTAGCCTAACCTAAACCCAAGTGAGCCAATTTGAACCTATGGCCTAATCAAACCAAATTGAACCAAGTGTAGCTAAACCAACCTTTCCACAGCCACCAAGTGAACCCTAGGAACCACCTTAGATCCACCTAGCCCAAGCTAAGTGAGCCATGGACCAAGAGTCAACCATTTTAAGGGATTTCTTCCCTTGAGTGGTTAAATCCTCTTTTGCCTTACAGCAAAACATCCCCACAACTGCTAATCACCATTAAACCTCTCCATGCCTCACCTGACCTCAGGGGCCAGCTCCCCTGTCCTTGCCGGCCGGCCTAGCCGCTGGAGGGGGTCAAAACCGAGAGCCACCATCTACCTAAACTCACCCAAACTCCACTAAATCCTAAACTTTCCATGACATTCCCATGAAACCTATGCAACCTATAATTGCCCCAATTTGAGCCTAAGCTTAACCTAAATCTATTTAAAAACCAAAAATACCCCATTTTAGCCTAAAGTGGATCCATGCCCTAAACCTACCAAATTGGTTAGCCAAATCCTAAAATTTTTTCCCAATTGATGTTGGAAACTCTTCACCACATTCCCTTAGACCATTTGAAACTTTCAATTGGGTCTAAACCACACCTTAACCTAACTTGGACCCAAGTTGATTCAACCTTGCCTAAATTAACCAAAATCTCTAAATCCACCTAATTGACCTTTCAATTGAACTCAAAACCTTTCCATGTATTCATGAAAGCTCTTCATGGAAATCATTTCTACAATGTTGCTCAAGACACTTGGACCTAAATCAAACCCAAACTCAAGTTAGCCTAACCAAAACCCAAGAGAGCCAATTTGAATCTATGGCCTAATCAAACCAATTGAACTAAGTGTGGCTAAACCAACCTTTCCACAGCCACCAAGTGAACCCTAGGAACCACCCTAGATCCACCTAGCCCAAGCTAAGTGAGCCATGGACCAAGAGTCCCCCATTTTAAGGGATTTCTTCCCTTAAGTGGTTAAATCCTCTTTTGCCTTACCGAAAAACATCCCCAAATCTGTTAATCACCATTAAACCTCTCCATCACTCACATGACCTCAGGGGCCAGCTCCCCTGTCGTTGCCGGCCGGCCTAGCCGCCTGAGGGGGTCAAAACCGAGAGCCACCATCTACCTAAACTCACCCAAACTCCACCAAATGACCACCTCAGCCAAATTAAACATTCGAGCCTCTCTGCCCTCCACCTAAGCAACTGAATCTACCCATCAATTGAGCCCTAGCACAGCCCAATGGCCCTGGCCATTTAAGCACCACCTCTCGGCCATGAGAGAGGTGTTGAAATTTTTCTCAACAGAAACCCTCCAAATTATTCCCAGAGCTCCTCCCAGCCAAGAGAAGCTCAGCCCTACTACTTTCCTGCCTTCTTCCCCACTGGTTGAACTCAATTTTTGAGTTCAATCTTAGGCCAAAAAATAGGACACTCTCTGAAACTTCACCAAATCCAAATTAACTCTTCCCACACCTTCACCAGAGGTAGAGAAGAAGTTCCCCAGTGAAAGCCCCCTCACAAGGCCACCCAATCCTTCCAGCCGTCAAAGCTTGAAATCGGGCTTGGTCAAAGTCATACCCAGGTAATTCACCATAGATCCAGGATCCATCCCTAGCTTCCTTGAGCTCCAATGAATGTGCTGAGCCTCTCTGATAGAAGCTTCACTTCTCAGAACCAAGGTATTTCCCTTTTCTTCCTCCCAAGTTTCAAGCCATTCTCCATTTTTTTTGGCTTGATTTCAATGCATGTTAGCCATATAGATGTGTTCGTCTTGTCGAGACGAGTTCATAGAGACCAAGAACGTGTGATTTGGTTAAGTATCGGGTGAGATCTTAGGGCTAGAAGATGGACGGCTTTTGGCTCACACCAGTCGGGATGATGAATAGATACCGTCGGATCGTGCGTTTATCGGACGGACGACTATGATTGAGTCGGATGGAGCAACAGGACATGAACTGCGGGTCGCGTGGTTGCCGAGTCAGATGGCCGCGCCGAATCAGGAAGCGATGTGTGGAGCTTCAACCCGCTGTAGGTTGAGTTGGCCCAACGTGGTTAAGTAGGAAATTAGGCGTTTTCTGATTTATTTCAATACCAGAACCTTTAAAAATTAATATCTTTGCATAGAAAAATCATAAAAATAAACTAAAAATACTCTCTTGCTCAATGAACAGAGGAGAATAATGGGGAAAAAGAATTGATCTATATTGTTGAGTTTTTTATTTTTAATTAATTTAATACTGTTCTGAATATATTAATTCTCCATGCTTTTGTAGCCTCTAATCTTGGGAACATTTTCTGAATTTTCCAAGGCCAAAGGCTATCTCTGTGGCAATTTATTTATTTTCAAAGTTAATGTGCCTGTTTTGGCATTTAATTCCAATAATTAGCAATTTAATTAATAAAATCTAGGAAAATTAGGGGAAGTATCTTTGGACTAGGGAACCCTAGGATAATTATGGCTTGGCTTAAATCATTCAAATGAATCCTAATTTGGCCAAAACCCTAAAACTAAGATGGAATTAATTAGGAGTAACCACTCATAAAAATAGCTTGAAATCAATTCTCCACTAATCTTTAGAATCAAAGAAAACCCCATAAAAATTTTGAAGTCAATTGAGAATGTTTTAACCCACCAAATGAATTTTCTAAATAACATGGTTACTTTAAACTTTAAAAATTCATAAAACCTAAAATGTATTTCAAAAATTCACCAAATTCATTTTGAGGCCTCTCTAGTATCAGAGGAATCTAAGAAAATTAAAATTGAGATTTTTCTAAAAATTTTATTTTGAACCTATTTTTGAATATTTTAATGATTAAAAATAAAAAAAATCACAAAAATATCATATTTGGTCCCCTAATCACTTAGGAACTAACCAAATACTTTTTGTAAGTCCCTTGGTTGAGATATTGAATTTTTAAGGCTTAAGACATTTTTTAATATTAAAATAATGAATTTTCAACCCTTCCCACTAAAATAATTCTAATAAATCAAAGAAAAATAAGGAAAATATAAAATTTGTTTCTCTCAAGAAAAATATAAAATCTATTTTTTGACTTTAATTTTATTTTATAATTAATTAATACCCTAGAAATGAAAATAATTATAATAAATAAAATATAATTCAAAAAATCACCAAAATTGGTCCAAGTGGTCCCTCGGTCGGTAGGAATATCTCATAATTTTCTAAGGATAGGAACCCTACCTTGTGTCGGCATATTTTTAGGTTGTGTGTTTTATTTTGAAAGTGGGGTCGCGTACGAAATTGTCGGCGAATTTTTAATTTAATTTAAATAAATAATTTGAAAAGTAGTATTTGATTTTAAAAATAATTTTTAAATTTGAGGATTTTAAGATATGAAATCAAACTGACCTCACATCCCAAATAGTTTATATAAACGAGCACCGTACCACAAACCGTGTGTGTATCCTAAAGAATAGGCACACTGCTTGACGATGGGGCTCGATTAAATAAACCAGAAGATTTGTGACATTCGTTTGGTCTGCGAACCAATTTTATAAGCCGACAAATTCCACGCTTAATATGAAAGCATTAAACAGGGTTTATATTACCCAGGTTCTTTAAAATTCCCTATAAGGGCAAGCCCCTATAGTTAATTACTTCCTAAGTGACGGGAATCACCTAAGAAAACTCTCGATAATAATCAGTAATTCTGCTCTCAAGAATTTCAAAGTTTAAGGTTTTCAAGGGATTGAATTTTTGGAATTTCAATAGGGAATGGATCAAGTTTGGAACATTTTGTTTTGGGAATTCAACGGAAGAAAGGTAGGAGAAATTACAGATTCGAAGCGAATTTCGGTAATTTCCCGACTATCCTATTGTTTGGCTTGAATTTAGGAAAGTCTTAATGTTTATTTAATGTTTTGATCTTGCCAATTTTAATTAATTAGGGCTTATATTTGTATGACATGATCATACAAATAGCCTCGAAGATATGAGGGTTTATGTCGTACTAAACGACTACCTCGGAGTCCTAATACCGATTAGGGCTTAATTTACATGACATGATCATGCAAATGCCTAACAAAAGGTCGAGGATTTATGTTGCACTAGGCAAACTACCTCGAAGTCCTATGGCTTGGTTATTTAATTCTAAGAATGGTTTTGCTGATGTAGATTCAAGTTTTTGCTGTTGACGATGGCCGTGCTGCCCACCATGCTCCGAGCTCCTTGTTGTTGCAGAGGTTTAGTTTTAGAATTCATAAATCAGGAGATGAGAAAAGTGCTTTGGTTTAGAGAAAATCTTAATTTCCAAGTGTCTTTTTTTTATATTTTATTTAAAACAAATCTTAAAGTTGATTATAACAACACCGGTTAAGATCCCAACGGTTCCATCCTTCCGGCATCGTTATTTTTATCGAATTCACTTAGTCCAGATGAATTTGCTAAACTCAACTAATTGAGTTCCACACTTTCATTTAGACCGTGAGAAATCTCGTTAGCAACACGTAGGTTACATCATCCGAGGTATTCCCGATCATCCAACGGGACGTTTTAATTTAGTTGTAATTGTAGTTTTGTGTTACGTTTGTGATTAAATTTTGAGTTGTTTTATATTTTGAGATGTTGTGGCAGTGGATTTTATCTTGTAATGACTTTTAATTTAGTTTTGGTTTCAGTTTTAGGGACTATCCTAAAGGTGTAGGTTTTCATGCAACAGTTGTTTATCATGCAAGAAAAAGTAAATGCGATGCGATTAAAGAAATTACAATAATGTAAATTGCAATAAAATAAAAGCGTACCTAGAGGGTCTTCCCGTCATCCCAAGCTGCACTTAAAACACAATTAGAATATTTAAGCAAGTTCCTAGGTAAAGCTAAGGGAAGGGTTATGGTTTTCTACCAAATTCCTAATCCTATAGCTAGTCATTTCCTATGACGTCTAGGTTCTTGTGTTTGGGTTTGAGGGCGATTTTCTTCATCAAAGAATAATTAAGTTCAATTGTTCTTATAAGTATCCTATCATATTGAGGAAGTGCTTAAGAAGAATCTCAAACATCTTTTCAATATTGCTGGAATTGTTTTAATTCCAAATGAATTTAATTATATAAATGAATTAATCGTCCGAGAATTCGAGTTTTGTTATCTTGCTCAGTGAACTAGGACATTTGAATATCCCATAAGTGGGGTAACATTTCATTTAATGTTCTATTTAGGGGTTATGATAACCAAAGCTTTCGAGGGCAAATTGATGTTCAAATGATTTGTGATTTAATTTAATTTCAATTATCGGATTTAAATTTGGAATAGTGTTCAAGTTGCTTTATATTTAATTTCTTTATGTCTTAGGTGATGTTATTTAATTCAATTTAATTTAATTTAATTTGGTTTAGTTTTTAATTTGATTTATTTAATTTAATTTAATTTTAAATTTAACTTGATTTTATTATTATTATTTTTAATTTAATTTAATTTAATTTGGTTTAATTTAAATTAATATGATTTACTTTAATTTGTTTGATTTAATTTAATTTAATTATTTATTTTTATATATATTCTTTTTTAATTTAATTTAATTTAATTTAATTTAATTTAATATGTTTTAATTTAATTTAATTTAATTTAATTTAATTTAATTTAATTATTATTATTATTTATTTTATTTAATTAATTTAATTTTAATTTTAATTAAATTTAGTTCAATTTAATTTAATTTGTTCAATTTAATTTAATTTAATTCATTTGATTTAATTTAATTTAAATTAATTAAATTTATTTGATTTAATTTAATTTAATCTTTAATTTAATTTTATTTTTAATTTTAATGATTAAGTCCTTTAACATTTTAAAACTTAAATTTGAATTATCATTTTAATTAGGAATTAAATATTATTGAGATTGATTAATTTAGGGATCCTTAGATCAAAGAATAAATTTCTTCCTAATAATAATATCCCTATTTAATAATTCCAACTTTATTATTCTTCCAAATTTAATTAATTATTTAATTAAGGTTTATTTCACTTATTTTTAAATTGTTTAATAGGTTTCTACCCTTTAATTATTTAAATTTCAATCATCCAAATCAGATTAAGATCAAATATCTTACTTGTTAATTTTTATTAAAACCTAAAGTTTTAATTAAATGTTAAAATTTTTAATTACCACTTTGCCCTTCAAGCTTAACAATTTCATAACTCACTAAATTGAGCTTAAATGAGCTTGAAATTTTTTATGTGACTTCACTCATATGTCAATAAAGACATGAGAGGAGAAAATGTGATTTTTCTATATTTAATTTATTTATATAATTATTTTGGTAGAAAATAGGGATTTCCAAGGAAAATTAAATAACATGACCAAGGGAAAGTTTCTGTCCTTAAGAAAATTATGGGACATTCCTAATGACCAGAGGACCACTTGGACCAATTTTGGTGATTTTTTGAATTACATTATTTTTATTATAATTATTTTAAATTTTGGAGTATTAATTAATTTAAAAATAAAGTAAAGGTTGAAAAATTAATTTTATATTTTTCAAAACTCTCTCTGATATCAAGGAAATCAGAGAATCAATTTTTACAATTTTTTGATTTTTATTTGATTTATTATAATTATTTTAGTGAAAATGCTAGAAAATACATTTTTTTAATTTTAAAATTACCCTAGGGCTTTAAAATTTAATATCTCATTAAATAGACCTAAGAAAAATATGGGATTTGTTCCTAAGCGATTAAAATTCAAAATGTAACATTTTGGTCAATTTTATTATTTTTGTGATTTTTATTATTTTTTAATTATTAAAATATTAATATAATACAAAAAAATCAAATTTTTTAGAAAATTACAATTTTATTTTTCTTAAATTCCCCTGATATCAGAGAGGCTCCAAAACCAATTTGGTGAATTTTTAAAAAGTATTTTGAAAGTTATGAATTTTAAAGTTTAAATTGGCTAAATAGCTTAATCAACCCATTTAGTAGGGCTAACCAAGTCCAATTGACTTCAAATTTTTATGGTGGGTTCCTCTGATCCCAAAGGTCAGTGGAGAAGTGATTTCAAGTCAATTTGATGTATGATTAGCTCTAATTAATTAAGGAGCTATTTTGGGTTTTTAAGCCAATTAGGGTCATTTTAAATGAACTAGTTCAAAACCTATTTTTCCTAGGGTTCTCTGGTCATAAGAAACATCACCAAATTTTTCTAGAATTTATTTCACAATATGCTAATTATTGGAATTAAAATACTCAAAACAGTAACATGAATTTGAAAAACCAATAACTTCTCATAGGGATGGCCTCTGACTTTGGAAAATTCAGGGAATGTTCCTAAATTCAGATGCTTCAAAAGCCCTATGGTCTCATGCCATGGTGAATTTTCTATATGCATGGAGAATTAAAACAATGCGAAGGAAATAAATCATTAAAAATAAAATACTTGATTAAATTAAATGATTTCTTTTCCACATTATTCTCCTCTGTTCACTAAGCAAGAGGGTATTTTTATTTTATTTTTCTAATTTTCCTACACAAAGTTATGGATTTTTGAAGTTTAGGGAATTAAATAAATAAGAAAATACCCTAATTTTCTATTTATCCACGCGGCGCCACGTCAACCTCGGCGGCTCCGAACGCACACGCGTCGCCTTCGATTCGGCGCCGCCATCCGACTCGCCGCTCCGGGGCCCGCTGTGTCGTTCCATCTCCTGATCTGGCGAGATCCTGGCCGTCCGTCCACGCGTGTATTAAATGAACGGCATCCGTTCATCGTCCCCAAGCGTCCTCACCCGAGAACCGTCCATCTTCTAGGCCTAAGATCTCACTCGATACTTAACCAAATTTAATGTTCTTATACTCTATGGATTCGTCTCGAGAAGACGAACATATCCATATGGTTTATGTGGCATAAAATTGACTCAATGAAAATGGAGAATGTTCAGAAGCTCGGGAAGAAGAGTGAGACCATACCTTTGCTCAGAGAAGTGTGGCTTCGATCTGAGGGTTGTTTCACCTTCGATTGGATCCCAGCAAACTCCAGATGAAGTCCCTTGGCCTGGTGAATTGTCTAGGTAGGATTTCGACCACAGCCGATCACAAAGCTTGGAGGCTGGAGCAACTGGGTGGCCTGGAGATGGGGCTTTCAGTGGGAAACTTCTCCTCTTGGTCCAGTGAAGGTGTAGGACCAGTCAATTTGAGGATTGGCTCACTGTGGCAAAGTGTCCTCGTTTTGGGTGAAATTTCGATTGAGAAATCGGGTTCGTTGGTGAGGATTAGGGCAAATCGACACCGGGGATCAACTGCTCTAAGGATGGAGAAGGGTTTGGAACAATTTTGGCAGAGTTTCGGCAAGGTTTGTGCAACTCTCCTCTCATGGCCGTGAGGGGGTCGGGTTTAAATAGAGGTGGATGGAGGGCCTCCCAGGGAGAGTTAGGGCTTGGGATTAGGCTGCTCTTGGCAAGAGAAGAACAACTACAATGGCCATTGGGGATGGGGCGGCTCGACAGGTGAGAATTTCAATTTTGGGCTCACATGTGAGCTCTCGGGTGTGGTGTTTTCCGGCGACACGGCGGCCGGCCGTCCGGGCATTGGTCACCATCAAGCTCGGGGAGGTCGTGGTCGGGGCTTAGTGCATTCAATTGGCAGTTGCCAAGTGTAAAATGGTTGGATCAAAATGGAATGGGGATATGGCTAATCTTGGCTAGGTTTGGTCAACCCATTTGTTTGGGATGGGTTCACCTCCCCATGGCTAGTCTTGGGCTGAGAAGATCAGTTAGGTTAGCTGATCAAAAGGTGGTGATGTCCTTATCCAAGAATATTTGGATTAAATCATGGGTGAGGTTAAAGACTTTTAGGAATTAAGGAAAGCTCCCTCTCCTCTTACCCAATGTGGTATGGTCACATGTCAAACAATTCACATGGCTTGCATGTGGCTTAAGAATGGCTTCATGGCTTACCTTTGGCTTGGGAAAAGTTGAGTCAATTTCATGGAAATGGATTTAAGAAAAGTTTTGGTATTTAGGGGTGATTTGGCATGAGGCTTGATTTGGAATTATTTGATGATGGTATTGGAACTTAGGGAATGGCTTTGATTAAATGGATGGCAAATGGAAATGTCATGTGGGCTTTGTCATGAACTTTGGGCTTTTGAATTTGTCTTGGATGGGCTTTTAGGAAGGTTTAAGGGAAGTGGGCTTTAGGCTTGAAAATAAATTTTTGGATGGGAAATTTGTAAAAGTTTGGACCAAATAATTGTTGGGTTTGGTTTAGGAATGTGCCATGAGTAATTTGAAACAAGTTTGGAGTGATTTGGGTTTGAATTGGGTTGAATTTGGGCTTTTTGGTAAAGTGGCCAATGTAGGTCAAATTGGGCTAATTTGGGCCAATGTTGAACTAATGTTGAAATTGGTGTAAAATTAATGTTGGGAAATGTTTATAGGGCTGTTTCAAAGAGGTTTTGGCTTTGATTGGGCTTTGATTTTGAGGTTTGGGTTCATTTGGGTTAGGTTTGGGTTTAGATCAAAATTGGGCTTTTTGGCTTTGGATTAAATTTAAGTGGGGTTTGGGTATAAATGTTGGGCAAATCATGTTAGTGTTTTGTTTGTAGGGATGTTAAGGGAGGTTTGGAAAAGATTTGGGGTTAATTGGAGTTGAATTGGGTGAGTTTGGGTTAGGTTTGGGTCATGGGTCCAAATTGGGCCTTAAGGCCAAAAGTGGAATTGGATCCAAATGTCAATCCAATTGAACTTGGATTTGGTCTAGATTGGTGTTGGGAATGTTGAATTGAAGTTTAGAATTGAATTGGACCAGAATTTGGGTCAATTGGGTAGGTTTGGTTTGACATTGGGTTCACTTTGGGTTAAAATGGGTCAAATTGGGGGTTTTGATAAAAGTAGAGTAAATTGACAAAATTGGCCCATGGTGTAGTTGAACAAAATGAAATTGGGAATATTTGGGATATTCTGGAATTTTCTGGGAATTTTCTGAATTTTTGGATTTTTGGGTCAAGAAGGGTATTTTGGGTATTTGGAGGGTATTGGGAGGTATTTTTGGTATTTTTGGCTATGAATGATCAATTTGAGTGATGTGAAAATGTTTGGGATTGGTTTTGAGGAATTTTGGGTGATTTGGAAATTTTGGAGGATTTCGAGGGTTTTGGGTAGATTAGGCGGGTGTAGGGTCCCGGGGTCGAAAATCGAAAATTTGGAAAATTGAAGATTAGGTGAATATAAGTGAAATGAAATCATTTTGGTTGAGCCATGAAGCCATATTAAGCCTATATGAGCCATGAGAGGACTCATTTGAGGCATTCACTATGTTGTTCTTAACCCTCTTAGCCAAGGGCTTAGGGGTTAAGGATCATCCATGTGAATCACTTTCATGAGTCAGGAGATCAAGTTGGGTATAGGTGTGTGAAAGTGTAGTGTATAAATGTAGTGTATGTGTAAGTCAGCCCTCACCAGACCAGGCCACCCAGGGCAGTCCTAAGGCCAAAGAGTCCTATAGGAACCCATCCTTTAAACTTACACATTTGATTTCAACCCTCTAGGTGATTAGGGGTCTACAATCAAATTTGTAGAGTTTGCAGGGAGTTAAGAAGTGGTTTGAAATTCTAGGTGGTGGGTTACACATCTAGTCCTCTAAGATAGTCAAAGGAAAAGCCTAAGGCTAGATCCTAAGTACTAAAAAGAAGAAGAGATGACCTCATCAAAAATGAGGTCAACAAATGGACCCCCAATAGGTGTGGTGAGCTGACGGAGCACACCACGCGTATTGGCGTTGACCGAAAAGATCGACAAAACCAACACAGATGTCCAAGTGACAAACTTAGGACGAAGTAGAAGAGTGTCCACTGGGGAGTGTCAGGTATATCTCTGAGACTGGAGATTCCTGAACTCTCGCTGGGGAAGGGAAAAGGAGGTGAATCCCAAATCACATGATCTGGGGGAATTTCAATTTAGATTTCATTTTGTTTCTGTTTAAGTTTTGATGTGTGAGCTTAGATTTTAGTTTGAGTTTCAATTTAGATTGAAGTTTTGTCAAAATTAATTTGAAGGGATTTGAAGTTGAAATGAAAATTGGAGTTTTGTGGTTTTAGATGTAACATCTTCAACCTCAAAAGAAAATTGAATTGATTGGATTGAATCATTGCAATCGGAGAGATCTCGAACAATGCGGTATTGGATGTAAAATCCTTAATCTCGAGGATTTGATTTTGATGTATTTCATCGCGATAGGGAAAGAATCCTAAAGCAATGCGGTTTCGGATGTAAAATCCTCAACCCCGTGAATTTGATTTTGATGTATTTCATTGCGATAGGGAAAGAATCCTAAAGCAATGCGATCTCGGATATAAAATCCTCAACCCAAAAGTTTGAATTTGATGTATTTCATTGCGATAAGGAAATGATCCTAAAGCAATGCAGTCTCGGATGTAAAATCCTCAACCCCAGGAATTTGATTTTGATGTATTTCATTGCGATAGGGAAAGAATCCTAAAGCAATGCAGTCTCGAATATAAAATCCTCAACCCAAAAGTTTGAATTTGATGTATTTCATTGCGATAAGGAAGTGATCCTAAAGCAATGCAGTCTCGGATGTAAAATCCTCAACCCCAGGAATTTGATTTTGATGTATTTCATTGCGATAGGGAAAGAATCCTAAAGCAATGCAGTTTCGGATGTAAAATCCTCAACCCAAAAGTTTGAATTTGATGTATTTCATTGCGATAAGGAAATGATCCTAAAGCAATGCGGTCTCGGATGTAAAATCCTCAACCCCAGGAATTTGATTTTGATGTATTTCATTGCGATAGGGAAATAATCCTAAAGCAATGCAGTTTCGGATGTAAAATCCTAACCCAAAAGTTTGAATTTGATGTATTTCATCGCGATAAGGAAATGATCCTAAAGCAATGCAGTCTCGGATGTAAAATCCTCAACTCCAAAAGTTTGAATTTGATGTATTTCATTGCGATAAGGAAATGATCCTAAAGCAATGCAGTCTCGGATGTAAAATCCTCAACTCCAAAAGTTTGAATTTGATGTATTTCATTGCGATAAGGAAAGGCTCCTAAAGCAATGCAGTCTCGGATGTAAAATCCTCAACTTCAAAAGTTTGAATTTGATGTATTTCATCGCGATAAGGAAATGATCCTAAAGCAATGCAGTCTCGGATGTAAAATCCTCAACTCCAAAAGTTTGAATTTGATGTATTTCATTGCGATAAGGAAAGGCTCCTAAAGCAATGCAGTCTTGGATGTAAAATCCTCAACCCCAGGAATTTGAATTTGATGTATTTCATTGCGATAGGGAAAGGCTCCTAAAGCAATGCAGTCTCGGATGTAAAATCCTCAACTCCAAAAGTTTGAATTTGATGTATTTCATTGCGATAAGGAAAGGCTCCTAAAGCAATGCAGTCTCGGATGTAAAATCCTCAACCCAAAAGTTTGAATTTGAATAGTCATTGACTTTGCAAAGATTTGTAGTGTTGATTTGAAAAGTGTGAAATTTTGGTGTTTCGAAAATTTCATGAAAGTTGTAGAAGACTTTTTTTTTGGAAAAAAAACAAATTATGAGGGAATATGTAGATGCTACATATCCCATTCAAAAGAGTTGATCGGAAGTCACTGGTTTGGATTGGATATAATTCCTCGCCATCAGATTCAATCCGTGTCAATGGAATCAACCGCCTCCATCCCAGACAAGGGAGAGAGTAGAACGGATTGGATTTCAGATTTGGGAGGTTGAGTTTGAATTTGATTGAGATTTGATTTGAAATTTGTGTTTATTGAACTTAAAATTTGATTGAGATTTGATTTGAAATTTGGAAAGATTGAATTTGAAATTTGATTGAGATTTAATTTGGAATTTGGAAAGATTGAATTTGAATTTGATTGAGATTTGATTTGGAATTTGTGTTTATTTTGTTTGTCCTTTAACGATTCAAATTTATTTTATCGTTCATTTAATGTTCATGTGAATTTGGTGTTCATCATTTCTAGATGTTTACGGAAGGTTTTTTTTTTATTCACTTTTTTTTATTTCTTTTCTGTTCTTTGTTCGAAGTTCATTTAACTTTAATGGCGTTTCCCAGTCAATTTGCACAAAAGAGGTGAAAGCCAAAATGTGACATGGTCACTTTCATTCCAATCATGTCGAAGATACATCATACAACTCGATCTGGACTACATCTCATACAATCCATGTAGACTCAAAACGGACTATGTATGATCTTTGTCGATCTATCCAAAAAAGATATCTGTCAGAAATCCATGTCTGAATAGTGAGGTACATGGTCAATAACATCACCTTCCAAGCCATCCTTGGCAAGGATGTCGTATGGATGTACGTTGGAGGTGTGATATTTTCCATGCAACTAACAGCTCGTAAGGCCGGAGGCTCTCTCGCTCCGGGTCTGGCTGGAAGTGGTAAGGTGTCTTCTTGTGGTCCATCCTTCTGAAAGTAACTGAGATCCGCTTCACTGGTACTCCTGGTATGCAATGTTTAGCGACATCTGCTCCGTTGCCCTTCAGTATCATGACGAAACCTACCGGTAATGGTATCTTCACCGGCCCTCGGAACTCACTCGGGCCTCGCTATCCGGAGGTCGGATCCGAACATGATGTTCACTCGTTCGGGAAAGAAACCGTGCGTAAAGGTCCGACAAAGTCGTGGTGATCTATGTGCGGGGGTATGTAGTCACCCCGCTCGTAGATGTTAATAATGCAGTCATTGGGTATGCAATCTGCCGGCGATATCCTCCATGTTATCAATCTTTTTACCATTCTCTTGATGACTAATGGCATTGGATCCACTTGGCCATGACGAAGTATTCCCGGTGGGTTTCCTTCCCGTCTTCTCGCGAAGTCAGTAGCAGCATCCGCATTGTATTGTAATTCTTCCTTTCCCTGGCATCCATCTCCGGGGTTCTGAGTAGGTGTTTTCTCTTAGGCGGCCTGCTCGGCCCATTCTTTTCAAATCCCGGATGCAATCCACGATTTGTTGTTGTTCATATTCTGAGAATACGTCCGTCCGTAGCTCGAGGCCTTCTAAGTATATTGATCCTTCGCCTCCGATTGTTTCGAAGTATTCAAAAGTTTTCTTTTCGACATTCCGCATTCTTTCCAGCTCTTACTCCGGAATAATCCGCAAATGGCGGGGCTCGGTGACGTATTGTGGGATATACGACTCAATCCCTTCACGTTCTCCCTGCATACCTCGACTCCTCGGGGATGATGTCCGTCGGGACATCCTCCGGGGTTAGCTTCGCAACAAGGTTATGCATTACCGGTGGTTCTATCCGGTGGCGTGGTAGCCTTCTTTCTTCGATCTTCGTGAGATTTCCCCGGTCCCTTCGTTATCTTAGGAGCCGGCCTCCTTTCTTCCGGTACTCAGTGAATCGGCGTCCTCGAAGTGTATGTACTCGGCAAGAAGCATCGCCTCGTCGCGCCGGTCCGCTGCTAGTTTGGTTAACATCTTACGGATACGGCGATTCTTATTTCTTCGTTGCGTTCGTCGTGAGAGTAGCTCTTCGAACCTCCCGAGTTTCGTGGGCGCGGCGCCGACAAGCCTCGCCTTCGCCGTAGCGACTACGGACTCGATTCTCTTGTCTTCTTCGGCTTTGTTTTCCTTTTCTTCGTCGCTGGATTGGTGGCTTGGACCACCCACTTTCATCACCGTCCGATCGGGCAGCTCCTCTCGATCAACCGGGACCCAGTCACTTTCTTCATATTGCGAGCTCGCCGTGCGAAGTCCGAGTCAATCTCGATTATTGCTCCATCTTTCACCCTCTTTTCGTCGAGTGCAAGGCTTACGCCATTTCTAAAGTTCGGGACCAACCACCCGTTCGACATTTCCTCGCGAAAAGATAAGGAAAAGGATCAGGGGCTGTACTAAGAACAAGAACATTAAGAAAATGTTTATTAAAGACAGTTTTTTTATTACTTTTGTATTTTTAAATTTAACAGGAATGAAGTGGGATAAGATCAGGAAAGAGATATTGATAGGGAAGAGAAAACAAGGAAAACTTTATCATGTTTTTATTTATTTTAGCACATTTTTTATTATTTTTGGGTTCGGACCCAGTCATAAGTAATTACTTCGCCCGTGCTTCTAGGGATGAAGAATTCATTCCTTCGAAACATCAGGTAGCGTAATACTTCTTCAAGTATCGTCCGTTGATCGGAAGCATATGTCGTTCTCCTTGGCAATTCACTAGCCTGGTAGGAGCCTCCGGAGTATCATCGTCGTTGACCTCATTTTCGATGAGGTCTTCTCTCTCTCTTTAGTACTTAGGATCTAACCTCAGGCTTTTCCTTTGACTATCTTAGAGGACTAGAATTGGGACCCGCCTTTTAGAAATTCAAACCACTTCTAAACTCCCTACAAACTCCACAAACTTGACCATAGACCCCTAATCACCTAGAGGGTTTGAAATCAAATGTGGAAGTTTAAAGGATGAGTTCCTATAGGACTCTTTGGCCTTAGGACTGCCCTGGGTGGCCTGGTCTGGTGAAGGGGCTGACTTACACTACACTTACACACTACATTTCCACACACTTCCTAAAACCACACCCATACCCAACTTAACCTCCCGACTCATGTAGGTGATTCACATGGATGGTCCTTAACCCCTAAGCCCTCGGCAAGCAGGGTTAGGAACAACATAGTGAATGCCTCAAATGAGTCCTCTCATGGCTCATATGGGCTTGAGATGGCTTCATGGCTCAACCAAAATGATTTCTTTCCACCTAAATTCACCCAATCTTCAATTTCCCAAATTTTCAATTTTTGACCCCCGAGACCCTACACCTACTAAACCTACCCAAAACCCTTGAAATTACCCAAATTTTTGCAAAATTTCCAAATTACCCAAAATTTTCCAAAATCAATCCCAAACATCTCCACATCACTCAAATTGATCATCCATACCCAAAAATACCAAAGATTCCAAAAATACCCCCCAATACCCTCCAAATAACCCAAAATACCCTTCTTGGCCTAAAAATCCAAAAATTCAAAAAATTCCCAGAAAATTCCAGAAAATCCCAAATATTCCCAATTTCATTTTGTCCAACTACACCATGGGCCAATTTTGTCAATTTACCCTACTTTTGTCAAAACCCCCAATTTGACCCATTTTAATCCAAAGTGAACCCAATGTCAAACCAAACCTACCCAATTGACCCCAATTTTGGTCCAATTCAATTCTAAACTTCAATTCAACATCCCCAATACCAATCTAGACCAAATCCAAGTCCAATTTGATTGACATTTGGATCCAATTCCACTTTTGACCTTAAGGCCCATTTTTTGACCTAAGCCCAAACCTAACCCAAATGAACCCAAACCCCAAAAATCAAAGCCCAAACAAAGTCAAAACCTCTTTGAAACACTCCCATAAACACTTCTCAATAATAATTCTACATCAATTTCAACCCTAGCCCAACATTGGCCCAACTTGGCCCACTTGGACCTATATTGGCCCATTCACCAAAAGAATCCAAATCCAACCCAATTCAAGCCCAAACTACCCCAAATTTGCTTCAAGTTACTCATGACACATCCATGAGCTAAACCCAACAATTATTTGGCCCAACCTTTTACAAAAATTTTCATCCATGAACACATTCATAAACTTAAAAGCCCACTTCCCTTAAACCCTTCTAAAAGCCCATTTCCTTCAAAATTCAAAAGCCCAAATCTACCCTAAAGCCCACATGACATCTCCATTTGTCATCCATTTAATTAAATCCATTACCTAAGTCCTAAAATCATCATTGAATTATTCCAAATGAAGCTTCATCCAAATTCCCATCAAATTACCAAAAATTTCTTAAAACCCATTTTTATGAAATTGACTCAACTTTCCCCAAGCCAAAGACAAGCCATGCAAGCCATTGACAAGCCACATGAAGCCATGGGAGGCTTGACATGTGACCATGCCATTAATGGTAAAAGGAGGGGCTCCTTTCCTAATCTTTCATTAAGCCTTTTTACCTTAAGCATGTCACACACTAAACCATGTTTAGCCACCTCATCATGGATAGAGACCACACCACTCTCTCTTGGCTGACCCAACCGATCCTCTCAGCCCAAAATCATGCCATGGGGAGGTGAACCAAGACCAAAAGGTGGGTTGACCCATTTGGACCCAAAATAGGCTCATCCCCCATTCCATTTCAATCCAACTCCTTTACACATGGCAATTGCCAATCGATTGCACAAACCTCCAGCCCCGACCCACCCGACCCCGAGGGTGACCCATGCCCGGCCGGCCGGCCACTGTGCCGCCGGAAAACACCATGGCCGAGAGCTCACATGTGAGCCAACATTGAAATTCTCACCTGCTCGAGTCGCCCCATCCCTAGTGGTCACCACGGCCGATCTTCTCCTCACCAGAGCAAGCTCGATCCCAAGCCCTAACTCTCCCCGGGAGGCCCTCCACCCTCTCCTATTTAAACTCCACCCCTCTCGGCCATGAGGAGAGCCAAGCACAAACCTTGCCAAAACTCGCCAAAATTGTTCCGGACCCTTCTCCACTCTTAGAGCGCTTGATCCCCAGGTGAGATCCCCCCGCCATTTCTCCTCCGTAAGCTCAATTTCGGAGTCGAAATTCCACCCAAAACCAGGACACTTCTCCATAGTGAGCCAATTCCCAAATCGATTGGCTCTACACCTTCACTCGGACCAAAGGAAGGTGTCCACCATCAAAAGCCCCATCTCCGAGCTACCCGGTTGCTCCAGACCTCCAAGCTTTGTGGATCGGGCTTGGTCGAAATCATATCCAGTACAATTCCCTGGACCGGAGACTTCATCCGGAGCTTGCCGGGACCCAATCGAAGGTGCAACAACTCTCAGATTGAAGCCACACTTCTCTGAGCTAAGGTATGAGTTAACTCTCCATCCCGAGCTTCTGGAGATTCTCCATTTCAAATGCCTTAGTTTCAATGCATGTTAGCCGTATAGATGTGTTCGTCTCTTCAAGACGAATCCATAGAGTATAAGAACGTAAAAATCCATCGAGAATCGAGTGAGATCTTAGGGATTTAGTGTGGACGGCTCTCGGGTGAGAACACTTGGGGACGATGAACGGATGCCGTCCATTCGATACACGCGCGCACGGACGGCCGGGATTGCGTCGGACCGAGAGACGGTACGAGAACCGCGGGGCCCGGGCTGCCGACTCGGGTGGTGGCGTCGAATGGGAGCGCGACGCGTGTGCGTTCGTAGCCGCCGAGGTCGACGCGGCGCCGCGTGGATAAATAGATAAATAGGGTATTTTCTTATTTATTTAATTCCCTAAACTTCAAAAATTCATATCTCTGTGTAGGAAAATCACAAAAATAAAATAAAAATACCCTCTTGCTCAGCTGAAGAGAGGAGAATAATGTGGAAAAGAAATCACTTAATTTCATCAAATATTTTATTTTTTATAATTTATTTACTCTCTGCATTGTTTTAATTCTCCATGCATGCATACAATTCACCATGGCATGAGACCATAGGGCTTTGAAGCCTCCGAATTTGGGAACATTCCCCGAATTTTCCAAAGTCGAGACCATCCCTATGAAGAGTTCTTGATTTTTCAAGTTCGAGTCACTTTTTTGAGTATTTTAATTCCAGTAAATAGCATGTTGTGAAATAAATTCTAGGAAAATTTGGTGATGTTCCTTATGACGAGAGAACCCTAGGAAAAATAGGTTTTGACTTAGTTCATTTAAAACAACCCTAATTGGCTTAAACACCCAAAATAGGTCTTTAATTAATTAGAATTAACCAGGCATCAAATTGACTTGAAATCAATTCGCCACTGACCTTTAGGATCAGAGGAATCCACCATAAAAATTTGAGGTCAATTGGACTTGGTTAACCCCACTAATTGGGTTGATTAAGTCACTTAGCCATTTTAAACTTTAAAAATTCATAGCTTTTAAAATACTTTTCAAAAATTCACTAAATTGGTTTTGGAGCCTCTCTGATATCAGGGGAACCTAAGAAAATTAAAATTTCAATTTTCTGAAAAAGTTGATTTTTAATAATATTTTAATATTTTAATAATTAAAAAATAATAAAAATCACAAAAATAATAAAATTCACCAAAATGTCACATTTTGAATTTTAATCACTTAGGAACAAACCCCATATTTTTCCTAAGTCTATTTAGTGAGATATTAAATTTTAAAGCCCTAGGGTAATTTTAAAATTAAAAAAAATGTATTTTCTAGCATTTTCACTAAAATAATTACAATAAATCATAAAAAAATCAGAAAATTGCAAAATTTGCTTCTCTGGTTTCCTTGGTATCAGAGAGATTTTTGAAAAATATAAAATCCATTTTTCAACATTTATTTTATTTTTAAATTAATTAACACTCCAAAACTCAAAATAATTATAATAAAAATAATATAATTCAAAAAATCACCAAAATTGGTCCAAGTGCTTCTCTGGTCATTAGGAATGTCCCCTAATTTTCTTAAGGACAGAAACTTTCCCTTGGTCATGTTATTAAATTTTCCTTGAAAATCTCTATTTTCCACCAAAAATAATTATATAAATAAATTAAATACAGAAAAATCACATTTTCTACTCTCATGTCTTTATTGATATATGAGTGAAGTCACATAAAAATTTCAAGTTCATCCGGGTTTAATTTAGTGAGTTATGAAATTATTAAGCTTAAGGGTAAAATGGTAATTAAACTTTTAACCCTTAATTAAAACTTTAGGTTTAATAAACAATCAACAAGTAAAATATTTGATCTTAATCTGATTTGGATGATTGAAATTTAAATAATTAAAGGGTAGAAATCCATTAAATAATTTTAAAATGATTAAACTTTAATTAAATAATAGATTAAATTTGGAGGAATAATAAATTGGAATTATTAAAATAAGGGATATTTATTAGGAAGAGATTTATTCTTTAATTTAAAAAATCCCTAAACTAATTATATCATTAATACTCAATTTTTAATTAAAATGATAACTCAAATTTAAAATATTAAAAGACTTAATTAAATTATTAAACTCTTTTAAAATTTTAATTAAAATTAAAAATAAAGCAAATTAAAGATAAATTAAATTAAAATTAAATTAAATTTAACAATTAAATTAAATTAAATTAAATTTAATAATTAAATTAAATTAGATTAAATAATTAAATTAAATCAAATTAAACAATTAAATTAAATTGAATTAAATTAAATTAAATTAAATAAATTAAATTAATTAAATAAAATTAAATTAAATCAAATTAAATTAAATTAAACAATCAAATTAAATTAAATTAAATTAAATAAATTAAATTAAATTGAATAACTAAATTAAATTAAATCAAATTAAATTAAATTAAATCAAATCAAATTAAAGTTAAATCAAATCAAATTGATTAAACATCAAATCAAATTAAATTAAATTAAATTAAATTAAATTAAATTAAAACTCAATTAAAATTAAATTAAATTGAATTAAATATAACATCACCTAAAACAGAAAGAAAATAAATAAAAAAAAACAACTTCAACACTATTCCAAATTTAAACTCTTTAACTTAAACCAAATCATTTGAATACTAACTTACCCTCGAAAGCTTTAGTTATTATAACTCCTAAATAAAACATTAAATGAAGTGTCACTTCACTCATAGGATATTCAAATGTCCTAGTTCACCGAGCAAGTTAACAAAACTTGAAATTCTTGGACGATTAATTCATTTGTATAATTAAATTCATTTGGACTTAAAACAATCCTAGAAATATTGAAAAGATGTTTAAGATCCTTCTTAAGCACTTTCTCAATATGATAGGACATTTATAAGAAAAATTGAATTTGATTATTCTTTGATGAAGAAAATCGTCCTTAAACCAAAACACAGAGAACCTAGACGTCCTAGGGAATGACTAGCTATAGGATTAGGAATTTGGTAGAAAACCATAACCTTTCCCTTAGCCTTACCTAGGAACTTGCTTAAATATGCTAATTGTGTTTTAAGTGCAGCTTGGGATGACGGGAAGACCCTCCAGGTACGCATTTGTATTATTGCAATTTACTTTCCCTGCAATTTATTTTCCAACAATTTACATTATCGCAATTTACTTTATTACGAATCGCGTTTATTTTTCTTGCATGATAAAACAACTGTTGCATGAAAACCCACACCTTTAGGATAGCTCCTAAAACTGAAACCAAAATTAAGTTAAAAGTCATTGCAAGATAAAATTCACCGCCACAACATTTCAAAATATAAAACAACTCAAAATTTAATCACAAACAGAACACAAAACTACAATTACAACTAAATTAAAACGTCCTGTTGGATGATCGGGAATACCTCGGATGATGTAACCTACGTGTTGCTAACGGGATTTCCCACGGTCTAAATGAAAGTGTGGAACTCATTCAACTGAGTTTAGCAAATTCATCCGGACTAAGTGAATCCGATAAAAATAATGATGCCGGAAGGATGGAACCGTGGGATCTTAACCGGTGTCGTTATAATCAACTTTAAGATTTGTTTTAAATAAAACATAAAAAACACCTGGAAATTAAGATTTTCTCTAAACCAAAACACTTTTCTCAACTCCTGATTTATGATTTCTAAAACTAAACCTCTGCAACAACCAGGAACTTGGAGCATGGTGGGCAGCACGGCCATCGTCGTCAGCAAAACTTGAACCTACTTCAGCAAAACTTTCTTAGAATTAAACAACAAAGCCATAGGACTTCGAGGTAGCTTGCCTAGTGCAACATAAATCCTCAACCTTTTCGTTAGGCACTTCGCATAATCATTTTATGCAAATTAAGCCCTAACCGGTCTTAGTATTCCGAGGTAGTCGTCCGATACGACATAAACCCTCACATCTTCTAAAGCTATTTGTTTGATTTTATCATACAAATATAAGCCCTAATTAATTAAAATTGGCAAGATTGAAATATCAAATAAGCATTAGGACTTTCCTAAATTCAAGCCAAACAATAGGATAGTCGGGAAATTATCGAAGTTCACTTCGAATCGATGATTTCTCCTACCTCTCTTCCTTTGGATTCACAAAACAAAATGTTCCAAAATTTGATCCATTCCCTATTGAAATTCCAAAATTCAATCTTTGAAAACCTTAAACTTTGAAATTCTTGAGAGCAGAATTATTGGTTATTATCGAGAGTTTTCTTAGGTGATTCCCGTCACTTAAGATGTAATTAACTATAGGGGCTTGCCCTTATAGGGAATTTTAAAGAACCCGAGTAATATAAACCCCGTTTAATGTTTTCATATTAAGCGAGGGAAACTTGTCGGCTTATAAAATTGGTTCGCAGACCAAACGGATGTCACTAATCTTCTAGTTTATTTAATCAAGCCCCACCATCAAGCGGTGTGTCTATCCTTAGGGATAGATACACGGCTTGTGGTGCGGTGCTCGTTTATATAAACTATTTGGGATGTGAGGTCGGTTTAATCTCATATCTTAAAACCTTCAAATTTAAAATTATTTTCAAAATCAAATACTACTTTTCAAATTATTTATTTTAATTAAATTAAAAATTCGCCGACGATTGCTAGGCGACCCCCTTCAAAATAAAACACGACCTAAAAATATGCCGACAGGATTTCTAGCGACTCACTGGGACTATTCCTCTCTCCATTATAATCAAATAATTCGCTTTTCAAAAATCGGTAGTGTATCCATGTCCCTAATGGATCAAACTACCCTTCTTTCCGTTGGAATACTATGTTCATTTCTATCTTGAACAAGTATAGCCAACATTCTCTCTGATTTAGGAGCCACTGTTTAGACACCCCTAAACAGAGAGGTTCCGAGATCCTTTTACCTCATTTCTGAGGTGGGGTGGACCCCCGATAGGTGTTAGTTTAGGAGTGATCCTTCAAGTCGGGAAGTCTTGCTTAAGACTTTCTTTTCCTTTCGAATCGGATTTCTTACCTTCTCTACACCTTTCGAACATTCCGTTCTAAATAAACAAACCCTCTAATAAGTGATTCTTTTAACAAATGATTCTTTTTATAAATACATGAACAAAGAATGAGTTCGGACTCTTTTCAATTCCTTTCTTTTCGTCCCGAAGAAAAGAAGCATAACTCGGACCGACAACCGCAGTCTACCTTGCGAAATGGAAGCCCCGAAACCGATTTTCTCCTTCACCAACGGACTGGACTTCGCCGTCTATAAGGATGAGCCGCCCGACAATGGGGTCATCCGATTTGGACGAGGATTCGAAAACACGAACGTCAAGGTCACCGACGTCTCCCTCTTCGCACCGACGAACAAGGTATCCGAAGCCGAGGAACCACCGCTCGAGTTCAACCTCAGGTCGACCCAAGAGTTTCCTCCCCGCAAAGGGTCCCGACTAGGAGGAGCATCGCCGTCCGGCAGAGGACCGTTCTCACTACCCCCACTAGTCTAGTTGTTTCCGCACCTACCCCAACTTCGCCAAATCAAAGGGGAAAGAAATCCGTAACTATGGTAAACCCGTTACAGTGGAGGGTACGGATCTTCCCGTAAGACCTTCGTCTTCGAAATCGGGTCCGGTTCGAAGATTCCTTCGCCGACAAAGACCCAAAGAAGAAATAGAAATAGAAGGATCGCAAGGGAAGCCGTAGCCGCCGAGATTGCCTTCCTGGAGGAAATTCCGTAGTTGCCGAATATACACCATTACCGCAATATACACCATCGCTCGACTACATACCACTTTTGGGAGGAAGCAGGTTCCATCCCCTCTCCGCCGCAGAGGATGAGGAGAATGTTCGCAAGATTGCCGCCACATTACCTCGGCCCGCATACTACAACGATAGCCGCAAGAAAAGAACTAGAACTACGCCGTTTGCTCGACCGCAAACTTTGGTAGAAAAGCTAGCAAAGAAGGAAAACCGCCCCGTGTCGGAAATTCTACGAAGGATAGGGCGGGTGCCGGCCAAATCCCGTCTTGGGCCCCGAGTAGAACCCGCCATCATGATAGAAAAGCCAAGCAAGAGAATGAAGGCTAGCCCGCCCGTCGTAGTATCGGGATTACGGATTTGGGAGGATACCACCTTCCAGACATTTGGCCGATGCACCATCCGGTCATGACCTTCTGCTCGCTAGAAGGATGGTGTGGCGTCCCACTACGGGGCGATTCGAGACCGAAACGAGCGGCTCGAGAAAGAAAGTCTCGCCGGGAGGCTTCGAATCCGAGGAAAGCGCTACCGCGATGAAGGGGACTCGTGAAAAAAGGACCCGCAACCATCGCATGACAACCACAAAGATACACGAAAGCTCCGCTAGAAGATGCCATGGAAAAGTCGAGAACCGACATCCGACGGTTGGCAAAAGAAAGAGAAGAAAAGTTCGGAGATGAGATCGACTCATCGGAATTCATGGACAACGAATATGCGAAAATCAACATGGTTGAGACACGAGCTTCATCATCTTCTCAAGGTGCTCCCGCACAGCGCAGAAGAGAGGAGCCGGAATCGATGAAGAGACAGCCTTCGTGAAAAGGACGACACGATCGCTCAAATGGCGAAGAGGATGGAAGAGATGGCCATAGCTCCGGCCACTCTCCGCAGTCAAGTACAACCACATAGAGAGACACCCCCGTAAGTCATTCACATCGTAGACGGAGGAAAGGAGATTACATCCGTCAATGGGGATGATCACCGAAAAAGGATACAACACAAAGTATGATCCCCGAAAAGGATATCAAGAACTTGGTAGAGCAGCGAAGTGCGAGAAGCCCTAGCACAATCGAAGAACGGGACATCTATTCGGACGGGCAGACCTTACCCGAAGAATTCGACGCTGTCCAATACCCGAAGGGCTTCGTACCACCTCCGTTTAAGACCTTCGACGGAACCGGGAACCCCCGACAGCATGTTGCACACTTTCGTGCCGCTTGTTGCAATGCCGGCGGGAGCGATGCGCTACTCTTCCGACAGCTCGTTAGCGATCCGTCGGGGATCGCCTTCGACCGGTATGCGAATTACCCAACGGATCCAGTAAAGACATTCTCGGAGCTAGAGAGCCTCTTCATTAAGCGATTTGTCGGAGCTCGGCACCACATCACTATAGGTGATTTAGTGGTAGAGAAACAAAGGCCGAATGAAACTCTAGTGGATTACATACTTCGATGGAGAAATTTAAGTATGAAGTGTGAACCACAACCGCAAGAACAACATGCGATCAGCATCTCGCTTAAAAGCATTCACGGCCCGATAAAGCACTTCTCCTCAAGGGATTCACTATTAAGACTTTTGAGAAGTTGTTAAGCAAGGCCGGAAGCTTGCAAGAAGAGGCGAAGCAATTAAGTTTTGCCGACAAGACGGACAAGCGTAAGCCGGTGAAGACTTTCGAAAAGAAATGCCGGGTCGTTGCAGCGATTGACAAAGGCAAACAACCGATGCAAATACCACTGTAACGGCCGCAAAGAACCACAACAAAATTACCAAGCAACCCCGGTCCAGCTATCGATCGTCTCCGCAAGATGGACAACCGTCCCGTCCGCAACGTACATCGAGGAGCTTCGAGCAGAGAATATCCGTTCAAGAATGAAGCGATACTAAAGATGTTCCGTAGCTTAATGAAAACTCCAGATTTCCGACTGCCGTAGCCCAAAAGACCGGAGGAAGTCAACAAGAAAGGTGATCCCAACTTTTGCCCCTACCATCTGGATGCTCGGGCACAAGATAGAAGACCGCATTACCTTCAAAAGTTGGCTCAACGACAACCTTCGGAAAGGAAATATAACAATCCCGAAGGAGTACATGAAGGAACCCCGTAAAGGAGGTTCCGTCAATGTTATCTCAACCGATCCCGTCATCCCGATAGATCCCTATGCAACCGACGATGGATGGACTACCGCTCGGACGAGATCTTCGAAGAAGATTTTAGATAACATCCGAACCGCTTCGGTGCGAGCTTCAATTCGCAGTTCGAGACCCGTTAAGCCGGTACTATCACTTGCGATGGAAGAACCACCTCGACAGGAGACAATCGAAGAGAAGAAGAAAATTGACGAAGAAGAGGTGACCGAGATTCCTAAGGCTAGACTAGGGGCCGCTTATCCTAGGATAGTTGTTTCCGATTCGGGGAGAAATCCCTCGAACCTCCGATTTTGTATGATTATCTCGCTCACTTCGGTGGGATCATATAATGATAAGGGTGATGGCGTTGGCTACGTTTTGATCGTTTCTAACGATTACGTAACTAGCGACAATCCGGGCGTCGATTTCGATACCAACAACAATTCTCAAATCATACAAGATCTCGACGATCAAAATGACAAAGAAGGCATCCATCAAGGAGGCTACGAGAGTTCAACAAGCAACGGATCTATCTGTGAGTTTCGAGGAGCTCCGGCTTACGATAGAGTTAGAGCCTTCGGATTTTGAAGATAATCCGGAAGAACTCGTCATTCCGATTCGAGAGGAGACACCGACAAACTCAACACTAGATTCGAAGAAATTACGAAGTCAACTCGAGAAGTGGAAGAGTTCTACCTCCGAGAATGGGTCCAAAAGACAAAGGAAAGCGGTGGTTGTTCAAGAAGAACCAACCCCAGCAGAAGAAATACCCATTCGAGAAGAAGCCGAGACGCAGGAGAACAAAGTGGACTACAACGTGCTAGCCCATCTTAGGAAACTACCGACCAAACTGAGCATTTACGACGCTCTCATCTTATCAAAGGAGATGAGAGAAGCTCTGATCAAGGCCTTACTTGATCCGGAAATTTGCTTAGCTCAAATGGCCGGAGATTCCTTAGATGAGGTTTGCTCGTTAAAGGAACAGCGAGGTGTTACCTTCACAGGACAATGACCTACTACTGGGGATGCAGATCACAACCGACCGTTGTACATTTCGGCTTACAATCGGGAAGTTTACGCTCTCCGCAGTTTTGGTGGATCCGGGAGCATCAATCAATATAATGAGTCTTCGAACACTAGCATACTTGGAAATTGATGCTCGTGAGCTCGAGGCCGACAAAATGTTATTAAGAGGATTCAACCGTAAAGGAGAAAGAGCCCTCGGGTCAATAACGCTACCGATGAAGACCGGTGACTTAGCAAAGACAACCGCAAAATTTCACATAATCGATTCGAAACGTCGTTCAACGCTTTGCCGGGCCGACCATGGATACATGAAAACGAGGATGGTACCATCATCTCTACACCGATGCATCAAATACTACGATGGAGGGGAACAGTGCATCAAAGGCGACTTACAACCATTCTCCGTACATGAGATTGGAATCCATGAAGACGCAGCTTATTATGCACCACCAAAGAAAACAATCTTCTCCAGAGATACCGTAACAAATGAAGCAAAGAAAGTTCAGGACGACGAAGAACCCGAAGTTCTAGTCCAACGAGTCACTCACCACTCCCTTCCGGCGAGATGGTGAAGGTTTCTCCACAACTCGCATCCGAGGTCGAGGCCGGGGACGAGGCCGTGGTAGAGACACTAGGACAATCGGACGCAGGAAACCAGCCATCAATGTTGATTGGGAAGATAGTTCCGAAGAGGAAAAAGAAATCAAGCAAGAAGCAGCAACAATAAGTCGAAAGAAGCCGCAACACAAGATCTCCTCGAAGATGAAAAGAACGAAGAATACAAATCAATGTACGAGAAGATTAACCACTACGTACATACTATGACCCTAACTCCGATCCATTCTAATAAGATCGAGGGTATGGAGGTCAAAGAGGTACGTAGTGACGGTGCAAAGCCGATCAAATTCTACCGTGGTGCTTCTTCCTCCAAAACCGAAAATAATGTACAATTCGAAGATGTCACTTCATCGAATTAATGGAATTACCTTTTGAGTGGTACTCTCCCCGTGTTCAAAATTTAATTCAACGTGGTTTCTTACCTCGACAATGGACAAAAGGCCAATCACAACATTTTGAAAAGTTATGGAATAACTCCGGTCGTCCACCCAATTCAAAGTATGGACTCGGATTCGGCACAGTAGGGTCGGTTGACGATACCGAATTTTGTTTGGTTGTCACTTGCAAGTCCAATGAAAACCGCATGGAAACTACGAGACGAACTCGAAGATTTACAAATCGGAGACGCTCCACCGAATTCGAAGAAGAAATTAAATCCACAATAGATGAGTTAATGGAAGTTAACTTAGGTACTAGCGAAGAGCCTAGACCTACCTTTGATAGCTCCTTACTCAACAAAGAAGACTCCGAAGAAATAATCAAGTTATTAATAGAATTTAAAGACTGTTTTTCTTGGAGCTACGATGAAATGCCAGGATTAGCCCCGAGGTTGCAGTCCATAAGCTAGGAGTGGATCCTACTGCGTTCCGATCGACAAGGTCCCGAAGAATGCGTTTAGAAATCGAACAACAAGTCATAGCCGAAGTTAAAAAGCTAATAGACGCTAAATTTGTCCGTGAAGAACAATACCCGACTTGGCTAGCCAATGTAGTGCCGACCGTAAAGAAGAATGGTCGGATCGAATTTGTGTGGACTTCGGAGATTTAAACAAGGCATGTCCAAAAGATGAATTCCCTCTACCGATTCCAGAACCGATGATCGATATTGCTTCGACACATGAAATATTCTCATTCATGGATGGGTCTTCGAGATACAACCAAATAAAAATGGCTCCGGAAGATGAAAAGCTTACGACATTCGTAACGCCGATCGGAGTATTTTGCTACACAAGTGATGCCATTCGGACCGAAGAACGCAGGAGCAACTTACCAAAGAGCAATGACAAGAATTTTTGATGATCTCATCCACAATCAAGTCGAATGCTACGTGGACGATGTCGTCATCAAAAGCAAAGTAAAGGAAAACCACCGTATGATTTGAGAATTGTTTTCGAACGATTAAGACAATTTAACCTTAAGATGAATCCCTTAAAATGCGCCTTCGGCGTCACCTCCGGGAAATTCTTAGGATTCGTTGTCGACGTCGAGGAATCGAAATCGACCCGAGAAGATTAAAGCCATCTTAGAAATGCCGCCTCCCAAAACCTTAAAACAACTACGATCTTTTCAAGGAAGTCGGCATATCTTCGACGCTTTATCTCAAACCTCGTCGAGTAGGTGTCGGCCTTTCTCGACACTAGTTAAAAAGGACGCCAAATTTATTTGGGAAGAGAAATGCCGATAAGGCCTTCGAAGACATTAAACAATATTTAATGACACCTCCCGTCTTAGCAGCCCCAGTCTCGGTGAGACAGCGATACTTTACACCGCGGCTCTGAGACGACTTCCTCGAGCCCCGTTAGCCTGTGTCAATGATGAGGGTAAAGAAAATGCTCTTTACTACTTAAGCCGTCGTTTACTTCCGACGGAAGTAAGGTATCCCGCAATTGAAAAGCATTGTTTGGCCCCGATCTTCGCCGCTCAAAAGCTCGAGCACTACATGCTTTCTCATAAGGTCAACTTGATTTCGAAGTTTAATCCATTGCAATACTTGATGACTCGTCCAACACTTTCCGGCAGACTTGCCAGATGGTCAATGATATTATCGCAATTCGATATAACTTTCGTGCCTCGCGTACCGTAAAGGGACAAGTCTTAGCAGACTTCCTCGCAAGACATCCTTTGCCGGCCGAATCTCCTCTCAATGACGATCCGCGATGAACAAATAATGAACCTAGAAGACCTCGACGATCGACGTTGGGAATTATATTTTGACGGAGCATCTTCAGCACACAAAGACGAAGAATCGCAAGTGATAGTGCCCGGTAAGGCAGAATCGGGCTAATCTTTATAACACCGGAGCGGGGATGTTAAGATACTCCTACCACTTGACGAACCGTGTACAAACAACGAGCGAATACGAAGCCCTCATAACGGGATTGGAATTAACCATTCAAATGGGGATAACGGACATCAACATCTACGGGATTCACAAGTTAATCATTCAACAGATCGCGGACAATACGTAATTTTTAAGCCAAGACTCGAACAATACTTCCAGTATGCCATACAAATTGTTGGAACGGATTCCAAATGTGACAATCTACAAAATTCCTAGAAAAGAGAATACTTTAGCAGATGCTTTAGCCCGTCTCGCAAAAGAATTTGCTCGTTTGCAAGATGAATCGGTGGAAGTGTCGCTTACGGACGTCGAGTCCTATCACGACTCGACATAGACACAATACACAAATCAGCAAAAGAAAAAGAATCAGCTACAGTAGTGACGGAAAACACAGAAGATCGGCGACGGCCATTGATAGACTACCCGCAAACAGAAAGCTACCGGACGATAGGTCGCCGGCCCATCGTATCAAGAAAAGAACTCGTCTTACGCATTAATAAACAACACATTATACGAAGGTCTTTTGATCAAATGTGGCTAAGGTGCCTAAGCGGGTCCGAAGCCCGTGAAATTGTTAAAGAGGTGCATTCAGGACTCCGTGGCGCTCACCGATCGGGTCCAAAGATGAAAATGAAAATTAAAAGACTAGGGTACTACCGGCCCTCGATGATGACCGACCGCATGAAAATCGCCAAGAGCCGTCACCAATGCCAAGTGCACGGAGTGGTTCTACACCAACCTCCAAATGTGCCGCACCCGACAATTGCGTCGTGGCCATTTGAATGTTGGGGCACGGATATAGTGGGTCCAATAGTACCACCATCTTCAAAAGGACATCGTTTCATTCTTGCGGCTACGGATTACTTTTCCAAGTGGGCGAAGCGGTCCACTTAGAGAAGTGAAAGCACACCACGTGCTGCAGCTTTTCAAAAACCAAGTTGTCTACCGTTTCGGAGTGCCGCGCAGATCATCTCGTATAATGGGTCGCATTCGGAAGCACACAAATCAACAATTTTGTCGTGAGACACGGAATCGACCGGCGATACTCAACAATTTACTACCCAAGAGCAAACGGCCTCGCCGAGGCTTTTAATAAAACTCTCGTTCAAATCTTAAAGAAAACCTTGGACGATAATAAGAGAAATTGGCACGAGAAATTGTTAGAAGCCTTATGGGCCTACCGGACAACCTTCGAACTCCTACTCAAGCTACACCTTACGCTCCGGTGTATGGGTCCGAGGCAAGGTTACCTTTAGAGGTTCGGCTTCCTTCACTCGGACTGCAGTTGCAAACAAGATCACGACGAAGAAAACGCCGGACTACGACTCGAAGAATTAGAAAGCTTGGAAGGGAAAAGACTTGCAAGACAACATAATTTAGAACTATACCAAGCTAAGATGGTTCAAGCCCATGACAAACCGGTCCGCCCAAGAACCTTCAAAGTTGGTGACTTAGTTCTCGTTCTCAAGAGACCTATTCTTGCACACCGCAAGATAGGAGGAAAATTTGAACCCACTTGGGAAGGACCGTTTGTGGTTGAAGCAAGTATACTCGTGGAGGCTCCTACCGCCTAGTGAATTGCCGTGGAGAACGACATATGCTTCCGATCAACGGACGATACTTGAAAAAGTATTACGCTACCTGATGTTTCGAAGGAATGAATTCTTCATCTCTAAGAAACACGGGCGAAGTAATTACTTGTGATTGGGTCCGAACTCAAAATAATAAAATGTGCTAAAATAAATAAAATCATGATAATTAAGTTTTCCTTGTTTCCTTTTTCAAATCAAAATCTCTTCCCTCATTTTATCCTACTTCATTCCTGTTAAATTTCAAAATATAAGAATAATAAAAAATGTATCTTTAATAAACATTTTCTTAATGTTCTTGTTCTTAGTACGACCCTCGATCCTTTTCCTTGTCTTTTCGCAGGAAATGTCGAACGGCGGTTGGTCTTGAACTTTAAGAATGGCGTAAGCCTCGCACTCGATGAAAAGAGGGTGAAAGATGGAGCGATAATCGAGATTGACTCGCATTTCGCACCAGCAGGCCTACAAGACGAGGAAAGTGACCGGGTCCCGGCTAACCGAGAAGAACTCGCCCGGACGTACGGTGATGAAAGTGGGTGGCCCAAGCCACCAATCCAACAACAAGAAAAGAAAAGCAAACACCGAAGAAGACAAGAAAATGAAGTCCGTAGTCGCTACAGCGGAGGGCAGGCTTGTCAGCGCCTGTCGGCACTATTTTTAGGTTGTGTGATATTTTGAAAAGGGGTCGCCTAACAGAAGTTGTCGGCGAATTTAAATTTTAAATTTAATTTAAATATATATATATAATTTAGAAAGTAGTATTTCATTTTGAAAATAATTTTAAATATGAGATTAAACCGATCTCACATCCTAAATAGTTTATATAAACGAGCACCGCACCACAAACCGTGTATCTATCCCTAAGGATAGATACACTCGCTGATGGTGGGGCTCGATCAAATAAACTAGAAGTTTTGTGACATCCGTTTGGTCTCGCGAACCAATTTTATAAGCCGACAAATTCCCCGCTTAATATGAAAGTATCAAACAGGGTTTATATTACTCGGGTTCTTTAAAATTCCCTATAAGGGCAAGCCCCTATAGTTAATTACATCTTAAGTGACGGGAATCACCTAAGAAAACTCTCGATAATAATCAATAATTCTGCTCTCAAGAATTTCAAAGTTTAGGTTTTCAAGGGATTGAATTTTGGAATTTCGATAGGGAATGGATCAAGTTTGGAATATTTTGTTTTGTGAATCCAAAGGAAGAGAGGTAGGAGAAATCACTGATTCGAAGTGAACTTCGGTAATTTCCTGACTATCCTATTGTTTGGCTTGGATTTAGGAAAGTCCTAATGTTTATTTAGTATTTCAATCTCGCTAATTTTAATTAATTAGGGCTTATATTTGTATGATAAAATCAAACAAATAAATCTAGAAGATGTGAGGGTTTATTGTCGTATCGGACGACTACCTCGGAATCCTAAGACCGGTTAGGGCTTAATTTGCAATGCAAATGCCTAACGAAGAGTTGAGGATTTATGTTGCACTAGGCAAGCTACCTCGAAGTCCTGTGGCTTGGTTATTTAATTCTAGGAAAGTTTTGTTGAAGTAGGTTCAAGTTTTGCTGACGACGATGGCCGTGCTGCCCACCATGCTCCAAGCTCCTTGTTGTTGCAGAGGTTTAGTTTTAGAAATCATAAATCAGGGGATGAGAAAAGTGTTTTGGTTTAGAGAAGTCTTAATTTCCAAGTGTTTTTGTATTTTTATTAAAACAAATCTTAAAGTTGATTATAACGACACCGGTTAAGATCCCACGGTTCCATCCTTCCGGCATCATTATTTTTATCGGATTCACTTAGTCCAGATGAATTTGCTAAACTCAACCGAATGAGTTCCACACTTTCATTTAGACCGCGGGAAATCCCGTTAGCAACACGTAGGTTACATCATCCGAGGTATTCCCGATCATCCAACAGGACGTTTTAATTTAGTTGCAATCGTAGTTTTGTGTTCTGTTTGTGATTAAATTTTGAGTTGTTTTATATTTTGAAATGTCGTGGCGGTGAATTTTATCTTGCAATGACTTTTAACTTAGTTTTGGTTTCAGCTTTAGGGACTATCCTAAAGGTGTGAGTTTTCATGCAACAGCTTGTTTTATCATGCAAGAAAAGTAAAGTGCATTTGCAATAAAGTAGATTGCAAGAAAATAAATTGCAAGAAAGTAAATTGCAATAAAATAAAAGCGTACCCTGGAGGGTCTTCCCGTCATCCCAAGCCGCACTTAAAACACAATTAGAATATTTAAGCAAGTCCCTAGGTAAAGCTAAGGGAAAGGTTATGGTTTTCTACCAAATTCCTAATCCTATAGCTAGTCATCTCCTATGACGTCTAGGTTCTTTGTGTTTTTTTTGTTTGAGGACGATTTTCATCATCAAAGGACAATTAAGTCCAAATGAATTTAATTATATAAATGAATTAATCGTCCGAGGTTTTCAAGTCTTGTTAACTTGCTCAGTGAACTAGGATATTTGAATATCCTATAAGTGAAGTAACATTTCATTTAATGTTCGTTTAGGAGTTATGATAACTAAAACTTTCAAGGGTAAATTGGTATTCAAATGATTTGATTTAAGTTAAAGGGTTTAAATTTGGAATAGTGTTCAAGTTGTTTTATATTTAATTTAATTTAATTTAATCGAGTTTGATTTAATTTAACATAGCTCAATTTAATTTGATTTGGTATTTAATTAATTTGATTTGATTTAATCTAATTTAATTATTTAACTTAATTTAATTAATTTAATTTGATTTAATTTAATTAATTTAATTTAATTTAATTTAATTATTTAATTTAATTTAATTTAATTATTAAATTTTAATTTAATTTAATTATTAAATTTAATTTAATTTAATTTAATTTTAACTCGTTTTATTTAATTTAATTTAATTTGATTTAATTTAATTTAATTTAGTTTAATTTAATTTAATTTGTTTTAATTTAATTTAATTATTTAATTTAATTTAATTTTAATTTAATTTATCTTTAATTTATTTTATTTTTGATTTTAATCGAGATTTCAAAAGAGTTTAATAATTTAATTAAGTCTTTTAATATTTTAAATTTGAGTTATCATTTTAATTAAAAATTGAGTATTAATGATATAATTAGTTTAGGGATTTCTAAATTAAAGAATAAATCTCTTCCTAATAAACATCCCTATTTTAATAATTCCAATTTTATTATTCTTCCAAATTTAATCCATTATTTAATTAAAGTTTAATCATTTAAAAATTGTTTAATGGGTTTCTACCCTTTAATTATTTAAATTTCAATCATCCAAACCAGATTAAGATCAAATATTTTACTTGTTGATTTTTATTAAACCTAAAGTTTTAATTAAGGGTTAAGAGTTTAATTACCATTTTACCCCTTAAGCTTAATAATTTCATAACTCACTAAATTGAACTTAAATGAACTTGAAATTTTTATGTGACTTTACTCATATGTCAATAAAGACATGAGAGGAGAAAATGTGATTTTTCTGTATTTAGTTTATTTATATAATTATTTTGGGTGGAAAATAGAGATTTTCAAGGAAAATTTGATAACATGACCAAAGGAAAGTTTCTGTCCTTAAGAAAATTAGGGGACATTCCTAATGACCAGAGAAACACTTGGACCAATTTTGGTGATTTTTTGAATTATATTATTTTTATTATAATTATTTTAAGTTTTGGAGTGTTAATTAATTTAAAAATAAAATAAATGTTGAAAAATGGATTTTATATTTTTCAAAAATCTCTCTGATATCAAGGAAACCAGAGAAACAAATTTTGTAATTTTCTGATTTTTCTATGATTTACTATAATTATTTTAGTGGAAATGCTAGAAAATACATTTTTTTTTTTTAAATTTTAAAATTACCCTAGGGTTTTAAAATTCAATATCTCACTAAATAGACCTAGGAAAAATGTGGGATTTGTTCCTAAGTGATTAGAATTCAAAATGTGACATTTTGGTGAATTTTATTATTTTTGTGATTTTTATTATTTTTTAATTATTAAAAATATTAAAATATTATTAAAAAATCAACTTTTTTAGAAAATTGAAATTTTAATTTTATTAGGTTCCCCTGATATCAGAGAGGCTCCAAAACCAATTTGGTGAATTTTTGAAAAGTATTTTAAAAGTTATGAATTTTTAAAGTTTAAAATGGCTAAGTGACTTAATCAACCCAATTAATGGGGCTAACCAAGTCCAATCGACTTCAAATTTTTATGGTGGGTTCCCCTGATCCTAAAGATCAGTGGAGAATTGATTTCAAGTCAATTTAATACCTGGTTAACTCTAATTAATTAAAGACCTATTTCGGGTGTTTAAGTCAATTAGGGTTGTTTTGAATGAACTAAGTCAAAACCTATTTTTTCTAGGGTTCTCTGGTCATAAGGAACATCACCAAATTTTCCTAGAATTTATTTCACAACATGCTAATTTTTGGAATTAAAATACTCAAAACAGCAACATGCATTTGAAAAATAAATAACTTTTCACAGAAATGGCCTCTCGACCTTGGAAAATTCAGGGAATGTTCCCAAGTTCAGAGGCTTCAAAAGCTCCTATGGTCTCATGCCATGGTGAATTGTATACATGCATGGAGAATTAAATGTATGCAGAGAGTAAATAAATTATAAAAAATAAAATACTTGATGAAATTAAATGATTTCTTTTCCACATTATTCTCCTCTCGTTCACCGAGCAAGAGGGTATTTTTATTTTATTTTTGTGATTTTTCTACACAAAGATATGGATTTTCAAGTTTCGATATTTAATAAATACATTAAATACCCTAATTATCTACTTATCCACGCGGCGCCGCCGAAACATCGGCAGCTCCGAAGGGGTACGTGTCGCGCCGTGATCGGGCGCCGCCATCCGAGCCGCCAGCCCGGGCCCCGCGGTTCTCGCACCGTTTCCCGGTCCGACGCCATCCGAGCCGTTCGTCCGCGCGTGTATCGAATGGACGCGCATCCGTTCATCGTCCCCAAGTGTTCTCGCCCGAGAGCCGTCCACACTAAATCCCTAAGATCTCACTCGATTCTCAATGGATTTTTATGTTCTTATGCTCTATGGATTCGTCTTCAAGAGACGAACACATCTATACGGCTAACATGCATCGAAACTAAGGCATTTGAAATAGAGAATCTTCGAAGCTCGGGATGAAGAGTTAGCTCATACCTTGGCTCGTAGAAGTGTGGCTTCAATCCGAGAGTTGTTGCACCTTCGATCGGGTCCTAAGCAAGCTCCGCATGAAGCCTCCCGGTCTCGGTGAATTGTCCTGGATATGATTTCGACCAAGCCCGATCACAAAGCTCGGAGGCCGGAGCAACCGGGTGGCCCGGAGATGGGGCTTTTGATGGTGGACACTTTCCCTCGGTCCGGTGAAGGTGTAGAGCCAATCAATTTGGGAATTGGCTCACCGTGGAGAAGTGTCCCTGTTTTGGGTGGAATTTCAACTCCGAAATCGAGCTTTCGGAGGAGAAATGGCAGGGGAATTCCACCGGGGATCAAGTGCTCTAAGGGTGGAGAAGGGTCCGGAACAATTTTGGCGTAGTTTTGGCAAGGTTTGTGCTTCTCTTTTTTATGGCCGAGAGGGGTGGAGTTTAAATGTAGCCGGCCGGGAGGCCTCCTGCGGGAGTTAGTGGCTCGGGATCAGCCTGCTCCGGTGAGGAGAAGAACAGACCATGGTGGCCATCGGGCATGGGGCAGCTCAAAGAATGTGGAATTCCAAAGTTGGCTCACATGCGAGCTCTCGGGTGTGGTGTTTTCCGACGATCCGAGCGACCGGCCGGCAGGCATGGGTCACCATCTCGACTGTGGAGGTCGTGGCTCAGCAATGGTGAAGTCAATCGGGTCTGGACATGTGTAAAGTGTTCGAATTAAAATGGAATGGGAGGGGGTCATTTTGGCTTGAAATTGGTCAACCCATTGGTTTGGGTTGGGTTCACCTCCCCATGGCCGGTCTTGGCTCGAGAAGATCGCCTAGGCTAGCTGGTCAAGAGGTGGTGATGTCCTTATCCAAGAATATTTGGATTAAATCTTGGTTAAGGGGAGACATGCTTAAGGTTAATGACTTTTAGGAGATGGTTAAAGGACCTCCTCCTTTTGCCATTAATGGCATGGTCACATGCCAAACTTTCATGGCTTCATATGGCTTGTGAATGGCTCATCCTTGGCTCCATTCGGCTCGGGAAAAGCTTCGGGTCAATTTCATGAAAATGGGTTTTAAGAATTTTGGATGTTTTGATGGAAATTTGTATGAAACTTGATTTGGAATAATTTGATGGTGATTTTAGGACTTAGGTAATGGATTTAATTAAATGGATGACAAATGGAGATGTCATGTGGGCTTTAGGGTAGATTTGGGCTTTTGAATTTTCAAGGAAATGGCTTTTAGAAAGGTTTAAGGGAAGTGGGCTTTTAAGTTTATGAATGTGTTCATGGATGAAAATTTTTGTAAAAGGTTGGGCCAAATAATTGTTGGTTTAGCTCATGGATGTGTCATGAGTAACTTGAAGCAAATTTGGGGTAGTTTGGGCTTGAATTGGGTTGGATTTGGATTCTTTTGGTGAATGGGCCAATATAGGTCCAAATGGGCCAAGTTGGGCCAATGTTGGGCTAGGGTTGAAATTGATGTAGAATTATTGTTGAGAAGTGTTTATGGGAGTGTTTCAAAGAGGTTTTGACTTTGGTTGGGCTTTGATTTTTGGGGTTTGGGTTCATTTGGGTTAGGTTCTGGGCTTAGGTCAAAAAAATGGGCCTTAAGGTAAAAAGTGGAATTGGATCCAAATGTCAATCAAATTGGACTTGGATTTGGTCTAAATTAGTATTAGGAATGTTGAATTGAAGTTTAGAATTGAATTGGACCAAAATTGGGGTCAATTGGATAGGTTTGGTTTAACATCGGGTTCACTTTGGGTTAAAATGGGTCAATTTGGGGTTTTGACAAAAGTAGGGTAAATTGACAAAATTGGCCCATGGTGTAGTTGGACAAAATGAAATTGGGAATATTTAGGATTTTCTGGAATTTTCTGGGAATTTTCTGAATTTTTGGATTTTTGGGTCAAGAAGGGTATTTTGGGTATTTGGAGGGTATTGGGAGGTTTTCTTGGAATTTTTGGTATTTTTGGATATAGATGGTCAATTTGAGTGGTGTAGAAATGTTTGGGAATAATTTTGAAGAATTTTAGGTAATTTGGAAATTTTGCAAAAATTTGGGTAATTTCAAGTGGTTTTGGTAGTTTAAGTAGGTGTAGGGTCCCGGGGTCAAAAATCGAAAATTTGGGAAATTGAAGATTGGGTGGATGTAAGTGGAAATAAGTCATTTTGGTTGAGCCATGAAGTCATTTCAAGCCCATATGAGCCATGAGAGGACTCATTCGAGGCATTCACTATGTTGTTCCTAACCCTCTTACCAAGGGCTTAGGGTTAAGGACCATCCATGCGAATCACCTACATGAGTCGAGAGGTCAAGTCGGGTATGGGTGTGGTTTTAGGAAGTGTGTGGAAATGTAGTGTGTAAGTGTAGTGTATAAGTGTAGTGTGTGTAAGTCAGCCCCCTCATCGACCAGGCCACCTGTAGGTAGCCCCAAGGCCAAAGAGCCCTATAGAACTCATCCTTTAAACTTCCACATTTCGATTTCAACCCTCTAGGTGATTAGGGGTCTATGGTCAAATTTGTGGAGTTTGCATGGAGTTTAGAAATGTTTGGAATTTCTAAAAGGTGGGTCCCAATTCTACTCCTCTAAGATAGTCAAAGGAAAAGCCTAAGGCTAGATCCTAAGCACTAAAAAGAAGAAGGGAAGACCTCATCAAAAATGAGGTCAACAAATGGACCCCCAATAGGTGTGGTGAGCTGACGGAGCACACCGCGCGTATCGGTGTTGACCGAAGCGATCAACAAAACCAACACAGATGTCCAAATGACGAACTTAGGATGAAGTAGAAGAGTTTCCGCCGGGGAGTGTCAAGTATATCTCCGGAACCGGAGATTCTCGAACTCTCGCTGGGAAAGGAAGAGGAGGTAAATCCCAAATCACATGACTCGGGGAATTTTGATTTAGACTTTATTTTGTTTCAATTTATGTTTTGATGTGTGAGTTTAAATTTTAGTTTGGAGTTTCAATTTAGATTGAAGTTTTGTCAAAATTAATTTGAGGGATTTGATTTGAAATGAAAATTGGGATTCTGAGGTTTTAGATGTAATATCTTCAACCTCGAAAGAAAATTGAATTGATTAGATTGAATCGTTGCAATGAGAAGATATCTCAGAGTAAAATGGTGTTGGATGTAAAATCCTTAACCTCAAGAGTTTGAATTCGATTTGATGTATTTCATTGCGATAGGGAAAAGATCCCAAAGCAATGCAGTCTCGGATGTAAAATCCTCGACCCAAAGGTTGAATTTTGATGTATTTCATTGCAATAGGGAAAGAATCCTAAAGCAGTGCAGTCTTGGATGTAAAATCCTCGACCCAAAAGTTTTGAATTTTGATGTATTTCAAAGGCAATAGAAGAGAATCCTAAAGCAAGTGCAGCTTCGATGTAAAATCCTCGACCCAAAAGTTTTGAATTTTGATGTATTTCAAAGGTAACAGGAAGAGAATCCTAGCAAAGGCAAGTCTTGGATGTAAAATCCTCGACCCAAAAGTTTGAATTTTGATGTATTTCAGAGGCAAGAGGAAGAGAATCCTAAAGCAATGCAGCCTTGGATGTAAAATCCTCGACCCAAAAGTTTGAATTTTGATGTATTTCGAAGGCAATAGAAGAGAATCCTAAAGCAGTGCAGTCTTGGATGTAAAATCCTCGACCCAAAAGTTTTGAATTTTGATGTATTTCAAGGCAATAGGAAGAGAATCATAAAGCAATGCAGTCTTGGATGTAAAATCCTCGACCCAAAAGTTTTGAATTTCGATGTATTTCAGAGGCAATAAGAAGAGAATCCTAAAGCAAGGTAGCTTGGATGTAAAATCCTCGACCCAAAAGTTTTGAATTTTCGATGTATTTCAAGGCAATAGAAGAGAATCCTAAAGCAAGTAAGTCTTGATGTAAAATCCTCGACCCAAAAGTTTTGAATTGATGTATTTCAAAGTGCAATAGGAAAGAATCCTAGCAAGGCAAGTCTTGGATGTAAAATCCTCGACCCAAAAGTTGAATTTTGATGTATTTCAAAGGCAATAGGGAAAGAATCCTAGCAAAGGCAGTCTGGATGTAAAATCCTCGACCCAAAAGGTTTGAATTGATGTATTTCAAAGGCAATAGGAAAGAATCCTAAAGCAATGAGATCTTGGATGTAAAATCCTCGACCCAAAAGAGTTTGATTTGATGTATTTCAAAGTGCACAGAAGAGAATCCTAAAGCAAAGGGTACTTGGATGTAAAATCCTCGACCCAAAAGTTTTGAATTTTGATGTATTTCAAGGCAACAGAAGAGAATCCTAAAGCAAGTGCAGTCTTGGATGTAAAATCCTCGACCCAAAAGTTTTGAATTTCGATTCGAGATCTAGAAGATCGGATTCGAGATTTGATAGAGATTGAATTTGAATTTGATTGAGACTTGAAGCCCGGAAAGATTGAATTTGGAAATTTGGAAATTTGGAAGGATGAGTTTGAACTCGATCGAAACTTGATTTAAGATTTGATTTGAATTTGAAAGATCAAGTTTGAAACTTGATCGAGATTGGATTTGGATTTTGATCGAGAATTTGATTTGAGATTTGGGAAGATCAAATTTGAAATTTGATCGAGAGTGGATTTGGAATTTGATTGAGAATTTGATTTCGAGATTTGTGAAAATGGAATTTGATTTTGAAGTTGATTTCGTTTATCTTTTAATGGTTCAAATTTTATTTTATTGTTTATTTAATGTTCATGTGAACTTAGTGTTTGTCATTTTTCAGATTTTTTTTTATATTTTCGAATTTAACAGGAATGAAGTAGGATAAGATCCGGAAAGAGATCTTGATTTGGAGAAGAAAACGAGGAAAACTTTATTATCATGATTTTATTTATTTTAAGCACATTTTATTTTTGAGTTCGGACCCAATCATAAGTAATTACTTCACCCGTGTTTCTTAGGGATGAAGAATTCATTCCTTCGAAACATCAGGTAGCGTAATATTTTTTCAAGTATCGTCCGTTGATTGGAAGCATATGTCGTTCTCCCTGGCAATTCACTAGCCGGTAGGAACCTCCCGAGTATACCGCTTCAACCACAAACGGTCCTTCCCAAGTGGGTTCAAATTTTCCTCCTATCTCGCGGTGTGCAAGAATAGTCTCTCGAGAACGAGAACTAAATCACCAACTTCGAAGGTTCTCGGCGGACTCAGCTTGTCATGGGCTCGAACCATCTTAGCTTGGTATAGTTCTAAATTCCGTTGCGCCGCAAGTCTTTTCCCTTCCAAGCTTTCTAATTCTTCGAGTCGTAGTCCGGCGTTTTCTTCGTCGTGATCTTGTTTGCAATCGCAATTCCGAGTGAAGGAAGTCGAACCTCTAAAGGTAACATCGCTCGGACCCATACACCGCAGCGTAAGGTGTAGCTTCGAGTAGGAGTTCGAAGGTTGTCCGGTAGGCCCATAAGGCTTCTAACAATTTCTCGTGCCAATTTCTCTTATTATCGTCCGTGGTTTTCTTTAAGATTTGAACGAGAGTTTTATTAAAAGCCTCGGCAAGACCGTTCGCTCTTGGGTAGTAAATTGTCGAGTATCGCCAATCGATTCCGTGTCTCCCGACAAAATTGTTGATTTGTGTGCTTCCGAATGCCGACCCATTATCCGAGATGATCCCGCGCGGCACTCCGAAACGGTAGACAACTCGGTTCTCGAAAACCTGCAAGCACGTGGTGTGCTTTCACTTCTCTGAGTGGAACCGCTTCCGCCCACTTGGAAAAGTAATCCGTAGCCGCAAGAATAAAGCGATGTCCTTTCGAAGATGGTGGTTCTATCGGACCCACTATATCTCGTGCCCCAACATTCAAACGGCCACGACGCAATTGTCGAGTGTAGCACATTTGGAGGTCGGTGTAGAACCACTCCGTGCACTTGGCATCGGTGACGCCTTCGGCGATTTTCATGCGATCGGTCATCATCGAGGGCCGCAGGTACCCTAGTCTTTTAATTTTCATCTTCATTTTTGGACCCGATCGGTGAGCGCCACAGCAGTCCTCGAATGCACTTCTTTAACAATTTCACGGGCCTCGGACCCGCTTAGGCACCTTAGCCACATTCGATCAAAAGACCTTCCGTACAATGTGTTGTTTATTAATGCGTAAGACGCAGTTCTTTTCTGATCCGATGGGCCAGCGACCTATCCTCCGGTAGCTTTCCCGTTTCGCATGTAGTTCATCAATGGCCGTCGCCAATCTTCTCGTGTTTTCCGTCACCGCCGCAACCGATTCTTTTTCTTTTCCGATTTGTGTATCATGTCTATGTCGAGCCGTGATAGGACCCGACGTCCGTGAACCGACACTTCCAATCGATTCATCTTGCAAACAATCAAATTCTTTTGCGAGACGGGCTAAAGCATCTGCTAAAGCATTCTCTTTTCTAGGAATTTTGTAGATTGTCACATTTGGAATCCGTTCCAACAACTTGTACAGCATACCGGAAGTATTGTTCGAGTCTTGGCTTTAAAATTCGTATTGTCCGACGATCCGTTGAATGATTAACCGTGAATCCCCGTAGATGTTGATGTCCGTTATCCCCATTCGAATGGTTGATTCCAGTCCCGTTATGAGGGCTTCGTATTCCGCTTCGTTGTTTCGTACATGGTTCCGTCAAGTGGTAGGAGTATCTTAACATCCCCCGCTCCGGTGTTATAAAGATTAGCCCGATTCCCGCCTTACCGGCACTATCACTTGCGATTCTTCGTCTTCGTGTGCCGAAGATGCTCCATCAAAATATAATTCCCAACGTCGATCGTCAAGGTCTTCTAGGTTCATTATTTGTTCATCCGGCGGATCGTCATCGAGAGGAGATTCGGCCGGCAAAGGGTGTGCCGCGAGGAAGTCCGCTAAGACTTGTCCCTTTACGGCACGCAGAGGCACGAAAGTTATATCGAATTGCAACAATATCATCGACCATCCGGCAAGTCCGCCGGAAAGTGTTGGACGAGTCATCAAGTATTGCAATGGATTAAACTTCGAAATCAAGTCGACCTTATGAGAAAGCATGTAGTGCCCGAGCTTTCGAGCGGCGAAGATCGTGGCCAAACAATGCTTTTCAATTGCGGGATACCTTACTTCCGTTGGAAGTAAACGACGGCTTAAGTAGTAAAGAGCATTTTCTTTACCCTTATCATCGACTCGGGCTAACAGGGCTCCGAGAGAGTCGTCTAAAGCCGCGGTGTAAAGTATCGCCGGTCTACCCGAGACCGGGGCTGCTAAGACAGGAGGTGTCATTAAATATCGTTTAATGTCTTCGAAGGCCTTCCGGCATTTCTCTTCCCAAATAAATTTGGCGTCCTTTTTAACTAGTGCCGAGAAAGGCCGACACCTACCCGACGTGCTCGAGATAAAGCGTCGAAGATATGCCGCCTTCCCTTGAAAAGATCGTAATTGTTTTAAGGTTTTCGGGAGGCGGCATTTCTAAGATGGCTTTACTCTTCTCCGAGTCGATTTCAATTCCACGATGTCGGACAACGAATCCTAAGAATTTCCCGGAGGTGACGCCGAAGGCGCATTTTAAGGGATTCATCTTAAGGTTAAATTGTCTTAATCGTTCGAAAACAATTCTCAAATCATACAGGTGGTTTTCCTTTACTTTGCTTTTGATGACGACATCGTCCACGTAGCACTCGACTTGATTGTGGATGAGATCATCAAAAATTCTTGTCATTGCTCTTTGGTAAGTTGCTCCCGCGTTCTTCGAGTCCGAATGGCATCACCGTGTAACAGAAATACTTCGATCGGCGTTCGAATGTTGTAAGCTTTTCATCTTCTCGGAGCCATTTTTATCCGGTTGTATCCCGAAGATCCATCCATGAATGAGAATATTTCATGTGTCGAAGCAATATCGATCATCAGCTCTGGAATCGGTAGAGGGAATTCATCTTTTGGACATGCCTCGTTTAAATCTCCGAAGTCCACACAAATTCCGATCCGACCATTCTTCTTTCCGACCGGCACCACATCAGCTAACCAGTGTCGGGTATTGTTCTTCACTGGACAAATTTAGCGTCTATTAGCTTTTTAACTTCGGCTATGACTTGTTGTTCGATTTCCGGACGCATTCTTCCGGGACCTCGTCCGACCGGAACAGTAGTAGATCCACTCCTAGCTTATGGACTCGCAACCTCCGGGGCTAATCCCGGCATTTCATCGTAGCTCCAAGCAAAACAAGTCTTTAAATTCCATTAATAACTCGATTATTTCTTCGGAGTCTTCTTTATCGAGTAAGGAGCTAACAAAGGTAGGTCTAGGCTTTCGTTAGTACCTAAGTTAACTTCCGTTAACTCATCTATCGTGGATTTAATTTCTTCTTCGAATTCGGTGAGCGTCTCCAATTTGTAAATCTTCGAGTTCGTCCGTAGTTTCCATGCAGCTTTCATCGGACTTGCAAGTGACAACCAAGCAAAATTCGCATCGTCAACCGACCCTACCGTGCCGAATCCGAGTCCATACTTTGAATCGGGAGGACGACCGAGTTATTCCATAACTTTTCAAAATGTTGTGATTGGCATTTTGTCCATTGTCGAGGTAAGAAACCACGTTGAATTAAATTTTGAACACAGGGAGAGTACCACTCAAAAGGTAATTCCATTAATTCTGATGAAGTGACATCTTCGAATTGTACATTATTTTCAGTTTTGGAGGAAGAAGCACCACGGTAGAATTCGATCGGCTTTGCACCGTCACTACGTACCTCTTCGACCTCCATACCCTCGATCTTATTAGAATGGATCGGAGTTAGGGTCATAGTATGTACGTAGTGGTTAATCTTCTCGTACATTGATTTGTATTCTTCGTTCTTTTCATCTTCGAGGGAGATCTTGTATTGCGGCTTCTTTCGACTTATTGTTGCCGCTTCTGCTTCGATTTCTTTTTCTTCTTCGTAACTATCATCCCAATCAACATTGATGGTTGGTTTCTTCCGTCCAATCGTCCTAGTGTCTCTACCACGGCCTCGTCCCCGCCTCGACCTCGGATGCGAGTTGTGGAGAAACCTTCACCATCTCTCCGAAGGGAGTGGTGAGTGATCGCTGGACTAGAACTTCAGGTTCTTCGTTGTCCTAAACTTTCTTTGCTTCATTTGTTATGGTATCTCCGGAGAAGATTGTTTTCTTTGGCGGTGCATAATAAGCCGCATCTTCATGGATTCCAATTTCATGTACGGAGAATGGTTGTAAGTCTCCTTTGATGCACTCGTTCTCCTCCATCGTAATATTTGATGCACCGATGCGAGATGATGGTACCATCCTCGTTTTCATGTATCCATGGTCGGCCCAAGAGAGCGTTGAACGACGTTTCGAATCGATTATATGAAATTTTGCGGTTGTCTTTGCTAAATCACCGGTCTTCATCGGCAGCGTTATTGACCCGAGGGCTCTTTCTCCTTTCTCGGTCGAATCCTCTTAATAACATTTTGTCCGCTTCGAGCTCACGAGCATCAATTTCCAAGTATGCTAGTGTTCGAAGACTCATTATATCGATTGATGCTCCCGGATCCACCAAAACTCCGGAGAGCGTAAACTTCCCAATCGTAACCGAAATGTACAACGGTCGGTCGTGATCCGTCGTCCCAAGTAGTAGGTCATTGTCCGTGAAGGTAACACCTCGTCGTTCCTTTAACGAGCAAACCTCATCTAAGGAATCTCCGGCCATTCGAGCTAAGCAAATTTCCGGATCAAGTAAGGCCTCGATCGAGCTTCTCTCATCTCTTTCGATAAGATGAGAGCATCGTAGATGCTCGCCTGGCTCGGTAGTTTCCTAAGATGGGCTAAGCACGTTGTAGTCCACTTTATTTTCATGCGTCTCGCTTCTTCTCGAATGGGCATTTCTTCCGCCGGGTTGGTTCTTCTGAACAACCACCGCTTTCCTTCGTCTTTCGGACCCATTCTCGGAGGTAGAACTTTTCCACTTCTCAAGTCGACTTCGTAATTTCCTCTCGAATCTAGTGTCGAGTTTGCCGTGTCTCCTCCCGAATCGGAATGACGTGCTCTTCCGGATTATCTTCGAATCCGAAGGCTCTAACTCTATCGCGACCGGAGCTCCTCGAAACTCGCAGATAGATTCGTTGCTCGTCGAACTCTCGTAGCCTCCTCGATGGATATCTTCTTCGTTATTTTGATCGTCGAGATCGTGTATGATTCGAGAATTGTTGTTGGTATCGAAATCGATGTCCGGATTGTCGCTAGTTACGTAATCGTTAGAAACAATCAAAACGTAGCCAACGCCATCACCCTTATCATTATATGATCCCACCGAAGTGAGCAGTATAATCATACAAAATCGTAGGTTCGAGGGATTTCTCCCCCGAATCGAAACAACTATCCTAGGATAAGCAGCCCCTAGTCTAGCCTTAGGAATCTCGGTCACCTCTTCTTCGTCAATTTTCTTCTTCTCTTCGATTGTCTCCTCGTCGAGGTGGTTCTTCTATCGCAAGTGATAAGTACCAGCTTAACAGTCTCGAACTCGAATCGAAGCTCGCACCGAAGCGGTTCGAATGTTGTCTAAAATCTTCTTCGAAGATCTCGTCCAGCGGTAGTCCATCCATCGTCGCTGCATGGGGATCTATCGGAATGACGGGATCGGCTGAGATAACATCGACGGAACCTCCTTTCGGGGTTCCTTCATGTACTCCTTCGGATTGTTATATTTCCTTTCCGAAGGTTGTCGTTGAGCCAACTTTCGAAGGTAATGCAGCCTTCTATCTTGTGCCCAAGCATCCGATGGTAGGGGCAAAAGTCGGGATCACCTTTCTTGTTGACTTCCTCTCGGTCTTTGGGCTCCGGCACTGGAAATCCGGAGTTTTCATTAAGCTACGGAACATCTTCTGCATCGCTTCATTTTTGAACGGATATTCTCTCGCTCGAAGCTCCTCAATGTACGTTGCGGACGAGACGGCTGTTCATACCGGCGGAGACGACCGATAGCCGGACCGGGTTGCCGGTAATTTTGTCGTGGTTGTCGCGGCCGTTCTGTGGTATTTCAGATCGGTTGTTCGCCTTGTCAACCGCCGCAACGACCCCGCATTTCTTTTCGAAAGTCTTCACCGGCTTCTCGCTTGTCCGTCTTGTCGGCAAAACTTAATTGCTTCGCCTCTTCTTGCAAGCTTCCGGCCTTGCTTAACAACTTCTCAAAAGTCTTAATAGTGAATCCTCGAGGAGAAGTGCTATCGGCCGTGAATGCTTTTAAGCAAGATGCCGATCGCATGTTGTTCTTGCAGTTGTGGTTCACACTTCATACTTAAATTTCTCCATCGAAGTATGTAATCCACTAGAGTTTCATTCGGCCATTGTTTCTCTACCACTAAATCACCTATAGCTGATGTGGTGCCGAGCTCCGCAGAATCGCTCGATGAAGAGGTTCTCTAGCTCCGAGAACGTCTTCACCGAACCATTCGGGCAGTCCCGCATACCAGCCGAAGGCGATTCCTCGACGGATCGCTAACGAACCGTCGGAAGAGTAGACGCTCGCCGATTGCAACAACCGGCACGAAAGTGTGCAACATGCCGTCGGGGTTCCCGGCTCCGTCGAAGGTCTTAAACGTAGGTGGTACGAAGCCCTTCGGGTATCGGACAGCGTCGAATTCTTCCGGCAAGGTCTACCCGTCCGAATAGATGTCCCGTTCTTCGATTGTGCTAGGCTTCTCGCACTCCGCTCGTTCTACCAAGTTCTTGATATCCTTTTCGAGGATCATACTTCGTGTTGTATCCTTTTCACCTGGTCATCCCCATCGACGGATGTAATCTCCTTTCCTCCGTCTACGATGTGAATGACTTCCGGGGGTGTCTCTCTATGTGGTTGTACTTGACTTTGGAGAGTGGCTAGAGCTATGGCCATCTCTTCCATCCTCTTCGCCATTCGAGCGATCGTGTCGTCCTTTTCCCGAAGCCGTCTCTTCATCGCCCGGCTCCTCTCTTCGCGGCCGCAGGAGCACCTCGAGAAGATGATGAAGCTCGTGTCTCAACCATGTTGATTTCCGCATATTCGTTGTCCATGAATTCCGATGAGTCGATCTCATCTCCGAACTTTTCTTCTCTTTCTTTTGCCAACCGTCGGATGTCGGTTCTCAACTTTTCCATGGCATCTTCTAGCGGAGCTTTCGTGTATCTTCGTGGTTGTCATGCGATGGTCGCCGGGTCCTTTTTTCATGAGTCCCCTTCATCGCAAGAGCACTTTCTTCGCATTCCAGCCTCCCCGGCGAGACTTTCTTCTCGGGCCGTCGTTTCGGCCTCAATCGCCCCGTAGTGGGACGCCACACCATCCTTCTAGCAGCGAAGGTCTACGACCGCATGTTCTATCGGCCAAATGCCGGAAGGTGGTATCCTCCCTAATCCGTAACCCCGATACTACGACAGTGCGGCTAGCCTTCATTCTCTTGCTTGGCTTTTCTATCATGACGGCGGGTTCTACTCGGGCCCAAGACGGGATTTGACCGGCACCCGCCCTATCCTTCGTAGAATTTCCGACACGGGCGCTTTTCCTTCTTTGCTAGCTTTTCTACCAAAGTTCGCAGACGAGCAAACGGCGTAGTTCCGGTTCTTTTTCGCGGTTATCGTTGTAGTATGCGGGCCGTGGTAATGTGGCAAAGAATCTTGCGAACATTCTCCTCATCCTCCGCGGCGGAGAGGGGATGGAACCCGCTTCCTCCCAAAAGTGGTATGTAGTCGGCAATTGTAGGTGTATATTCCGGTAGCTCCGGAATTTCCTCCAGAAGGCAATCTCAGCAGCTTTGGCTTCCCCGGCGATCCTTCTATTTCTATTTCTTCTTCGGGTCTTTGTCGCCGAAGGAATCTTCGAACCGGACCCGATTTCGAAGACAAGGTCTTACAGAAGATCCGTACCCTCCACTCGCAATGTGTTTATCATGCGTTCCGGATTCCTTTCCCTTCGATTCGGCGTAAGTCGGGTAGGTGCGAAACAACTAGACCAAGTGGGGGTAGTGAGAACAGCTCCTCCCGCGGACAAGCAGTACTTCTCCTAGCTCCGGACCCTTCGCAGGGAGGAAACTTCGGGTCGACCTAAGGTCGAACCTCAGCGCGGGTTCCTCGCCTTCGTATACCTTGTTCGTCGCGCAAAGAGGGAGACGTCTGTGACTTCGACGTTCGTAGTTTTCAAATCCTCGTCCAAATCGGATGACCCCATTGTCTGGCAGCTCATCCTTATGGACAGCCGAAGCCCAGCCCGTTGGTGAAGGAGAAAATCAGCTTCGGGGCTTCCATTTCCGCAAGGTAGACTCGTCGGTTGTCGTCCCAAGTTATGCTTCTTTTCTTCGAGACGAAAAGAAAGGAATCGAAAAGAGTCCGAACTCATTCTTTGTTCATGTATTTATAAAAAGAATCATTTGTTAAAAGAATCACTTATTAGAGGGTTTGTTTATTTAGAACGGAATGTTCAAAGGTGTAGAGAAGGTAAGGAATCCGATTCGAGTAAAGGAAAAGAAAGTCTTAAGCAAGACTTCCCGACTCGAAGGATCACTCCTAAACTAACACCTATCGGGGGTCCACCCCACCTCGTAAATGAGGTAAAAGGATCTCGAACCTCTCTCGTTTAGGGGTGTCTAAACAAGTGGCTCCTAAATCCGAGAGAATGTTGGCTATACTTGTTCAAGATAGAAATGAACATAGTATTCCAACGGAAAGAAGGGTAGTTCGATCCATTAGTGGACATGGATACACTACCGATTTTTGAAAGCAGAATTATTCGATTATAATGGAGAGAGGAATATCCTCAACTGAGTCGCCGTAAATATGTCGGCACTATTTTTTAGGCTGTGTGATATTTTGAAAAGGGGTCGCCTAACCGTAGTTGTCGGCGAATTTAAATTTTAAATTTAATTTAAATATATATATATAATTTAGAAAGTAGTATTTGATTTTGAAAATAATTTTAAATATGAGATTAAACCGATCTCACATCCCAAATAGTTTATATAAACGAGCACCGCACCACAAACCGTGTATCTATCCCTAAGGATAGACACACCGCTCGATGGTGGGGCTCGATCAAATAAACTAGAAGTTTTGTGACATCCGTTTGGTCCGCGAACCAATTTTATAAGCCGACAAATTCCCTCGCTTAATATGAAAGTATCAAACGAGGTTTATATTACTCGGGTTCTTTAAAATTCCCTATAAGGGCAAGCCCCTATAGTTAATTACATCTTAAGTGACGGGAATCACCTAAGAAAACTCTCGATAATAATCAATAATTCTGCTCTCAAGAATTTCAAAGTTTAGGTTTTCAAGGGATTGAATTTTGGAATTTCGATAGGGAATGGATCAAGTTTGGAACATTTTGTTTTGTGAATCCAAAGGAAGAGAGGTAGGAGAAATCACTGATTCGAAGTGAACTTCGGTAATTTCCCGACTATCCTATTGTTTGGCTTGGATTTAGGAAAGTCCTAATGTTTATTTAGTATTTCAATCTTCGCTAATTTTAATTAATTAGGGCTTATATTTGTATGATAAAATCAAACAAATAAACTCTAGAAGATGTGAGGGTTTATTGTCGTATCGGACGACTACCTCGGAATCCTAAGACCGGTTAGGGCTTAATTTGCAATGCAAATGCCTAACGAAGAGTCGAGGATTTATGTTGCACTAGTGCAAGCTACCTCGAAGTCCTGTGGCTTGGTTATTTAATTCTAGGAAAGTTTTGTCGAAGTAGGTTCAAGTTTTGCCGACGACGATGGCCGTGCCGCCCACCATGCTCCAAGCTCCTTGTTGTTGCAGAGGTTTAGTTTTAGAAATCATAAATCAGGGGATGAGAAAAGTGTTTTGGTTTAGAGAAGTCTTAATTTCCAAGTGTTTTTGTATTTTTATTAAAACAAATCTTAAAGTTGATTATAACGACACCGGTTAAGATCCCACTGGCTCCATCCTTCCGCATCATTATTTTTATCGGATTCACTTAGTCCGGATGAATTTGCTAAACTCAACCGAATGAGTTCCACACTTTCATTTAGACCGCTGGAAATCCCGTTAAGCAACACGTAGGTTACATCATCCGAGGTATTCCCGATCATCCAACGAGACGTTTTAATTTAGTTGCAATCGTAGTTTTGTGTTCTGTTTGTGATTAAATTTTGAGTTGTTTTATATTTTGAAATGTTGTGGCGGTGAATTTTATCTTGCAATGACTTTTAACTTAGTTTTGGTTTCGGCTTAGTGGACTATCCTAAAGGTGTGAGTTTTCATGCAACTGATTGTTTTATCATGCAAGAAAAGTAAAGTGCATTTGCAATAAAGTAGATCGCAAGAAAATAAATTGCAAGAAAGTAAATTGCAATAAAATAAAAGCGTACCCTGAGGGTCTTCCCGTCATCCCAAGCCGCACTTAAAACACAATTAGAATATTTAAGCAAGTCCCTAGGTAAAGCTAAGGGAAAGGTTATGGTTTTCTACCAAATTCCTAATCCTATAGCCTAGTCATCTCCTATGACGTCTAGTGTTCTTTTGTGTTTTTTTTGTTTCGAGGAGCGATTTTCATCATCAAAGGACAATTAAGTCCAAATGAATTTAATTATATAAATGAATTAATCGTCCGAGGTTTTCAAGTCTTGTTAACTTGCTCAGTGAACTAGGATATTTGAATATCCTATAAGTGAAGTAACATTTCATTTAATGTTCTGTTTAGGAGTTATGATAACTAAAACTTTCAAGGGTAAATTGGTATTCAAATGATTTGATTTAAGTTAAAGGGTTTAAATTTGGAATAGTGTTCAAGTTGTTTTATATTTAATTTAATTTAATTTAATTGAGTTTGATTTAATTTAACATAGTTCAATTTAATTTGATTTGGTATTTAATTAATTTGATTTGATTTAATCTAATTTAATTATTTAACTTAATTTAATTAATTTAATTTGATTTAATTTAATTAATTTAATTTAATTTAATTTAATTATTTAATTTAATTTAATTTAATTATTAAATTTTAATTTAATTTAATTATTAAATTTAATTTAATTTAATTTAATTTTAATTGTTTTATTTAATTTAATTTAATTTGATTTAATTTAATTTAATTTAGTTTAATTTAATTTAATTTGTTTTAATTTAATTTAATTATTTAATTTAATTTAATTTTAATTTAATTTATCTTTAATTTATTTTATTTTTGATTTTAATTGAGATTTCAAAAGAGTTTAATAATTTAATTAAGTCTTTTAATATTTTAAATTTGAGTTATCATTTTAATTAAAAATTGAGTATTAATGATATAATTAGTTTAGGGATTTCTAAATTAAAGAATAAATCTCTTCCTAATAAACATCCCTTATTTTAATAATTCCAATTTTATTATTCTTCCAAATTTAATCCATTATTTAATTAAAGTTTAATCATTTAAAAATTGTTTAATGGGTTTCTACCCTTTAATTATTTAAATTTCAATCATCCAAACCAGATTAAGATCAAATATTTTACTTGTTGATTTTTATTAAACCTAAAGTTTTAATTAAGGGTTAAGAGTTTAATTACCATTTTACCCCTTAAGCTTAATAATTTCATAACTCACTAAATTGAACTTAAATGAACTTGAAATTTTTATGTGACTTTACTCATATGTCAATAAAGACATGAGAGGAGAAAATGTGATTTTTCTGTATTTAGTTTATTTATATAATTATTTTGGGTGGAAAATAGAGATTTTCAAGGAAAATTTGATAACATGACCAAAGAAAAGTTTCTGTCCTTAAGAAAATTAGGGGACATTCCTAATGACCAGAGAAACACTTGGACCAATTTTGGTGATTTTTTGAATTATATTATTTTTATTATAATTATTTTAAGTTTTGGAGTGTTAATTAATTTAAAAATAAAATAAATGTTGAAAAATGGATTTTATATTTTTCAAAAATCTCTCTGATATCAAGGAAACCAGAGAAACAAATTTTGCAATTTTTTGATTTTTCTATGATTTACTATAATTATTTTAGTGGAAATGCTAGAAAATACATTTTTTTTTTTAAATTTTAAAATTACCCTAGGGTTTTAAAATTCAATATCTCACTAAATAGACCTAGGAAAAATGTGGGATTTGTTCCTAAGTGATTAGAATTCAAAATGTGACATTTTGGTGAATTTTATTATTTTTGTGATTTTTATTATTTTTTAATTATTAAAAATATTAAAATATTATTAAAAAATCAACTTTTTTAGAAAATTGAAATTTTAATTTTCTTAGGTTCCCCTGATATCGGAGAGGCTCCAAAACCAATTTGGTGAATTTTTGAAAAGTATTTTAAAAGTTATGAATTTTTAAAGTTTAAAATGGCTAAGTGACTTAATCAACCCAATTAATGGGGCTAACCAAGTCCAATCGACTTCAAATTTTTATGGTGGGTTCCCCTGATCCTAAAGATCAGTGGAGAATTGATTTCAAGTCAATTTAATACCTGGTTAACTCTAATTAATTAAAGACCTATTTTGGGTGTTTAAGTCAATTAGGGTTGTTTTGAATGAACTAAGTCAAAACCTATTTTTCCTAGTGGTTCTCTCGGTCATAAGGAACATCACCAAATTTTCCTAGAATTTATTTCACAACATGCTAATTTTTGGAATTAAAATACTCAAAACAAGCAACATGCATTTGAAAAATAAATAACTTTTCACTGAAATGGCCTCGACCTCGGAAAATTCGAGGAATGTTCCCAAGTTCAGAGGCTTCAAAAGCCCTATGGTCTCATGCCATGGTGAATTGTATACATGCATGGAGAATTAAATGTATGCAGAGAGCGCCGCGCCCGCAGAGATTCAAGAAGTTCGGAGAGCTACTCTCACGCCACGCAACGAAGAAATAAGAATCGCCACATCCGTAAAATGTTAACAAAACTAGCCGCGGACCGGCGCGACGAGACAATTGCTAATGCCAGCACATACACTTCAAGGACACCGGTTCACCAGAACTCGAAGAAAGGAGGCCGCCTCCTAGAATAACAGAAGAACTGTGGAGATCTCCGTAAGATCGAAGGAAGAAGGCTACCACGCCACCGGATAGAACCACCAGGCAGCGCATGACCTTGTTGCGTAGCAACCCCGGGGATGTCCCGACAGCATCATCCCCGAGGAGCCGAGGTATGCAGGGGAACGTGAAGGGATTGAACCATATATCCCACAATATGTCACAAGGCCTCGCCATCCGCGGATCATTCCGGAATACGAGCCGGAGAGAATGCGAATGTTGAAAAGAAAACTTTCGAATACTTCGAGAGAATTAAAGGAAGAAGAATCAACATACTAGAAGGCCTCGAGCTACACACCGACGTATTCTCGTAATATGAACAACAAGAAATCGTGGATTGTATCCGAGATTTGAAGAGAATGGGCCGAGCAGCCGCCCGAGGGAAAACACATACTCGAACCCCGGAGATGGATGCCGTGGAAAGGAAGAATCACAATACAATGTGGATGTCGCTACAACTTTGTCGAAGACAGAAGGGAAACCCACCGGGATACTCCGTCATGGGCAAGTGGATCCGATGCCATTAGTTATCAAGAGAATGGTAAAAAGATTGATAACATGGAGGGTACCGCCAGCAGATTGCATACCCAATAGCCGCATCATCAACATCTACAAACAAGGTGACCGCATACCCCCACATATCGATCACCACGACTTCGTCGGACCTTTCGCACGGTCTCTTTCTTGAATGAGTGTAACATCATGTTCGGATCCGACCTCCGGATAACGAGGCCCGGTGAGTTCCAAGGGCCAGCAAAGATACCTTTACCGGTGGGTTCCGTCATGATATCGCAAGGTAACGGAGCGTATATCGCAAAGCATTGCATACCGTGGGTGCCAGTGGAGCGAATCTCGCTACTTTCGTGAGGATGGACGACGAGTAAAATACCTTACCATTTCCAACCGTACCCGTAGCTAGAGAACCTCCGCCTTACGAGCCGTGAGTTACATGGGAAATATCACACCTCCAACGTACATCCACTCAGGCATCCTTGCCAAGGATGGCTTGGAAGGTGATGTTATTGACCATGTACCTCACTATTCGTACATGGATTTTTCGACGGATGCTTCTTTGGATGGATCAACAAAGATCATACACAAATCGTTTTGAGTCTACATGGATTGTATGAAATGTATTCCGGATCGAGTTGTATGACGTATTTTCAACATGATTGGAATGAAAGTGACCATGTCACGTTTTTGGCCTTCACCTCTTTTGTGCAAATTGATTGGGAAACGCCATTAAAGTTAAATGAACTTCGAACAAAGAACGAAAAGAAATAAAAAAAAGAGAATAAAAGAAAACTTTCCTTAAATCTTAAAAAATGACAAACACTAAGTTCACATGAACATTAAATAAACAATAAAATAAAATTTGAACCATTAAAAGATAAACGAAATCAACACAAATCTCAAATTCCATCCTTCCAAACTTCAAAATCAAATTCCATCCTTCCAAATTCCGAATCAAATTTCAATCTTTTCAAATCTCAAATCAAATTCTCAATCAAATTCCAAATCCACTCTCGATCAAATTTCAAATTTGATCTTCCCAAATTTCAAATCAAATCCTCAATCAAATTCCAAATCCAATCTCGATCAAGTTTCAAACTTGATCGTCCAAATTTCAAATCAAATCTTAAATCAAATTTCAATCGAGTTCAAACTCATCCTTCCAAATTTCCAAAATTCCGAATTCAATCTTTCCAGGCTTCAAGTCTCAATCAAATTCAAATTCAATTTCTTCCAGATCTCGAATCAAATATTAAAATTCAAACCTTTTGGGTCGAGGATTTTACATCCAAGACTGCACTGCTTTAGGATCCTTTTCCTATTGCACTGAAATACATCAAATCAAACTCTTTTGGGTCGAGGATTTTACATCCAAGACTGCATCGCTTTAGGATTCTTTCCCTATCGCACCGAAATACATCAAATTCAAACCTTTCGGGTCGAGGATTTTACATCCAAGACCGCACTCGCTTTAGGATTCTTTTCCTATCGCACCGAAATACATCAAATTCAACTTTTGGGTCGAGGATTTTACATCCAAGACCGCACTCGCTTTAGGATTCTTTTCCTATCGCACCGAAACACATCAAATTCAAACCTTTTGGGTCGAGGATTTTACATCCAAGACCGCACCGCTTTAGGATCCTTTTCCTATCGCACCGAAATACATCAAATCAAACTCTTTTGGGTCGAGGATTTTACATCCAAGACTCGCACCGCTTTAGGATTCTTTTCCTATCGCACCGAAATACATCAAATTCAAACCTTTTGGGTCGAGGATTTTACATCCAAGACCGCATCGCTTTAGGATCCTTTTCCTATCGCACCGAAATACATCAAATCAAACTCTTTCGGGTCGAGGATTTTACATCCAAGACCGCACCGCTTTAGGATTCTTTCCCTACCGCACCGAAATACATCAATTCAAACCTTTTGGGTCGAGGATTTTACATCCAAGACCGCATCGCTTTAGGATTCTTTCCCTACTCGCACCGAAATACATCAAATTCAAACTTTTGGGTCGAGGATTTTACATCCAAGATCGCACTACTTTAGGATTATTTTCCTATCGCACCGAAATACATCAAATTCAAACTTTTGGGTCAAGGATTTTACATCCAAGACCGCATCGCTTTAGGATTCTTTCCCTATTGCACCGAAATACATCAAATCGAATTCCCGGGTTAAGGATTTTACATCCGAGATCGCATTGCTTTAGGATCATTTCCCTATCGCAATGAAATACATCAAAATCAAACTCTCGAGGTTAAGGATTTTACATCCAACACCGCTTTGCTCCGAGATCTCTTCTCATTGCAACGATTCAATCTAATCAATTCAATTTTCTTTCGAGGTTGGAGATGTTACATCTAAAACCTCGTAACTCCAATTTTAATTTCAAATCAAATCCCTCAAATTAATTTCGACAAAACTTCAATCTAAAAAAAAAAAACACTCCAAGTCGAAATCTAAAACATAAATCTAAAACAAAATAAAATCTAAATCGAAATTCTCCTGTGTCATGTGATTTGGGATTCACCTCCTTTTCCTTTCCCCAGCCGAGAGTTCGGTATCTCCGGCTTGGGAACATACCCGATACTCCCCGACGGAAATTCTTTTGCTTGTCCTAAGTTTGTCACTTGGACGTTTGTGTTGGTTTTGTTGATCGCTCGCGGTCAACACCAATACGCGCGGTGTGCTCCGTCGACTCACCACACCTATTGGGGGTCCATTTGTCGACCTCATTTTCGATGAGGTCTTCTCTTCTCTCTTTAGTACTTAGGATCTAGCCTTAGGCTTTTCCTTCGACTATCTTAGAGGACTAGAATTGGGACCCGCCTTTTAGAAATTCAAACCACTTCTAAACTCCCTACAAACTCCACAAACTCGACCATAGACCCCTAATCACCTAGAGGGCTCGAAATCAAATGTGGAAGTTTAAAGGATGAGTTCCTATAGGACTCTTCGGCCTTAGGATCGCCCCGGGTGGCCCGGTCTCAGTGAAGGGGCCGACTTACACTACACTTACACACTACATTTCCACACACTTCCTAAAACCACACCCATACCCAACTTAACCTCCCGACTCATGTAGGTGATTCACATGGATGGTCCTTAACCCCTAAGCCCTCGCTAAGAGGGTTAGGAACAACATAGCTGAATGCCTCAAATGAGTCCTCTCATGGCTCATATGGGCTTGAGATGGCTTCATGGCTCAACCAAAATGATTTCTTTCCACCTAAATTCACCCAATCTTCAATTCCCCAAATTTTCAATTTTTGACCCCGAGACCCTACACCTACTAAACCTACCCAAAACCCTTGAAATTACCCAAATTTTTGCAAAATTTCCAAATTACCCAAAATTTTCCAAAACAATCCCAAACATCTCCACATCACTCAAATTGATCATCCATACCCAAAAATACCAAAGATTCCAAAAATAACCCCCAATACCCTCCAAATAACCCAAAATGCCCTTCTTGGCCTAAAAATCCAAAAATTCAAAAAATTCCCAGAAAATTCCAGAAAATCCCAAATATTCCCAATTTCATTTTGTCCAACTACACCATGGGCTAATTTTGTCAATTTAAACTACTTTTGTCAAAACCCCCAATTTGACCCATTTTAATCCAAAGTGAACCCAATGTCAAACCAAACCTACCCAATTGACCCCAATTTTGGTCCAATTCAATTCTAAACTTCAATTCAACATCCCCAATACCAATCTAGACCAAATCCAAGTCCAATTTGATTGACATTTGGATCCAATTCCACTTTTGACCTTAAGGCCCATTTTTCGACCTAAGCCCAAACCTAACCCAAATGAACCCAAACCCCAAAAATCAAAGCCCAACCAAAGTCAAAACCTCTTTGAAACACTCCCATAAACACTTCTCAACAATAATTCTACATCAATTTCAACCCTAGCCCAACATTGGCCCAACTTGGCCCACTTGGACCTATATCGGCCCATTCACCAAAAGAATCCAAATCCAACCCAATTCAAGCCCAAACTACCCCAAATTTGCTTCAAGTTACTCATGACACATCCATGAGCTAAACCCAACAATTATTTGGCCCAACCTTTTACAAAAATTTTCATCCATGAACACATTCATAAACTTAAAAGCCCACTTCCCTTAAACCCTTCTAAAAGCCCATTTCCTTCAAAATTCAAAAGCCCAAATCTACCCTAAAGCCCACATGACATCTCCATTTTTCATCCATTTAATTAAATCCATTACCTAAGTCCTAAAATCATCATTGAATTATTCCAAATGAAGCTTCATCCAAATTCCCATCAAATTACCAAAAATTTCTTAAAACCCATTTTTATGAAATCGACTCAACTTTCCCCAAGCCAAAGACAAGCCATGCAAGCCATTGACAAGCCACATGAAGCCATGGGAGGCTCGACATGTGACCATGCCATTAATGGTAAAAGGAGGGGCTCCTTTCCTAATCTTTCATTAAGCCTTTTTACCTTAAGCATGTCACACACTAAACCATGTTTAGCCACCTCATCATGGATAGAGACCACACCACTCTCTCTGGCCGACCCAACCGATCCTCTCAGCCCAAAATCAGTGCCATGGGGAGGTGAACCAATCCCAAAAGGTGGGTTGACCCATTTGGACCCAAAATAGGCTCATCCCCCATTCCATTTCAATCCAACTCCTTTACACATGGCAATTGCCAATTGATTGCACAAACCTCCAGCCCCCGACCCACCCGACCCCGAGGGTGACCCATGCCCGGCCGGCCGGCCACCGTGCCGCCGGAAAACACCATGGCCGAGAGCTCACATGTGAGCCAACATTGAAATTCTCACTTGCCGAGCCGCCCCATCCCTAGTGGTCACCATGGCCGATCTTCTCCTCACCGCAGCAACTCGATCCCAAGCCCTAACTCTCCCCGGGAGGCCCTCCACCCTCTCCTATTTAAACTCCACCCTCTCGGCCATGAGGAGATCCAAGCACAAACCTTGCCAAAACTCCGCCAAAATTGTTCCGTACCCTTCTCCACTCTTAGAGCGCTTGATCCCCAGTGAGATCCCCCCGCCATTTCTCCTCCGTAAGCTCAATTTCGTAGTCGAAATTCCACCCAAAACCAGGACACTTCTCCACGATGAGCCAATTCCCAAATTGATTGGCTCTACACCTTCACCGGACCAAGGGAAGGTGTCCACCATCAAAAGCCCCATCTCCAGTGCCACCCGGCTTGCTCCAGCCTCCAAGCTTTGTGGATCGGCTTGGTCGAAATCATATCCGGACAATTCCCTGCACCGTGAGACTTCATCCGGAGCTCACTGGGACCCAATCGAAGGTGCAACAACTCTCGGATTGAAGCCACACTTCTCCGAGCTAAGGTATGAGTTAACTCTCCATCCCGAGCTTCGGAGATTCTCCATTTCAAATGCCTTAGTTTCAATGCATGTTAGCCGTATAGATGTGTTCGTCTCTTCAAGACGAATCCATAGAGTATAAGAACGTAAAAATCCATCGAGAATCGAGTGAGATCTAGTGGATTTAGTGTGGACGGCTCTCGGGCGAGAACACTTGGGGACGATGAACGGATGCCGTCCATTCGATACACGCGCGCACGGACGGCCGGGATTGCGTCGGACCAGAGAGACGGTACGAGAACCGCGGGGCCCGGGCTGCCGACTCGGGTGGCGGCGTCGAATGGGAGCGCGACGCGTGTGCGTTCGGAGCCGCCGAGGTCGACGCGGCGCCGCGTGGATAAATAGATAAATAGGGTATTTTCTTATTTATTTAATTCCCTAAACTTCAAAAATTCATATCTCCGTGTAGGAAAATCACAAAAATAAAATAAAAATACCCTCTTGCTCAGCTGAAGAGAGTAGAATAATGTGGAAAAGAAATCACTTAATTTCATCAAATATTTTATTTTTTATAATTTATTTACTCTCTGCATTGTTTTAATTCTCCATGCATGCATACAATTCACCATGGCATGAGACCATAGTGGCTTTTAAGCCTCGTGAATTTGGGAACATTCCCCGAATTTTCCAAAGTCGAGACCATCCCTATGAAGAGTTCTTGATTTTTCAAGTTCAGGTCACCGTTTTGAGTATTTTAATTCCAATAAATAGCATGTTGTGAAATAAATTCTAGGAAAATTTGGTGATGTTCCTTATGACCAGCAGAACCCTAGGAAAAATAGGTTTTGACTTAGTTCATTTAAAACAACCCTAATCGGCTTAAACACCCAAAATAGGTCTTTAATTAATTAGAATTAACCAGGCATCAAATTGACTTGAAATCAATTCTCCACTGACCTTTAGGATCAGAGGAATCCACCATAAAAATTCGAGGTCAATTGGACTTGGTTAACCCCACTAATCGGGTTGATTAAGTCACTTAGCCATTTTAAACTTTAAAAATTCATAGCTTTTAAAATACTTTTCAAAAATTCACTAAATTGGTTTTGGAGCCTCTCTGATATCAGGGGAACCTAAGAAAATTAAAATTTCAATTTTCTGAAAAAGTTGATTTTTAATAATATTTTAATATTTTAATAATTAAAAAATAATAAAAATCACAAAAATAATAAAATTCACCAAAATGTCACATTTTGAATTTTAATCACTTAGGAACAAACCCCATATTTTTCCTAAGTCTATTTAGTGAGATATTAAATTTTAAAGCCCTAGGGTAATTTTAAAATTAAAAAAAATGTATTTTCTAGCATTTTCACTAAAATAATTACAATAAATCATAAAAAAATCAGAAAATTGCAAAATTTGCTTCTCTGGTTTCCTTGGTATCAGAGAGATTTTTGAAAAATATAAAATCCATTTTTCAACATTTATTTTATTTTTAAATTAATTAACACTCCAAAACTCAAAATAATTATAATAAAAATAATATAATTCAAAAAATCACCAAAATTGGTCCAAGTGCTTCTCTGGTCATTAGGAATGTCCCCTAATTTTCTTAAGGACAGAAACTTTCCCTTGGTCATGTTATTAAATTTTCCTCGAAAATCTCTATTTTCCACCAAAAATAATTATATAAATAAATTAAATACAGAAAAATCACATTTTCTCCTCTCATGTCTTTATTGATATATGAGTGAAGTCACATAAAAATTTCAAGTTCATCTGGGTTTAATTTAGTGAGTTATGAAATTATTAAGCTTAAGGGGTAAAATGGTAATTAAACTTTTAACCCTTAATTAAAACTTTAGGTTTAATAAACAATCAACAAGTAAAATATTTGATCTTAATCTGATTTGGATGATTGAAATTTAAATAATTAAAGGGTAGAAATCCATTAAATAATTTTAAAATGATTAAACTTTAATTAAATAATAGATTAAATTTGGAGGAATAATAAATTGGAATTATTAAAATAAGGGATATTTATTAGGAAGAGATTTATTCTTTAATTTAAAAAATCCCTAAACTAATTATATCATTAATACTCAATTTTTAATTAAAATGATAACTCAAATTTAAAATATTAAAAGACTTAATTAAATTATTAAACTCTTTTAAAATTTTAATTAAAATTAAAAATAAAGCAAATTAAAGATAAATTAAATTAAAATTAAATTAAATTTAACAATTAAATTAAATTAAATTAAATTTAATAATTAAATTAAATTAGATTAAATAATTAAATTAAATCAAATTAAACAATTAAATTAAATTGAATTAAATTAAATTAAATTAAATAAATTAAATTAATTAAATAAAATTAAATTAAATCAAATTAAATTAAATTAAACAATCAAATTAAATTAAATTAAATTAAATAAATTAAATTAAATTGAATAACTAAATTAAATTAAATCAAATTAAATTAAATTAAATCAAATCAAATTAAAGTTAAATCAAATCAAATTGATTAAACATCAAATCAAATTAAATTAAATTAAATTAAATTAAATTAAATTAAAACTCAATTAAAATTAAATTAAATTGAATTAAATATAACATCACCTAAAACAGAAAGAAAATAAATAAAAAAAAAAACAACTTGAACACTATTCCAAATTTAAACTCTTTAACTTAAACCAAATCATTTGAATACTAACTTACCCTTGAAAGCTTTAGTTATTATAACTCCTAAATAAAACATTAAATGAAGTGTCACTTCACTCATAGGATATTCAAATGTCCTAGTTCACTCGAGCAAGTTAACAAAACTCGAAATTCTTGGACGATTAATTCATTTCGTATAATTAAATTCATTTGGACTTAAAACAATCCTAGAAATATCGAAAAGATGTTTAAGATCCTTCTTAAGCACTTTCTCAATATGATAGGACATTTATAAGAAAAATTGAATTTGATTATTCTTCGATGAAGAAAATCGTCCTTAAACCAAAACACAGAGAACCTAGACGTCCTAGGGAATGACTAGCCATAGATTAGGAATTTGGTAGAAAACCATAACCTTTCCCTTAGCTTTACCTAGAACTTGCTTAAATATGCTAATTGTGTTTTAAGTGCAACTTGGGATGACGGGAAGACCCTCCGTGTACGCATTTGTATTATTGCAATTTACTTTCCCGCAATTTATTTTCCAACAATTTACATTATCGCAATTTACTTTATTGCAACTCGCGTTTATTTTTCTTGCATGATAAAACAACTCGTTGCATGAAAACCCACACCTTTAGGATAGCCCCTAAACTCGAAACCAAAATTAAGTTAAAAGTCATCGCAAGATAAAATTCACCGCCACAACATTTCAAAATATAAAACAACTCAAAATTTAATCACAAACGTAACACAAAACTACAATTACAACTAAATTAAAACGTCCGTTGGATGATCGGGAATACCTCGGATGATGTAACCTACGTGTTGCTAACGGGATTTCCCACTGGTCTAAATGAAAGTGTGGAACTCATTCAACTGAGTTTAGCAAATTCATCCTGGACTAAGTGAATCCGATAAAAATAATGATGCCGGAAGGATGGAACCGCGGGATCTTAACCGGTGTCGTTATAATCAACTTTAAGATTTGTTTTAAATAAAACATAAAAAACACCTGGAAATTAAGATTTTCTCTAAACCAAAACACTTTTCTCAACTCCTGATTTATGATTTCTAAAACTAAACCTCTGCAACAACCAGGAACTTGGAGCATGGTGGGCAGCACGGCCATCGTCGTCAGCAAAACTTGAACCTACTTCAAGAAAACTTTCTTAGAATTAAACAACAAAGCCATAGGACTTCGAGGTAGCTTGCCTAGTGCAACATAAATCCTCAACCTCTTCAGCACTTGCATAATCATTTTATGCAAATTAAGCCCTAACCGGTCTTAGTATTCCGAGGTAGTCGTCCGATACGACATAAACCCTCACATCTTCTAGGCTATTTGTTTGATTTTATCATACAAATATAAGCCCTAATTAATTAAAATTGGCAAGATTGAAATATCAAATAAGCATTAGGACTTTCCTAAATTCAAGCCAAACAATAGGATAGTCGGGAAATTATCGAAGTTCACTTCGAATCAGTGATTTCTCCTACCTCTCTTCCTTTGGATTCACAAAACAAAATGTTCCAAAATTTGATCCATTCCCTATTGAAATTCCAAAATTCAATCTTCGAAAACCTTAAACTTTCAAATTCTCGAGAGCGAATTATTGGTTATTATCGAGAGTTTTCTTAGGTGATTCCCGTCACTTAAGATGTAATTAACTATGTGGGCTTGCCCTTATGTGGAATTTTAAAGAACCTGTGTAATATAAACCCCGTTTAATGTTTTCATATTAAGCATGGGAAACTTGTCGGCTTATAAAATTGGTTCGCGTACCAAACGGATGTCACTAATCTTCTAGTTTATTTAATCAAGCCCCACCATCAAGCAGCGTGTCTATCCTTAGGGATGTATACACGGCTTGTGGTGCGGTGCTCGTTTATATAAACTATTTGGGATGTGAGGTCGGTTTAATCTCATATCTTAAAACCTTCAAATTTAAAATTATTTTCAAAATCAAATACTACTTTTCAAATTATTTATTTTAATTAAATTAAAAATTCGCCGACGCATTTCGTTAGCGACCCCCCTTCAAAATAAAACACGACCTAAAAATATGCCGACAACTGCTTCAACCACAAACGGCCATTCCCAAGTAGGTTCAAATTTACCTCCTATCTTGCGGTGTACAAGAATAGTTCTTTTGAGAACGAGAACTAAGTCACCAACTTTCAAGGTTCTCGGCGGACCAGTCGTCGTCATGGGCTCGAACCATCTTTGCTTGGTATAGTTCTAAATTCCGTTGCGCCGCAAGTCTTTTCCTTCCAGGCTTTCCAATTCTTCTAGGTCGCAATTTGGCAATCTCTTCCGTCGTGATTTTGTTTGCAACCGCAATTCCGAGTGAAGGAAGCCGAACCTCTAAGGGTAACACTCGCCTCGGACCCATACACCGCAGCGTAAGGTGTAGCTTCGAGTAGGAGTTCGAAGGTTGTCCGGTAGTCCCATAAGGCTTCTAATAACTTCTCGTGCCAATTTCTCTTATTATCGTCCAAAGTTTTCTTTAAAATTCGAACAAGAGTTTTATTAAAAGCCTCGCAACAGCCGTTTTCTCGGGTAGTAAATCGTCGAATATCGCCAGCCGATTCCGTGTCTCCCGACAAAGTTGTTGAGTTGTGTGCTTCTGAATGTCGACCCATTATCCGAGATGATCCCGCGTGGCACTCCGAAACGGCAGACAACTCGGTTCTCGAAAACCGTAGCACGTTGTGTGCTTTCACTTCTCTGAGTGGAACTTCCTCCGCCCACTTGGAAAAGTAATCTGTAGCCGCAAGAATGAAGCGATGTCCTTTTGAAGATAATGGTTCTATTGGACCCACTATATCTGTGCCCCAACATTCAAATGGCCACGACGCAATTGTCGGATGTAGCACATTTGGAGGTCGGTGTAGAACCACTCCGTGCACTCGGCATTGGTGACAGCTTCGGCGATTTTCATGCAGCTCGGTCATCATCGAGGGCCGTAGTACCCTAGTCTTTTAATTTTCATTTTCATCTTCGGACCCGACCGGTGAGCGCCACGCAGTCCCGAATGCACTTCTTTAACAATTTCATGGGCCTCGACCCGCTTAGGCACCTTAGCCACATTCGATCAAAAGACCTTCCGTATAACGTGTTATTTATTAATGCGTAAGAAAGAGTTCTTTTCTTGATCCGATGGGCTAGCGACCTATCGTCCGGGTAGTTTTCCCGTTTGTAGGTAGTCTATTAATGGCTGTCGCCAATCTTCTCGTGTTTTCCGTCACCGTTGCAACTGATCCTTTTTCTTTTTCTGATTTGTGTATTGTGTCTATGACGAGCTGTGATCGGACCTGACGTCCGTGAACTGACACTTCCATTGATTCATCTTGCAAACAAGCAAATTCTTTTGCGAGGCGAGCTAACGCATCTGCCAAGGCATTTTCTTTTCTGGGAATTTTGTAGATCGTCACATTCGAAATCTGTTCCAACAACTGTATGGCATACTGGAAGTATTGCTCGAGTCTTGGCTTTAAAATTCGTACTCGTCCGGCGATCCGTTGAATGATTAACCGCAAATCCTCGTAGATGTTGATGTCTCGTTATCCCCATTCGAATAGTTAATTCCGATCTCCGTTATGAGGGCTTCGTATTCTTCTTCGTTGTTTGTACACGGTTCGTCAAGTGGTAGGAGTATCTTAACATCCCCCGCTCCGCGTTATAAAGATTAATCTCGATTCCCGCCTTACCGGCACTATCACTTGTGATTCTTCGTCTTTGTGTGTCGAAGATGCTCCGTCGAAATATAATTCCCAACGTCGATCATCGTGGTCTTCTAGGTTCATTATTTGTTCATCCGGCAAATCGTCATCGAGGGGAGATTCTGCCGCAAAGGGTGTGCCGCGAGGAAGACTGCTAAGACTCGTCCCTTTACGGCACGAAGAGGCACGAAAGTTATATCGAATTGCAATAATATCATCGACCATCTGGCAAGTCTGCCGGAAAGCGTTGGACGGGTCATCAAGTATTACAATGGATTAAATTTCGAGATCAGGTTGACCTTATGAGAAAGCATGTAATGCCTGAGCTTTTGAGCGGCGAAGATCAGAGCCAAACAATGTTTTTCAATTGCGGGATACCTTATCTCCGTCAGAAGTAAACAACGGCTTAGGTAGTAAAGAGCATTTTCTTTACCCTCATCATTGACCTGAGCTAACAGGGCTCCGAGAGAGTCGTCTAAAGCCGCGGTATAAAGTATCAGCGGTCTACCCGAGATCGGGCTGCTAAGACAAGAGGTGTCATTAAATATTGTTTAATGTCCTCGAAGGCCCTCTCGGCATTTCTCTTCCCAAATAAATTTGGCGTCCTTTTTAACTAGTGCCGAGAAAGGCCGACACCTACTCGACAAGCTCGAGATAAAGCGTCGAAGATATGCCAACTTCCCTCGAAAAGATCGTAGTTGTTTTAAGGTTTTGGGAGGCGGCATTTCTAAGATAGCTTTAATCTTTTCCGGGTCGATTTCAATTCCACGATGTCGGACAACGAATCCTAAGAATTTCCCGGAGGTGACGCCGAAGGCGCATTTTAAGGGATTCATCTTAAGGTTAAATTGCCTTAATCGTTCGAAAATAATTCTCAAATCATACAAGTGGTTGTCCTTTACTTTGCTTTTGATAACCACATCATCCACGTAGCATTCAACTTGATTGTGGATGAGATCATCAAAAATTCTTGTCATCGCTCTCTCGGTAGGTCGCTCTCGCGTTCTTCGATCCGAATGGCATCACTATGTAAGCAACATACTCCGATCGGCGTTCGAATGCCGTAAGTTTTTCATCTTCCGGAGCCATTTTTATCTCGGTTGTATCCTCGAAGATCCATCCATGAATGAGAATATTTCATGCATCGAAGCAATGTCGATCATTAATTCCGGGATCGGTAGAGGGAATTCATCCTTTGGACATGCCTTGTTTAAATCTCTCGAAATCCACACAAATTCCGATCCGACCATTCTTCTTCCCGATCGGTACCACATTGGCTAACCAAGTCGGGTATTGTTCTTCACTGGACAAATTTGGCTTCTATTAGCTTTTTAACTTCAGCTATGACTTGTTGTTCAATTTCTAGACGCATTCTTCCGGGACCTTGTCCGACTGGGACGAAGCAGGATCCACTCCTAGCTTATGGACTCGCGACCTCCGGAGCTAGTCCTCGGCATCTCATCGTAGCTCCAAGCAAAACGACTCTTTAAATTCCATTAATAACTTGATTATTTCTTCGGAGTCTTCTTTATTGAGTAACGAGCTAACAAAGGTAGGTCTAGGCTCTTCGCTAGTACCTAAGTTAACTTCCGTTAACTCATCTATCGTAGATTTAATTTCTTCTTCGAATTCGGTGGAGCGTCTCCAATTTGTAAATCTTCAAATTCTTCCGTAGTTTCCATGCAGCTTTTCATTAGACTCGCAAGTGACAACCAAGCAAAATTCAAGATCGTCAACCGATCCTACCGTGCCGAATCCGAGACCATGCTTTGAATCGGGTGAACGACCGGAGTTATTCCATAATTTTTCAAAATGTTGTGATTGACCTTTTGTCCATTGTCGAGGTAAGAAACCACGCCGAATTAAATTTTGAACACAGGGAAAGTACCACTCAAAAGGTAATTCCATTAATTCCCGATGAAGTGACATCTTCAAATTGTACATTATTTTCGCTTTGGAGGAAGGAGCACCACGGTAGAATTTCGATCGGTTTCGCACCGCCGCTACGTACCTTTTCGACCACCATATCCTCGATCTTATTAGAATTGATCGGGGTCGTGGTCATAAGTATGTACATAGTGGTTAATCTTCTCGTACATCGATTTATATTCTTCATTCTTTTCATCTTCGAGCGGGATCCCGAATTGCGGCTTCTTCCGACTTATTGTCCCTGCTTCTTGTTTGATTTCTTTTTCTTCTTCAGAACTATCTTCCCAATCAACATTGATGGCCGGTTTCCTCTGTCCAACTGTCCTAACGTCTCTGCCACGACCTCGTCCCCGGCCTCGACCTCGGATGCGAGTTGTGGAGAAACCTTCACCATCTCGCCGTAAGGGAGTGGTGAGTGACTGTTGGACTAGAACTTCGTGTTCTTCGTTGTCCCGAACTTTCTTTGCTTCATTCGTTATGGTATCTCCGGAGAAGATTGTTTTCTTCGGAGGTGCATAATAAGTCGCATCTTCATGAATTCCAATTTCATGTACGGAGAATGGTCGTAAGTCACCTTTGATGCACTCGTTCCCCTCCATCGTAGTATTTGATGCACCGATGCAGAGATGATGGTACCATCCTCGTTTTCATGTATCCATGGTCGGCCCAAGAGAGCGTTGAACGACGTTTCGAATCAATTATGTGAAATTTTGCGGTTGTCTTTGCTAAGTCACCGGTCTTCATTAGTAGCGTTATCGATCCGAGGGCTCTTTCTCCTTTCGGTCGAATCCTCTTAATAACATTTTGTCTCGCTTCGAGCTCGCGAGCATCAATTTCCAAATATGCTAGTGTTCGAAGACTCATTATATTGATCGATGCTCCCGGATCCACCAATACTCCGGAGAGTGTAAACTTCCCAATCATGAATCGAAATGTACAACTGGTCGGTCGTGATCTCGCCGTCCCAAGTAGTAGATCATTGTCCGTGAAGGTAACACCTCGTCGTTCCTTTAACGAGCAAACCTCATCTAAGGAATCTCCGCCATTCGAGCTAAGCAAATTTCCGTATCAAGTAAGGCCTCGATCGAGCTTCTCTCATCTCCTTTGATAAGATGAGAGCGTCGTAGATGCTCGGCTCGGCGGTAGTTTCCTAAGATGGGCTAGCACGTTGTAGTCCACTTTATTTTCATGTGTCTCGTCTTCTTCCCGAATGGGTATTTCTTCCGCCGGGTTGGTTCTTCTCGAACAACCACTCGCTTTCCTTTGTCCTTTGGACCCATTCTCGGAGGTAGAACTCTTCCACTTCTTAAGCTAACTTCTGTAATTTCTTCTGAATCTAGTGTTGAGCTTGCTGGTGTTTCTTCCTGAATCAGAATGACAGGTTCTTCCGAATTAGCTTCAGAGTCTGAAGGCTCTAACTCTATTGTGACTGGAGCTCCTCAAAATTCGTAGATAGATTCGTCGTTTGTTGAACTCTCGTAGCCTCCTTGATGGATGTCTTCTTCGTCATTGCGATCGTCGAGATTGTGTATGATTTGAGAATTGTCGTTGGTATCGAAATCGATGTCCGGATTGTCGCTAGTTACGTAATCGTTGAAACAATCAAAACGTAGCCAACGCCATAACCCTTATCATTATAAGATCCCACCGAGTGAGCAAATAATCATACGAGTCGAGGTTCGAGGGATTTCTCCCCCGAATCCGAAACAACTATCCTAGGATAAGCAGCCCCTAGCCTAGCCTTAGGAGCCTCGGCCTTCTCTTCTTCGTCGACTTTCTTCTTCTCTTCAATCGTCTCCCGTCGAGGTGGTTCTTCTATCGCAAGTGACAACGTCGGCTTAACAGTGTTCGAACTCCGAATCGACGCTCGCACCGAAGCGGCTCGGATGTGATCCAAAATCTTTTCGAAGACCTCGTCCAAGCGGTAGTCCATCCATCATCAGCTGTATAGGATCTATCGAACGATGAGATCGGCCGAGACAACATCGACGGAACCTCCTTTCGGGGTTCCTTCATGTACTCCTTCGGATCGTTATATTCCCTTTCCGAAGGTTGTCATCGAGCTAACTTTCAAGGTAATGCAATCTTCTATCTTGTGCCCAAGCATCCGGTGGTAGGGGCAAAAGTCGGGATCACCTTTCTTGTTGACTTCTTCCGGTCTCTTAGGCTCCGGCACTTGGAAATCCGGAGTCTTCATCGACTACGGAACATTTTCGGCATCGCCTCATTCTTGAATGGATATTCCCCGCTCGAAGCTCCCTTAATGTACGTTGCGGACGAGGCGGTTGTTCATATCGTGGAGATCATCGATAGCCGGGTCGGGGTTGCTGGTAATTTTGTTGAGGTTGTCGCGCCGTTCGGACGATATTTGTATCTGCCGCTTGCCTTTGTCGATCGCCGTAATGATCCCGGATTTCTTTTCAAAAGTCTTCACAGGATTTTGCTTGTCTCGTCTTGTCGGCGAAACTTAATTGCTTCGCCTCCTCTTGCAAGCTCCCGGCCTTGCTTAATAACTTCTCAAAAGTCTTAATAGTAAATCCTCGAGGAGAAGTGCTATCGGCCGTGAATGCTTTTAAGTAAGATGCCGATCGCATGTTGTTCTTGTAGTTGTGGTTCACACTTCATACTTAGATTTCTCCATCGAAGTATGTAATCCACCAAAGTTTCGTTCGGCTTCGCTTCTCTACCACTAAATCACCTATAGTGATGTGGTGCCGAGCTCCGCAAATCGCTTGATGAAGAGGTTTTCTAGTTCCGAGAATGTCTTCACCGAACCATTCGGTAATTCCGCATACCAATCAAAGGCGATCCCCGACAGTCGCCGATGAACTCGTCGGAAGAGTAATGCATCGCTCCCACCGCATTGCAACAATCGGCACGAAAGTGTGCAACATGCCGTCGAGGGTTCCCTGCTCCATCAAAGGTCTTCGAACAGCAGGTGGTACGAAGCCTTTGGGTATCGGACGACATCGAATTCTTCCGGTAAGGTCTACCCGTCCGAATGGATGTCCCGCTCTTCGATCGTGCTAAGGCTTCTCGCACCTCGCCGTTCCACCAAGCTCTTGATATCTTTTTCTCGGAATCATACTTTGTGTTGTATCCTTCTTTAGCCGATCATCACCATTGACGGACGTAATTTCCTTTCCTCCGTCTACAATGTGAATGACCTCCGGGGTGCTCTCTTTGGGTTGCACTCGACTTCGGAGAGTGGCTAGTGGCTACGCCCATCTCTTCCATCCTCTTCGCCATTCGGGCGATCGTATCGTCTTCTCTCGAAGCCGCCTCCTCATCACTTCCGGCTCCTCTCTTCGCGGCCGCAGGAGCACCTTGTGAAGCTGACGAAGCTCGCGTTTTGACCATGTTGATTTCTGCATACTCATCATCCATGAATTCTGATGAATTAATCTCATCTCCGAATTTCTCTTCTCTTTATTTTGCTAATCGTCGAAAATCAGTCCTCAACTTTTCCATAGCATCCTCTAGCGGTCCTTTCTGTGCATCCTCGCAGTTGTCGTGTGATAGCTGTCGGGTCCCCTTCTCACGAGTCCCCTTTACCGCAAGAAGCACTTTCTTCGGATTCAAGTCTCCCGACGAGACTTTCCTTCTCGGCCGTTGTTTCAATCTTAATCGTCCAAGAGATGGGACGCCACACCATCCTTCTAGCAGCGCAAGGTCTAGGACCGGATGGCCCATCGCCCAAATGCCGGAAGGTGGTATCCTCCCTAATCCGTAACCCCGAAACAACGATGAGCGAACTAGCCTTCATCCTTTTACTTGGCTTTTCTATAACGATGAGCAGTTCTACTCGTGGCCCTAGACGGATTTCGATCGGCACCCGCCCTATCCTTCTTAGAATCTCCGATACGGGCATTTCTCTTTCTTTGCTAGCTTCTCGATCACAGTCCGTAGTCGGCAAACGGTGTGTTCCTAGCCCTTTTCTTTCCGCCGTCGTTGTAGTATGCCGGTCGAGGTAATGTAGATACAATCCCGCGGACATTTTCCTCGTCGACTACGCGGCGGAAAGGGGTGGAATCTACTTCCTTCCAAAAAGGGTGTATCTTTAGGCAATGGTATGTATTCGGTAAGGGTGTGTACTCGTGGATTTCGGGATCTCCTCCAGAAAGCAACTTCGGCAGCCTCCGGCCTTCCCGGCAATCTTCCTACTTCGTTCCTTCTTTGGGTCCGTGTTAGTGATGGAACTCTCGAGCTGGACCCGATTTCGAAAACGAAGGTCTCGACAGAAGGTCCGTACCCTCCACGGTAACGAGTTCACCATAGTTCTAGATTTCCTTCCCTTTAATTTGGCGTAGCTCGGGGTAGGTGCGTAGACAACCGGACCGATGGGGGTAGCAACAACAGTTCCTCTCACGGACAAGCAAGCATTCTCTCAGTCGGAATCTTTTGCAGGGAGGAAACTCTCGAGTCGACCTAAGGTTGAACTCGATCAACGGCTTCTCGACTTCGGATACTTTGTTTGTCGACCCGAAAAGGGAAACGTCGGTGATCTCGACATTTGTGTTCTCGAATCCTTGTCCAAACCGGATGATCCCATCGTCGGGCAGCTCATCCTTGTAAACAACGAAGTCGAGTCCATTGGTGAAGGAGAAAATCAGCTTTGGGGCTTCCATTTCTGCAGGGTAGATTCTGATTGTCAGTCCCAAGTTATGCTTCTTCTCATCAGGACGAAAAGAAAGGAATCGAAAAGAGTCCGAACACATTCTTGTTCACATATTTATAAGGAGAAGTTATTTGTTAAAAGAGTCATTCATTAGAGGGTTTGTTTATTTAGAACGGAATGTTCAAAGGTGTAGAGAAGGTAATGAATCCGATTCAGAGTTGGAAAGGAAAAGAAAGTCTCATGCAAGACTTCTCGACTCGAAGGATTACTCCTAAACTAACACCTATCGGGGTCCACCCCACCTCGTAAATGAGGCAAAAGGATCTCGGAACCTCTCTCGTTTAGGGGTGTCTAAACAGTGGATCCTAAATCCAAGAGAATGTTGGCTATACTCGTTCAAAGTAGAAATGAACATAGTATTCCAACAGAAAGAAGGGTAGCTTAATCCACAAGGGACATGGATACACTACCAATTTTTGAAAGCAGAATTATCTGATAAAAATGGAGAGAGGAATTTTCCCCAGCGGAGTCGCCAGAAATTGTCGGCATATTTTTAGGTTGAGTGTTTTATTTTGAAAGTGGGGTCGCCTACAGAAATTGTCGGCGAATTTTTAATTTAATTTAAATAAATAATTTGAAAAGTAGTATTTGATTTTAAAAATAATATTTAAATTTGAGGATTTTAAGATATGAAATCAAACGGACCTCACATCCCAAATAGTTTATATAAACAAGCACCGTACCACAAACCTTGTGTCTATCCCGAAGAATAGGCACACTGCTTGACGATGGGGCTCGATTAAATAAACCAGAAGATTTGTGACATCCGTTTGGTCTGCGAACCAATTTTATAAGCCGACAAATTCCCCTGCTTAATATGAAAGCATTAAACAGGGTTTATATTACCTCGGGTTCTTTAAAATTCCCTATAAGGGCAAGCCCCTATAGTTAATTACATCCTAAGTGACGGGAATCACCTAAGAAAACTCTCGATAATAATCGCAATTCCGCTCTCAAGAATTTCAAAGTTTAAGGTTTTCAAGGATTGAATTTTGGAATTTCAATAAGGAATGGATCAAGTTTGGAACATTTTGTTTTGGGAATTCAACGGAAGAAAGATAGGAGAAATTACGCATTCGAAGCTGAACTTTGGTAATTTCCCGACTATCCTATTGTTCGACTTGAATTTAGGAAAGTCTTAATGTTTATTTAATGTTTTGATCTTGCCAATTTTAATTAATTAGGACTTATATTTGTATGACATGATCATACAAATAGCCTCGAAGATATGAGGGTTTATGTCGTACTAAACGACTACCTCGGAGTCCTAAGACCGTATAGGGCTTAATTTACATGACATGATCATGCAAATGCCTAACAAAAGGTCGAGGATTTATGTTGCACTAGGCAAACTACCTCGAAGTCCTATGGCTTGGTTATTTAATTCTAAGAATGGTTTTGCCGATGTAGATTCAAGTTTTGCCGATGACGATGGCCGTGCCGCCCACCATGCTCCGAGCTCCTCGTTGTCGCAGAGGTTTAGTTTTAGAAGTCATAAATCAGGAGATGAGAAAAGTGCTTTGGTTTAGAGAAAATCTTAATTTCCAAGTGTCTTTTTTTTATATTTTATTTAAAACAATTCTTAAAGTTGATTATAACAACACCGGTTAAGATCCCACGGTTCCATCCTTCCAGCATCGTTATTTTTATCGGATTCACTTAGTCCAGATGAATTTGCTAAACTCAACTAAATGAGTTCCACACTTTCATTCAGACCGTGAGAAATCCCGTTAGCAACACGTAGGTTACATCATCTGAGGTATTCCCGATCATCCAACTAGACGTTTTAATTTAGTTGTAATCGTAGTTTTGTGTTCGTTTGTGATTAAATTTTGAGTTGTTTTATATTTTCGAGATGTTGTGGCAGTGGATTTTATCTTGTAATGACTTTTAATTTAGTTTTGGTTTCAGTTTTAGGGACTATCCTAAAGGTGTGGGTTTTAATGCAACAGTTGTTTATCATGCAAGAAAAAGTAAATGCGATGCGATTAAAGAAATTGCAATAATGTAAATTGCAATAAAATAAAAGCGTACCTGGAGGGTCTTCCCATCATCCCAAGCTGCACTTAAAACACAATTAGAATATTTAAGCAAGTTCCTAGGTAAAGCTAAGGGAAGGGTTATGGTTTTCTACCAAATTCCTAATCCTATAGCTTAGTCATTTCCTATGACGTCTAGGTTCTTGTGTTTTGGTTCGAGGGCGATTTTCTTCATCAAAGAATAATTAAGTTCAATTGTTCTTATAAGTATCCTATCATATCGAGGAAGTGCTTAAGAAGAATCTCGAACATCTTTTCAATATTGCTGGAATTGTTTTAAGTCCAAATGAATTTAATTATACAAATGAATTAATCGTCCGAGAATTCGAGTTTTGTTATCTTGCTCGAATGAACTAGGACATTTGAATATCCTATAAGTGAGGTAACATTTCATTTAATGTTCTATTTAGGAGTTATGATAACCAAAGCTTTCGAGGGCAAATCGATGTTCAAATGATTTCGTGATTTAATTTAATTTCGCTATCGGATTTAAATTTGGAATAGTGTTCAAGTTGCTTTATATTTAATTTCTTTATGTCTTAGGTGATGTTATTTAATTCAATTTAATTTAATTTAATTTGGTTTAGTTTTTAATTTGATTTATTTAATTTAATTTAATTTTAAATTTAACTTGATTTTATTATTTTTTTTATTTTAATTTAATTTAATTTAATTTGGTTTAATTTAAATTAATATGATTTACTTTAATTTGTTTGATTTAATTTGATTTAATTATTTATTATTATATATATTCTTTTTTAATTTAATTTTATTTTATTTAATTTAATTTAATATGTTTTAATTTAATTTAATTTAATTTAATTTAATTATTATTATTATTTATTTTATTTAATTAATTTAATTTTAATTTTAATTAAATTTAATTCAATTTAATTTAATTTATTCAATTTAATTTAATTTAATTCATTTGATTTAATTTAATTTAAATTAATTTAATTTGTTTGATTTAATTTAGTTTAATCTTTAATTTAATTTTATTTTTAATTTTAATGATTAAGTCCTTTAACATTTTAAAACTTAAATTTGAATTATCATTTTAATTAGGAATTAAATATTATTGAGATTGATTAATTTAGGGATCCTTAGATCAAAGAATAAATTTCTTCCTAATAATAATATCCCTATTTAATAATTCCAACTTTATTATTCTTCCAAATTTAATTATTTATTTAATTAAGGTTTATTTCACTTATTTTTAAATTGTTTAATAGGTTTCTACCCTTTAATTATTTAAATTTCAATCATCCAAATCAGATTAAGATCAAATATCTTACTTGTTAATTTTTATTAAAACCTAAAGTTTTAATTAAAGGTTAAAATTTTTAATTACCACTTTGCCCTTCAAGCTTAACAATTTCATAACTCACTAAATTGAGCTTAAATGAGCTTGAAATTTTTTATGTGACTTCACTCATATGTCAATAAAGACATGAGAGGAGAAAATGCGATTTTTCTGTATTTAATTTATTTATATAATTATTTTGGTAGAAAATAGGGATTTCCAAGGAAAATTTAATAACATGATCAATGGAAAGTTTCTGTTATTAAGAAAATTATGGGACATTCCTAATGACCAGAGGACCACTTGGAACAATTTTGGTGATTTTTTGAATTATATTATTTTTATTATAATTATTTTAAATTTTGGAGTATTAATAAATTTAAAAATAAAGTAAAGGTTGAAAAATTAGTTTTATATTTTTCAAAACTCTCTCTGATATCAAGGAAATCAGAGAATCAATTTTTACAATTTTCTGATTTTTCTTTGATTTATTATAATTATTTTAGTGAAAATGCTAGAAAATACATTTTTTTAATTTTAAAATTACCCTAGGGCTTTAAAATTTAATATCTCATTAAATAGACCTAAGAAAAATATGGGATTTGTTCCTAAGTGATTAAAATTTAAAATGTAACATTTTGGTGAATTTTATTATTTTTGTGATTTTTATTATTTTTTAATTATTAAAATATTAATATAATACAAAAAATCAACTTTTTTAGAAAATTACAATTTTATTTTTTCTAAATTCCCCTGATATCAGAGAGGCTCCAAAACTAATTTGGTGAATTTTTGAAAAGTATTTTGAAAGTTATGAATTTTTAAAGTTTAAATTGGCTAAATGGCTTAATCAACCCATTTAGTAGGGCTAACCAAGTCCAATTGACTTCAAATTTTTATGGTGGGTTCCTCTGATCCCAAAGGTCAGTGGAGAATTAATTTCAAGTCAATTTGATGTATGATTAGCTCTAATTAATTAAGGAGCTATTTTGGGTGTTTAAGCCAATTAGGGTCATTTTAAATGAACTAGTTCAAAACCTATTTTTTCCTAGGGTCCTCTGGTCATAAGAAACATCACCAAATTTTCCTAGAATTTATTTCACAACATGCTAATTATTGGAATTAAAATACTCAAAATAGTAACATGAATTTGAAAAATCAATAACTTCTCATATGGATGGCCTTCGACTTTGGAAAATTCGTGGAATGTTCCCAAATTCAAAGGCTTCAAAAGCCCTATGGTCTCATGCCATGGTGAATTTCCTATATGCATGGAGAATTAAAACAATGCAGAAGGGAAATAAATCATTAAAAATAAAATACTTGATTAAATTAAATGATTTCTTTTCCACATTATTCTCCTCTGTTCACTGAGCAAGAGGGTATTTTTATTTTATTTCTTTGATTTTCCTACACAAAGTTATGGATTTTTGAAGTTTATGGAATTAAATAAATAAGAAAATACACTAATTTTCTATTTATCCATGCGGCGCCGCGTCAACCTCGGCAGCTCCGAACGCACACGCGTCGCCTTCTGATTCGGCGCCGCCATCCGACTCAGCACTCCGGGGACCCGCTGTGTCGTTCCATCTCCTGATCCGGCGCGATCCTGGCCGTCCGTCCGTGCGTGTATTAAATGAACGACATCCGTTCATCGTCCCCAAGCGTCCTCACTCGAGAACCGTCCATCTTCTAGGCCTAAGATCTCACTCGATACTTAACCAAATTTAACGTTCTTATACTCTATGGATTTGTCTCGAGAAGACGAGCATATCCATATAGTTTATGTGGCATAAAATTGACTCAATGAAAATGAAGAATGTTCGAAGCTCGGGAAGAAGAGTGAGGCCATACCTTTGCTCGCAGAAGTGTGGCTTCGATTCGAGGGTTGTTTCACCTTCGATCGGATCCCAGCAAGCTCCGCATGAAGTCCCTCGGCCCGGTGAATCGTCTCAGGTAGGATTTCGACCACAACCGATCACAAAGCTTGGAGGCCGGAGCAACGGGGTGGCTCGGAGATGGGGCTTTCAGCTGGGGAACTTCTCCTCTTGGTCCAGTGAAGGTGTAGGACCAATCAATTTGAGGATTGGCTCACCGTGGCAAAGTGTCCTCGGTTTCGGGTGAAATTTCAGCCGAGAAATCGGGTTCCGTTGGCGAGGATTATGGCAAATCGACACTCGGGATCAACTCGCTCTAAGGATGGAGAAGGGTATGGAACAATTTTGCGCAGTTTCGGCAAGGTTTGTGCAACTCTCCTCTCATGGCCGTGAGGGGGCTCGGGTTTAAATAGAGGTTGATGGAGGGCCTCCTAGTGGAGAGTTAGGGCTCGGGATCAGCTGCTCTCGGCAAGAGAAGAACAGCTACAATGGCCATCGGGGATGGGGCAGCTCAGACAGGTGAGAATTTCAATTTTGGGCTCACATGTGAGCTCTCGGGTGTGGTGTTTTCCGCCGACCTGGCGGCCGGCCGACGTGCATCGGTCACCATCAAGCTCGTGGAGGTCGTGGCCGGGGCTTAGTGCATTCAATCGGCGCTTGCCAAGTGAAAAATGGTTGGATCAAAATGGAATGGGGATATGGCTAATCTTGGCTAGGTTTGGTCAACCCATTTGTTTGGGCTGGGTTCACCTCCCTACGGCTAGCCTTGGCCGAGAAGATCAGCTAGGTTAGCCGATCAAAAGGTGGTGATGTCCTTATCCAAGAATATTTGGATTAAATCTTGGTTAAGGGGTATCATGGGTGAGGTTAAAGACTTTTAGGAATTAAGGAAAGCTCCCTCTCCTCTTTCCCAATGTGGTATGCTCACATGTCAAACAATTCACATGGCTTGCATGTGGCTTAAGAATGGCTTCATGGCTCACCTTTGGCTTGGGAAAAGTTGAGTCAATTTCATGGAAATGGATTTAAGAAAATTTTGGTATTTAGGGGTGATTTGGCATGAGGCTTGATTTGGAATTATTTGATGATGGGATTGGAACTTAGGGAATGGCTTTGATTAAATGGATGGCAAATGGAAATGTCATGTGGGCTTTGTCATGAACTTTGGGCTTTTGAATTTGTCTTGGATGGCTTTTAGGAAGGTTTAAGGGAAGTGGGCTTTAGGCTTGAAAATAAATTGGTGGGTGGGAAATTTGTAAAATTTTGGACCAAATAATTGTTGGGTTTGGTTTAGGAATGTTCCATGAGTAATTTGAAACAAGTTTGGAGTGATTTGGGTTTGAATTGGGTTGAATTTGGTAAAGTGGCCAATGTAGGTCAAATTGGGCTAATTTGGGCCAATGTTGAACTAATGTTGAAATTGGTGTAAAATTAATGTTGGGAAATGTTTATAGGGCTGTTTCAAAGAGGTTTTGGCTTTGGTTGGGCTTTGATTTTGGGGTTTGGGTTCATTTGGGTTAGGTTTGGGTTTAGATCAAAATTGGGCTTTTTAGCTTTGGATTAAATTTAAGTGGGGTTTGGGTATAAATGTTGGGAAAATCATGTTAGTGTTTTGTTTGTAGGGATGTTAAGGGAGGTTTGGAAAAGATTTGGGGTTAATTGGAGTTGAATTGGGTGAGTTTGGGTTAGGTTTGGGTCATGGGTCCAAATTGGGCCTTAAGGCCAAAAGTGGAATTGGATCCCAATGTCAATCAAATTGAACTTGTATTTGGTCTAGATTGGTGTTGGGAATGTTGAATTGATGTTTAGAATTGAATTGGACCAGAATTTGGGTCAATTGGGTTGGTTTGGTTTGACATTGGGTTCACTTTGGGTTAAAATGGGTCAAATTGGGGGTTTTGATAAAAGTAGGGTAAATTGATAAAATTGGCCCATGGTGTAGTTGAACAAAATGAAATTACGAATATTTGGGATTTTCTGGAATTTTCTGGGAATTTTCTGAATTTTTGGATTTTTGGGTCAAGAAGGGTATTTTGGGTATTTGGAGGGTATTGGGAGGTATTTTTGGAATTTTTGGTGTTTTTGGCTTTGAATGATCAATTTGAGTGATGTGGAAATGTTTGGGATTGGTTTTGAGGAATTTTGGGTGATTTGGAAATTTTGGAGGATTTCAAGGGTTTTGGGTAGGCTATGCGGGTGTAGGGTCCCGGGGGTCAAAAATTGAAAATTTCGAAAATTGAAGATTAGGTGAATATATGTGAAATGAAATCATTTTGGTTGAGCCATGAAGCCATATTAAGCCTATATGAGCCATGAGAGGACTCATTTGAGGCATTCACTATGTTGTTCTTAACCCTCTAAGCCAAGGGCTTAGGGGTTAAGGATCATCCATGTGAATCACTTTCATGAGTCAGGAGATCAAGTTGGGTATAGGTGTGTGAAAGTGTAGTGTATAAATGTAGTGTATGTGTAAGTCAGCCCTCACCCAGGGCAGTCCTAAGGCTAAAGAGTCCTATAGGAGCCCATCCTTTAAACTTCCACATTCGATTTCAACCCTCTAGGTGATTAGGGGTCTACAATCAAATTTGTGGAGTTTGCAGGGAGTTAAGAAGTGGTTTGAAATTCTAGGTGGTGGGTTACACTTCTAGTCCTCTAAGATAGTCAAAGGAAAAGCCTAAGGCTAGATCCTAAGTACTAAAAAGAAGAAGAGATGACCTCATCAAAAATGAGGTCAACACCTTGGTCATGTTGTTGAATTTTCATGGAAAATCCTTATTTTCCCCTAAAATAATTATATAAATTAAACTAAAAATGGAAAATTCACATTTTCTCCTCTAATGTCTTAATTTACATATGAGTAAGGTGACATAATAATTTCAAGTTCATTTGAGCTTAATTTGATAAGTTATGAGATGAATGTGTATAAAAGGGCATAAAGGTCATTAAGGATTTTAACCCTAATTAATACTTTAGGTCTAATCAAGAGGGAGGGTAAAATATTTGATTTTAATTTTCTTGGATGATTGAAACATAGGACATCTAAAGGGTAGAAACCCATTATTCACTTTTAACACATCAAAATGAAACCTTAATTAATTAAATCATTTAATTTTGGAGGAATAAACTAAAATTTGGATTATTAAAGTTAGAGATATGACTTAAGAAGATATCAATTCTTTAATCTAAAAATCCCTAAAAAGAATCACTCTAATAATAATTCTTAATGATAACTGAAATTAATAATAACTAAAAATACTAAAAAATAATTTTTTTAAAAAGATAAATTAAAGCTTAAAGCATTAAATGATTTAATAATTAAATAAAAAATAAATTTAAAACATTAAAATTAATTTAAAATTACTTCGTAACTAAAATCTCCTAAGAATAAACTTAAAACAAATTTAAAACATTAAAATTAATCCCAAAACAATACATAATGAAAAGAAAATGTGAAGATTAAACCAATTAAAATCAACCTAAAGTAATATGATTAATTTAAATTAAATTTAAATCATCAAAATTTAATTTAATAATTTAAACACTTCTTTCAATTTAAGTAAGATCAAAACACTTAATATCAAATCAACCCGGAATTTGAAACTAAATTGAATTATCTCAAATCCCCAACTCAACTTTAATTAAGTTGGTTAAAATCTTTAATAGACTAATTTGCCCCCCTAAAGATGTTCATTATTATAACTCTTAAATGAAGCATCAGATGAAATGTCACTCCACTTATAGGATAATCAAACATCCTAATTCACTGAGCAAGAGTAACTCGAGTGATTGATTCGCCACCTCAATGAAACTAACTGAACTTAAAGTAATCCCAAAAATGTTTAAGAAGATGTTCAGAATTCAATTCCGAGCACTTCTCTAACTTAATGGGATGTTTCAAAGAACAGTGAAACTTCATTGTTCTTTGGTGAAGAAAATCATCCTTAACAAAACACGACAACCTAGATGTCATAGGAATTGACTAGCAATAGGATTAGGATTTTGTTAGACAACCAAAACCTTCCCTTAGCTTTACCTAGGTGCTTGTTGAAAATACGTAAATGTTCTGACATGTGTTTTAAGTGCAGTCGGAAATGATGAGAAGACCCTCCAGGTACACTTTTACATTAGTACAATTTACTTACCTGTACTGCACTTTACTTTTCTTGCATGTTAAACAAGAATGTCACCCTGCATGAAAACTGGAACTTTTAGGATAGCCATAAAACTGAAACCCAAAACTAAATTAAAGTTATAAAAAGATAAAGTTCACCACCACAACATTCAAAAATATAAAAAAACTCAAAATTTAATCACAAACAAAACAATAAAACTACAACTACAAGTAAATTAAAACGTCTCATTGGATGATCGGGAATCCCTCGGATGATGTAACCCACGTGTTGCTAACGAGATTTCCCATGGTCTAAATGAAAGTGTGGAACTCATTCAATTGAGTTTAAAAAATTCATTTGGACTAAGTGAATCTGATGAAAATAGCGGTGCCGGGATGACGGAACTCTGGGATCTTAATCGGTTCTGCTTAATCAACTTTAAGATTTGTTTTAATTAAAACATTAAAACATCTCAATTTTTTACATTTCTAAACCAAAAAACTTCTCTTATCTCTTGATTGTCACTTTCTAAAACCAAACCTCTGCAACAACAATGAGCACGGAGCACGGCGGGCAGCACAGCCATCTTCAACAACAAAACCTGAGTCTACATCAGCTAAACCTTTCTTAGAATTAAACAACAAAGCCATAGGATTTTGAGGTACTTTGCCTAGTGCAACATAAATCCTCAACTTTTCGTTAGGCATTTGTATAATTGTGTTATGCAAATTAAGCCCTAACTGGTCTTAGGACTCCGAGGTAGTCGTTTGGTACAACATAAACCCTCACATCTTCGAATCTATTTGTGTGATTATGTCGTACAGATATAAGTCCTAATTAATTAAAATTGATAGGATTGAAACATTAAATAAAATCTCAAATTGAAGCCAAACAATAGGATAGTCGGGAAGTCACCGAAGTTTACTTCGGGTCTATGACGTCCCATACTTCTCTTCCTTTGGACTCCTGAAATAAATTGTTCCAAATTTGAGCTATTCCCTATTGAAATTTCCCAAAATTCAATTATTCAAAAACCTTAAAATTTGAAATTCTTGAGAGCAAAACCACTGATCATTATCGAGAGTTTTCTTAAATGATTTCCGTCATTTAAGATGTAATTAACTATAGGGGCTTGCCCATATAGGAAACTTTAAGAACCCAGGTAATATAAACCCTGCTTAATTCTTTTATATTAAGCAGGGGAACTTATCGGCTTATAAAATTAGTTCGCAGACCAAACGAATGTCACAAATATTCTAGTTTATTTAATCGAGCCCCATCATCAAGCAGTGTGTCTATTCCTCGGGATAGATATACGGTTTGTGATGCGGTGCTCGTTTATATAAACTATTTGGGATGTGAGATCGGTTTATTTCATATCTTAAAGTTTTCAAACTTAAAATTATTTTCAAAATCAAATGCTATTTTCTAAAATTATATATATATCTAAATTTAAAATCTAAAGTTTGCCGACAACTTCTGTAGGCGACCCCCCTTTAAAAACACTTAACCTAAAAATATGCCGACACTACCCATGTCGGTCCAATAGTCACTGCACCTACCCCCATTCCCGCCAAACTAAAGGGGGAAGGAAGTTTAGATAAGTCATGAGCCGGCTACCTTGGAGGGTTTAACTTTTGCTGCAATACCGACTATGTTTGAGATAAGGTCCAGCTCAAGGTCTGTCCCCCTAACTAGAACACAAAGAAGGAATAAGAATAGGAGGATCACTAAGATCAAGAAGATCAGAGCCACTGAAGTTAGTGTTCCTGTGAAAGTTTCTAAAGTAGAAAGAACTACTTGATATTTCACCACTGCTACGAGGAATTAGGTTTCACCCACTCTCCGCTTCCTAAAATGAAGAAGATGCCAAGAAAATTGCCTCTATGCTACGATGTCCCTCGTACCACAATGAGCGGAGGGAAAGAAATATGAAGAGTACACCTTTGAATCGATTACAGACAATGATTGAGAAATTTGTAAGGAAATATAACTTCCCTGTGTCTGAGATTCTCAGAAGAATGGGGAGGGTATCGGTCAAGTCCCATCTCAGACCGAGAGTATCTTCCCCCATTGTTCAAGAGAAACCCTTACCAAGAAGAATAGCATCAAGTGATAATAAGTTTTTACCAGTTGTAGTGTCTGGTTCGCATGTTAAGGAACACACCACCTATCAATGTAAAACCGACAGACTACCCAGTTTTAAGCTTTCGACATAAAAAAGGATGGTGTAGCAAACTAAAATTATGGAACCAATACTGTCGAGAAAGTCCAAGAGGGAAGATTACAATGAGGAGCCTAGATCTCAAAAGAGTGCTGCTCTTCCAGAGGTCACTCCAGAAGATGAAATTCAACAACCGTCACCCGTTAGCCTAAAAAATGCTAGAGGGAGATCACTCGAAGCCACGTTAAAGAAGCTACAAACTGATATTGGGTAGTTGTCCAGAGAAAGGAAGAATGAGGTTGAAGGTAAAGAAGATTTTTCAGAATACATAGAAGAAGACTTTGCTGAAGTAAATATAGTTGAAACACGGGCGTCATTGTCCCTACGAGAAACTCCAAGGGATGACCCAGAGGCAATACAAAGGCTCCTTTAGCAGAGGGATGAAATGATTGACCGATTAGAAAGGAAGATGGAAGAAATGATGGCCACCATTGCCACACTTCAAAGTCAACCTCAGACTCCGAAAGAAGCACCCGTAGATGTCATTCAGATTGTAGATGAAGGAAGGAACCCAACTTTGTCAACAATGAAGAACGACCGAAGAAGGATTCTGTTCAAAGTCCAATACCATAAAAGGACATTAAGAAGATGGTAGAACAGAAGGTGAGAGAAGCCTTAGCCCTGTCCAAAAGCGGGGCATTGATTCTAAAGGATATAACTTACCCGAAAGAATTTGATGCCGTGCAATACCCTAAAGAATTTGTACCACCTATGTTTAAGAATTTTGACGGAGTAGAGAACCTCTGTCAGCATGTTGCACACTTCCATGCAACTTTCTGTAGGGGGTAGTGATGCTTTGTTGGTCCACTAGTTTGTTAGCAGTCTTTCATGAGTTGCCTTTGACTGGTATGTAGAATTGCCCAACGATTTAGTTAAGACATTCACAGAATTAAAAATCTATTTGTGAAACAGTTCAATGGTTGGTAGAGAAACAGAGGCCAGATGAAACTTTGGTGGACTATATTCTGCGATGGAGAAATTTAAGTATGAAGTGTGAACCGCAACTCTTAGAGCAGCATGCATTTAGGATTCTTCTTAAGAGTATTCACGGCCAGATAGCACTTCTTATTAAGGGATTCACAAAAAAGACATTCGAGAAACTGCTTAAAAAGGTCGGGAGTCTATAAGAGGAGGCAAAGCAGCTCAGTTTCTTAGAAAAGTTATATAAGCCAAAACTAAGGAGAAGCAACCAATGCAGCGATAGATAAGGGGAAGCAACTGATGCAGATATGGACTGAACAACCTCAACCAAGTTACCAACCGACTCAGTAGAATTACTAACCGTCTCAGCAGTATAATCAGTAGTCGTCTCAGTAGAGGTATCACCAAATAGAAAGAAGACGCACCCTGACGAAGCTCTTGAACAAAGTATATTCCTTTAAAGATGATGTTGTAGGAAATATGTTACATAGCTTAATCAAGGGGGATGAATTTCAGTTGTCATAACCTAGAAAGCCAAAAGTAGTGGATAAGAATGATCATACGTTGTACTTCCCTTACCATAGAATGCTTGGGCACAAGATAGAAGACTGCTTCACTTTCAAGACCTGGCTCGAGAATAACCTCAAGAAAGGGAACATAACGATCCCAAAGAGTACATGAGAGAGCCCCAAGAAGGTTCTGTCAATGTCATTTCAGTTGATTCTATTGTCCCAATCAACCCGTACATGACCGATGGTGGATGGAGTACAACATGGACAACATTCTCAAAAAGAATATTAAGTCAAATCCAAACGGCTTCAGTGTGTGCTTTAATACAGAGTTCGAGACCTGCTAAGCCCACACTATCGATTGTAATGGAGGAATCGCCCTAGAAAGAGAAGGATGAGAAGATCGTAGAAGAGAAGGAGATCGAGGCGCTGAAGAGAAGAGTAGGCGCTGCATTTTCTAGAATGGTTGTTTCTGATTTGGGGAAGAAATTCCTCGAACCTCTGACTCTGTATGATTATTTGTTTACCCCCGTGGGGTACTGTAATGAGAAGAGTTATGGTGTTAGCTACATTTTGATTGTTTCTAGCAATAAAGTTACTAACGACAACCAATCTAACCTGGATCTCCATTTTGATTCTAATAAGAATTCTAAAATTGTACAATACTTCAATAGTGATAAGGAGGATTGCATAAACGAAAGTGGTTACGATAGTTTAAAGAATGATGAACTCGTCTGTGATTTCCAAGGGTCCCTATCGCAATTGAACTTGAATCTTCAGATTTCATAGCAACTCCAGCAGAATCGGTCATTCAAGTCCAATAAGAGACGTCGTCAGACTCGATGCAGGATTTGGAAGAGATAGCGAAATTCAATTTAAGAGGTGGAAAAGTTTTAACCCCTAGAAAGGGCCTGAAATATAAAGGAAAATAGAAAGTTACCCAACAGGAACCGACACCGCCAGCAAACGAACTACCAGTTCGGAAAGAAGTTGAAGAACAAAGAAATGAAGTTCAGTATAATGTGCTAGCCCATCTTCCGAAGCTGCCACCCAAACTAAGCATCTACGAAGCTCTGATCCTGTCAAAGGAGATGAGGGAAACTCTAGTCAAGGCATTACTTGATCCAGAGATTTGCTTAGCTCAAATGGTCGGTAATTCCTCAGATGTGGTTTTCTCGCTAAAAGGACAACATTGTGTTACTTTCATGAATAATGATTTGTTCCTCGGTACAGCTGACAGTAACCGAACTTTATATGTTTCGGTCACCATTAGCAATTTCATGCTCTCCTAGGTGTTAGTTGATCCAGGAGCATCAATCAATGTGATGAACCTACGAACTTTAGCATATTTGGGAGTTGATGCCCGTGCGCTCTCACCAGACAGAATGTTACTGAAAGGCTTCAACCAGTAAGGGGAAAGAGCTCTTGGATCAATAACAATACCAATGAGGATTGGTGATTGGCAATAAAAGCTGCAATATTCCACATCATCGATTCAGAATCGTCATTCAACGCTCTATTGGGTAGATCTTGGATCCATGAAAATCGAATGGTACCATCATCTCTACACCACTGCATAAAATACTATGAAGGAGGTTGAGAACATTGCATCAAAGGTTACCTACAACCATTTTCTGTAGATGAAGTGGGAGTCCATGAAGATGTCGCTTACTACGCACCTCTGAAGAAGACAGTTTTCTCTAGAAATACTGTGCCAAAAAAATAGAAGAAATACAAGATGACGAAGATCCTCCAATTCTAGGTCAATAATTACTCAACACTCCCTTACGACAAGATGGTGAAAGTTTATTCAGAACTTGCATCCAAGGTCGAGGCCGGGGACGAGGTCGAGGAAGGAACGATGGAATTGTTGGACAAAAGAATCCGATGATTGACATTGATCAGGAGGACAGTTCTGAAGAAGAAAAAGAAATCAAGAAGGAAGCAATGATGATAAACCAGAAGAAGCCTCGGTTCAAGATCTCCTTTGAAGATGAAAAGAATAAAGAATACAAGTCAATGTATGATAGGATAAACCACTATGTATAGACAGTGGTCCTAATCCCGATGTACCCTAGTAAGGTCAAAGGTTTGGTGGTCAAGGAAGTGCATGGTGGCAGTGTTAAGCCAATTAAGTTTTACTGGGGTGGTTTTCCCTTTAGCCCCAAAAATGATGTAAAAATAGAAGATGTTGCTTCATCCAAATTAATGGAACTGTCGATTGAGTGGTATTATCTCTTTGTTCAAATTTAATTAGCATGGTGTCATTCCTAAACAGTGGTCAAAAGTGCAATCGCACCGTTTTGAGAATCTATGGAGCAAGACCAGAAGCCTCCTCATTCAAAACAGGGTCTTAAATTCGGCACGGTAGGGCCGGTTGTTGATACAGAATTTTGCTTGGTTGTTAATATGAGTCTAATGAAGATTTCTTGGAAGCTTTAGACAACCTCAAAGATTCTCCTGTCAAAGATGCTCCGTCGGAAGTTGAAGAGGAGATTAAATCAACAATTGATGAGCTAAGAGAAGTTAATTTAGGGACTAGTGAAGAACCTAGACCCACCATTGTTAGCTCCTTACTCAATGAAGAAGACTCTACCAGTGTGGCCAAACTGTTAACAAAATTCAAAGATTGTTTTTCATGGAGTTACGAAGAGATATTCGGATTAGCTCTAGAGGTTGCAATTCATAAGTTGGGAGTGGATCAAACTATCGTCCCGGTTAGACATGCTCCAGGGAGAATGCGTCTTGAAATTGAACAACAGGTTATAGAAGAAGTTAAAAATCTAATAGACGCTAATTTCATCTGTGAAGAATAGTATCCGACTTGGCTAGTCAATGTGGTTCCGGTTAAAAAGAAGAATGGTTAGATTCAAGTATGTGAGGATTTCAGAGACTTAAACAAAGTGTGCTCAAAAGATGAATTCCCATTGTCGATTCTGGAATTGATGATTGATATCACATCGACTCACGAGATTTTTTCTTTTATGGATGGATCATCCATATACAATCAATTCAGAATGACACCAGACGATGAGAAACTCATAGCTTTCAGAACTCCAATTGGAGTATACTATTACACAGTAATGCCTTTCAGGTTGAAGAACGATGGTGCAACCTATCAGTGATGAATGACACGAATCTATGATGTTCTCATCCATAATCAAGTTAAATGTTATGTGGATGACCTGGTCGTCAAAAAAAAATTGAAGAACGATCACTTGTATGATTTGAGAATTGTTTTTGAGCGATTACGACAATTCAACCTTAAGATGAATCCCTTAAAGTGCCCCTTTGGTGTCACATCTGGAAAATTCTTAGGGTTAGTTTTCCGGCATAGCGAAATTGAAATTGATCTGGAGAAGATTAAAGTTATCTTAGAAATGCCACCCCCTAAGAACTTGAAACAATTACGATCATTTCAAGGAAAATTGGCATATCTTAGACGCTTTATTTCTAATATGTCAGGTAGGTGTCAGCCATTTTTGACATTAATTAAATAGGATGCTAGATTTCTTTTGGATGAGAAATGCCAGCAGGCCTTTCAAGATATTAAGAAATATCTAATGACACCTCCTGTCCTAGCAACTTCTGTCTCAGGTAGACCGTTGAGGCTTTAAACAAATCCCTCGGAGCCCTGTTAGCCCAGGTTAATGACGAGGGTAAAGAAAATGCTCTCTACAACTTAAGTCATCATCTAATTCCAACGAAAGTGAAGTATCCTCCAATTGAGAAGCATTGTTTGGCACTGATCTTTGCCACTCAAAAGCTAAGGCACTATATGCTTTCTCATAAGGTCAACCTCATTTTGATGTTTATCCATTGCAATACTTGATGACCCGTCAAATGCTTTCCAGTAGGTTAGTCAGGTGGTTGTTGACCTCATTTTTGATGAGGTCTTCTCTTCCCTCTTTAGCGCTTAAGATCTAGCCTTAGGCTCTTCCTTTGACTAATCTTAGAGGACTAGAATTGGGACCCATCCTTTAGAAATTTAAAACCACTTCTTGTCTCCCCGGAAACCCCACAAGCTTGATCGTAGACCCCTAATCACCTAGAGGGTTGAAATCGAAGTGAAGGTTTAAAGGATGAGTTCCCCATAGGACTCTTTGGCCTTAGGACCACCTTGGGTAGCTTGGTCTGGTGAAGGTTAACTTACACACTCACTACACTCATACTCTACACTCCCACACAAATAATACTAATCCTAAAACCACACCCATACCCAACTTGATTCCATGACTCATGTAGGCAATTCATATGGATGGGCCTTAACCCCTAAGCCCCTGGTTAAGAGGGTTAGGAACAACATTGTGAATGCCTCAAATGAGTCCTCTCATGGCTCATATAGGCTTAATATGGCTTCATGGCTCAATCAAAGTGATTCCATTTCACTCATATTTGATCAATCTTCTTTTTTTTTAAATTTCAATTTTTGACCCCGGGGACTGTTGACCTCATTTTTGATGAGGTCTTCCCTTCTTCTTTTTAGTGCTTAGGATCTAGCCTTAGGCTTTTCCTTTGACTATCTTAGAAGACTAGAATTGGGACCCGCCTTTTAGAAATTCAAACCACTTCTAAACTCCCCGCAAACTCCACAAACTCGACTATAGACCCCTAATCACCTGGAGGGTTGAAATCAAATGTGGAAGTTTAAAGGATGAGTTCCTATAGGACTCTTCGGCCTTAGACCGCCCCGCGCGGCTCGGTCCGGTGAAGGGGCTGACTTACACTACACTTACACACTACATTTCCACACACTTCCTAAAATCACACCCATACCCAACTTAACCTCCCGACTCATGTAGGTGATTCGCATGGATGGTCCTTAACCCCTAAGCCCTCGCAAGAGGTTAGGAACAACATAAATGAATGCCTCGAAATGAGTCCTTTCATGGCTCATATGGGCTTGAAATGACTTCATGGCTCAACCAAAATGATTTCTTTCCACCTAGATTCACCCAATCTTTAATTTCTCAAATTTTCAATTTTTGACCCCGGACCCTACACCTACTAAACCTACCCAAAACCCTCGAAATTACCCAAATTTTTGCAAAATTTCCAAATTACCCAAAATTTTCCAAAATCAATCCCAAACATCTCCACATCACTCAAATTGATCATCCATACCCAAAAATACCAAAGATTCCAAAAATACCTCCCAATACCCTCCAAATACCCTTCTTGGCCTAAAAATCCAAAAATTCAGAAAATTCCCAGAAAATTCCAGAAAATCCTAAATATTCCCAATTTCATTTTGTCCAACTACACCATGGGCCAATTTTGTCAATTTACCCTACTTTTGTCAAGACCCCCAAATTGACCCATTTTAACCCAAAGTGAACCCAATGTCAAACCAAACCTACCCAATTGACCCCAATTTTGGTCCAATTCAATTCTAAACTTCAATTCAACATCCCCAATACCAATCTAGACCAAATCCAAGTCCAATTTGATTGACATTTGGATCCAATCTCCACTTTTGCCTTAAAGCCCAATTTGGACCCATGACCCAAACTTAACCCAAACTCACCCAATTCAACTCCAATTAACCTCAAATCTTTTCTAAATCTTCCTTAACATTCCCACAAACAAAACCCTAACATGATTTGCCCAAAATTTGAACCCAAACCCCACTCAAACTTAACCCAAGGTTAAAAGGCCCATTTTCGACCTAAGCCCAAACCTAACCCAAATTCAACCCAATTCAAATCCAAATTATCCCCAATTTGTTTCAAATCACTCATGACACATCCATGAGCTAAACCCAACAATTATTTGGCCCAACCTCTTTACAAAATTCCCATCCATAAATTCATTTTTAAACTTAAGGGCCCATTCCTTAAACCATTTTAAAAGCCCACTTCCACCAAATCCAAAACCCCAAAAATTCTTCCAAAGCCCATATGACATTTCCCCTCATCATATTTCCAATTAAAATCATCCCTAAGTCCTAAACCAATGATCAAATATTTCTAAATGAGGCTTCATCCAAATTTCCACCAAATTATCCAAAATCCTTAAAATCCTTTTTTATGAAATCGACCAAACTTTTTGCCAAGCCAAAGGTGAGCCATGAAGCCATGCATGAGCCACATGTGAGCCATGAGAGCTTTGGACACTCCACCATGCCATATTGGGTAAGAAGAGGGGGGCTTTCCTTAATCCCTAAAGCTCATTAGCCTTAATCATGTTTCACCTAAACTTAAATTTAATCCAAATATATTTGGATGGAGACTTCTCCATGCCAAACCAACTGATCCCTTTCGATCCCCCACAAGATCCAAAGCCACCTCGGGTGGTGCACCTAGCCCAAATGGGTGGGTTGACCCATTTAGGTCCAAAACTAGCCATGCCCCATTCTACTTTGGATCAAAGCCTTTACACATGTCCATGGCCAATTGATCAGCACAAACCTCCAGCCCTCGACCCACCCGACCAAGATGGTGACCATTGCTCGGCCGGCCGGCCACCAGCCGCCGGAAAACACCATGGCCGAGAGCTCACATGTGAGCCAACATTGAAATTCTCACTTGCCGAGCCGCCCCATGCCTAGTGGTCACCATGGTCGTTCTTCTCCTCACTCGCAGTAGCCGATCCCAAGCCCTAACTCCCCCGGGAGGCCCCCGCACCAGCTCTATTTAAACTCCACCCCTCTCGGCCATGAGAAGAAAAAGAAGCATAAACCTTGCCAAAACTCTGCCAAAATTGTTCCAGACCCTCTTCCACCCTTAGAGCACTTGATCCCCAGTGGAATTCCCCTGCCATTTCTCCTCTGAAAGCTCAATTTCAGAGTTAAAATTCCACCCAAAACCAGGACACTTCTCCACAGTGAGCCAATTCCCAAATCGATTGGCTCTACACCTTCACTCGTACCAAGAGAAGGTGTCCACCATCAAAAGCCCCATCTCCGTACCACCTCAGCTTGCTCCAGCCTCCAAGCTTTGTGATCGGGCTTGGTCGAAATCATATCCGTACAATTCACTGCACCGTGAGACTTCATCCGGAGCTTGCTAGGACCCAATCGAAGGTGCAACAACTCTCGATCGAAGCCACACTTCTCTGAGCCAAGGTATGAGCTAACTCTTCATCCCGAGCTTCTGGAGATTCTCCATTTTAAATGCTTTAGTTTCAATGCATGTTAACCGTATAGATGTGTTCGTCTCTTCAAGACGAATCCATGGAGTATAAGAACATGAAAATCCATCGAGAATCGAGCGAGATCTGTAGGGATTTAGTGTGGACGGCTTCGGGTGAGAACGCTCGGAGACGATGAACGGATGTCGTCCATTCAATACACGCGCGGACGGACGGCTCGGATGGCGTCGGACCAGAGATGGTACGAGAACCGCGGGGCCCGGCCGCCGACTCAAGTGGCGGCGTCGAATGGGAGCGCGCCGCGCGGCCTTTCGGAGCCGCCGAGGATGCGTTGGCGCCGACTTGATAAGTAGAAAATTAGGGATTTTTTGATTTATTTAATTCCCTAAACTTCAAAAATTCATATCTCTGTGTAGAAAAATCAGAAAAATAAAATAAAAATACCCTCTTGCTCAATGAAGAGAGGAGACTAATGTGGAAAAGAAATCACTTAATTTCATCAAACATTTTATTTTTTATGATTTATTTACTCTCTGCATTGTTTTAATTCTCCATGCATGCATACAATTCACCATGACATGAGACCATAGGGCTTTTGAAGCCTCCGAATTCGGGAACATTCCCCGAATTTTCCAAAGTCGAGGCCATCCCTATGAGGAGTTCTTGATTTTTCAAGTTCAGGTCACTGTTTTGAGTATTTTAATTCCAGTAAATAGCATGTTGTGAAACAAATTCTAGGAAAATTTGGTAATGTTCCTTATGACCAGAGAACCCTAGGAAAAATAGATTTTGGCTTAGTTCATTCAAAACAACCCTAATTGGCTTAAACACCCAAAATAGGTCTTTAATTAATTAGAGTTAACCAGGCATCAAATTGACTTGAAATCAATTCTCCACTGACCTTTAAGATCAGAGGACTCCACCATAAAAATTTGAGGTCAATTGACTCGGTTAGCCCCACTAATCGGTTGATTAAGTCACTTAGCCATTTTAAACTTTAAAAATTCATAACTTTTAAAATACTTTTTAAAAATCCATAAAATTGGTTTTGGAGCCTCTCTGATATCAGGGGAATCTAAAAAAATTAAAATTTCAATTTTCTAAAAAAGTTGATTTTTAATAATATTTTAATATTTTTAATAATTAAAAAATAATAAAAATCACAAAAATAATAAAATTCACCAAAATGTCACATTTTGAATTTTAATCACTTAGGAACAAATCCCACATTTTTCTTAGGTCTATTTAGTGAGATATTGAATTTTAAAGCCCTAGGGTAATTTTAAAATTAAAAAAATGTATTTTCTAGCATTTTCACTAAAATAATTATAATAAATCATAGAAAAATCAGAAAATTGCAAAATTTGCTTCTCTGGTTTCCTTGATATCAGAGAGATTTTTGAAAAATATAAAACCCATTTTTCAACATTTATTTTATTTTTAAATTAATTAACACTCCAAAACTCAAAATAATTATAATAAAAATAATATAATTCAAAAAATCACCAAAATTGGTCCAAGTGCTTCTCTGGTCATTAGGAATGTCCCCTAATTTTCTTAAGGACAGAAACTTTCCCTTGGTAATGTTATTAAATTTTCCTTGAAAATCTCTATTTCCCACCAAAAATAATTATATAAATAAATTAAATACAGAAAAATCACATTTTCTCCTCTCATGTCTTTATTGACATATGAGTGAAGTCACATAAAAATTTCAAGTTCATTTGAGTTCAATTTAGTGAGTTATGAAATTATTAAGCTTAAAGGGTAAAATGGTAATTAAAATCTTTAATCCTTAATTAAAACTTTAGGTTTAATAAAAAATCAACAAGTAAAATATTTGATCTTAATCTGATTTGGATGATTGAAATTTAAATAATTAAAGGGTAGAAACTCATTAAACAATTTTTAAAATGATTAAACTTTAATTAAATAATAGATTAAATTTGGAAGAATAATAAAATTGGAATTATTAAAATAAGGGATATTTATTAGGAAGAGATTTATTCTTTAATTTAAAAATCCCTAAATTAATCATCTCATTAATATTCAACTCTTAATTAAAATGATAATTCAAATTCAAAATATTAAAAGACTTAATCATTAAACTAAAATTAAATTATTAAACTCTTTCAAAAATTTCAATTAAAATTAAAGATAAAACTAAATTAAAAATTAAATTAAATTAAGTAAATTAAATTGGATTAAATTAAATTAAATTAAAATTAAATTAAATAATGAAATAAAATTAAATTAAATCAATTAAATTAAATTAAATTAAATTAAATTTAAATTAAATTAAATTAAATAATTAAGTTAAATTAAATTAAACAATTAAATTAAATTAAATTAAATTAAAAAATTAAATTAAATTAAATAATTAAATTAAATTAAATAATTAAATTAAATTAAATTAAATTAAATTAAATTAAATCAAATTAAATTAAAATTAAATCAAATCAAATTAATTAAACACCAAATCAAATTAAATTAAACTATGTTAAACTAAATTAAAACTCAATTAAATTAAGTTGAATTAAATATAACATCACCTAAGACATAAAGAATTCAATATAAATGTAAAGCAACTTCAACACTATTCCAAATTTAAACCCTTTAACTTAAATCAAATCATTTCAATACTAATTTACCCTCGAAAGCTTTGATTATTATAACTCCTAAATGGAACATCAAATGAAGTGTTACCTCACTCATAGGATATTCAAATGTCCTAGTTCACCGAGCAAGTTAACAAGACTTGAAAACCTCGACGATCGATTCATTTATATAATTAAATTCATTTGGACTTAAAACAATCCCGGAAATATTGAAAAGATGTTTAAGATTCTTCTTAAGCACTTCCTCAATATGATAGATATTTATAAGAACAATCGACTTAATCGTCCTTTCGATGAAGAAAATCGTCCTCAAACAAAAACACAAAGAACCTAGACGTCATAGAGTCGACTAGCCATAGGATTAGGAATTTGGTAGAAAACCATAACCTTTCCCCTAGCTTTACCTAGGAACTCGCTTAAATATTCTAATCGTGTTTTAAGTGCAACTTGGGATGACGGGAAGACCCTCCAGTACGCTTTTATTTTATCGCAATTTACTTTCTTGCAATTTACTTTCTTGCAATTTACTTTATCGCAAATGCATTTTACTTTTCTTGCATGATAAAACAACCGTTGCATGAAAACCCACACCTTTAGGATAGTCCCTAAAACCGAAACCAAAACTAAGTTAAAAGTCATCGCAAGATAAAATTCACCGCCACAACATTTCAAAATATAAAACAACTCAAAATTTAATCACAAACGTAACACAAAACTACAATTGCAACTAAATTAAAACGCCCCGTCGGATGATCGGGAATACCTCGGATGATGTAACCTACGTGTTGCTAACGGGATTTCCCACTGGCCTAAATGAAAGTGTGGAACTCATTCAACTGAGTTTAGCAAATTCATCCGGACTAAGTGAATCCGATAAAAATAATGATGCCGGAAGGATGGAACCGCGGGATCTTAACCGTGTCGTTATAATCAACTTTAAGATTTGTTTTAATCAAAATAAAAAAACACTTGGAAATTAAGACTTCTCTAAACCAAAACACTTTTCTCATCCCCTGATTTATGATTTCTAAAACTAAACCTCTGCGACAACAAGGAGCTTGGAGCATGGTGGGCAAGCACGGCCATCGTCGTCGCAGAAACTTGAACCTACTTCAAGAAAACCTTCTTAGAATTAAAACAACAAAGCCATATGACTTCGAGGTAGCTCGCCTAGTGCAACATAAATCCTCAACTCTTCGTTAGGCATTTGCATCGCAAATTAAGCCCTAACCGGTCTTAGGATTCCGAGGTAGTCGTCCGATACGACATAAACCCTCACATCTTCTAAAGCTATTTGTTTGATTTTATCATACAAATATAAGCCCTAATTAATTAAAATCGGCAAGATCGAAATACTAAATAAACATTAGGACTTTCCTAAATTCAAGCCAAACAATAGGATAGTCGGGAAATTACCGAAGTTCACTTCGAATCGTTGATTTCTCCTACCTTTCTTCCTTTGGATTCACAAAACAAAATGTTCCAAATTTGATCCATTCCCTGTCGAAATTCCAAAATTCAATCTTCGAAAACCTTAAAGTTCGAAATTCTCGAGAGCAGAATTATCAAGTTATTATCGAGAGTTTTCTTAGGTGATTCCCGTCACTTAAGATGTAATTAACTATATGGGCTTGCCCTTATAGGGAATTTTAAAGAACCTGTGTAATATAAACCCCGTTTAATACTTTCATATTAAGCAGTGGAATTTGTCAGCTTATAAAATTGGTTCGCGTACCAAACGGATGTCACAAAACTTCTAGTTTATTTGATCGAGCCCCACCCTCAAGCAGTGTGTCTATCTTTAGGGATAGATACACGGCTTGTGGTGCGGTGCTCGTTTATATAAACTATTCGTGGATGTGAGATCGGCTTAATCTCATATCTTAAAACTTTCAAATTTAAAATTATTTTCAAAGTCAAATACTACTTTCTAAATTATATATATATTTAAATCAAATTTAAAATTTAAATTCGCCGACAATTTCTGTTAGGCGACCCCTTTTAAAAAACATCACACAACCTAAAAAAATATGCCGACGGGGACCCTACACCTATCAAACCCACCAAAAGCCCTTAAAATTGCCCAAATCCTCCAAAATTTCCAAATCACCCAAAATTCCCCAAAATTAACCTTGAACATTTCCTCGCCACTCAAATTGATCATCCATAGCCAAAAATACCAAAGATTCCAAAAACACCCCCCAATACCCTTCAAATACCTAAAATGGCCCTCTTAGCCAAAAAATCCAAAAATTCAGAAAATTCCCAGAAAATTCCAGAAAATCCCAAATATTTCAAATTTCATTTTATCCAACTACACTATGGGCCAATTTTGTCAATTTATCTCACTTTTAACAAAACCCCCAATTTAGCCCATTCTTAACCCAAACGAACCCAATGTCAAACCAAACCAATTCAACTCCAATTAACCCCAAATCTTTTCTAAAACCTTCCTAGCATCCCCACAAATAAAAAACTAACATGATTTGCCCAAAATTTTGACCCAAACCCCACTCAAATTCAACCCAAAACCAAAAGGCCCAAATTTGACCTAAACCCAAACCTAACCCAAATAAGCCCAAACCCCAAAATCAAAACCCAACCAAAGTCAAAACCTCTTTGAAACACTCCCATAAACATTTCCCAACATTAATTTTACATCAATTTCAACCCTAGCCCAACATTGGCCCAAGTTAGCCCAATTTGGCCTACATTGGCCTATTTACGAAAGAAGCCCAAATCCAACCCAATTCAAACCCAAATCACTCCAAATTCATTTCAAATCACTCATTACATATCCCTAAACCAAACCCAACAATTATTTAGCCTAAACTTCTACAAAATTCCCATCCATGGATTCATTCTTAAACCTAAAGGGGTCATCCCCTTAAGCCCTCCTAAAAGCCCACTTCCACCAAATTCAAAAGCCCAAATCAATCTAAAGCCCACATGACACTTTCCCTCATCACACATTCAATTTAAAATCATTCATAAAGTCCTAATTTATCAAATTAAACAATTCCAAATCAAGCCTCATAACAATTCCCATCAAAATGCCAAAATTCACAAAACCCTTTTTCATGAAGTTGACTTAACTTTTCCCAAGCCAAAGATGAGCCATGAAGCCATGCATGAGCCACTTGGAAGCCATGAGAGCCTCTTGACATGTCACCATGCCATTTTGGGCAAAATAAGGAGACTCTTTCCTTAATCTCCGAAAGTCATTAGCCTTAACCATGATTCCCCTTAACCCAAATTTAATCCAAATATATTTGGATAAGGACTTCTCCATGGCAAACCAGCTGATTCCTTTGACTCCACACAACACCCAAAGCCACCTTGAAGGGTGAACCAAGCCCAAAAGGTGGACTTGACCAAATCAAGCCAAAATTGGCCTTCCCTCATGCCATTTTAATCCAAGCTTTTGACACATGACAAAGCACAATTGCCTACACTAAACCCCAGCCCTGACCCACCTGGACCTGAGGGTGACCCATGCCTGCCGGCCAGCCGCCTGGATCGCCGGAAAACACCATGGCTGAGACCTTGGGAGGAGCCAAAGTTTGGAATTCCCACTCGCCGAACTCGCCCCATGCCCAATGGCCACCATGGTTGTTCTTCCCTTGACCTAAGCAGCTGATCCCAAGCCCTAACTCCCCCTGGGAGAGCCTCCAACCATGCCTATTTAAACACCACCACCTCTCGGCCAAATAAGGTGCTGAAACAAACCTTAAGGAAACTCTGCCAAAATTGTTCCAGACTACTCCCCACACATAGAGAACTTGATCCCCACTGAAATCCCCCTGCCATTTCCTCTCTGTGAGCTCAATTTCAGAGTTGAAATCCAAGCCCAAAACCAGGACACTTCTCCACAGTGAGCCAATCCCCAAATTGATTGGTCCTACACCTTCACCAGACCAAGAGAAGAAGTTTACCAGCAAAAGCCCCCTCTCCAGGCCAGCCATTGCTTCCAGCCTCCAAGCTTTGTGATCGGGCTTGGTCGAAATCATACCTAGACAATTCACCAGGCCAAGGGACTTCATCTGGAGCTTGCTTGGGACCCAATCGAACGTGACACACCTCTCAGATCGAAGCTTCACTTCTCTGAGCAAAGGTATGGACTCACTTTTCTTCCCGAGCTTCCAGAGATTTTCAATTTAGTTTGGGTCAATTTCAATACATGTTTACCATATGGATGTGTTCGTCTCTTCAAGAAGAATCTATAGAGCATAAGAACTCGAAAATCCATTGAGAATCGAGCATAAGAAGAGGCCATCCCAATGAGAAGTTATTAATTTTTCAAATTCATGCCACTGTTTTGATTATTTTAATTCCAATAATTAGCATGTTGAGAAATAAATTCTAGAAAAATTTGGTGATATTTCTTATGACCAGAGGACCCTAGGAAAAATAATTTTTGAGTTAATTCACTTTGAACAACCCTAATTGGCCTAAATACCCAAAAGTGAACTTTAATTAATTAGGGTTAACCATTCATAAAATTAACTTAAAAAAATTTCTCCACAGTCCTTTAGGGATAGGAGAACACTACATAAAAATTTGAAAATAATTGGACTTGATTAACCCCACCAAATGGGTTGATTAAGCCTCTTAAGTAATAATGAGTAAAATTAAACTTTAAAAATTTATAACTCACAAAATACTTTTCAAAAATTCACAAAAATGGTTTTGGAGCCTCTCTGATATCAGAGGAATTTAAGAAAATTAAAATTGTAATTTTCTAAAAAAGTTGATTTTTTAAACTTATTTTAATATTTTAATAATTAAAAAATAATAAAAATCACAAAAATATTAAAAATCACCAAAATGTCACATTTTGAATTCTAATCACTTAGGAATAAAGCAAATATTTTCCCTAAGTCCCTAGGGTAAGATATTGAATTTTAAAGGCTTAATGTAAATTTTAATATTAAAAAATGTATTTTCCAACTTTTTCACTAAAATAATTCTAAAAAATAAAAGAAAAATCAGAAAATTATAAAAAAAATTTTCTGATTTTATTGATATCAAAAATATTTTTGAAAAATATAAAATTCATTTTTCAACCTTTATTTTATTTTTAAATTAATTAATACTCCAAAATTAAAAATAATTATAATAAATAACATAAAATTCAAAAAATCACCAAAATTGGTCCAAGTGGTCCTCTGGTCATTAGAAACATCCCATAATTTTATTAAGGACAGAAACATTTCCTTGGTCATGTTATTGAATTTTCCTTGAAAACCCCTATTTTCCATTAAAAATAATTACATAAATAAATTAAATACAGAAAAATCATATTTTCTCCTCTAATGTCTTAATTGACATGTAAGTGAGGTCACATAAAAATTTCAAGTTCATTTGAGCTTAATTTAGTGAGTTATAGAATTATTAAGCTTGAAGGGCAAAATGGTAATTAAAATTTTCAACCTTTAATTAAAGTTTTAGGATTAATCAAAAGGGAAGGGTAAAATATTTGATTTTAAACTGATTTTGGATGATTAAAACTTAAATGGTTAAGGGTAGAAACCCACCAATCATTTTAAGAATAATTAAGGTAAACCTTCATTAATTAATTAATTAAATTTGGAAGATTAATAAAATTTTTTGAAATTATAAAGTAGGGATATTATTTAAGAGGATATTTATTCTTTTATTTAAAAATCCCTAAATGAATCACTTCAATAATACTTAATTCTTAATTAAAAGATTAAAATAATAATCCAAATTAAAATTAAATTAAAATTAAAATTAAATTAAATTATAATTAAATTAAATTAAATTAAAATTAAATTAAAATTAAATTAAATTAAAATTAAATTAAATTAAATTAAATTAAAATTAAATTGAAATTAAATTTAAATTAAGGTAAATTAAATTAAATTAAATTGAATTAAATTAAATTAAAATCATTTAATAACAAACCCAAATGAAATTATTAAGAATTAAACCTAAAATAACTTGAACACTATTCCAAACTTAAACTAATTTTTTATAATTAAATCAAAAATTAGAATTAAATCATTAAGTCTAAATCATAAAAATACTTAATAACTTGATTTGCCCTTTTAAAAGCTCTTATTATTATAACTCTTAAATGAAATATCAAGTGAAGTATTACCTCACTTATAGGATATTCAAATGTCCTAAGTTCACTGAGCAAAAGAATAACATTTATATTCCCGGATGATTAATTCACTTGTATAATTAAATTCTCTTGGACTTAAAACCATCCTAGAAATATTGAAAAGATGTTTAAGATTTGTCTTAAGCACTTCCTCAATATGATAGGACGTTTATAAGAACAATTGAACTTAATTGTCCTTTGATGAAGAAAATCGTCCTTAAACCAAAACACAAGAACCTATACGTCATAGGAGATGACTAGCTATAGGATTAGGACTTTGATAGATAACCTAAACCTTTCCCTTAGCTTTACCTAGGTACTTGTTGAAATATTTAAATGCCTTAACATGTGTTTTAAGTGCAGCTTGGGATGACGGGAAGACCCTCCAGGTACGCTTTTATTTTAGTGCAATTTACTTTATTGCAAATGCACTTTACCTTTCTTGCATGATAAACAACTGTTGCGTGAAAACCAAAACCTTTAGGGTAGTCCCTGACCTGAAACCAAAACTAAATTAAAAATCACAAACAGAACACAAAACTGCAATTGCAACTAAATTAAAACGTCTCGTTGAATGATCGGGAATACCTCGGATGATGTAACCCACGTGTTGCTAACGAGATTTCCCATGGTCTAAATGAAAGTGTGGAACTCATTCGGTTGAGTTTAGCAAATTCATCTGGACTAAGTGAATTCAATGAAAATAACGGTGTCGGGATGATGGAACCGTGGGATCTTAATCGGTTCTGTTATAATCAACTTTAAGATTTGTTTTAACTAAAACACTAAAAACACTTGGATTTTAAGACTTATCTAAAACCAAACTCTTCTCTTCTCTTTTGATTACAATCTTCTACAACTAAACCTCTACAACAACAAGGAGCTTGGAGCACGGTGGGCAGCACGGCCATCTTCGTCAGCAAAACAAACTCTACTTCAACAAAACTTTCTTAGAATTAAATAACCAAGCCATAGGATTTCGAGGTAGTTTGCCTAGTGCAACATAAATCCTCAACTCTTCGTTAGGCATTCGCATGATCATGTCATGTAAATTAAGCCCTAACCGGTCTTAGGACTCCGAGGTAGTCGTTTAGTACAACATAAATCCTCATATCTTTGAGGTTATTTGTATGATTTTATCGTACAAATATAAGTCCAAATTAACTAAAATTGGCAAGATTGAAATATCAAATAATATTAGGATTTTCTTAAATTCGAGCCAAATAATAGGATAGTTTGGGAAGTTGCCAAGATTCTTCTTGGATCCTTAGCTTCTCCTACTTATCTTTCTTTGGACTCATGAAAATAAATGTTCCAAATTTGAGCTAATCTCTTTTGAAATTTCAAAAATCCAATCCTTTGAAAACCTTAAACTTTGAAATTCTCGAGAGCAAAGTCACTGATCATTATCGAGAGTTTTCTTAAATGATGCACTTCATTTAAGATGTAATTAACTATAGGGGCTTGCCCTTATAGGGAACTTTAAGAACCCAGGTAATATAAACCCTGATTAATTCATTTATATTAAGCAGGGGAATTTGTCGGCTTATAAAATTGGTTCACAAACCAAATGGATGTCACAAGTCTTCTAGTTTATTTAATCGAGCCCCATCGTCAAGCAGTGTGCCTATTCTTCGGGATAGATACATGGTTTGTGGTGTGGTGCTCGTTTATATAAACTATTTGGGATGTGAGATCGGTTTGATTTCATATCTTAAAATTTTTCAAATTTAAAATTATTTTCAAAATCAAATAATACTTTTCAAATTATTTATTTAAATTAAATTAAAAAATTCACCGACAATTTCTGTAGGCGACCTCTTTTCAAAAAATACAACCCTCAACTTTAAAATAATGCCGACAACTTCTGGCGACTCCGCTAAGGAATAGTTCATCTCTCCATTTTGTTCAAATGACTTTGCTTTCATAAATCGGTAGTGAGCCCATGCCCCTAGTAGACCAAACTACCATTCTTCCATTGGAATACCCCGTTCATTTCGGTCTTGAACGAGTATAGCCAACTCCTCTCGGATTTAGGAGCCACTGTTTAGACACCCCTAAACAGAGAGGTTTCGAGATCCTTTTACCTCTTTTCTGAGGTGGGGTGGACCCCCAATAGGTGTTAGTTTAGGAGTGATCCTTCGAGTCGAGAAGTATTGCATGAGATTTCCTCTTCCTTTCCAATTCTAAATCGAACCCCTTACCTTCTCTATACCTTTGAATATTCTATTCCTAATGAACAAATCCTCTAATGAACGACTCTTTTAAACTATAAATCCTTTTTATAAATACATGAAAAAGCATAATAGGTGTCAGTCCCAAATTATGCTTCTTCTCATCGGGACGAAAAGAAAGGAAACCAAAGCTGATTTTCTCCTTCACCAATGGACTGGACTTCGTTGTTTACAAGGATGAGCTGCCCAACAATGGGATCATCCGTTTCGGTTAAGGATTCGAGAACACAAATGTCAAGATCGCTGACGTTACCCTTTTCACACTTACAGACAAAGTATCGGAAACTGAGAGACCTTTCATTGAATTCAACTCGAAGTCGCCCAAGAGTTCCCTCCACTGCTAAGGGTTCCAGCTGAGAAGAATACTATCGTCCATAGGAGGATCGTTGTCTCTACCCCATTGGTCTAGTCGTCTCTGCACCTACCCCGGCTTCCGCCAAACTAAAGGGGAAGGAAGTTCAAATTTGTAACGAACATGTTACCGTGGAGGGTACAGACTTCCGTGCAAAACCTTCTGTATTCGAAATTGGGTCCAGCTCAAGGGTTCCACCCCTAACACGGACTTAGAGAAGGAACAGAGGTAGGAAGATTGCCAGAAAGGCCAGAGCTGCAAAAGTTGATTTCTTAGAAGAAATCCCTGAGTACACACCACTACCTGAGTACATACCATTGCCTGAATACACACCTCTTTTGGAAGGAAGTAGATTCCATCCCCTTTCCGCAGCAGCTGACGAGGAGAATGTCCGCAAGATTGCTTCTGCATTACCTCGACCCGCATACTATAGCAACAGCCGAAAGAAAAGAGCTAAGACTACACCATTTGCCCGACTGCAGACTGTGATAGAGAAGTTAGCAAAGAAAGAGAAATGTCCTGTATCAGAGATTTTAAGAATAGTAGGGCGGGTGCCAGCCAAGACCCGTCTTGGGCAGCGAGTAGAACCCGTTAGCACCGCAGAGAAACCGAATAAAAAGATGAAAGCCAGTCCACCTGTTATTGTTTCAGGATTACAGATCAGGGAGGGTTCCACCTTCTAGCATTCAGCCGACAGACCATCCGGTCCTAGGCCTTCGTCGCTAGAAGGATGGTATGGCGTCCTACTACCGATCAATTAAGACCGAAACAACGACCAGAAAAGGAAAGTCTCATTAGAAGACTAGAGTCAGAAGAAAGTGCTACTGCAATAAAGGGGACTCTCGGAAAGGAAATTCAACAACCGTCACGAGACAACTGTGAAACTGTACGAAAAAGACCATTGGAGGACGCTATGGAAAAGCTGAGAACCGACATTCGATGATTAGCAAGAGAAAGAGAAGAAAAATTTGGAGATGAAGTTGACTCGTCGGAGTTCATGGATGACGAATATGTGGAAATCAACATGGTCGAGACTGTCGGCATATTTTTAGGTCGTGTGTTTTATTTTGAAAAGGAGTTCGCCTAACAGAAGTTGTCGGCGAATTTTTAATTTAATTTAAATAAATAATTTTGAAAAGTAGTATTTGATTTTGAAAATAATTTTAAATTTGAAGGTTTTAAGATATGAGATTAAACCGATCTCACATCCCAAATAGTTTATATAAACGAGTACCACACCACAAACCGTGTAGCTATCCCTAAGGATAGTACACATCGCTTGACGGTGGGGCTCGATTAAATAAACTAGAAGATTTGTGACATCTGTTTGGTCACGAACCAATTTTATAAGCCGACAAATTCCCCTACTTAATATGAAAGCATTAAACAGGGTTTATATTACTCAGGTTCTTTAAAATTCCTATAAGGGCAAGCCCCTATAGTTAATTACATCTTAAGTGACGGGAATCACCTAAGAAAACTCTCGATAATAATCAATAATTACGCTCTCGAAGAATTTCAAAGTTTAAGTTTTCAAAGGATTGAATTTTGGAATTTCAATAGAGGAATGGATCAAATTTGGAACATTTTGTTTTGGGAATTCAAAGGAAGAAAAGTAGGAGAAATCACAAATTTGAAGTGAACTTCGGTAATTTCCTGACTATCCTATTGTTTGGTTTGAGTTTAGGAAAGCCCTAATATTTATTTAATGTTTTGATCTTGTCAATTTTAATTAATTAGGGCTTATATTTGTATGATAAAATCACACAAATAGTCTCAAAGATGTGAGGGTTTATGTCGTATCAGACGACTACCTCAGAATCCTAAGACCGGTTAGGGCTTAATTTGCAATGCAAATGCCTAACGAAGAGTTGAGGGTTTATGTTGCACTAGGTAATCTACCTCGAAGTCCTATGGCCTTGTTATTTAATTCTAGGAAAGTTTCTGTGAAGTAGACTCAGGTTTTGCTGATGACGATGGCCGTGCTGCCCACCATGCTCCGAGCTCCTTGTTGTTGCAGAGGTTTAGTTTTAGAAATCATAAATCAGGGGATGAGAAAAGTGTTTTGGTTTAGAGAAAATCTTAATTTTCAAGTGTTTTTTATGTTTTAATTAAAACAAATCTTAAAGTTGATTATAACGACACCGGTTAAGATCCCACGGTTCCATCCTTCCAGACATCATTATTTTTATCGGATTCACTTAGTCCGGATGAATTTGCTAAACTCAGCTCGAATGAGTTCCACACTTTCATTTAGACCGTGGGAAATCTCGTTAGCAACACGTAGGTTACATCATCCGAGGTATTCCCGATCATCCAACAGGACGTTTTAATTTAATTGTAATTGTAGTTTTGTGTTACGTTTGTGATTAAATTTTGAGTTGTTTTATATTTTGAAATGTTGTGGCGGTGAATTTTATCTTGCAATGACTTTTAACTTAGTTTTGGTTTCGGTTTTAGGGACTATCCTAAAGGTGTGGGTTTTCATGCAACGAGTTGTTTATCATGCAAGAAAAGTAAGTGCGATGCGATTGATGAAATTGCAATAATGTAAATTGCAAGAAAGTAAATTGCAATAAAATAAAAGCGTACTGGAGGGTCTTCTCGTCATCCCAAGCTGCACTTAAAACACAATTAGAATATTTAAGCAAGTTCCTAGGTAAAGCTAAGGGAAGGGTTATGGTTTTCTACCAAATTCCTAATCCTATAGCTAGTCATTTCCTATGACGTCTAGGTTCCTTGTGTTTTGGTTTGAGGACGATTTTCTTCATCAAAGAACAATTAAATTCAATTGTTCTTATAAATGTCCTATCATATTGAGGAAGTGCTTAAGAAGAATCTTAAACATCTTTTCAAAATTTCTAGGATTGTTTTAAGTCCAAATGGATTCAATTACACAAATGAATTAATCGTCCAGAGTTTAGTTAAGTTTTGTTATTATCTTACTCGATGAACTAGGATATTTGAATGTCCTATAAGTGAAGTAACATTTCATTTAATATTACTGTTTAGGAGTTATGATAACTAAAGCTTTCGAGGGTAAATTGGTATTCAAATGATTTGTGATTTAGTTTAATTTCAATTAATTTGGAATAGTGTTCAAGTTATTTTAGATTTATTTTGAATTCATTATGTCTTTGGTGATGTTATATTTAATTCAACTTAATTTAATTTAATTTAATTTAATTGAGTTTTTAATTTAATTTAATTTAATTTAATTCAATTTAGTTTGATTTGATGTTACATTAAATTAATTTGATTTGATTTAATTTTAATTCAATTTGATTTAATTTAATTTAATTTAATTTAATTTAATTTTAATTCATTTAATTTAATTTTTAATTTGGTTTAACTTAATTTAATTTGGTTTTATTTATTTAATTTAATTTAATTTAATTCATTTAATTTAATTTAATTTGTTTATTTAATTTAATTTAATTTAATTCAACTTTTAATTTTAATTTAATTTATTTTAATTTAATCCAATTTAATTTACTTAATTTAATTTAATTTTTAATTTAATTTTATTTTTTAATTTTAATTAAAAAAAATTTTAAAAGAGTTTAATAATTTAATTTTAGTTTAATGATTAAGTCTTTTAATGTTTTGAATTTGAGTTATCATTTTAATTAAGAATTGAATATTAATGAGATAATTAATTTAGGGATTTTTAAATTAAAGAATAAATCTCTTCCTAATAATATCCCTATTTTAATAATTCCAATTTTATTATTCTTCCAAATTTAATCAATTATTTAATTAAGGTTTAATTATTTTAAAATTGTTTAATGGGTTTCTACCCTTTAATTATTTAAATTTCAATCATCCAAATCAGATTAGGATCAAATATTTTACTTATTAATTTTTTTTAAACCTAAAGTTTTAATTAAGGATTAAAATTTTAATTACCACTTTACCCTTTAAGCTTAATAATTTCATAACTCACTAAATTGAACTCAAAGGAACTTGAAATTTTTATATGACTTCACTCATATGTCAATAAAGACATGAGAGGAGAAAATGTGATTTTTCTGTATTTAATGTATTTATATAATTATTTTTGGTAGAAAATAGAGATTTCAAAGGAAAATTTAATAACATGACCAAGGGAAAGTTTCTGTCCTTAAGAAAATTAGGGGACATTCCTAATGACCAGAGAACTATTTGGACTAATTTTGGTGAATTTTTGAATTATATTATTTTTATTATAATTATTTTAAGTTTTGGAGTGTTAATTAATTTAAAAATAAAATTAACGTTGAAAAATGAATTTTATATTTTTCAAAAATCTCTCTGATATCAAGAAAATCAGAGAATCAAATTTTACAATTTTCTGATTTTTCTATGATTTATTATAATTATTTTAGTGAAAATGCTAGAAAATACATTTTTTTAATTTTAAAATTACCCTAGAGCTTTAAAATTTAATATATCACTAAATAGACCTAAGAAAAATATGGGGTTTGTTCCTAAGTGATTAAAATTCAAAATGTGACATTTTGGTGAATTTTATTATTTTTGTGATTTTTATTATTTTTTAATTATTAAAATATTAAAATAATATTAAAAAATCAATTTTTTTAGAAAATTAAAAATTTTAATTTTCTTAAATTCCTCTAATATCAGAGAGGCTCCAAAACCAATTTGGTGAATTTTTAAAAAGTATTTTGAAAGTTATGAATTTTTAAAGTTTAAATTGACTAAATGGCTTAAGCAACCCATTTAGTAGGGCTAACCAAGTCCAATTGGCCTCAAATTTTTATGGTGGGTTCCTCTGATCCTAAAGGTCAGTGGAGAATTGATTTCAAGTCAATTTGATGTATGGTTAGCTCTAATTAATTAGGGATCTATTTTGGGTGTTTAAGCCAATTAGGGTCATTCCAAGTGAGTTAACTCAAAATATATTTTTCATAGGGTCCTTTGGTCCTAAGGAACATTACCAAATTTTCTTAGAATTTATTTCACAACATGATAATTATTGGAATTAAAATACCACAAACAGTGACATAAACTTGGAAAATACATAACTCTTTATAGAGATGGCCTATGATCTTGAAAAATTCAGGGAATGTTTCCATGATCAAAGGCTTCAAAAGTCCTATGGTCTCATGCTATGATGAGTTGTATACATGCATGGAGAATTGAATGATTGAAAACACTATTTAATTAATTAAAAATAAAATATGCATCAAATAAATATAAAATTACTTCCACATTATTCTCCTCGTTTCAGTGAGCAAGAGGGTATTTTTATTTTATTTTTTAAGTTTTCTATGAAAAGTTATGAGTTTTTGAAGTTTAGGTTCAAAAATAAATCAAAAAAATGCATTTCCCGCTCAAATGACACGTGTCACGCTGCTACTGGGCTGGCGTGGTTGCCTGTTCACGGATAAAGCTGCCGTCCAACTCCATCAGCGCCGTCCGTGGGATACATGCCTGATCGGACGGCTGCTGCTCCTCTTTCTTTGTTCTATTCACTCAAAACCGTCCAACTTCAAACCTTGATATCTCCCTCGATTCTCAACGAAATTTAATGAATTTTTTTTAAAATGATCGTCTAATTGAGTAGCACACATCTATACGGTGATGATATACTTAAAACATGTGAATAAGTACAGAAAATTAAAACATGCTCGGTTGGAGGAGAAAAAAATTGATACCTTTGTCCAAGAGGTGAGGCCTCAATTGGAAATGATTTGATTGAACTTAGAAATGCTTGGAGAAGCTTTGGGAACAATTTGGCATAGTCTCCCCAAGGTAAATCTTGCATCTCCTCCCCTTGGTCATGGAGGTGGGGTTTAAATAAGGAAGGTTATGGTGGAGCTTGGGTGGCCATGAGGGTTGGCTTGGTTCATTCACCAAGGTTTTTTTGCTGAGAAAAACTCACATGATTGAGCTTGATCTTGGTGCAATCAATTGGGTTATGCCATGTGTAAAGTCAAGGATTTAAATGGCATGGGTGTAAGGAGAATTTTTGGTCCAATTTGGGTCAATTCATGGTTTTGGCTTGGTTCACTCACCAAGGCTTGATTTGGGCTGATGTGAGATCATTTGGGTCAGCCTCATATGTGTGGTGAAGTCCCCATCCAAGGTGAGGTGGCCAATTTTGGTTAAAGTGTATCATGAATGGGGTTAAAAAGGTTTAGTGAAGGCATAGGAAAGGCTCCCCTCTTCTTGCCATAAGTTGCATGGTGAGGTGGAAAGGGCTCCCCATAGCTTGCATATGGCTTATTCATGGCTCCATGACTTCATTTGGCTTGCTCATGGCTTGGGAAAAGGTTGGCTCACTTGCATGGAAAAGGGTTATTTGGAATTTTGAAAACTTTGGATTCCATTGATGGGATTTGTCATGATGCTACAAATGGGTTGATTTCATGATGGTTTAAGACTTTGGTCAAATAGGATTATCAAAGGAATGATGAAGAAAAGGTTTCATGTGGGCTTGGTAATGGACTTTGGGCTTTTAAAATTTGGTAAATGTGGGCTTTTAAAATGGTTTAAGGGAATGGGCTTTTGAATTTTAAAATGGATTTTGGGATGAAATTTTGGTAAAGGCTTGGGCTAAATAATTGTTGGGTTTAGCTCATGGATGTGTCATGAGTGACTTGAAGCAAATTAGGGGTGATTTGGGTTTGAATTGGGTTCAATTTGGGCTCTTTTGGTGAATGGGCCAATATAGGTCCAAGTGGGCCAAGTTGGGCCAATGTTGGGCTAGGGTTGAAATTGATGTAAAATCAATGTTGAGAAATATTTATGGGAGTGTTTCAAAGAGGTTTTGACTTTGGTTGGGCTTTGATTTTGGGATTTGGGCTCATTTGGGTTAGGTTTGGGTTTAGGTCAAAATTGGGCCTTTTAGCTTTGGGTTGAATTTGAGTGGGATTTGGGTCCAAATTTTGGGCAAATCATGTTAGTGTTTTGCTTGTGGGGATGCTAAGGAGGATTTAGAAAATATTTGGGGTTAATTGGAGTTGAATTGGGTGAGTTTGGGTTAGGTTTGGTTTGACATTGGGTTCACTTGGGTTTAAAATGGGTTAAATTGGGGGTTTTGGTAAAAGTGGGGTAAATTGACAAAATCAGCCCATGGTGTAGTTGAACAAAATGAAATTGGGAATATTTGGTATTTTTGAAATTTTCTAGGAATTTTGGAATTTTTTTGAATTTTTGGGTCAAGAGGGGCATTTTGGTAATTTGGAGGGTATTGGGAGGTATTTTTGGAATTTTTTGTATTTTTTGCTGTAAATGATCAATTTGAGTGGTATGGAAATGTTTAAGATCAATTTTGAGGAATTTTGGGTGATTTAGGAATTTTGGAGATTTTGAGTTATTCGAAGGCTTTTGGTAGGTTAGGAGGGTCCGGGTCCGTGAGCCAAAAACTGAAATTTTGAAAAAATGAAGATTAATCAAATTTAAGTGACATGGAATCGTTTAGGTTGAGCCATGAAGCCATATTAAGCCCATATGAGCCATGAGAGGACTCATTTTAGTGTATTCATTATGTTGTTCCTAACCTCTTAGCGAGGGCTTAGGGGTTAAGGACCATCCATGTGAATCACCTTCATGAGTCAAGAGGTCAAGTTGGGTATGGGTGTGGTTTTAGGAGATGTGTGAAAGTGTAGTGTATAAGTGTAGTGTGTGTGTAAGTCAGCCCTCACCAGACCAGGCCACCCGTAAGCGGTCCTAAGGCCAAAGAGTCCTATAGGAACTCATCCTTTAAACTTCCACATTTGATTTCAACTCTCTAGGTGATTAGGGGCCTACAATCAAGTTTGTGGAGTTTGCAGGGAGTTAAGAAGTGGTTGAGTTTCTAAAGGGGTAGGTTCCATCTCTAGTCTTCTAAGATAGTCAAAGGAAAAGCCTAAGGCTAGATCCTAAGTACTAAAGAGAGAAGAGAAGACCTCATCAAAAATGAGGTCAACAGAGACATGAGCATCGGCAGCTTCGCAAGGTGCCCCAGCAGTTGCGGAAAGAGATGAACCGGAAGCATTAAGAGCACAAATTCGAGAAAAAGATAATACAATCTCTCAAATGGCAAAAAGGATGGAAGAGATGGCTACAGCTCTAGCCACTCTTTAGAGTCAGGTTTAACCCCAAAGAGAAACTCCTCCAGAAGTTATTCATATTACAGACGGAGGAAAAGAGATTACATCTGTTAACGGAGACGATCAGCCAAAGAAGGATTCTACTCAGAACATGATTCCAGCGAAGGACATCAAGAACATAGTGGAACAGCAGGTGCGAGAAGCCTTAGCACACTCTAAGAGCGGAGCATCTATTCAGGCGGGTAGACCTTACACCGAAGAATTCGATGCAGTACAATACCTAAAAGGCTTCGTACCACCTCTGTTCAAGACTTTTGATCGTACCGGAAATCCTCGACAACATGTTGCACATTTTCGTGCCAGTTGTTACAACACCGGTGGAAGTGACGCTTTACTCTTCCGACAATTCGTCAGCAGCCTGTCAGGGATCGCCTTCGATTGGTATGCAGAGTTACCAAACGGTTCGGTAAAGACATTTACAAAATTGGAAAATCTCTTCGTGAAACGGTTTGCCGGAGCTCAGCACCATATAAACATTGGTGAGTTAGTGGTGGAGAAATAGAAACCGAACGAGACTTTAGTGGATTACATACTTCGATGGAGAAATCTAAGCATGAAGTGTGAGCCACAGCTACAAGAGCAGCATGCAGTCGGTATCTTGCTTAAAAGCATTCACGGCCCGATAGCACTTCTCCTTAAGGGATTCACAATTAAGACTTTCGAGAAGTTATTAAGCAAGGCCGGGAGCTTGCAAGAGGAAGTGAAACAATTAAGTTTCGTCGATAAAACAGATAAGCAGAAACCTACGAAGACATTCGAAAAGAAATCCGGGATCGTCGCGGCAGTTGATAAGGGTAAACAACCAATGCAAATACAGCCGGAGCAACCGCAGTCCAGCTATCAACAACCTCAACAGAACTACCAACAACCTCAACCCGGTTATCAGCCAACCCAACAATATGAGCAACCGCCTCGCCCACAGCGCATGTTAAAGGAGCTCATAAATAGAGAATATCCATTCAAGAACGAGGCGAGTGCCAAAGATGTTCCGCGAGTTTGATGAAGACTTCGGATTTTCATTGCCGAGAACCCAAGAAGCCGGAGGAAGTCAACAAGAAAGACCATCCCAACTACTGCCCTTACCACCAGATGCTTGGACATAAGATAGAGGACTGCATCACCTTTAAAAGTTGGCTTGACAACAATCTCCGAAAAGGGAACATAACGATCCCAAAGGAATACATGAAAGAACCCCAGAAAGGAGGTTCTGTCAATGTTATTTCGACGGATCCCATTGTTCCGATAGACCCTTACACAACTGATGATGGATGGAGTACCGCTTGGACGAAGTCATCGAAGAAAATTTTGGGTCGCATCCAAACCGCTTCGGCACATGCTTCAACTCAGAGTTTGAAACCTGTCAAGCCGGCGCTATCGCTTGCAATTGAAGAACCGTCCCAGGAAGAAAAGATCATAGAAAAGAAGGAGATCATAGAAGAAGAGAAGACATAGGCTCCTAAGGCTGGACTAGGGGCTGCTTATCCTACGATGGTTGTTTCCGATTCGGGGGAAAAATTCCTCGAACCTCAGACTCTGTATGATTATTTGCTCGCTCCGGCGGGATCTTATAATGATAAGAGTGATGGCATTGGCTACGTTTTGACTGTTTCTAACGATTACGTAAATAACGACAACCAATTTAATCCGGATCCCGATTTCGATACCAATAGCAATTCTCAAATCATACACAACCTCGACAATCATGATGACAAAGAAGACATTCACCAAGAAGGTTATGAAAGTTCAACAAGCTATGAGTATATTTTTGAATTCCAAGGAACTCCAATCACAATAGAGTTAGAGCTTTCAGATTCCGAAGCAACTCCAGAAGAACCTGTCATGCCGATTCAAAAGGAGACACCTGTAAATTTAGTACCAGACTCAGAAGAAATCACAGAAGTTAATTTAAGAAGCGAAAAGGTTCTACCTCCGAGAATGGGTCCAAAAGACAAAGGAAAGCAGGTGGTTGTTCAGGAAGAATCAACCCCAGCAGAAGAATTACCCCTTCGGGAAGAAACTGAGACACATGATAACAAAGTGGACTATAACATGCTAGCCCATGTTAGGAAACTACCAGCCAAACTGAGCATCTACGACGCTCTCATCTTATCATAAGAGATGAGGGAAGCTCTGGTCAAGGCCTTACTAGATCCAGAGATTTGTTTAGCTCAGATGGCCGGAGATTCCTTAGACGAGGTTTGCTCGTTAAAGGAACAGCGAGGTGTTACCTTCACGGACAGTGATCTACTACTTGGGACAGCTGATCATAACCGACCAATGTACATTTCAGTTACAATCGGAAAATTTACACTCTCTAGAGTATTGGTGGATCCAGGAGCATCGATCAATATAATGAATCTTCGGACGCTAGCATACTTGGAAATTGATGCTCGCGAGCTTGAAGCGGACAAGATGTTACTAAGAGGATTCAACCAGAAAGGAGAAAGAGCACTTGGATCAATAACACTGTTAATGAAGACCGATGACTTAGCAAAGACAACCACAAAATTCCATATAATTGATTCTGAAACATCGTTCAACGTGCTACTGGGCCGACCATGGATACACGAGAACCGGATGGTACCGTCGTCTCTGCATCAGTGCATAAAATACTACGAAGGAGGAGAGCAGTGCATTAAAGGTGATTTGCAACCTTTCTCCGTACATGAGATTGGAATCCATGAAGATGCAGCTTATTACGCACCTCCGAAGAAGACGATCTTCTCCAGAAACACCGTGCCAAATGAAGCAAAAGAAATTCGAGACAATAAAGAACCTGAAGTTCTAGTCCAACAGTCACTCACCACTCCCTTACGGCGAGATGGTGAAGGTTTCTCCAGAACTCGCATCCGAGGTCGAGGCCGGGGACGAGATCGTGGAAGAGACACTCGGGACAAGTTGGACGAAGAAACCGATGATCAACATTGATTGGGAAAACGAGCTTTGAGGAAAAAGAGGAAATCAAGAAAGAAGCAGCTACAGTAAACTAGAAGAAACCACAATTCAAGATTTCTCTCGAAGATGAAAAGAACGAAGAATACAAATCGATGTACGAGAAGATTAACCACTATGTACACACTATGACCCTGACCCCGATCCAGTCTAATAAGATCGAGGGTATGGTGGTCAAAGAAGTACGTGGCAGCGGTGCAAAGCCAATCAAATTTTACCGTGGCACTTCATCTTCCAATACTGAAAACAATGTACAATTTGAAGATGTCACTTCTTCTGAATTAATGGAATTGCCTTTGGAGTGGTACTCTCCCTGTGTTCAAAATTTAATTCAACAAGGTGTCTTACCTCGCCAATGGACAAAAGGCCGAGCACAACACTTCGAAAAATTATGGAATAATGCCGGTCGGCCTCCCAATTCAAAAAATGGTCTCAGATTCGGCACAGTAAGTTCAGTTGACGATACAAAATTTTGCTTGGTTGTCACTTGCGAACCTAATGAAGACTGTTTAGAAACTACAGAAGAGCTTGAAGATCTGCAAATTGGAGATGCTCCACCAGAATTTGAAAAAGAAATCAAATCCACAATAGATGAGTTAATGGAAGTTAACTTAGGAACTAGCAAAAATTCTAGACCAACCTTTGTTAGCTCCTTACTCAATAAAGAAGATTCCGAGAAAATGATCAAGCTATTAATGGAATTCAAGGACTGTTTTGCTTGGAGTTACGACGAAATGCCAGGATTAGCTCCAGAAGTTGCAGTTCACAGGCTAGGAGTGGATCCTACTTCCGTTCCAATCAGACAAGCTTCCAGAAGAATGCGTTTAGAAATTGAACAACAAGTAATAACTAAAGTTAAGAAGCTAATAGACGCTAAATTTGTCCGTGAAGAACAATACCCTACTTGGCTAGCCAATGTGCTACCAGTCAGGAAGAAGAATGGTCAGATCCGAATCTGTGTAGATTTAAGAGACTTGAACAAAGCATGTCCGAAGGATGAATTTCCACTACCAATCCTGTAATTGATGATCGACATCGCTTCGACACATGAAATATTCTCTTTCATGGATGGATCTTCGGGATACAACCGGATAAAGATGGCACTGAAGACGAAAAGCTCACAGCTTTCAGAATGCCGATAGGAGTATATTGCTACACAGTAATGCCATTCGGACTAAAGAACACAGGAGCAACATACCAAAGAGTGATGACAAAGATTTTTGATGATCTCATTCACAACCAAGTTTAGTGCTACGTGGATGATGTGGTCATCAAAAGCAAACTGAAGGAAGATCACCTGTATGATTTGAGAATTGTCTTCGAGCGAATAAGGCAATACAACCTTAAGATGAATCCCTTAAAATGCACCTTCGGCGTCACCTCCCGGAAACTCTTAGGATTTGTTGTCCGACATCGCGGGATCGAAATTGATCCGGAAAAGATTAAAGCTATCTTAGAAATGCCACCTCCCTAAACCTTAAAACAACTACGATCCTTTCAAGGGAAGCAGGCATATCTTCGACGCTTTATCTCGAACTTGTCAGGTAGGTGTCAGCCCTTCTCGGCATTAGTTAAAAAGGATGCCAAATTCATTTGGGAAGAGAAATGCCAACGGGCCTTCGAGTACATCAAGCAATACTTAATGACACCTCCTGTCTTAGCAGCCCCAGTCTCAGGTAGACCGTTGATACTTTATACCGCGTCTCTAGACGACTCCTTGGAGCCCCGCTAGCCTGGGTCAATGATGAGGGGAAAGAAAATGCTCTCTACTATTTAAGCCATCATTTGATTCCGATGGAAGTAAAGTATCCTCCAATTGAGAAGCATTGTTTGGCCCTGATCTTTGCCGCCCAAAAGCTCAGGCATTACATGCTCTCTCACAAGGTCAACCTTATTTCGAAAGTTAATCCATTGCAATATTTGATGACCCGTCCAACACTTTCCGCGAGGCTTGCCGTGTGGTCAATGATACTATTGCAATTCGATATAACTTTAGTGCCTCTTCGTGCCGTAAAGGGACAAATCCTAGCGGATTTCCTTGCAGCACACCCTTTGTCGGCAGAATCGCCTCTCAATGACGACTTGCCAGATGAACAGATAATGAACCTAGAAGACACTGATGATCGACGCCGGGAACTATACTTCGACGGAGCATCCTCAGCACAGAAAGACAAAGAATTGCAAACGACAGTGCCCAGTAAGGCAGGAATCGGACTAATCTTTATAACACCGGAGCGGGGGATGTTAAGATACTCCTACCATTTAACAGAGTCGTGCACAAAGAACGAGGCACAATACGAGGCCCTCATAACGGGACTAGAATTGACCATTCAGATGGGAATAACAGACATCAACATCTATGGAGATTCTCAGTTGATCATTCAACAGGTCGCAGGACAATACAGAATCTTAAAGCCAAGACTCGAGCAATACTTTCGGTATGCCATGAAATTATTGGAACAAATTCCGAATGTAACAATCTACAAGATCCCCAGAAGAGAAAATGCTCTCGCAGATGCGCTAGCCCGCCTTGCAAAAGAATTTGCTTGCTTACAAGATGAGTCAGTTGAAGTGTCAGTTCAAGGACGACGAGTCCTATCACAGCCCGACATGGATATGATACAGAAATCAGAAAAAGCAGAGGAATCAGTTGCAGCAGTGATAGAAAACACAGAAGATTGGCGTCAATCGCTAATAGAATACCTACAAACAGGGAAATTACCAGACGATAAGTCATTAGCACATCAAATCAAGAAAAGAGCTCTGTCTTACGCATTAATCAACAATACATTATAAAAAAGGTCTTTTGATCAGATGTGGTTAAGATGCCTGAGCGAGTCCGAGGCTCGTGAAATTGTCAAAGAAGTGCATTCAGGACTTTGTGGTGCTCATCAGTCGGGGCCGAAAATGAAAATGAAAATTAAAAGACTAGGGTATTACTGGCCCTCGATGATGACCGATTGCATGAAGATTGCCAAAAGTTGTCACCAGTGCCGTGTACACGGAGTGGTTCTACACCAACCTCCAAATGTGCTACATCCGACAATTGCATCGTGGCCATTCGAGTGTTGGGGCACGGATATAGTGGGTCCGATGAACCGCCTTCTTCAAGAGGACATCGCTTCATTCTCGTAGCTACGTACTACTTTTCTAAATGGGCAGAAGCAGTTCCACTCAGAGAAGTAAAGGCACACCATGTGCTACAATTTTTCAAGAATCAAGTTGTATATCGTTTTGGGGTACCGCGTAGAATCATTTCAAATAATGGGTCTACATTCAGAAGTACAAAAATCAACAATTTTGTCAGGAGACATGGAATCAACTGGCGATACTCAACAATCTACTACCCAAGAGCAAACGACTTGGCCGAGGCTTTTAATAAAACTCTCGTTCAAATCTTAAAGAAAACTTTGGATGATAACAAGAGAAATTGGCACGAGAAGTTGTTAGAAGCCTTATGGGCCTACAGGACAACCTTCAGGACTCCTACTCAGTCTACACCTTACACTTTAGTGTACGGGTCCGAGGCAGTGTTACCATTGGAAGTTTAGCTTCCATCACTCGAGATTGCAGTTGCAAATAAAATTACTACAGAAGAAAATGCCAGATTACGACTGGAAGAACTGGAAAACTTGGAAGGAAAAAGACTTGCAGCGCAACAAAATTTGGAACTGTACCAAGCTAATATGGTCCAGGCCCATGATAAACTGGTTCGTTCAAGAACTTTCAAAGTTGGTGACTTAGTTCTTGTTGTCAGAAGACCTACTCTTGCACATCGCAAGATAGGGGAAAAATTTGAACCAACTTGGGAAGGGCCGTTTGTAGTTGAGGCAGTCTACTCAGGAGGCTCCTACCAACTTGTGAATTGCCAAGGAGAATGACAAATGCTTCCAATCAATGGACGATATTTAAAAAAGTATTACGCAACCTGATGTTTCAAAGGGTGGCCTCTAAAATAGAGTCCAATCCCTACAAACACGGTTGAGACAATGACTTTGTGACTGAGTCCGAACCCAAAACCATAAAAATAAATAAAAAAATGTACTAAAAATAAAATGTTTGAAATCATAACAATAAAGTTTTACCCTTCCGTTCAAATCAAATCTTGTTCCTGATCTTTCTTCATCTTTTCCTACTTTCCTTAAAAATTAAAATAAGTGAATAAAAATCTTCGGTGATAAATGTTTTCTTAATGTTCTTGTTCTTAGTACAGCCCCTGATCCTTTCCTTGTCTTTTGTGCAGGGAAATGTCAAACGGGTGGTTGGTCTTAAACTTTAGAAATGGCGTGAGTCTCGCACTCAATGAAAAGAGGGTGAACGATGGAGCAGTGATAGAGATTGACTCGGACTTTACACCAGATGGCTTACAATACGAAGAAAATGATTGGATCCTAGTTGATCGAGAAGAACTTCACAGCTAAACAGTGATGAAAGTGGGTGGCTGTGGCCCGAGTCACCAATCCAACAACAAGAAAAGAAAAACAAACGCCGCAGAAGATAAGAAAATTATGTCCATGGTTGCTACGACAGAAGGTGGGCTTGTCAGCGCCGCGCCTACGTAAATTCAAGGAGTGAGAAGAGCCGCTCTCATCGCTACCCGAGCCGACGAAATAAGAATCTTCGTATTCGCAAGATGTTGACCAAGTTAGCAGAAGATCAACATGGATAGACAGTGGGTACTGTTAGTGCAAACGCTCCAAGGAGACCGGTTCGAAAGGAACCAGAAAGAAGAAAGGCAACTCCAAAAAGGTTGGGACAGATGAAAGAAATACCAGGAAGAACAGAAATGGAGTCGGTGCCTCAACGCCTAGCAGATGTACCAGACCCGGAGAGTCTTATTGCGAAAGCAACCCCGGAGGATGTCCCTACGGAGACTATCCCCGAGGAGTTGAGACATGCAGGAGAGCGTGCTCGGGGTTGAACCATACATCCCACAAGACGTTACCGTACACCGAGGACTTCGGATAATTCCGAACATGAGCTGGAGAAAATGCGACTAGTTGAAAAGAAGACCTTTCGAATACTTTCGAAAGGATTGGAGGCGGAAGAATCAACATCCTGGAAGGCCTCGAGCTACATACAGACGTATTCTCAGAATATGAACAACAACAGATTGTGGATTGCATTCTAGAACTTCAGAAGATGGGTCGAGCAGGCCGTCTGAGAGAAAAGACTTATTCAGAACCCCGGAAGTGGATGCCAGGGAAAGGAAGAGTCACAATACAATGCGGATGTTGCTATAACTTCGCGGAAGACAGAAAAGGGAATCCACCAGGAATACTCCGTCACGGTGAGGTGCATCCCACGCCAAGAATAATTAAAAGAATGGTGAAAAGAATGATAACGTGGAGGGTACTGCCAGCAGACTGTATACCCAACAGTTGCATCATCAACATCTATCAGAAGGGCGACTGCATACCTCCACACATAGACCACCACAACTTTGTCGGACCTTTCCGCACAGCTTTGTTCTTCAACCAAGTGCAATATCATGTTCGAATCCGACCTCCGGATAGCGAGGCCCGGCAAGTTCCGAGGGCCGCTGGAGATACCACTTCCGGTAGGTTCCGTCATGATACTACAAGGAAATGGAGCGGATATCGCAAAACATTGCATACCGTGAGTACCGAATGGAGCGGATCTCTGTCACCTTTAGAAGAATGGACGCCAGAAAGGCACCATACCATTTCCAACCAAATCCAGAATTGGAGAGTCTCCGACCATACGAGCTGTGAGTTACATGGGAGATATCACGCCTCCAAAGCACATCCATGCGGTATTCCTGCCAAGGGTGGCTTGGAAGGTGATGTTATTGACCATGTGCCTTACTATTCAGACATGGATTTAACATATACTTTTTGAAGAATCAACGAGAATCATACATAGTCCGTTTTGAGTCATGGATTGTATGAAGAATATTTCAGATCGAGTTGTATGATGTATCTTCAACAAGATTGGAATGAAAGTGACCATGTCACATTTTGCCTTCACCTCTTTTGTGCAAATTGACTGGGAAACGCCATTAAAGATAAATGAACTTCGAACAAAGAACAGAAAAGAAAAGGAAAATAAATAAGAACTCTCTTTCATAAAAATCCAAACATTAAAAAGAATTTTTCAAATCCACATAAACTTTTACAAACATTCTCTGCACTTTACAATATGTTTTCATAATCTCTGCATTCACAAATCTCAGCAATCGGGATAGGCTTCCGCCCTACTCCCATCTCAGCAAATCTAAGCATTCGGGAAAGGGTTCCGCCCTACTCCCATCTCAGCAAATCTCAGCATTCGGGATAGGCTTCCGCCCTACTCCCGTCTTAGCAATCTCAGCATTCGGGATAGGGTTCCGCCCTACTCCCATCTCAGCAAATCTCAGCATTCGGGATAGGCTTCCACCCTACTCCCGTCTTAGCAATCTCAGCATTCGGGATAGGCTTCCGCCCTACTCCCATCTCAGCAAATCTCAGCATTCGGGATAGGCTTCCGCCCTATTCCCATCTCAAGCAATCTCAAGAATCGGGATAGGCTTCCGTCCTACTCCCATCTCGACAGAAATCTCAAGCAATCGGGATGAGCTTCCGCCCTACTCCCATCTCAAGCAAATCTCGCATTCGGGATAGGCTTCCACCCTATTCCCATCTCAAGAATCTCGACGATTCGAGATAGGCTTCCGCCCTACTCCCATCTCAGCAATCTCAGCATTCGGGAAAGGCTTCCACCTTACTCCCATCTCAGCAAATCTCAGCAATCGGGATAGGCTTCCGACCTACTCCCATCTCAGCAAATCTCAGCATTCGGGATAGGCTTCCGTCGTACTCCCTTCTCAGTAATTCTCAGCACTCGGAATAGGCACAGTCCTACTCCTTTCTCAAAGAATCTCAAAATTTAACCCTCTCAAGAAGAAATTGAAATTAAAGCACTTTGCATTCGGATAGGCTTTGTCCAATTCTTCCTCAAGCATTTGGAATAGGTTCGACTCCGTTTTTTCAAAGCATACAAATGCATTCGAGTGGGCCTTAGCCCTACTCTTTTCTCCGCATAAAATCAAAATTGAAACTCAAATTGAAATTCAAACTCAAAATTGAAAACTTGAAACAGAAAATGAAACGAATCTAAGATCCCATCTTTTGAAATCTTGTGATCTGAAATTCACCTCCTTCTTCCCCAGTGAGAGTTCTGGAATCTTCAGTCTTGGAGATTTACCTGATACTCCCCAGTGGAAATTTCTTATACTTCGTCCTAAGTTTGTTACTTGGACAACAATTTTGGTCCTGTTGATCTCTTCGGTCAACGCCAATACGCGTGGTATGCTTGGTTAGCACACCACACCAATTGGGGGTCCATTTGTTGACCTCATTTTTTATGAGGTCTTCTCTTCCCTCTTTAGTGCTTAGGATCTGGCCTTAGGCTCTTCCATTGACTAATCTCAGAGGACTAGAATTGGGACCCATCCTTTAGAAATTTAAAACCACTTCTTGTCTCCCTGCAAACCCCAAAAGCTTGATCGTAGACCCCTAATCACCTAGAGGGTTGAAATCAAAAGTGAAGGTTTAAAGGATGAGTTCCCCATGGACTCTTTGGCCTTAGGACCACCTCGGGTAGCTTAGTCCGGTGAAGGTTAACTTACACACTCACTACACTCATACTCTACACTCCCACACACACAATCCAAATCCTAAAACCACACCCATACCCAACTTGATTCCCTGACTCATGTAGGCAATTCATATGGATGGACCTTAACCCCAAAGCCCCTGGTTAAGAGGGTTAGTAACAATATGGTGAATGCCTCAAATGAGTCCTCTCATGGCTCATATAGGCTTAATATGGCTTCATGACTCAATCAAAGTGATTCCATTTCACTCATATTTGATCAATCTTCTTTTTTTTTAAATTTCAATTTTTGACCCCGGGGACCCTACACCTATCAAACCTACCAAAAGCCCTTAAAATTGCCCAAATCCTCCAAAATTTCCAAATCACCCAAAATTCCCCAAAATTAACCTTGAACATTTCCTCACCAGTCAAATTGATCATCCATAGCCAAAAATACCAAAGATTCCAAAAATACCCCCTAATACCCTTCAAATACCCAAAATGCCCCTCTTAGCCAAAAAATCCAAAAATTCAGAAAATTCCCAGAAAATTCCAGAAAATCCCAAATATTCTCAATTTCATTTTTATCCAACTAACCATGGGCCAATTTTGTCAATTTACCCCACATTTACCAAAACCCCCAATTTAGCCCATTCTTAACCCAAGTGAACCCAATGTCAAACCAAACCAATTTAACTCCACTTAACCCCAAATCTTTTCTAAAACCTTCCTAGCATCCCCAAAAACAAAACACTAACATGATTTGCCCAAAATTTGGACCCAAACCCCACTCAAATTCAACCCAAAACCAAAAGGCCCAATTTTGACCTAAACACAAACCTAACCCAAATAAGCCCAAACCCCAAAATCAAAACCCAACCAAAGTCAAAACCTCTTTGAAACACTCCCACGAACATCTCCCAACATTAATTTTACATCAATTTCAACCCTAGCCTAACATTGGCCCAAGTTAGCCCAATTTGGCCTACATTGGCCCATTTACCAAAGAAGCCCAAATCCAACCCAATTCAAACCCAAATCACTCCAAATTCATTTCAAATCACTCATGACATATCCCTAAACCAAACCCAACAATTATTTGGCCTAAAATTCTACAAAATTCCCATCCATGGATTCATTCTTAAACCTAAAGGGGTCATCCCCTTAAGCCCTCCTGAAAGCCCACATCAACCAAATTCAAAAGCCCAAATCAATCTAAAGCCCACATGACACTTTCCCTCATCACACATTCAATTTAAAATCATTCCTAAAGTCCTAATTTATCAATTAAACAATTCCAAATCAAGCCTCATAACAATTCCCATCAAAATGCCAAAATTCACAAAACCCTTTTTCATGAAGTTGACTTAACTTTTCCCAAGCCAAAGATGAGCCATGAAGCCATGCATGAGCCACATGGAAGCCACGAGAGCCTCTTTACATGTCACCATGCCATTTTTGGCAAAAGAAGGAGACTCCTTCCTTAATCTCTTAAAGTCATTAGCCTTAACCATGATTCCCCTTAACCCAAATTTAATCCAAATATATTTGGATAAGGACTTCTCCATGCCAAACTAGCTGATTCCTTTGACTCCCTACAACACCCAAAGCCACCTTGAAGGGTGAACCAAGCCCAAAAGGTGGACTTGACCAAATCAAGCCAAAATTGGCCTTCCCTCATGCCATTTTAATCCATGCTTTTGACACATGGTAAAGCCCAATTGCCTACACTAAACCCCAGCCCTGACTCGCCTGGACCTGAGGGTGACCCATGCCTGGCGGCCAGCCGCCTGGATTGCCGGAAAACACCATGGCTGAGACCTTAGGAGGAGCTAAAGTTTGGAATTCCCCCCTGCTGAGCTGTCCCATGCCCAATGGCCACCATGGCTGTTCTTCCCTTGACCTAAGCAGCTGATCCCAAGCCCTAACTCCGCCTGGGAGAGCCTCCAGCCATGCTTATTTAAACACCACCACCTCTCGACCAAATAAGGTGTTGAAACAAACCTTAAGGAAACTCGCCAAAATTGTTCCGTACTACTCCCCACACATGAGAACTTAATCCCCACCGAAATCCCCCTGCCATTTCCTCTCGCGAGCTCAATTTCGCAGTCGAAATCCAAGCCCAAAACCAGGACACTTCTCCACAGATGAGCCAATCCCCAAATTGATTGGTCCTACACCTTCACCTCGACCAAGAGAAGAAGTTTACCAGCAAAAGCCCCCTCTCCAGGCCAGCCATTGCTTCCAGCCTCCTAGCTTTGTGATCGGGCTTGGTCGAAATCATACCTAAACAATTCACCAGGCTAAGGGACTTCATTTGGAGCTTGCTTGGACCTAATCGAACATGACACAGCTCTCATATCGAAGCTTCACTTCTCTGAGCAAAGGTATGGACTCACTCTTCTTCCCGAGCTTCCATAGATTCTTAATTTAGCTTGGGTCAATTTCAATACATGTTTACCGTATGGATGTGTTCGTCTCTTCAAGACGAATCCATAGAGCATAAGAACTCGAAAATCCGTTGAGAATCGAGTGAGAAATTAAGGTTAGAAGGTTGACTCGTCACGGGTTCACACCCGCCGTAGACGATGACCGGGAGCCGCTCTGGATCGCGTGTGTATCGAGCGGACGGCCAGGATTGCGCCTGACAGAGTAATGGGACATGAACCGCGGGCCCCTGGAGCGCTGAGTCGGATGGCGGCTCCGAATTAGGAGACGACGCGTGGCCTTTCGGAGCTGTTGAGGATGGCGTGGCGCCGCGTGGATAAGTAGGAAATTAGGGTTATTTTCTATTTATTTAATTACTAGAACTTTGAAAATCCATAACTTTGCGTAGAAAAAATCCTAAAAATAAAATAAAAATACCCTCTTGCTCAGTGAACAGAGGAGAATAATGTGGAAAAGAAATCATGTAATTTCATTAAGTATTTTATTTTTAATTATTTATTTACTCTCTCGCACTATTTCAATTCTCCATGCATATAGGAAATTTACCATGGCATGAGACCATGGGGCTTTTGAAGCCTCTGAACTTGAGAACATTCCCTGAATTTTCCAAGGTCAGAGGCCATCCCTATGAGAAGTTATTGATTTTTCAAATTCATGCCACTATTTTGATTATTTTAATTCCAATAATTAGCATGTTGAGAAATAAATTTCAGGAAAATTTGGTGATGTTTCTTATGACCAGAGGACCCTAGGAAAAATAATTTTTGAGTTAATTCACTTTGAATAACCCTAATTGGCCTAAATACCCAAAAGTGAACTTTAATTAATTAGGGCTAACCATTCATAAAATTAACATAAAAACAATTATCCACTATCATTTAGGGATAGGAGAACACTACAAAAAAATTTGAAAACAATTGGACTTGATTAACCCCACCAAATGGGTTGATTAAGCCTCTTAAGTAATAATGGGTAAAATTAAACTTTAAAAATTTATAACTCACAAAATACTTTTTAAAAATTCACAAAAATGGTTTTGGAGCCTCTCTAATATCAGAGGAATTTAAGAAAATTAAAATTGCAATTTTCTAAAAAAGTTGATTTTTTAAGCTTATTTTCATATTTTAATAATTAAAAAATAATAAAAATCACAAAAATATTAAAAATCACCAAAATGTCACATTTTTAATTCTAATCACTTAGGAACAAACCAAATATTTTCCCTAAGTCCCTAGGGTAAGATATTGAATTTTAAAGGCTTAATGTAAATTTTAATATTAAAAAATGTATTTTCCAACCTTTTCACTAAAATAATTCTAATAAATCAAAAAAAAATAAAAAAATTATAAAAATTGGTTTCTGATTTCTCTGATATCAGAAAGATTTCTGAAAAATATAAAATTCATTTTTCATCCTTTATTTTATTTTTAAATTAATTAATACTCGAAAACTAAAAATAATTATAATAAATAAAATAAAAATCAAAAAATCACCAAAATTGGTCCAAGTGGTCCTCTGGTCATTAGGAACATTCCATAATTTTATTAAGAACAGAAAAATTTCCTTGGTCATGTTATTGAATTTTCCTTGAAAACCCCTATTTTCCATTAAAAATAATTACATAAATAAATTAAATACAGAAAAATCACATTTTCTCCTCTAATGTCTTAATTGACATGTAAGTGAGGTCACATAAAAATTTCAAGTTCATTTGAGTTTAATTTAGTGAGTTATAGAATTATTAAGCTTGAAGGGCAAAATGGTAATTAAAATTTTCAACCTTTGATTAAAGTTTTAGGATTAATCAAAAGGGAAGTGTAAAATATTTGATTTTAAACTGATTTTGGATGATTGAAAATTAAATGGTTAAGGGTAGAAACCCACCAATCATTTTAAGAATAATTAAGGTAAACCTTAATTAATTAATTAATTAAATTTTGAAGATTAATATAATTTTTTGAAATTATAAGGTAGGGATATTATTTAAGAGGATATTTATTCTTTAATTTAAAAATCCCTGAATGAATCACTTCAATAATACTTAATTCTTAATTAAATGATTAAAATAATAATCCAAATTAAAATTAAAATTAAATTAAATTAAATTAAAATTAGATTAAATTAAATTAAATTAAAATTAAATTAAATTGAAATTAAATTAAATTGAAATTAAATTTAAATTAAGGTAAATTGAATTAAATTAAATTAAAATCATTTAATAACAAACCCAAATGAAATTATTAAGAATTAAACCCAAAATAACTTGAACACTATTTCAAACTTAAACTAATTTTTTATAATTAAATCAAAAATTAGAATTAAATCATTAAGTCTAAATCATAAAAATACTTAATAACTTGATTTGCCCTTTTAAAAGCTCTTATTATTATAACTCTTAAATGAAATATCAAGTGAAGTATTACCTCACTTATAGGATATTCAAATGTCCTAAGTTCACTAAGCAAAAGAATAACATTTAAATTCCCGGATGATTAATTCACTTGTATAATTAAATTCTCTTGGACTTAAAATGATCCTAGAAATATTGAAAAGATGTTTAAGATTTGTCTTAAGCACTTCCTCAATATGATAGGACGTTTATAAGAACAATTGAACTTAATTGTCCTTTGATGAAGAAAATCGTCCTTAAACCAAAACACAAGAACCTAGACATCATAGGAGATAACTAGCTATAGGATTAGGACTTTGATAGATAACCTAAACCTTTCCCTTAGCTTTACCTAGGTACTTGTTGAAATATTTAAATGCCTTAACATGTGTTTTAAGTGCAGCTTGGGATGACGGGAAGACCCTCCAGTGCACGCTTTTATTTTAGTGCAATTTACTTTATCGCATATGCACTTTACCTTTCTCGCATGATAAACAACTCGTTGCATGAAAACCAAAACCTTTAGGGTAGTCCCCGAACCGAAACCAAAACTAAATTAAAAATCACTGCAAGATAAAATTCATCGCCACAACATTTCAAAATATAAAACAACTCAAAATTTAATCACAAACAGAATACAAAACTACAGTTGCAACTAAATTAAAACGTCTCGTTGAATGATCGAGAATACATCGGATGATGTAACCCACGTGTTGCTAACGGGATTTCCTACGGTCTAAATGAAAGTGTGGAACTCATTCGGTTGAGTTTAGAAAATTCATCTGGACTAAGTGAATTAATGAAAATAACGGTGCCGGGATGACGGAACCGTGGGATCTTAATCGGTTCTGTTATAATCAACTTTAAGATTTGTTTTAACTAAAACACTAAAAACACTTGGATTTTAAGACTTCTCTAAAACCAAACTCTTCTCTTCTCTTTTGATTACAATCTTCTACAACTAAACCTCTGCAACAACAAGGAACTTGGAGCACGGTGGGCAGCACGGCCATCTTCGTCAGCAAAACAAACTCTACTTCAAAGAAACTTTCTTAGAATTAAATAACCAAGCCATAGGATTTCGAGGTAGTTTGCCTAGTGCAACATAAATCCTCAACTCTTCGTTAGCCATTCGCATGATCATGTCATGTAAATTAAGCCCTAACCGGTCTTAGGACTCCGAGGTAGTCGTTTAGTACGATATAAACCCTCATATCTTCGAGGTTATTTGTATGATTTTATCGTACAAATATAAGTCCAAATTAACTAAAATTGGCAAGATTGAAATATCAAATAATATTAGGATTTTCTTAAATTTGAGCCAAACAATAGGATAGTTTGGGAAGTTGCTAAGATTCTTCTTGGATCCTCAGCTTCTCCTACTTATCTTTCTTTGGACTCATGAAAATAAATGTTCAAAATTTGAGCTAATCTCTTTTGAAATTTCAAAAATCCAATCCTTTGAAAACCTTAAACTTTGAAATTCTTGAGAGCAAAGTCACTGATCATTATCGAGAGTTTTCTTAAATGATGCACTTCATTTAAGATGTAATTAACTATAGGGGCTTGCCCTTATAGGGAACTTTAAGAACCTGAGTAATATAAACCCCGATTAATTCATTTATATTAAGCGGGGAATTTATCGGCTTATAAAATTGGTTCACAGACCAAACGGATTTCACAAGTCTTCTAGTTTATTTAATTAAGCCCCATCGTCAAGCAGTGTGCCTATTCTTTGGGATAGATACACGGTTTGTGGTGCGGTGCTCGTTTATATAAACTATTTGGGATGTGAGATCGGTTTGAATTCATATCTTAAAATTTTTCAAATTTAAAATTATTTTCAAAATCAAATATTACTTTTCAAATTATTTATTTAAATTAAATTAAAAAATTCGCCGACAATTTCTGTAGGCGACCTCTTTTCAAAAAATACAACCCTCAACTTAAAAATAATGCCAACAGCGGTCGATAATATTATTGTAATTTGATATAACTTTCGTTCATCATCGTGTCGTAAAGGTACAAGTCTTAGCAGATTTCCTCGCACGCACCCTTTACCTACAGAATCACCTCTCAATAATGATTTTCCCTTTGAACAAATGATGAACTTAGAAGACCTTGATGATCGATGTTTGGAATTGTACTTCAATGGAGCGTCATCAACACAAAGAGATAAAGAATTACAAATGATAGTGTCTGGTAAGGTAGGAATCAGACTAATCTTCATAACACCAGAGTGAGGAATGTTAAGGTACACCTACCATCTAACAGAGTCGTGTACAAATAATGACGCAGAGTATGATGCCCTCATAACTGAACTAGGGTTAACTATTCAGATGGGTATAATTGAAATCAACATCTACGTGACTCACAATTGGTCGTACCACCGGACAACACAAAATCTTAAAACTAAGACTCGAGCAATATTTTCAGTACACAATGAAGTTGTTGGAGCAGATCCTAACATAACAATAATAAGATTCCCAGAAGAGAGAAATCCTTTACAGATGCTCTGGCTCGACTAGCAAAGGAATTCACATGCCTATATGCAGCATCCATTGAAGTGACAGTCCAGGGACGACGGGCCCTATCACAAATTGACATAGATACATTATACATATCAGAAAATGAAGATACAGTTGTGTCACTGGCAGAAACTACAGAAGATTGGCGATGGACATTAATAGAATATTTGCAAATGGGAAAGGTACTGGATGAAAAGTCACTAGCTCATCAAATTAAGAAAAGAACTTTTTCATATGCCTTAATAGCCAATTTCTTGTACAGAAGGTCTTTCGATCAAATGTGGCTGAGGTATCTAAGTGGTTCTAAAGCTCAAGGAATTGTTAAAGAGGTATACGTAGGACTTTGTGGTGCTCATCAGTCGAATTCAAAGATGAAAAGGAAAATTAAAAGGCAAGGGTACTACTCGCCGTCAATGATGACCGACTGCATGGAAGTTGCCAAAAGTTGTCAGCAGTGCCAAGTGCATGGGGTGGCTCTACATCAATCTCTAAATATGCTAAATCTAACGGTCACATCGTGGCCATTTGAATAATGGGGTACAAATATAGTAGGTTCCGTAAAACCGTCATCTTCTAATTACATCTCTTTATCCTCGCAACAACATATTACTTTTCAAAATTGGGAGAAGCAGTGTCGCTCAGAGAAGTGAAGGCATACACCACGTGTTACAGATTTTCAAAAAATCAAGACGTCTACCATTTTGGAGTACCACACAGAATCATCTCAGATAACAAGTCTGCATTCAAGAGCACAAAAATCAACAATTTCGTTAGAAGGTACGAGATAGATTAGCGCTACTCAACAATTTACTACCTAAGAGCAAACGGCTTGACCGAGGCTTTTAATAAAACTCTCATCCAAATTCTAAAGAAAACTTAAGATGACAACAAAATAAATTGGCACAAGACGTTATTAGAAGCCTTATGGGCCTACAGAATGACTTTCAGATTGGTGACTCAATCTACACCTTATGCTCTAGTGTACGGGTCTGAGGCAGTGCTTCCTTTAGAAGTACAACTTCCATTTCTTAGAATTGTTGTCACCAACAAGATCACTTTTGAGGAGAACGCCAGATTACGACTGGAGGAATTGGAAAGCTTGGATGAAAAAAGTCTTTCAGCACAACAAAACCTGGAATTGTATTAGGCCAAAATGATTCAGACCCACGATAAACTGGTCCACCCAAGAACTTTTAAAGTCGGTGACTCAATGCTTGTTCTCAAAAGACCTATTCTTCCACACCACAAGATAGGAGGTAAATTTGAACCAACTTGGGAATGACCTTTTTTTATTGAAAAAGTCTACTCTGGAGGTTCTAACCAACTCGTTGATTGCCGTCAAGAACGACCTATGCTTCCTATTAACGGACGATACTTGAAAAAGTATTATGAGGCGTGATGTTTCAAAGGGTGAACTTTAAAAATAGAGTTTCATTCCTAGAAGCACCGACATAGTAATTGTATGCAACCGGGTCCGAACTTAAATAAGAACTATTAAAATGCAAAAGAATTTCTCTTAATAATAAAATCTAGACTTTCCTTTAAATCCAAAAAAGTATTTCGAATGTTAAATAATTATTACCTCTTTGTGAAATCTCAAATTAAGAAAAATGCATATATGTACATTTAAAGAAAAGAAAAGAAAAGAAAAAGAAAATTCACTAATAAGTAAATTCTTATTGCTCTTGTTCTTCTGAATTCAGCCCCTTGATTCCCTCCTTATTCTCTCAGAAAAGTTGCGCACGGGCAGCTGATCCTTACTTTTAGAGGTGGCGTAAGTCTAGCACTAAATGAAGAGAAAATGAAGGTTTGTGCTGTGATTAAGTTATACATGGGATTTGCACAAGTAAAGGTAGAATACGAAGAAGCCGCCTAGACTGCCGTGGACGAACAGGAGTCCCGTGGGGAGATATGGTGAGGTTTAGTGATAAGAGCCAGCATGTTGCAGCAAAGAAAATAAAACTGGGAAAGCCTGATGTAGCTGAAGAAACAATGAAAATAGCAAAGTGAAATCAATGATAACAACAACTGGAAGAAGGCTCATCAACTACAGATGTTTAGGGGGAGAGGAGGGCCACTCTTACTCCAACACAGAGAAGAAATAGAAATTGCTACATCCATAGGATGTTAAGCAAGTTAGCAGCATATCAGAACAAGGAGACGGCTTCTACAGTTGATACAACTATGCCGAGAAGGACAGTTCTGGAACATGTTGAAACAAGGACAGTTTTAAGGAACGTAGTGGTAAAGAAAGTCCTGGAAGATGTTGTGATGAAGACTATCCTCAATGTGATGAAGAATGTGGGAAAGCAAGCCAATGTTGAGCCATACATTCTGCAGTATGTTACTAGACTTCGACAGCTCCAGATTGTCTCAGAACATGAATTAGAAAGAATCAAGAAAGTTTGAAAGCAAGATTTTAAGTATTTTCAGAGAATATGAGGCAAATATGTCAACATCTTGAAGGCTTAGAGTTGTACACAGACGTCTTCTCCTACAATGAAAAAATTAAGATTGTGAAATGTGTCTTCGACCTGAGGGACAAAGGCCTCGTAGGGCAGTTAAGGAGGAGAACCTACTCTGAGCCACGAAAGTGGAAGTGAGGCAAATGAAGAATTACAATTCAGTGCGAGTGTTGCTAAAACTTCACCAAGGACCGCGAGGGGAACCCGGAAGGAATAATCTGCCATGATGAAGTAGACCCAATGCAAACACTAATCAAGAGGATGATCAAGTGGATGGTGTTCTGGTGAGTGTTACCTGCTGATTGCATACATAATAATTATATCATCAACATTTACAAAGAGGGAAACTAAATTTCGCCTCATATAGACAATCACAACTTTGTGAGGATCTTCTGCACAGTGTCATTCATCAACCACGCAACATAATGTTCAGAACAGACATCCGGATAGTCAGCCTCGGAGAATTTTGAGGGCCAGTAGAAATACCTCTACCTCTAGGTTCAATTCTGGTACTAAAGGGAAACGATGCGGATATAGCAAAGCATTATATACCGGCGGTTCCTTATCAGTGAGTCTCTATCACTTTCAAGAGGATGAGTGACAAAAATATGTCATTCCACTTCCAGCCAGATACAAAGCTGGAGTACCTGCAACCTCTCGAGTTGTAAGCCACATGAGAAGCACACTCATATAGATTTCCTCTTGGTAGTGTCTTAGAAGGTGATGTTATTACCTATGTAGCTTACCATTCGGACATAGATGAATATGATAGACAATTTTGATGAATGACATGAAGATTCAAGACACTCTACATTTGGATATACATGGATTATGTAAAAGAACTTGTTTCCAAAAATGTCCAATTTGATCATTCCATAATCAAATTCCAAAATTCAAAATCAACACATGCATGATTAAAAGCTCATAACCAAATGCATTTTAAAAGCCCATGGCCACAATTTTAAAAGGCTAATTTAAGCTCACATGATAAAATATCAATCTCCTCATGGCATTTCAAACACTTCATCATTGCATCATATGAAGCACACCATGCATACACATCAAGCTTTATCTAAATTGGGCATCATGGAATTTCTTTCAAAAATCTATGGAAATCCAACAATACTTTCTCATGAAATAATCCCATAACTCCAAACATAGCATGGCATGTCCCATAGATCCTTTCATGGCCATCCTAAAGTTAATCTTTCCTAAAATGGAAAACGGAAGTGACATCTCTCCCTTATCCCCTTCACTTCGACTTACCCTTCATAAGGCATGTAAACTCTCTTTTACCAAGCTCAAAACAACCATTTAATTTCACTAAAACTTGCTTTAGGGTCTTAGAAGCAACCCTAAACATTTTGGGGACTTGATTTAACTAAGTGACCAAGGGGTTAAACCCAAGCTTAGCCACTTTACCTAAACACCAAATCCACTTTGGATTTTTACCATGAGGTCACCATAGAACCAAATTGGCTCCACCATTCAACCTCTCTAGCTCAGCTGACCTTGAGGTTGACCTGACTCTGGCTAGTAAACCACCTCAGCTGTCGGAAAACACCCAGCTCGAGAGCTCCACCTTGGCCAAAACTCAAAATTACACCCATCCAATGTGTCTTAACCTATTTGGTCATTGAGGCTCTTCTTCCCTCTACCTAGGAACTTGAGATCACCCAATGGTTAGCCCAATTGAAGTCCCTAATCTCCTTTATAAATACACCACCTCTCAAAACCACAAAAGGAGATATTCAATTTCCTTGAGGAAACTCTGCCCAATTGATTCTAGAGACTCCTCAAGACCTCCTGTGTTTGATCCAGCCTTCCTCCGCCCTAATTCCCACTGCTTGAGGCCAATTTCCCAGCCCAATTCTCGGGCCAGAAATAGGACACCTCTCCAAACTCCACAAAACCCCAATTTGACTTACTCCTCACCTTCACCAGAGAAAGAGAGGAAATTCCCAATCAAAAACTCCATCTCCAGAGCACCCTAACCCACTTCAAGGCCAAGCCCGAATCACCTATAGGAGGAGTTTTGAACAGCACATAAGCTCAGCTCAAATTGATACTTACAGGAGGTTCACCAAGGCCAAACAAAGCTACTGCAAGCATCTGATTGAGGCTTCCCCTCATAGACCAATGTATTGATCAAAATTCACTAAATTTGAGCACTTTCTAAAGCATTATGAAGAAAACCTGTAATCCATGGTTGCTTAACCAAATAGATAGTCTCGTCCCACTTAGATAAAGGTGTAGAAACAAACCCCATGCAATTTGGTTGAGAATTGAGAGAGAAATTTGGCTTAGAATATGTGTGGCTCTGATCCAAGAAAAAAAGTACCTATTTTTAGTATAGATTTCATGCTCATTTTATGCACATTTTTAATGATATTACACTATAAAGGAAGTAATTTTGCATATTTTTTCTTCAATTATAAAAATATGATTTTATAGAAAATGAAGCAAAAACTACGCAATTTTGAGCCAAAATAAGCAAAGGAAAAAGATTTTAACTTAGTACATATTGATATGTCTTTCTATGTTTAATATCTTTTATATTTCTCACATGTTTTTTGGATGAAATTATACTTTTGAGAAAGGTTGTTTATGTCTATCTTGTAGGTGAAGATGTTAGGAACGCAACGCAACTAAAATGGGGCAAAACAAAGTTGAAACGAAGCCAAACGAAGCAAAATGGTGGAACTGCGCACAGGGTGGCGCCTAGGCGCCAGAATCATCCAGAAACGGTTATTGGACGGGATTTTAACAACTTTGGGAGTTATTTTGACGGTGTTAAGTAGTTTCTAGACCTTCTAGAAGCTTGGAAGTTATTCCTAATATATAGGACATGTGATACAATGAATCTAGACACATTGGACCGGTTTAAATCACAAAGATGTGCGACCCAAAGTGAAGGGGTGTGACTGTTCGGGCACGGAGTCCGGCGCCTAGGCGCCAGATCCCGGCTCCTAGGCGCCAGAGTTGGTTTCTAGAAGATTCATTGAACATGGACACATTTTGAAGAGGTGCCTTGAGGCAACCCTTAAAGCCTATAAATAGGAGGCCACTCCTACAGAGAAAATTGCACCCTATAGTCTCTTTCTTCCCCCTTAGTCATTTTAGTCATTTAGAGTTATGAAGGTGTAGATTTTTACATCTTATGGAGAGATTGGTGAGGGATTTTTAGATACTTATGTAAGGGATGTACGAGCGTCGCATGGATCAGTGGGAAACTTTGGTGGAGAGATCTTCTTCTTTCTTTCAGAAGTAAAAAAGCTAAGTGTTGTGTTCTTCATTCTCTTGTAATTGTTGTAAACACTTTCTAGTGGATTCTCTTTGTTTTAAACCAAGTTTTCTGTCGTGAATTATCCATGTTTCGTAAGAGATTTCCTTTACTCTTTCTTTTAATATGTAGTAGTGGCATGCATAGGAAAATCATTTTTATGATAGAATTATATATTAGATGCTTCTAGGTGACAGATAGTTGCATAAATATAATAGAATACTAATGAAATAAGTTCCTTGTTGACACTTAATTTATTATATAGTTCTATCAATTCTTTTACTTCTTATGCCATTATTTTCATTTACTTTTATTTTGTAATGAAATAGATGCATGTTTAGGAATTAAGATTTTCTTAGATATTCTTTTATTAAATTATGGTGATGATATTCATACCGGATCTTCATTTACTTTACAAATTGATCACCTATATTGTTAAAACCTGTTGAAGAATTCTGAGACCTAGAAGGAGATGAATTCTTAACTAGTAGATATCACATGAATCCTTGGGTATTCGAAGGCCTTGTGCGGGTTATTCAAGGTGAAGTGCAAATAAATAGGGAGATATTGTTTATTGGGCGCAGAATTGATTAGTTTTTAGAGTTACAGACTAAATTCTAATAATTTGATCTATAGAAAGGGAACGGGTCACTGGTATGGCCAACCATAGCCACCCTTGGACATCTAGTAGTGTGAGCCTAGATTAACCCATTCTACTAATAAAACATCTTGAACCGATCTATAGATTAGCCAATGTTCTTTATGCTTGGACCAAAGGGTAAAGAATAGGAATGCTTCTATTTGGCACTGCTACATTAATTCTAAGCATATCTTTCTTACACATTATCTATGTAATTGCAAGAGAAAGGTAATTTTTAATATCTCGAATTTCTCCAAACCAATTTATCCATAAGTTATCTTTTTATTTAAGAATTTAATTTAGGAATTAGTTATTAGAAAACTCATTTTAATTGACATTACAAATTTAGGCCTTATAGAAATAGACTGGAATTGGCCTAAAGGATTTCTTACATTGCTTCTCTGTGGGATCGATACTGGGGTAATAAAAGAAAACCTTATATTACTTGAAGTGATACGTATACTTGCGTAGTACCCCTAGTGTATGAAATATTTTCTAAAATTTTACAACATTTTGATTTTATACACTAGCCGCTATTTATAAATTGGGTCAAGTTTTTTGCCATCTTTTGGAAGCGAATATTACTACATTATTGCGGGTCGGGTCAAGCTCTCAGGTTAGGATAGGTTGGAGACGATGACGCTCCATCGTCGATCGCCCGTGTATCAGACGGATAACCTAGATCGCACCGGATAGAAGGATGGAGCAGAACAGCGGAGCCCAGTCAGCCCTAAGTCAAATGGCTGAGCCGAATAAAAATACGCTACGTGGCCATTCGATGCTTACAGAGATGACACAGATAAGTAGGAGAATAGGATTTTTAGGATTTTTAAATTGAGAAAACTTAGAAAATTCATAACTTAGTGTAGAAAATTTAGAAAATTAAAATAAAAACACCCTCTTGCTCTGTGAACAGAGGAGAATAATGTGGAATTAAAATCAAAATCATTTGACTTACGTTTATTTCTAAAATAATTAAATACAGTTAATCTTATTTAAATCATATTTCATCATACACATTTCACCATAGCATAAGACTTTGGGGGTTTTCTTCTCCCTATTGTTAGGGACTTCTCTAATCTTTTCAAGATTAGAGGGCATCCCTAGAAAGAGAAACATAATTTTCAAGTTAATGGTCTGTTTTGCTTAATAAGTTGTAAGAATTAAAATACAAATCAGAACAAAGACAAATTTGGACACCTTAGGGTCAGAGGATCATAAAAAAAATGTAAAATAGATTTTAGTGAGTAAAAATGTCACCTTATGTATTTAAATCACTAAACTAGAAGAAAATTTGAATAATTAAAATATAATCAGAAAAATCATGAAAACTAATCCACATTAAAGGAAATGGTCAGGGAGCCCCCCATAAAAATTTGAACCCAATATGAATTGACTTTACCAGTAAACTTGATTTTCTAAGTAAAATGGAATTTTGACTTAAAATAATTATAATATTTAAAATACAAGTAAAAAATTTACAAAGATTGGTTTTAGCAGTTTCTTATGACCAAATGAATCTATGAAAAGTAAATTTGAAGTTAAAATAAATAATTCCTTTTTAAACACTTTTTTTTATTTTTAAATAATTAAAATAATAATAATCTCTAAAAATCATTAAAATATTCTAAATCGCTTCCTAATCATTTAGGAATAATTAAAATATCTTTTCTCTATTTTTAAAAAATGGAGCTATAAATTTTAAAAAGGCATAGAATTAATTTTAAAAGGCTTAAAAATGGATTTTCCTTAATTTTGCATTAAAATAATTCCAATAATCAAAGAAAATAAAAAAATATATAATTTGTTTCTCTGGATTCTTTGAAATTAGAGAGAATAAGAAAAATATAAAACTTAATTTTCCACTTAAATAATATTTTATATTTAATTAATGCTAAAAAATAATTATAATAATTAAATTAAAATTCATAAAAATCATAAAAATTTGTCCGAGTGGTTCCCTGACTTAGATGAAACTCCAACAGTTTTCCTAAGGACAAATTTTTTACTTTGACTAAATTATTGAATTAATATTGAAAATCCTTATTTTTATTCAAAAATAATTATAAAAAAATCACATTTTCTCCTCTGATGTCTTATTTAACTCATGTGTGGGGTAACATAAAAATTTCAAAGTTATTTGAGTTTAATTTAATGAATTATGATGTGTTAAAGCCTCGAGGGCAAAATGATAATTTTAGGGTTTAAGCCTTAATTAATATTTAGGTTTAATCAAAGGGATAAATGGGCAATGGGCAATGGACAATGTTAATTTACCTTCAATCTTAATTTGCCTTCTTAGATGATTGAAACACAATGGATTAAGAGGTAGAAACCAACTTATTACTCTTCCACTAATGGAATAAAATTATAATTTCATAAAATTATTGAAATTTGAGGGTTAATTAAATTTGATCATCCTAAGGTGTGGGGGGGTTTGATCTAGGAAGATCATAACTCACTAAAGAAAAGCCCCTAATTAATGGTTGAATAATAACATCATCTTTAATAAAGCTCAAGTGCCACATAAACTTAAATTATAAATTCACTCATAAAAGCTTAAGGGCTAAGTAGTGAACTAGGTTTGATTCAAACTTTAATTAATGAGGTTGAAAAGAGAAACAAGATCGGGAATCCCTCAGAGGAGGCAACCTACAGTTGCTAACGTGATTTCCCACAGTCTGAATGAAAGTAATGAAATCATTTAGTTGAATTTGGTAAATCCATCTTAACTACGTGAATCCGAAAAAAATAGCGGTGTCGGAATGAGGGAACCGTGGGATTCTAACCCGTATCGCTTAATCAAATTTAACATTTCCCTTAATAAGATGTTAATACGCTTCAATTCAAAAATTTCTAAAACATAAAACTTATCTCATCTCTGTAATTTGAAATTTTGAAAACTAAACTTGCTACGACGAGGAGCTCGGAGCATACACGGTGGTCAACACAACGAGGAAATGGACAACTCTACAACAGCAAATATTCCTTAGAAATAAACACCAAGCCATAGGACTTCGAGGTAGTTCACTTAGTGCGACATAAATCCTCACTTATCTTTAGGATTTTGTATAATCATGTTGTGTAATATAAGCCCTAAATCACCTTAGGTTCCGAGATTGTCATCCGATATGACATAAACCCTCCTATCCTCCAGGCCATTTGTATGATCGGGGTCATGCAAATGTAAGCCCTAATTAATAAAATTAGCATGATGAAATATTAAGTAATTCTCTTTTCAAAACTGAAGCCCAATAATAGGATAGTTTGGGAAGTAACTGAGGTTTTCTTCTGGATCCGTGACATCCCCTACTTCTCATTTCTTTGGACTCTTAAAAAAACCTGTTCTTATTTGCACCAATCCCATTTGATGTTTTCCAAGTCAATCCTTGAAAACTTTAAACTTTGAAATTCATGAGAGCAAAACCACTAATCTTTATCGAGAGTTTTCTTAAGTGACTTCGGTCATTTATGATGTAATTAACTATAGGGGCTTGCCCATATAGGGAACTTTAGAACCCAAGTAATATAAACAGTATTTAATGTTCCATATTAAATAAAGGAACTTGTCGGCTTATATAAAAAATTGTTTCACAGACCGACCGGGTATCATAATTTATTTAGTTTAATTAATCGAGTCCATTAGTGAAGTGATGTATTTATTCTTCATGATAGATGTATTACTTATGGTGTTTTGCTCGATTAATTCAAATTATTTAATGTACAATATCTTATCTTATTTTTGAAAATTATATTACTATTTTTCAAAAGTTATACCCTACTATTTAAATATAAACTACTTTAAATCTAAATCATATTTTAAAATTTTTTTTTCAAAATTTAACGGCCTACAAAAAGTCTGCCAAAATTTGTCCTTTGAAGGCACGTGGCGGCATAAATGTTATGTCAAATTGAAGCAATATCATTGCCCATCTTGTTGGTCTTCCAGAGAGTGTTGGTCGAAGGATTAGATATTGTAAAGGATTAACCCATGAGATGAGAGTAATCTCATGATCATAGATGGGCTCTAACTTGGGCTTAGGCTTCAAGTAAAAGTCTTGAGGTTTAGTATTTAGGCTAGGGTTTTAGGGTTTAACCTGAAGCCCAAGGATCCAAAATTCATTCTTATAATTAATTAACCAATTAATTAATTAAGAGTGTAAATAGGTGGATTACATGATCATAGATGGATCATGGTAGTTAAGAGTTGAAACTTTGATTATGGTTTGACCATTTGACAATGGGTTGACCATTGTTGGTCAACATGGTGACCACGGGGTCCAAGGTTGACTAGATCGTTGACCTGACCCGCAATTACGCAGTAAATTAACATCTAAAAAATGGCCGAAAACTTGACCCAATTTATAAATAGCGGCTAGTGTACAAAATCTTAAATGATATAAAAATTAAAAAAATATTTTACACACTAGGGGTACTATGCAAGTATACGGATGGTTTCAAGTAATATATGGCTTTCTTTTAAAACCCCAGTATCAATCCCACAAAGAAGCAAGATAAGAAATCCTTTAGGCTAATTATAGTCTAATTCTTTAATGCATTAATTTGGAATGACAATTAAAATGGTTTTTCTAATAACTATTCCTAAATGAAAATTTAAAATAAAAAGATAACTTATCTAGATAAATTGGTTTAGAGGATTTTGAGATGTTAAAGACTACCTTTCTCTTGCAATTACCTAGATAATGTGTAGAAAAGAAATGCATAAAATTTAATGTAGTAGTGACAAATAGGAGCATATATATTCTTTAACTCTTTATGCAAGCGTCAAAGAACATTGGCTAGTTTTAAAGATTGGTTTAGGATGTATTGTTCGTAGTAAGGACTAATTCTAGGCTCTCATTTCTAGATTACCCCAGGGTACCTATGATTGGGCTTCCTAGTGACCCGTCACCTTTCTTTTAAACCAAATTGATATAATTTAGCCTATCACTCTAAAAACATAATCAATTATACACCCATCAAAGACTATCTCCCTATCTATTTGCACCTCCCCCTTCAAGGATTTACAATCTACCTTTCCAAGAAAAATGTAATACATATAAGTTCAGAACTCTTAGCCCACGGTCAGATCTTAAGAATTCTCCACAGATTTTAATGATACAAGAAGCCAATTTCTAGGGTAAATGAAGATCTAGTATGAATATCATCACCATAATTTAATAAGAGAATATCAAAGCAAATCTTGATTCCTAAACATACATCTATTTTATTATAAAATAAAAGTAAATGAAAATAATGGCATAGGAAGCAAAAGAGTTGATAGAATTATGTAATAAATTAAGTGCCAACAAGGAACATATGTCTTTAATATTCTATTAGTTTCATACAACTATCTGTCACCTAAAAACATATAATAAAATAAATAATTAAATTATAATTCCTTAAAATTTGCATTGCCACCTAACTTTTTTACTAGTTAACCGGAAAATGTGAGTGAAGTCAAGTATCAAGATCACTACTCTTTCGAGTTTTAGTTTCACTTACAACAAATTTTAACATAACCTATTGCCACTTACGTTATGTCAATGAAGTGAAGAAGATGTTTCTTTTCACATTAAAATGAAAATAATTCTATCATAAAAATAATTTTCCTACACAGGCCACTACTTCATATTAAAAGAAAATAGTAAAGAAAATTACTTATGAAGCATGGATAGAAAAAAACAAAAAACTTTGTTTAAATCAAAGAAAATCCACCAAAAAGTGTTTACAACAATTACAAGAAAATGAAGAACAAAATACATAGCTTCTTCCCTTTAAAAGAAAGAAGAAAATCTCTCCACCAAAGTCTTCTGCCAATCCATGCGCCGCTAGTACATTCCTTACATAAAATTCTCAAAATCCCTCATCAATCTCTCCAGAAAATGTAGAAATCTACATCATGACTATAAAAAGGACTCTAAAAGGACTCCAAAAGGACTTCAAAGGGACTCTCTAAGACTGTAAAATTAATCACTATTTATAGAGCTTCGAAAATGACCAAGGGTTGCTTCAGACATCTCTTCAAAAATTATTCAAATTCAATGAATATTCTAGAAATTAACTGTGGAGCCTAGGCGACAGTCCATCTGTGTGAAGGGTCGCACCCCTTCGCTTAAGAGACACACCTCTTCATTTAAATGTGTCTAGCTTCATTGTATTACTTGATGACATGTAGGATTTCATTTAGAGGTTTCTAGAATGCTTTGAAACCACCCAAAACTGTCCAATAATTGTCCATAACAGTCCCCAAAATTTTTTTGGCTATGTTTGGTGCCTAGGCTCCATTTATGGCGCCTAAGCGCCATCCTATGCGTAGCTCTAGTGTTTTGCTCCGTTTGGCTTAGTTTCAACTTCGTTTCGCCCCATTTCAATTGTGTTATGTTCCTAACATCTTTGCCTACAAAATAAACATAAAAACAACATTTATTTAAGTATAATTTCATTCAAAACATGTGAGAAATTTAAAACATATTAAGCATAGAAAGACATATCGATATGTGTCAGGTCAGAATTTTCTTTCTTGTTCATTTTAGCTCTAAATTGCATTATTTTTGCTTCATTTTCACCAAATGTCATTTTATTGTACCTGAAACCAAAAACATACAAAATACCTTCCTTTAAAGTGTAATATCATTAAAAATATGCATAATGTGAGTATGAAATGTACCTTATAAATAGGTAATTTTTAGGTGGATCAATTCCCCCAAACATAAACGTTACTTGTCCTCAAGTAAACCTATAGAATATAAAACCAAACAAAAAAATCATGTGTATGAGTTTCTTTAGGATTTTCTAAAATTTTGTTCTAGAAATGTAGTAGTCCAATTTAGAAAAAATTTTAGTAAATGAGACCAATTTAAAGTTTAGAAATCTCTTAGATGAAAGAGTATGAAAATATATGTTGCTATCTAATTCAGAATTACTTATAGATTTTTCAAAATATAGGCGTTAGACATTTTATTTTTTTTACTTAAAAATCATTTTAAAAATAATTATACTAATTATATTATATTTTTAAGCTTAGGATTTTCTCAAATATTATACTTTAAAAAGCTCACGTGTGGAACCAATTTTTTATTAGGCCCTTTAATCCTCAAGCTTCTTCTTCCTTTTTCACATACTATACTTTTATTTTCTTTTCTTTTCTTTTTGTTTTTCTTTTTCTTTTCATTTTCTTTTCATATTTTATTTTTCTTTTCTCAAGCAAGGATTACTATATCTAGATGGGCTTTTAATAATTTTGAATTCCACCCTTCCTTTCCTAAAGCATAAGGTAAATATATATCTTTTACTTAGAAATATAATAACAGTTTTGAAAATTATTTTTCAATAAAAGAAATTTAAATATTGAAAAAAAAAATCTAATCCTTCTATTTTTCCAAATTACAACTTTTTCTACTATAGATAATTACACAATATTTGTCATTTCTTTGCTAACAAAATTTTAACTTCAAATTTTGTCATCACTACTACAGATTTAACTAAATTCTCTTACTCATTTCTATATTCAAAATTTTATTTCCCTAATACAACTTCATACCATAATCATTTTTTAAATTAAAAATCAAATTTATTTGTAGCATACTTGAGAACAAATAAACTTTAAGTTTTGAAAATTGATTTTTTATCCCCCCAAACATAAAATTATAAATATTTTGCAATCAATTCCATAAAATATAGCAGGAAGAAAAATAAAATCTGAATTTACCGACAATTAAAACATCCTATCAAATTCATATACATGCATAATTAGGATAGAATGTCTGCAGATGAAAGTAAATGTAGCCTAAAACATGCTTTTAATAGTATTAAATTATAAGGAAGTATACTAACTTTAAATTTTATGTTTTTCTTCCTACCCCCAAACTTAATTTTTAACATATATAGCATTCAACATATAAAATATAAGTAGGAAGAAAAACAGTTTAGAAATTCTATCTACCACAAATGTCTATCAAAAATATATACAAATATTCATCAGGACAGAACATATTGCAATAGAAAGTAAATCTAAACTAAACCTGCCAGAATAAAATTAAACTAAAGAAAGGTTTAACAAGCATGACATGTATCGGTATAGGAATATATATTTTAAGTGTTCTCCAAATCTCAATGTTGTTGTAACACAAACACAAACACACAATATAAATGAGGTCAAATCTTCCTTTAACACATCGCACCTCACTACCTTACTTCTAATTTCTAATAGAATCACTATACTAATAAATTGGGTACTTATAAATGATTTTATAAAGTCAAATCTCATAGATACGACTATCCCTGATACGTTGAGTTACGAACACTAACCTCAGGCATCATCATATCCCTTTAAGAAAGAACCTCTAGCATTTATAAAGATAGTGCAAGATCATCCTCAGGTTACTCATTAAATAGGTTCATGACTCCTATAGAATGAAAACAAGGTCAGAGAAAAGAAGTAATGGAAATTATGATGGATCCATAAGAAGTTAAGGAATCACCTCAGACAAAGATCAAATCAAACTATTAATAATCCAAACTTCAATCAAACTGATCAATTCCACAGATCAATTTAATTCACTAACAATCCAAATGTCCACTAATCATTGATCAAGTAGATCAATCCTCACTAAAGCAAACACAATAAAACACTTACAATCATGACTTTCAACCATACTAAATCAAACCACACTAATAACTATGGGTTGCCTCCCATAAAGCACTTGGTTTAACGTCGTCAGCTCGACAAATGATTCCTCCTGGATCAAAATTCCATTTAAGTAATCCTTAATAAATTTTCTAATCTTTTCTAGATCCAGGAATTCCTACAAAATCCTCAAATTTTAAATTTTCTTTCAGCTCTTCCATTTCAGATTGATATAGATTATAATTCCTCATGTTTCTTCCTAGATCTAATATTCTTCCAATGATTTTTTCAATTTTCATATTAATAGCATCTTTAAAATTCATAAGAAATGGATCTTCTAAATTTTGGATCAGATTTTCTCTAGAATATTTAGATTCTGGGTCAAATTCTACTAGGTTTCTCTTCTCACTTAAGTTAACCTTGACTATCATTATAATCCAAATATGAATATTCATTATTTTGTTAATCTGCCATTTCTACTAAAAATTTATGGATTCTTTTCTGATTCATAATCCTCATAAAAGTTCTCTCTCGATCAAAATCGTATAATTCAAGGTCTGTAGCTCTTGAATAACGCATATAAATCTAAAGACTTAACTAATATAATTGATATCAAATATATTTTTGGTATTTTTGATTTTTTTTAAATAAAGACACAATAATTAAGCACACAATACAAAAATATTATAAATTCCAAATCTAAGTCTAACAGGTTTAACTAAAATTTTCCTAAAGTACTTACTGAAGCTTCCCTGGTAATGGCGTCAAAAACTTGACTTGGCCCACAATTACACAGTAAATTAACTTCCAAAAGATAGCAAAAAACTTGACCCAATTTATAAATAGCGGCTAGTATGCAAAATCTTAAATGATATAAAAATTAGAAAATATTTTACACACTAGGATAATACGCAAGTATATGTATTGTTTCAAGTAATATAGGGCTTTCTTTTAAAACCCCAGTATCGATCCCACAGAGAAGTGAGGTAGGAAATTCTTTAGGCTAATTCTAGTCTAATTCTATAAGGCCTTAATTTGGAATGACAATTAAAATTGTTTTTCTAATAACTATTCCTAAATGAAAATTTAAATTAAAAAGATAACTTATTTGGATAAATTGGTTTAGAGGATTTTGAGATGTTAAATACTACCTTTCTCTTGCAATTACCTAGATAATATGTAGGAAAGAAATGCATTGAATTTAATGTAGCAGTGACAAATAGGAGCATGTATATTCTTTAACTCTTTATGCAAGCAGCAAAGAACATTGGCTAGTTTTAAAGATTGGTTCAGGATGTATTGTTAGTAGTAAGGACTAATTTTAGGCTCTCACTTCTAGATTACCCCAGGGTGTCTATGGTCGGGCCTACTAGTGACACGTCGTATTTATTTTAAACCAAATTAATAGAATTTAGCCTGTCACTCTAAAAACATAATCAATTCTACGCCCATCAAATACTATCTCCCTATCTATTTTCACCTCCCCTTTTAAGGATTTACAATCTACCTTTCCACGAGAAATGTGATACATACAAGTTAAGAACTCTTAGCCTACAGTCAGATCTTAAGAATTCTCCAAAGATTTTAACGATACAAGACCAATTTATAGGGTAAATGATGATCCGGTATGAATATCATCACCATAATTTAATAAGAGAATATGAAAGAAAATCTTGATTCCTAAACACACATCTATTTTATTACAAAATAAAAGTAAATGAAAATAATGGCATAAGAAGTAAAAGAATTGATAGAATTATGTAATAAATTAAGTGCCAACAAGGAACATATAGTTTTAATATTCTATTAGTTTCATACAACTATCTGTCACCTAGAAGCATCTAATAGAAACAATTCATTAAATTATAATTCCTTAAAAGTTGCAATTTCGCTTAACTATTTTACTAGTTAACTGGACAATGTGAGCGCACTCAAGTTGCGAGATCATAGCTCTTTCGAGTTTTAGTTTCACTTACAATGAATTTTAAAATAACCTATTGCCACTTAAGTTATGTCAATAAAGTCAAGGAGATGTTACTCATCACATTAAAATTAAATTAATTCTATCATAAAAATAATTTTCCTACACATGCCACTACTTCATATTAAAAGAAAATAGTAAAGAAAACTACTTATGAAGCATGGATAGAACACAACAGAAAACTTAGTTTAAATCAACGAAAATCCACCAGAAAGTGTTTACAACGATTACAAGAAAATGAAGAACACAATACTTAGTTTTTTCCCTCTGAAAAAAAGAAGAAAAACTCTCCACCAAAATATTTTGCTAATCCATGCGTGCTCGTACATTCCTTACATAAAACTCTCAAAATCCCTCACTAATCTCTCCAGAAAATATAGAAATCTACATCATGACTCTAAAAGGACTCCAAAAGTACTTCAAACGACTCTCTAAGACTGTAAAATTAATCACTATGTATAGAGCTTCGAAAATGACCAAGGGTTTCTTCAGTCATCTCTTCAAAATTCGTCCACATTAAATGAATATTCTAGAAATTAACTGTGGCGCCTAGGTGCCAGTTTTGGTGCCTAGGCGCCAGTCCATCTGTGTGAAGGGTCGTACCCCTTCACTTAAGAGACACACCTCTTCATTTAAAAACTGCTCCAATGTGTCTAGATTCATTGTATTACTTGATGACATGTAGGATTTCGTCCAGAGACTTCTAGAATGCTTTGGAACTGCCCAAAACCATCCAATAACCGTCCATAACTGTCACCAAAATGTTTCTGGTTGTGCTGGCGCCTAAGCGTCATCCTGTGCGCAGCTCCACTGTTTTGCTCTGTTTGGCTTCGTTTCAACTCCGTTTCACCTTGTTTCAGTTGCATTGCGTTCCTAACATCTTCACCTACAAAATAAACATAAAAACAATCTTTCTTTAAAGTGTAATTTCATTCAAAACATGTGAAGAATGTAACTTATATTAAGCATAGAAAGACATATCAATATGTGTCAAGTCAGAATTTTCTTTCTTGTTCATTTTAGCTCTAAATTGCACTATTTTTGCTTCATTTTCACCAAATGTCTTTTTCTTGTACCTGAAACCAAAAACATGCAAAATATATTTTTTTAAAGTGTAATATTATTATAAATATGCATAAAGTGAGCATGAAATGTACGTTAAAAATAGGTAATTTTTAGGTGGATCAATCGTCAATGAGGTGACCACAGGGTCCAATCAGGGTAAAAGGGTCAATTTGGTCTATTGTAACTCAAATTAGGGTTTTTTTGGTTGGTTTGATCAATCTAGGGTGTCACTAAGATTTATGATCAAATGAGGTCACCTTAGGGTTTGATCTTATTTTTAGTGTTTAGGGGCCTTTGATGAGGTTAGGGGTCAATGTCGGTAAATCCCTCCCTAACAATGGATTTAGGGTTTTAGGTGGGTTTAAGTGATCTGCGGTATGTATTACCCATGCAGGTTAGCTTGGGTTTCGTACTTGATTAGATCCCTAAGTTGATTCAACCAATAGGCTTCAAGCCCAAAGCATGGCTTGATAGGATCCCAAGTGGCATAATCCTATTCTAGGATCATTAGTCTTGGATCATTAGTGAGGTTAATAATTAGTTCTACAGGAATCTAGTTTAAATGAGTCATCCATTGAATGAGGACAGTCAAAAGTAAGATTTTTCCTTCTACCTTAAGTATCTAAATAAGTTTCCAAGTTATACAGGTTTAGTCCCCTAAACTAGTGATTAGCCAAGGAATCTATTTCACCCTAATGGATTGCACTAACTTAAAGGCAATATTCTTATTCCCCTAAATTAATGTATTTTAACCGAATTTTTCCACTAAGAATTCTTTCAAATCTCAAAATTCACAATAAGTTGAAATGTTTTAACCTGTTAGGATGAATGTAAACTAAGAATCAAAGGTTAAATCAACACCTTATTTGGATTTCAATTAGAATCACAAAATCCAATTCAATCATATCATTCCTACATATCCAATCTAAAGTAGAAAGAGAGATCTACTTTATGGTATTGTTATTATTCTTGTGAATATTATTGTTGTGTTGGCCACTAATAGAATTTCTATGTTGTATCCCATGGTTTGTTTCCCTTTAGCAATCGCAAACACACTCTCAACTTTTCATCCTCAATATTTGTGGCTTCTAACTTTTTTTGTGGTCTTCAATGCATTCGACTAAAGTAGTGACTTGAATGTACTCATTCGAGAATCGAACAAACAAGATGAGCAAATCAGTTAGTGCATCATGGTTATGTCCACCGTCTTCTTATTGGTTTTGTTGTTAAAGAAGGTATTGAATAGTTATGGAGCTTTTCGCTTCGACATTCATTTAGCTTCAACTAAATATATTATAGATTGTCAATTTTATATTTCTTCCTTATATATAACCAATTAGTACTTTGTTTTTAATTTCGATGACTATTTGGCTTTCAATTTCATAAAAAAATTTTACAAGTAATTGACATATAAGAAATTTTATACTTTATTATATTACGTATTAGTGATTTTTTTTACTTCATATAAAATGTTTTTTGGGATAAAAGTATTCTATTTACAGCAAGCTTTTAAATTTAATATTCTTTCGAAATACAGAAAGTTGGCAAGGCTAATCAATCTATAAATAAATACAAAATTGTGCTCAGAAGATTACTTAAGAAACCATTTATCCACTGCATAAAGAAATGTCATTTACGAGCGGTACTCTAGACACTAATCTGAGCAGATGTTTTCAGAGCTTAATGCGTTGAGAAAGAATAAAAGATTTGTATCTATCCACCTTTAAGAGTGACGTACACCTTGATGTTGTAAAGATTTGAAAAAATAAAATACAATTGGAAATTTTGCATTAAGTGCATCCCAAGGAATTTTTATATTTGATATTACATCCAATTAAGTATTTTGATTTATTACGCTTACCCCAAGGAATTTTTATATTTGATATTACATCCAATTAAGTATTTTGATTTATTACGCTTACGTATAATTGATTAGTTCATGAAGAACCAGCTGTCGAATTTAAGGAATATGACGACTAAATTAAATTATTTCATATTTGGAAATAAATTATCATCTTGCATATTATAACGTTGATAGAGTTTATCATAAATCAAGAAGAAATCAAAGTCAACATCAGCTTTTCTTTGCATTCCTAATTGATTTGACATCTAATTTTCATTTTCATTTGGATGGTTATCATGGCTTAGTTATACGTATCATAATGCTTTTATTATTATTTTTTATTTCATTCATAAAATTCAATTTGAGTAAGCCATTTTTATTCAAAATATACAAAAGAAAATTTTACATTAACTGTATCTGAAAGAATATTTACATTTGGTAATTACATCCAATTAAGTAAGAATATTGATATATTACGTTTTGGTTAGCTCATCGCGTTAGCATGAAGAACCAGCTATTGAATTTAAGGAATAAGACGACTAACTTAAATTATTTCATATTTGGAAAGAAATTATCATCTTGTACATAATAACGTTGGATATGATTTATCATTGATCAGGAAGAAATCAAAATCACAATCACTTCTTCTTTACATTCTTAATTGATTTGACGTCTACTTTTCGTTTTCATTTGGATGGCTTAGCTATACTTAATTTTAAGCTTTCTTTGTTTTTTCTTTTTTATTTCACTTCATAAAAATCAATTTGAGTTGTCATTTTTATTCATAAAATACAAAAGCAAATTTGACAGTAACTGCATCTGAATGAATATTTACATTTTATAATTACATCCAATTAAGCAAAAATTTTGATTTATTACGCTTGCGCGTAATTTGTTGGCTCATCTCGTTAGCATGAAAAACCAACTCTCGAATTTAAGGAATGAGACGACTAAATTAAATTATTTCATATCTGGAAAGAAATTATAAACTTGTACATTATAAAGATGATGGAATTTATCATAAATCGAGAATAAATCAAAGTCACCATCAGCTCATCTTTACATTCCTAATTGATTTGACGTCTACATTTCATTCTCATTTGTATGACGCAGTTATAGTTATCATTAAGCTTTTTTGTTTTTTTTTTTATTTCTCTTCATAAAAGCCAATTTGATTACTCATTTTTATTCATAAAATACAAAAGAAAATTTTACATTAACTGCATCCGAATGAATATTTTCATTTGGTAATTACATCTAATTAAGTAAGAAGTTTGATCTATTACGCTTGTGCGTAATTGGTTCATTTCATCGCGTTAGCATGAAAAATCAGCTGTCGAATTTAAGGCATGAGAAGACTAAATTAAATTATTTCATATTTGAAAAGATATTATCATCTTGTACATTATAATATTGATAGGATTTATCATAAATCGAAAAGAAATTAAAATCACTTTTAGCTCTACTTTTAATTTTCATTTGAATGACTAATTATTCTCAGTTAAACTAAGAATGATATTTTTGAGGTTTAAATGTTTTTTGAGAAACAAGTAGACGTAATGATGTATAGAAAAGACCATTTAGCATTAAGAGTCTAACAAATTATTATAAAGTTAGCAAGTCTCCAAAGCTGCATGTTCTATAATTGTTGATAAATAGTATAGCTGTAACATTTTTATATTTATAAAAATAAATGGAACAATTCTCTAACTGTTCTCTAAATCATATTTGACAGACGCCTGACTATTAAAGGAGAAAAAGTTACTTTCAAGAGTATTTACAGACTAGTAGAAAGCAACCTGGCTGATACTTCGGCCCACTGGTCTATTTTGGAGGCCCACCATAATGATGCCAACTATGAATAATGATGAGATGGATGCAATGGATTATATGAGTTTTTTCATTCTTTAGAAGAATTCTAAATATGATGCAATGGATTTTTTCAACAATAATGATGAATTGGATGAAATTGGAGAATATTTATTATTGTGTCGGAGCTTGTCATATTTTCTATATATGTTGATATTCTCATTCTGAAAATAGAAACACGTGTATTCACTTAGCAAAACATATATATTCTCTTACAAAGTATGAGAGATATAACGAGAGCATTCAAAAAACAAATGGAACTCTCTAATCACAGCAATATATTTAAAATATTTACATGTAATTAATTACATAAGTGTCATTAAAAATCAACGCATGATATTTTTTAAGTCGAAATCTGAGTAATAAATTTATTTTTTTCGGTGTTGTGTTTTAGAAATTATTTTTTATTTTCAATTTATGATAAATCGGAAAGAAATCAAAGTCATCATCGGCTTCTCTTTACATTCCTAATTGATTTGACATATATTTTTCGTTTTAATATAGATGACTTAGTTATACTTAACATTAAGTTTTTATTATTTTTTTCACTTCATAAAATCTAATTTGAGTAGTCATTTTTATTCATAAAATGCAAAAGAAAATTTTACATTAACTCCAATTGAAAAAATATTTACATTGGGTAATTACATCCATTAAGTAAGAATATTGACCTATTATGCTTGCGCGTAATTGGTTGGTTCGTCGCGTTGGCATGAAGAATCAGCTATCGAATTTAAAGCGTGAGACAACCAAATTAATTTATTTAATATTTGGGAAAAAAATATCATCTTGTAGATTATAATATTGATAGGATTTATCATAAATCGGGAAGAAGACAATGTCACAATCAGTTCATCTTTACATTCCTAATTGATTTGACGTCTACTTTTTATTTTCATTTAGATGACTTAGTTATACTTATCATTAAGTTTTATTGTATTTTATTTTATTTCACTTTATAAAATCTAATTTGAGTAATTTTTTTTATTCATAAGATACAAAATAAAATTTTACATTAACTGTATCCGAAAGAATATTTACATTTGGTAATTACATCCAATTAAGTAAGAATTTTGATCTATTAAGCTTGCGTGAAATTGATTGGCTCATCAAGTTAGCATGAAAAACCAGTTATCGAATTTAAACCATGGGATGACTAAATTCAATTATTTCATATTCGGAAAGAAATTATTATCTTGTAAAGTATAACATTGATATGATTTATCATAAAGATTGAAGAAATTAAAGTCATTATTAGCTCCTCTTTACATTCCTAATTGATTTAACGTCTACTTTTCGTTTTCATTTGAATGGCTTAGTTATACTTATCATTAACTTTTATTTGTATTTTATTTTATTTTACTTTATAAAATCTAATTTGAGTAATCATTATTATTCATAAGATACAAAAGAAAATTTTACATTAACTGCATACGAAGAAATATTTGGTAGTTACATCCAATCAAGTAATAATTTTCATCTATTACAATTGCGCGTAATTGGTTTGCTCATCGCATTCACATGAAGAACCAGCTAAAAAATTTAAGGCATGTGATGACTAAACTAAATTATTTCATATTTGAAAAAAAATTATCTTGTACATTCTAACGTTGATAGAATTTATCATAAATCGGGACGAAATCAAAGTCACCATCAACTCCTCTTTACATCTCTACTTAATTTGACGTCTACTTTTCGTTTTCATTTGGATGACTTACTTATATTTATCATTAATCTTTCTTTGTTTCTATTTTATTTCATTTTATAAAATTCAATTTGAGTGCCATTTTTATTCATAAAAAATAAAAATGAAATTTTACATTAATTGCATCTGAATGAATATTTACATTTAGTAGTTACATTCAATTAAGCAAAAATTTTGAGTTATTATGTTTGTGCGTAATTGGTTGGCTCATCCCGTTAGCACGAAAAACAAGCTATCAAATTTAAGACATGTGATGACTAAAATAAGTTATTTCATATTTGAAAAAGAAATTATCACCTTGAAAATAATAACGATAAGAATTATCATAAATCAGAAAGAAATCAAAATCACTGTTAGCTCATCTTTATATTCTTAATTGATTGGATGTCTACTTTTCATTTTCATTTAGGTTGCTTAGTTATACTTTTCATTGAGCTTTCATTATTTTTTTTTCACTTCATAAAATCCAATTTGAGTAGTCATTTTTATTTATAAATTACAAAAGAAAATTTTACATTAACTGCATCCAAAAGAATGTTTACATTTGGTATGTAAATTCAATTATGAAAGAATTTTGATTTATTACGCTTGCGCGTATTTAGTTGGCTCATTGCGTTAGCATGAAAAACCAGCTATCGAATTTAAGGCATGAGATAATTAAATTTAATTATTTCATATTTGGAAAGAAATTATCATCTTGTACATTATAACGTTGATAGAATTTATCATTAATCGGGAAGATATCAAAATCACCATCAGCTCATCTCCACATTCCTAATTGATTTGACGTCTACTTTTCGTTTTCATTTAGATGACTTAGTTATACTTATCATTAAGTTTTCTTTGTTTTTTTTTTATTTCACATGATAAAATCCAATTTGAGTATCAATTTTTATTCATAAAATATAAAATAAAATTTTACATTAACTGCATCCGAATGAATATTTACATTTGGTAATTACATCCAATTAAGTAAGAATTTTGATCTACTATGCGTGCACGTAATTGGTTGGCTCATTGCATTAGCATGAAAAACCAGCTATCGAATTTAAGGCATGAGATGACTAAATTAAATTATTTCATATTTGGAAAGCAATTATAATCTTGTACTTTATAATGTTGATAAGATTTATCATAAATCGGGAAGAAATCAAAATCACCATCAACTCCTCTTTACATTCTTAATTGATTTGACGTTTAGTTTTCGTTTTCATTTGGACAACTTAGTTATGCTTCTCTCTAAGCTTTCTTTATTTTTTTTCTTGATTTCACTTCATAAATCTAATTTGTGCAGCCTTTTTTATTCATAAAATACAAAAGTAAATTTTATAATAATTGCATCCGAAGAAATATTTTCATTTGATAATTATATCCAATTAAGAATTTTGATCTGATACACTTGCGTGTAATTGGTTGGCTCATCGCGTTAACACGAAGAATCAGCTATCGAATTTAAGTCATGATACGACTAAATTAAATTATTTCATATTTTGAAATAAATTATCATCTTGTATGTTATTACATTGATAGAATTTATCATAAATCGGGATGAAATCAAAGTTATCATCAGCATCTCTTTATATTTATAATTAATTTGAAGTCTACTTTTAATTTTCGTTTGGATAACTTAGTTATTCTTAGTTAAAACTAAGAATGATATATTTGCGGTTTAAGTAGAGAAAATGATGTATAGAAAAATCATTTAACATTAAGTTATATTTATAAAAATAAATGGAACAACTGTCTAACTATTAAAAAAGGATAAATTAACTATCAAAGCAACCTGGATAATATCGTGCCGGTTCACCCTGTAGACCACAGCCTATTTTGGAGGCCCACGACATAAAAGAAAGGCTGAAGTTCGAGATTGTCCAATAAGATATATAAGCTTTTAGAACACGATATTTATCAATAACTTTTTTTAGGTTTATTGTTGATGGACCGAACAAGAAGTTATAGTTTTTATTGTTATAGCTACTGATCAATATATATATATATATATATATATATATATATATATATATATATATATATAAACATCAAAATAATTTATCTCACAGCATCATATTTAAAATATTTACATGAAATTAATTACAAAAGTTTCATTTAAAATCAACGCTTGTTAATTTTTAAGTCGAAATCTGAGTAATTAATCTATTTTTTTTCATGTTGTCTTTTAAAAATTATTTTTCATTTTCAATCTATGATTATAGACATAAAAATTATTAGTTCGATGGTTCTAAAAGCCAATAAAAAATGGGCCTAAAAGGGTTTATAAACAACGTTCTCAAAGCCTACTTTGATTGGACAACCTCTCCAACTTTAGCAACCTCGTTCTCAAAATATTTTTGTCAAACTTTTATTTTTAAAGGAAAAATAATTTTAGTAATAATCATGATAATTAAAAGAAGTGGTCAAGCAAAGTATAGATGATAGAGAAGTTACATGTAGCCATACACCATTGTTTGTTCAGATTCATCATAAAATTGAAAAGATTTTGACAAAGGCTTAGTGAGACGTGGGAACTTAACGAGATTTTTTTATTACCCATTGGTAACATACCGAACAATATTTAGAAAGTAAGAATTTGAATCCTTTAGAATATCTTGATAAGATCTAGTTGCTAATATGAGTACTCATTTGTTTACTAACTAGTAACTTTATTTTTTAACTTACTATTAATTGGATTAATTTTTTTAATTTTATATCATGTAGTGGTGATGGATTTGGGAAAGATATGAAAGATTCCTTTAATAAAAGTTTCTTCTTGTGGTTATGTCAGCCCCTTGCATTTTCTTGGGGAGCCCTTTATTTAATTGATATTACAATAATTCATTTTCTTACTTAAATTTTAATCTTTGCCATGAATTTTATTAATTTGCAATTGTTTTTTATTCTCTCTAGAGAAAATTGGTGGAGTGAGAAATGTTTGGGAGATGTAACAAATTCATGTGTGATAAGTTTTTAAATGTTACACATTTGAAGCCTCATGAAAGGCTAACATGCTCGAACAAATAAGACAAAAGGTTATGACCCATCATTGATGTAGCAAACATGTGCAAGATCTTTGAAATTTATGTTTCATTTAAAGTTTAGCTTTCAACATTATTCAATAAGATATTTAAGTTTAAATTATTACTGTCTTAAGATTTTTATTTTGTTTTTATGGTTTCATGTTCTTAGGGCACCATATATGTTGACCTCAATTTCATGAGGACCCCAAATTAACCCCCACATACAAGATATGTCTTGAGTCATTTGAACTGGTTTAAGATCCCCATACACCTCTTTAACGACCTATTGATCACTATGATCATTAAATTCATCATAGGAGGAGATCTACCAATATTGACCCCCTTTCAACTCATGCAGTGGTTCCCCAAACCCTAGAAATCGGATTGACCCCACTACACCCTTTTCGGGATCAAACCACGATGACATCCCAAAAAGATCAAATCAACAATGACAAACTCTGATTTGGTCAACCCTTGACCCAAAGGTCTCCATATTGACCATTTGGTCCACCCTAAAACCAAATTGGTCAAACTTGGTCAAATTGGCCAATTTTAGACCCAATTATCACCACATGGATCATTTGGTCAACCCTATGACAAATTAGCCAAACTTGGTCAAAATGGTCAAATATGGACCCATGACCACCCCATGGACCATTTGGTCAACCCTGAGACCAAATTTTTCAAGCTTGGTCAAAATGGTCATTTTTGAACCTAATCACCATCACATGGACCATTTGGTCAACCTAAGACCAAGTTAGTCATACTTGGTCAAAATGGTCAATTTTGAACCCAATGACCATCACATGGACCATTTGGTCAACCCCAAGACCAAATTGGTCAAACTTGGTCAAAATGGCCAACTTTGGACCAAATGACCGCCACATTGACTATTTGGTCAACCCAAACATTAAATTGGTCAAAGTTGACCATTTAGTCAAACCTAAGACCCGATGATCATTACATTAACCATTTGGTCATATTAGACAATAAATTAGTCAAACTTGATCAATTGACTAACCCAAAATCATGTGATCATCCCAATGATCATAAAGTCAACCATAGATCATATGATTGACCTAACCATTAAGACATCATTATAATGGTAAATCTGACCACTATAATCAACCTCTTGGTCAACATGGTCAAACCAAACCATACCATCAAATACAATGAGCCCATGACTAACTCAACCATGACATGGTCAAGTAAGTCACCCTGGTCAACTTAGACCTAAATTGGTCAACCATGGTCAAACTTGGCTAAACTTGATTAATTTTACCATTTTGATCAAAATTTGGTCTTTTAATCAAACTATTTTATTCTCTTAATTAGTTAATCATTTGGTTAACTAGAGGGAGTGAAGTTAAAGATTATTAGACCTAGGATTTAAGTCTAAAATCATGGTTTAAGCCCATGGCAAGACAAACCATGGCAACCTTAAACCCATGCTTTACCCTTAAACATTAAATCAAACTCATGGCCTATGGGTATTGAGTCATCCATGATTCATCAATGCTTACCATGACATAGGTGGCCCACTAATAACCTATGAGCCACCATTTTTAACCCATGTCAAGGGTCATTATGGAAAGAGACATATTTATCATTGATACACCTAAAATATATAGCATTTTGTACATATTTTTATACCTATTTTTGAAGATATTGAACTTTAATGGATGGTATTTGTATGGTTTTTTCTTGCAGGTACAATTAAATGGATGGATATGAAGAAAGGAATGAAAAAGGATCTGTTAATTTCTAATAGGAGCAGAGCGAATGGATGAGGGGAGTTTCGATGGGCTCTATAAAAAAGATCTGGTCATTCCCTCCCTAGCTAACTCTAATGGCGATTGTATAACGAAGGTTTGTTCGTGAAGGTGATGGTTATGAGTGAAACCGTAAAGGAGAGGGAGAGGGAGAGGGAAATGGGAGAGGGAAATAGGTGAGGGAGCTTGAGAGAGCTTTAGGAAGAAGCGGGCACCGAGAGACAAAGCAAGAAGAAAAGAATTTTAGGCAGGTGGTATGAGTTATTGAGGATTTCCATCTAATTTGCGTATGACAAATTTTGACGCTAACAAGTATAATTTTTGTGTTGCTTTATTCGATGCAAAAAATTTTGTAACTCTAGTTGAAGTTTCACCATTTTAAGAACACTTTTTTCGTACAAATTTTTGAAGCAAATCAGACAGAAAATCTGTTTCAAAAATCAAAACTTAATACTACCGCAATTCTAACGCTAATATTTGTGTCAGAAAGTTTCAATGCAAATATTGAATGTTAATACCAACTCCTCATGTAGTTGCACTTTCGACATCGATATTGAGTTGGTTTGTGATCGAGTGCTCTTAAGCGGTACAGCAAGCTTTGTTTGATTTAATCCACGTTGTCCATATCTAATAAACGGAAATAGATGACATCCATTTATCTTCCCAACAAGAATGAGGAACGCGGACCATCCGTAATTTCTTTTTTAAGGTGCTCTCAGTTGAGCCGTTAATGGTCATGGGGAGGCTATGAAGAGCCTTTAGAGACTTTAGTCTAATCCTTCGAGAAGGTCCAAGTGGCTAAAAAACTTTGGTTTGGTGATTAGTTCAATTTATAATGGATTAGGGTAGGCTTATTCATGAGTGTTTTGCCTTAGGTTTGGGTTTGACCCATTGGGTTTAAGGTGGTTTGGAAGTGCATGGATGGTGTGGTTTTGCATGAGTGGAGCTTGGGTAGGTTATGACTGCTTACGGGTGCAAGCCTAAGGTTTGAATCTTGGGTCACTTGGGTGGATTGACTCAGATTTGACTTATCCTTGCATGAGTTCACCTTGGATTGGACTTAGCTTGGGGAGTTGACATTCATAAGGATTTGGCTCACCCATGACTTGGTTGGCTTACATTTGGCTTGGTATAAGAGCTTGTCACAAAATTCGGTGGCACTGGCTCCAGTGGTGTTGAATTGGGCTTTAATTAATTTTAGATTTAGGTTTTGGTGGATTTGCATTTTGGTTGACTTATGATCTTGGTTCGGTAAGACATGAGTGAAAGGTTGAGGTGGGCTAGTGGTTTTAAAAATTATTTATTTATATTTTTTTTTATTTTGAATTGATTTTTATTTTTTATCTTGACTTCATTAATAAATTTTGGATTTTTTTATTTTGAGATTTAATGAAAATTATAGTGCATTTGTATTTGATTTAAATTTTAATTTTGGTTTGTGATTTTTAGTTTTTTTTTTTGTTTTTTTTAATTTTGATTTTAATTAGATTTTACTTTGTGAATTTTATGACTTTACAAAATTTTAATTTGGTTTCAATTTTGATTTTATTTTGGTGAATTTCTCTCAATTTTTAATTTTGATTTTAAATTTTTGATAAATTTTAGAATTTATTTAAATTTTCGGTTAATTTTGATGATTTTAGTTGAATTTTGAGTTTGTTTGAATTGGATTTCATTTGATAATTTTAATTTGTGATTTTAGTTTAATTACAACTTTGAAATTTTGCTTTGATTTTATTTTGAAATTTTATGAGTTTTGGTTAAGTTTAATATTTAGTTTTGAAAAAGTTGGCCTTTAGTGAATTTAGATTTTTATCTTAGATTTCAATTTTGTTGAACTTGCTTTTAATTTGTGATTAGTTTTGATTTTGATTTTAATTTTATGTCCATGATCCTATTGAATTTGCATTTGAGATTTCAATTGGTGATTTTCGTTTTGTCTTTTAGTTGTAGTAAATGATAAATCTTACTTTAGTTGAAAATGAGCCTCATAACCAATGTGCTCTTTATGAACCAAAGAATGAGTTATCCAAATAATTTAGAATGAGAAGTACAAAGTGCCCATAGAGAGACCAAAGTCTCTAGGGTTAAAGGGCAGATTAAGGATGTTCCATGACCATGGGGACATTTCTCAGCTTCAATAATCTAACTTTCTTGAAGTTAAGTGTATGAAACTATAAGAAGTGAAGATTTGAACTACAATATTAGCTTGGTATTGGTTCTATCACCAGTTCCTTATGAAATTCGATGAGAAAAACTCTAAGGCAAGATCCTAAGTTTTATCGAGAAAGAACAATATAGACCTCATACCAAAAAGAGGAAAACATGGTTGTAGTTACTAGTTATAATAGCATTAGTTGCGCATATGGCCCTAGTTAAAGGCCGTAATACCATCAGTTTGTCAAATAGAACATAGTTAGTGAGTCGAATATCATTAGTTGGTCACATTGACCATAGTTGTTGATTGTAATATCGTTAATTGGTTACATAAACCATAGTTGGTGATTGCAATAGCGTTAGTAATAATATCGTTTGTTAGTCACATAGCCCGTAATTGGAAGTTGTAATTTCCCCAGTTGTCCACAAAAGAGGTAGTTGTTTATTGAACCTCAATTGGTCACAGATGTTATAGTTGATGAATAAAATATCATTAATTGATTGTATAAACTATATTTAATGTCTGTAATATTGTCAATTAGCCACATAGGTCATAGTTGATGATTGTAATATCATTAGTTGGTCACATAAGTCGTACTTGGTGACTGTAATATCATAAGCTGCCTGCATAGGCCATAGTTAGTGATTGCAACATCATTAGTTTAACACATATGTTGTAGTTGGTAACTGATATACCACTTATTAACCACAAAGATCGTAGTTGGTGACTATAATACCATAGAGGCTATAATTGCTGTCAGTAATATCATTAGTTAGCCATATATCTAGTATTGGTTAATGCAATAGCTTTAGTTAACCACAAAGGACGTAGTTAAAAGATGTAATAGAAATAGTTTGACAAATAACCGTAGTTAGTGTATGGATCCCTTTCCTCGGATAGAATGGAGTTATAATTTCAGATTGAACAATACATTTGGCTTACAATGCAAAATAAAATACAAGTGTTATGAATAACCATCGTATTATAACTGTGATAGTGGCAAGCAATATTCACCAGTGGTTATTGGTCTGCGATGACTAGTGGTGAAGGCAAATGGTGGTCATTGGTATTTTAATACCTTGCAATCGTATTTTGAACATAACAATTTCAAGTAAGGGTCATTGGTGGCTGAAAGTTATCACAACATCTTAGTTATGACATTATACATTACAACCTTTTTTAGGTACGACATTAGTGAGAAGTCATATTGATGACGGACAGTAAGGGTGGCTGACGAGTAGTTCAGTTACAATTTCTTCACTGGGTCTTCGATATGGTGTTATATCTTATGACTGTATTTGGCATACAATGTTAGCAAGTAGGGGACACCAACGAAGGCAAGCAGGGGCAACTAACAATGGTCAATGGTGTTCAGGGCTAGAGAGGCTGGATGTTATTGTCGTGTCTTTAATACAAAACATACTATGGAATTTCTTCTCTTCTCCTCCTCAAATCAAGTGAGAGAGTGGTCTACTTATAAGCCTTAGAGAAAAAACCTCAAAAATAAGCGAGCATAGGCTCGTTAAATTCCTCTCGTCGAGATACTTGATTAGTATATAAGTATATAAAATTTATAGTAAATTTGATTTTTCAATAATTCAAAATCTCAAAATACGTTTTACTGGGTTGATCTGAGCTTGTTTGGACTCGGATCATACAAATTTTGGTATTATCAAATTCGTCTTGTTGAGTCGGTTTGCTTGATTACAAAATTCATGAAATCAGGGACTTAAAATGATCTCGAGTTCTTTCAATTTAGAATGTTTATTACTAAAAAAATAATATTGAGATTCGTGCTACATGATGCAATGCTTTATGGTGTTGAATGTTGAGCTTTGAAAGAGAAGCATAATACTAAGTTAAGTGTTGCTGAGAAGAGAATGATTAGGTTGATGAGTGGCTTTACACTTAAAGACAAAATGCGAAATGAATATATCTGTGATAGGTTTGGTGTAGCTCCAGTGACGAATAAAATTAGAGAGAGTTATCTTAGATGGTTTGGTCAAATAAAACATCAACCATCAGATGATCTGTTTAGGAGAGTTGATGTTTTAGATTCAACTTATGTTAAGAAAGCCAGAGGTAGACCTACGAAGATTTGGGTATATTATATAAAAATGATCTTAGTTTATTAGAGTTAAATGAAAATATGACACAAAATAAGATACGATGGAGAAAAAGGATTCACGTAGTCGACCCCACTTTAGTGGGATTAAGGCTTTGTTGTTGTTGTGCTACATGATACATCAATCCCTCTGTTTGGTGGAGAAGAAATTGAGTGAAATTATCTTGTTTCTTATTAATTAATTGATGAAAAATTTAATTTTTATTTCCCAAAATTATGGTATATTTGAACTAAAAATTAATCCTATTATAGTTGTTGGAATTATTATATTATAGATCAGTAATTACACATGTTTCAAACATTTATTATAAATAAGAATCTATAGTATTTATTACAATAACTAAAGCCCATTAATTAGAATATTTTATCTTTTATTCACTTTCTTTTTCCTATAAATAAACAATGAAATCGATATACCGTTGTCGAGATCAACCGAAGGATCAGTCAACTATTTTATGGCTGATGATGATGAATCCATTTCTAAAACAGAGGCATGGATCAAGACAAAAAAAAAAGAAAAAAATTTCTGTCACTTACGAATCAGATCAATCCAATCAAATTAGCTTTTTCTTTACCATTTTTTTTTCATGCAACCTAGGAGCAAGTAACTGCCACACATTTTTACCACCAACCCGATTAGCAGAGTGCCACCAAACAAACCAGAAGCAGCCTTAATTGTAAGGTTTCAATTTTACAAGCTACTTATGATGTTGGATTGCTCAAAAGGAGATAAGCCTTTCAACACAAAAAAGGTGCATTATCATTTTATTTTCTTGACGATTCCAATTTGGTCTCAACAAATCCATATAATTACTGTCATTTCTATATGGCTCTAATTCACATGTCTTTCATCATATTGCACTGCTCATAATGAGATATTGTAATACCAATATTATGACATTGTAACTTTTTCCAGGAAGCCATATGTTTGATCCACAAATGTTCTTAAAATTATCTCTATCAATTTTGGAATTTTAATATAGCTTCAAAGTTATATATTTGGACTGTTAATTGGAGATCATAATTGACAACTATCATTGTCAAACAACCATTGTCGTTGAACCCTATTTAATTGCCTACACACCCTAAACTAAGCAAATGTATTGGATCAAAATGAAGGAAGTCACTCTCCATGTCAAGGGAGGGCAAGATCCAAGATATCTGATGTCCATGCTAATTTGGAAGGAAAAAACCACGTGTTTATCCTAAAATTTCTAAATACATTTTCAACATAAGAAACCAAGGTGAAATCCTTAGACATAGAGACTTCTAGGCCTTGACTCCTACAGTCCATAATTAGATGGCTTTGGTTCTCTCCTTCTTTTTGTCTTCACTTCTCGTAGTGATCTAATTCCCACCAACTTTAGAAGGGAAACCGCCACATCCACCACCAATTGTTCAATATCATTCAATTTCCAATTTTTTTTTCAAATGAGGGGCCATGCTAATACCTACAATCAGTTGTTTTACCTTATTTTCTCCTCTATGAGGGAAGGGGCCATCATCCACAATTCCATCAATACTAGCACCTAATGACTCCCTCACCACCATCATAGAAGACATACACCAAAGTTTAGTTTGTATACACTGTGTTGATGACTTCTTCAAACTCATGAAAGGGCGGCACTCTATAATCCAAGACTATGATTAGAAGAATATGTTTCAACTAGTCTAGATACCTTGGTTTTTTTCTTATTCCAAATTTCATATCAAAAATTGTGAATTGCATTACTTACTTGGCAGTGGGGGCTCTTCCATTGAAACTAAGCAATTACATTTATTCTCTCCAATTTCGCAAGATTCCAATACCAAGTAAAATCAATAAAAACTAGTTGCTCAACCTGTGCACTGAAGTAGCATGTCATTAATTCTTGACATGTTAAATCAATAAAACACAGTTGCACAATGGATACACTGAAGTAGCATATCATTGATTCATGTTCTATTCATTTAATCAGCTTTAGGCAATTATATATATATGTAAAAAATAAAGGAATAAAAAAAATGTTTGAACATTGTATATAAAATAAAGGAATAAAAGAAAAATGTTTGAACATTGGAAGAGCCAACTTTGGCAGTCAATTAGCTTGCCAATGCTCCCCTTAGTGCACTCGACTTAGTGCAGTGCATTTGAGCAGAGCTACCGCTTATTCAAATAAGTTTTTATTCAAAAATGCAGATCGCAAGGCTCGACCTGCTTTCCACGTTAAATGTAAAAAACCAACTGTATTTTCAAATAAGCTACGAAAATACAATTTTCAAATAGAGAGGTAGCATTTTCAAAATGCCGCTGCAGCGGATAAATTGCAGCCACCCTTAATCACTGCTGAAAAGAGAAAAACTCACCCCAAATGCCACCAAGTACCTGTCTAGATAGAGATCTTTCGCTGACCAGGTAGGACGAAGCAGGCAGCAAAGAGCTCGCCAGATCTGGGGTTCAAGCCGGATCTCGCAGCGATCTCTGCTGGACACGACGTGAAGACCGCCGGACCAGATCTTATCTGATTGCAGCCACTGACCGCACTTGTACCCACCACTCGTGCTCCGTGGTGGGATCTTAAAAAACGACTCCTCCTGCGCTACGAGGAGACTGTGCTCAAACGCCTCCTCCTCGATCGATGACAGTTTCGTATTTCAGATTCCTGCAACAAACTAAGAGGATCAGTCCATTCTTTTGCTCGACCGATCTCAGATTTAGAAGAAATGATCATTAAAAAACAAAAAAAGATTAGAAAAGGCAAGGAACGTGCCCGACTTCAATGGCTGCCAAGAATTAAACCCAAACAAGCCTTAACAAAGAAAGATAATCAATGACGTATAAACCAATGGTAGAATTTATGTAGTTAGTTGAGAGCAACAATATTGAATGATGACGATGGACTATCTCACTCACTCTCTGCAGGGAACTGACGATCTATGAAAGATGTAGGACGCGGTAATAAGATGGGGAAGAAAAGTTATTAAAAAGAGATTTACATACATACCACTTAGTTGATATGTATTTACATATCTAATACCTGAATTTTCTTTTATTGTATCAAATGAAATTATCATTATGTTAACATATATATCATTTTATTTATATAATGATACTTTTTATTTGACACAAATATTTGTGTTTTATTATGACATTCCAAACCTTTCAAAGATCGGCAGTTCCTAGTAGGAGCTTGTATTACATCAGGATTCTAGACGTAATTTATGTTTGGAGTGTAATGTTGGGGCGTCACGTGTTAAATGGGCCCCACCACTATGCACTTGGCCAGAGTGTATGAAGGTGAGACCCACTTGACATATGACACCTCATCATTGGACTTAAGATACATCCGGAGTTCTGCTTTAATATTTTTTCTCCCAGCTGAGGGTGAGTGAGATCCTCTATCATCATCATCCAATATTGTTGCTCTCAATTAACTACATTGATTCTTCCGGTGGTTTATACCTCTTCGATCATCTTTCTCCATTAATTTCGATGTTGAGGTTTGTTTGAGTTTAATTCTTGGCAGCCATTGAAGTCGGATACGTTCCTTGCGCTTTCTAATTTTGTTTTTGTTTTTTGATGATCATTTCTTCTAAATCTGAGATCGATCGAACAAAGGAAGGGATTGACCAGTTAAACCCAATAGGCCTTACTCTTTCCTTTTGATCCAAATGGTGGTCAACCATGCCCCAATTAAGCTTAAAGGACTATTAGAGTAATCAAATTGCCCATTAGACTTTAGTTAACCATAATGATCCAATTAAATCCATGATTTAGTTAAATTCATATAGATGATTCATTTGACACACTAAGTGCCTAGCAATAATTTAATTATTTGGGATGTTCATGAAGACGCGAATGTTATGTGGGAAAAATTAACTAATACTATTAAACAAGTGGCTAAAGATGTACTTGGAGAATCAAAAGAAAAAGTTTCTATAAATAAAAATAGTTGGTGGTGGAATAATAATGTACAAGAAAAGATAAAATATAAGAAGTTGTGCTATAAAAATTGGTTTAAATGTAAAAGCGTAGAACTCTGGAAAAATATAAAACGGCCTGCAGGAGTGTAAAAGAATAATCTGTGACGCTAAAAATTCGCTTTTAGTGATCTTTATAACATGTTAGATACTAAGGAAGGTGAAAAATATATGTATAAACTAGCCAAATAAAGAGAAAAGAAATGTAAAGATTTAACTCAAGTAAAATGTATTAAAGATGTAAAATCAAAAAGTGCTTTTCTTAGAAAAGATATTCAACATAAGTGGGAGAGTTATTTTGATAAACTTTTTAATGATGATGCTGAAAGTACGATTGACCTTAGTGATCTTAATATCGTTAATAATAATAAAACTTTTCATTTTTACCATCGCATTAGTAAAAAGAAGTTGATGAGGCTTTAAAAAACCCAGTGGGAAAGTCCGTAGGACCTGATGATATCCCAATTGAAGTGTGGAAATGTTTAGGTGATTTGGGGGTTTCTGGCTTACTAAACTTTTTAATATTACTTTAAAAACTAAAAGGATGCCTGAGGAGTGGAGAAAGAGCATTTTGGTCCCCATTTTTAAGAATAAAGGAGATGCACAAGAGTGTGCAAATTATAGTAGGAATTAAGTTGATGTGTCATACTTTAAAATTATGGGAGAGGGTAATTGAACATAGGTTAAGACGTATTACGAAGATTTCTCATAATCAATTTGGCTTTATGTCGGGCAGGTCTACCATGGAAGTTATATATTTATTGAGAGGTTTGATGGAGAATTACAGAGATAATAAGGAGGATCTACATTTGATTTTTATTGATTTAGAAAAAACTTACGATAAGGTTCCTAGAGATGTTCTTTGGAGAGTCCTTGAGAAGAAAGGTGTTGATATGACTTATATTCAAGTCATTAAAGATATGTATGCTAGAGTTGTTACATGTGTTCGAACTGAAGGAGGATTGACCAAGTATTTTACTATTTCGGTTGGTTTACATCAAGGATCGGCTTTAAGCCCATATCTTTTTGCTTTATTTATGGATGGTCTTACTGGGCATTTACAAGAGGATGTACCTTGGTGTATACTTTTTGCTGATGATATCCTCCTTGTGGATAAGACAAGCGAAAAGTCCGAGAAAAACTTGAATTATGGAGGTCTACTTTGGAGTCTAAAGGTCTTCGTTTGAGTAGAACTAAAACTGAATGCATGGAATGTAAATTTAGTAATAGTAGGTCTAGGGACAGCAGTGTAACTTTGGGTGATCAAATTATTAAAAGGTGTGAACGATTTAGATATCTCGGGTCCATTGTTCAAAGCGATGGTGATATAGATGGGGATGTTAATAGTAGAATTTAGGTTGGTTGGTTGAAGTGGAGGAATGCGTCTGGCCCATTGTGTGATAGAAAAGTACCGCTTAGACTGAAAGGAAAATTTTATAAGATGGTGGTGAGACCTTCAATGCTCTATGGTGTTGAATGTTGGCCTTTAAAAGAGAAGCATAGTGTTAAGTTAAGTGTTGCCGAGATGAGAATGATTAGGTGGATGAGTGGCTTTACACTTAGAGACAAAATGCGAAATGAATATATCCGTAAAAGGGTTGGAGTTGCACCAGTGACGGATAAAATTAGAGAGAGTCGCCTTAGATGGTTTGGTCACATTAGACGTCGACCACCTGATGATCCGATTAGGAGAGTAGATGTTTTAAATACAACTTATGTTAAGAAAGACAGAGGCAAACCTAGGAAAACTTGGGCTTATTGCATAAAAAATGATCTTAATTTATTAGAATTAAACGAAAATTTGACACTAAATAGGACGCAATGGAGAAAAAGGATTCATGTAGCCGACCCCACTTAGTGGGATTAAGGCTTTGTTGTTGTTGTTGTTGTATTATAATTAAAGATGTTTAGTAGGGTGAGTAAAAAGAACCATGATTATCATACATAATGTCATACACCAAATATATCAAGTTGATTTTGTTAGCCATTTTATCTTTCTATCGATATTTTTTGCATTAAAATGCATGAAACTTTATAACAACTCTACGTCCCCAAAAACTCGAGTTATTTATCTATTTTAGAAATGGATCCGTCATCTTCAACCACAAAATAGCTGGCTAATTCTGTGGTCGGTCTCGACAACGACATATCCGTCATCTTCAACTACAACATATGTTGTAAACTGATGATATTACAATCACTAATGATGAACTATACGGACAACTAGTGCTATTACAGTCACCAATTATGACATATGTGACCAACTGACGATATTACAATCATCAACTATGATCTATGTGGTCATTCGACAATATTATAATCACCAACTATATTTTATATGATCAATTAATGATATTTTAGTCACCAACTATAAACTCCATGACCAATTGAGATTGATATTTCAATAACCATATCTTATGTGGACAGCTAGTGATATTAAAATCACAAACTACGACATATGTGACCAACTAACGATATTGCTGCTAACTAAAACTATTACAATCACCAACTATGGTCTATGTGACTAATTGACGATGTTGTAATCAACAACTATAGTCAATGCGGCCAATTGATGATATTCTACTCATTAACTATGGTTTATTTGGCAAACTAATTATATTGCAACCTTTAACTACATCTTCTATGGCCAACTGACGCTTATAACCGCCAACTACAACCATGTTTTCTTCCTTTTTTGTATGACGTTTATTGTCATTTCTCCCTAAAACTTTAGCCTTATAGTTTTCCTTAGTGGATTTCCTAAGGGACTAGTGATAGAACCAATGTCAAGCAAAGATTTTAATTCAAATCTTCACTCCTTATAATTTCATGCACTTGACTTCAAACCGTTAACTCACGATTGAGTTGAACAAAGTTAGAATATTGTAGCTGAAGATTTTGAATAAAGTTAAATTATTGAGACTTCCTTGATCCACCCTTTAACCCTTGAGGCTTTTTTTTTTGTCTCTCCTTAGGCACATTGTACTTATCTTTCTAAGTTTTTGGATAGCTCATTCTTCGGTTCATAAAAGAGTACATTGGGTATGTGGCTTATTTTTTACTAAGATAGGATTTATCTTTTAAAGATAAAGCAAAATCTCGACTTGAACCTGCTCGAAGGACTAGACCAAAGTTTCCAAAGGCTCCCCGTAGCCTCACCATGGCCATTAAAGACTCAAACCGAGAGCACCTCAAAAAAGTAATCACGGACGGTGCACGTTCCTTATTCTCATAGAGAAGATAAATGGATATTTTATGTTTTCACGTATTATAAATGGAAAATGTGGATTAAATCAAACAGAGCTTCTTGGATTGCCTTAGAGCACTCGATCGCAGACCAGCTCAATGTAGATGTGCAAAGTGTTACTACAGGAGGAACCGGTATTAGCGTCCAATATTTGCGTCGGAATTTTTGAAAAATATTAATGTTACACTTATGACTCTTAACTGGAGCAAAATAATTAATGATCTTTCTGGAAAATTTTGTGTTCGATCTGCGTCAAAAAGTTTGATGAAAAAGAGATTCTGAAAATGTCTAAACTTCAACTGGAGTTGCAACGGTATTGGCCCGAATAAAGTGACATAAAAACTTTACTTGTTAGAGACAATTTATTCAACACAAATTATACAGAAATTTGACACACATAACCTAAATAAATTATCCCGTCTGAGTAAATTTCATTTCTCCTCGCCTCGTCTCCCCTTCCTCCTGAAACCCACTGAAGCTCCCTCCCCCCTTTCCCTCTCCCTCCCTTATGGTTTTACTCAAAACCTTGCCTTCCTAAACAAACCTCGCGATACAGTCGTCATTAGAGCTAGCTAGGGAGGAAACGACCGGATCATGCTTCTAGACACAACCGAAACTCCTCGCGTCCTTCAATTGCAATCCTATTAGAAAGCACTGATGAAGGTATGCCGATTTGAGCCATTATTTAATTCATATGTGCCATACATGTAAAAACTATCGCTCAGATGTTAGGTGTATGAAATGCAAAGGTAATATTGTATGTATGTAAAAATTGAAATTTTGGTGCTAGGTAAGAATATCATAAGACTCGAAGTAGCTCTCATCCACCTCGTCCCCTGTAATGGATAGCCCAAAATGCAAGTGAATATGATCGTATGATCTAGTTAATGCGTCCAAAGTCTACTCTCCATAGTTCAAGCCGAAGATGGAGAATAAACGACACATGGCGCGGACCCTCATCATGGGGCCCAAACGCATGAGAAACCGATATTTGGGCATCTGCCAAGTATTGGTTTCCTTTATATATATATATATATATATATATATATATCACTAAATTAGGTATTGTGGTATGTACGTAAAAATTAAAGTTTTGGTTAATGTCCAGCGTCTTCGTATTGGTTGTGTTTTTAATGGAATAGTTACATAACTTTGTGCTTCGACATTGATTCAGCTTTAAATAAATATATTGTGGATTGTCAATTTTATATGTCATTCTTACATATAATCAATTAGTGTTTTTGTTTTTAATTTCAATGACTATTTGGCTTTCAATTTTCATCATAAAATTTTGTAAGCAATTAACATAAAAGAAATTCTATACTTTATTATATTACGTATTTGTGATTTTTTTATAATAAATTTGTTTGGATAAAATTATTCTATTTCCATGCAAGCTTTTAAAAGTTAAATTTCTTTCGAAATACAGAAAGTTGGGAAGGTTAATTAATCTATAAATAAATACAAAAATGTGCTCAGAAAATTACTTATGAAAATCATTTATCTACCGCATAAAGAAATGTCATTTATGAGCGTTTCTTCAAATAATAAGCAATCTGAGCCTATACTTTCGGAGCTTCATGTGTTGGAAAAGAATAAAAGATTTGTATCTATCCATCTTTAATAGTGACGCACACCTTGATGTCGTAACGATTAGAAAATTAAAATACAAATATAAATTTTGCATTAAGTGCGTCCCAAAAGATATTTACATTTAGTAATTATATCCAATTATATAAGAATTTTGATCTATTAAATTTGAGCATAAACGGTTGGCTCATCATGTTAGCATGAAGAACTAACTATCGGATTTAAGTCATCTTCATGCGACGATTAAATTAAATTATTTCATATTTGAAAAAAATAATCATCTTGTACATTATAATGTTGGTAGAATTTATCATAAATCGGGAAGAAATTAAAGTCATCAGCAGCTTCTTTTTATATTTCTAATTGATTTGACGTCTACTTCTCATTTTTATTTAGCTGAGTTAATTATACTTATCATTAAACATTCTTTGTTTTTTTTTTTAAATTTCACTTCATAAAATTCAATTTGAGTAGCCCATAAAATACAAAAAGAAAATTTACGTTAACTGCATCCGAAAGAATATCTACATTTGGTAATTACATCAAATTAAGTAATAATTTTTATCTATTACGTCTGCCCGTAATTGGTTGGCTCATCGAAGAATCAATTATCCAAATAGATGTATTTACATATTCTTATGTCTTTACATATCTCACACTTAATTTCTCATATTTACATACATTGCACATTGGTAGGGGTGCAATCGGCCCGAACACGAACAGGCCCGGGCTCAGCTTGTGTTTGGCTCATTAAAAATTACCACTGTTTGTGTTCGACTCATTTATATTTTGAACACAAAAAATTAAATCATGTTCGACTCGTTTTCTTAGCGAGCCGAACAAGAGTTTTTCGCTACGAAAGAGCCATTTTAACAATCATAATAACGCAGCCGTATCATATTACAGGTTGAAGCAAGATTTAAATATTATTATTTATATTAAAACATCATTTAAATATAATATAATTCATTTTTTTTAAAATTTTATTAATAATTTTACTTAATTAGAAATCTTTACAGCCTTGTTGTTCATTAAATTATTAAAAAAATACTAGTTATCAATATATATATATAATTTAATTATTTCGAGCAAAAATGAGTCTGTTCGACCAGTTAATATACCGAGCGCAAAAAAAATTGTACGTGCTCAGCTTGTTTGCTTAGCGGACAAATCAAATAAGAGCCTTTTAACAAGTCGAACATGAATTATTCTCCAACAACTAGCCGTCTTGACAACCCTAAATATCAGTGTTTTAAACCAATGCATAAAAATATCAATTTCATTTTTAAGAATGTTAATAATATTATTTTTTATGTTATATTAAAGAATTGAGTGTTTTATGTGTAATATGAAAGTTTGGGTGCTAGATATGTAATACATAAGAATTGTGTGCTATTCGCGTACATTCTCTTTACTTTTTTGGGAGGCACGATCCACCAAATATTTTACTTATTTTCATATCTAATATCTGAAGATACTTTTTTACATTTATATGATACGTTTTTATAGCACATAAGAAAGTCAATAATTCAATATGGTATATATTGCAAAAGAAATTAAAAGTTAAATTTGGTTAAGAATTTTAATAAAATAAGTTTGGATTAATATATCCTTAATACAACTCAATCTTGAAGCATTAACTTGTTAAGTTAATCAAAAAAATACCTGGTAAATAAGGTGGACATAAAATGAATTTTTAAGGCTACTGTGCTGAAATTGTTGAATTTTAGTTGATAAATTAATTAATAAATTAAGTTTGGATGATAAAATTCTTCTTTAAGATTGTTATTTTAGAGAACATTTGCATTGATCATTTTTCATGGATCACATTTCCTTACAAGCAGACCCATTTAACAAAAGAGGCCTATGAGAGCCGAGGAAAACTCTTGGTCAGGTGGACAGACCCAAGTAATCCATTAGTTGTTGCAAGGCCAATATCCACATCACATATGAACATTCATCATAATTCTTATATCAGAAAGCGAAAATTTCTTTTGTATCTGACAGGTGGGGCTTTAAAATGAACCGATGCACTCATAATTAACTTAAATTTGGTAATGGGCTCGATTAATACTCGATCTTTGTTAGTTTTTTTTTTTTTTTTTTCTTATTTCACTTCATAAAATTTTTATGAGTAGTTATTTTTATTCATAAAGTACAAAAGGAAATTTTATATTAACTGCAGCCGAAGTGTTATTTACATTTAATAATTACGTCCAATTAAGTAAGAATTTTGATCTATCACGCTTGCGTTATCATGAAGAACCAGCTATAAAATTTAAGCATGGAACGACTAAATAAAATTATTTTATATTTGAAAAGAAATTAACATCTTGTGCATTATAATTTTGATAGGATTTATCATAAATCGTGAAAAAATTAAAGTCACAATCAGCTCCACTTTATATTCCTAATTGATTTGACGTCTACTTTTCATTTTCATTTGGATGGCTTAGTAATACATATCATTAAGTTTTATTTGTTTTTTTTTATTTCACTTCATAAAATCTAATTTAAGTAGTCATTTTTATTCATAAAATACAGAAGGGAATTTTACATTAACTGCATTCGAAGAAATATTTATATTTGGTAATTACATCCAATTAGGTAAGAATTTTGATCTTTTACGCTTGAGCGTAATTGGTTGGTTCATCGCGTTAGCATGAAGAATTAGCTATTGAATTTATGGCATGAGACAACTAAACTAAATTATTTCATATTTGGAAAGAAATTATCATCTTGTACGATATAAAGTTGATAGAATTTATCATAAATAAGAAAGAAATGAAAGTCACCATCAGCTCCACTTTACATTTCTAATTGATTTGACGTATACTTTTCTTTTCATTTGTATGGTTTAGTTATATTTATCATTAAGCTTTATTTTTTTTTTATTTCATTTCATAAAATTCAATTTGAGTAGCCATTTTTACTCCTAAAATAAAAAAAAGAAATTTTACATTAATTGCATCTGAAAAAAGTATTTACATTTTGTGATTACATCCAATGAAGTAAGAATTTCAATTTATTACATATGCGCTTAATTGGTTGGCTCGTCGCGTTAGCATGAAGAACCAGCTATCGAATTTATGGCATGAGACAACTAAATTAAATTATTTCATATTTGAAAAGAAATTATCTTCTTATACATTATAATGTTGATATGATTTATCATAAATAGGAAAGAAATCAAAGTCACCATCAACTCCACATTACATTTTAAATTGATTTGATGTCTACTTTTCGTTTTTATTTGGATGGCTTAGTAATATTTATCATTAAGCTTTCTTTATTTCTTTTATTTCACTGCATAAAATTCAATTTGAATAGCTATTTTTATTCCGAAAATAAAAAAAGAAAATTTTCATTAACTGCATCCGAAAAAATATTTACATTTTGTGATTACATCCAATGAAGTAAGAATTTTAATTTATTACGCTTGTGTGTAATTTGTTGGCTCATCACGTTAGCACGAAGAACCAACTATCGAATTTAAGGCATGAGATGACTAAATTAAATTATTTTATATTTAGAAAGAAATTATCATCTTGTACATTATAATGTTATTAAGATTTATCATAATCGGGAAGAAATTAAAGTCACAATAAGCTCCTCTTTACATTCCTAACAGATTTGATGTCTACTTTTTGTTTACATTTGGATGGCTTAGTTATACTTATCATCAAGGTTTTTTTTTTAAATTTCACTTCATAAAATCAAATTTGAGTAGTCATTTTTATTCGTAAAATACAAAAGAAAATTTTACATTAACCGCATCTGAAAGAATATTTACATTTTGTAATTACATCCAATTAAGTAAGAGTATTGATCTATTACGCTTGTGCGTAATTGATTAGCTCATCGCATTAGCTTGAATAGTCAGCTATCGAGTTTAAGACATGAGATGACTAGATTAAATTATTTCATATTTGAAAAGAAATTATCATCTTGTAGATTATAATGTTGATATAATTTATCATAAATAGGGAATAAGTCAAAGTCACCACCATCAGCTCCACTTTACATTTTAAATTGATTTGACGTTTATTTTTCGTTTTTATTTGAATGACTTAGTAATATTTATCATTAAACTTTCTTTATTTTTTTTTATTTCACTTCATGAAATCCAATTTGAATAGCCATTTTTATTCCTAAAATAAAAAAAGAAATTTTTATCATAAATCAGGATGAAATCAAAGTCACAATGAGCACTTTTTTTACATTCTTGATTGATTTTATGTATACTTTTCATTTTCATTTGGATGACTTAATTATACTTATAATTAAGTTTTTTTTGTTTTTTTTTTATTTTACTTCATAAAATCCAATTTAAGTATTCATTTTTATTCATAAAATATATAAGGAAATTTTACATTAACTACATCCGAAAGAATATTTTCATCTGGTAATTACATCTAATTAAGTAAGAATTTTGACATATTAAGTTTACGCGTAATTGGTTGACTCATCTGGTTAGCATGAAGAACCAACTATCGAATTTAAGGCATGCGACAACTAAATTAAATTATTTCATATTTGAAAAAAAATTATCATCTTTTACATTATAACGTTGATATGATCTATCATAAATCAGGAAGAAATCAAAGTCACAATCACCTCTTCTTTACATTCCTAATTGATTTGAAATCTACTTTTCATTTTCATTTGGATGACTTAGTTATACTTATGATTGAGCTTCTTTTATTTTTTTTTTAATTTTTTCACTTCATAAAATTCAATTTGAGTAGTCATTTTTATTCATAAAATATAAAATGAAATTTTACATTAACTGCATCCGAAATAATATCTACATTTAGTAATTACATCCAATTAAGTAAGAGTTTTGATATATTACGCTTGCACGTGATTGGTTAACTCATCGGGTTAGCATGAAGAATCAGTTATCGAATATAAGGCATGTGACGATTAAGGCTTTGTTTGGCGCAATTGCTGTTTCAGTTATCTTGCTCTCGTAAGCTTATTGCGGGAAGCATATGCGGAAAACTGAATGTCTGTTTGGTGCATCTGTGTGAAAACAGCTATGGGGCAGCTATTTCTGAAAAAATGACCATGCTGCCTCTGTTTGATAAAACTGTTTAACATTTTTTTTATATTTATATGAAATTGAATAATATGTGTAAATATACGAAATTAATTATTGTTATGAAATAAATTTAAGTATTAGATATGTATATTTATATATAATTGATTAATATATGTTAAAATTTTAAGTGTTAAATATGTAAATATATGAAATATATGACCTGTGTAATTGTTATTCATTATTGGCATTAAAACTAGCACAATAGGAAATATATAACAACAAAATAATTATGATTATTGCAACATATTAACTAAAAGAAATAATTTAAATAACAAAATAAGGACGAAATAATTTATGTGGTTCGGTCAAACTGACCTACATCCACGGGAAAGGAATCAACCATCTTTATTAAGGCATTAAAAAAGAAGATACATAGCTTCCAATCAACAATGACTCCTTCCCATAACTAACATATGAAAGGACTAAAGAAAATTGTTGGGGCATTTTCATGCATACCATCCAATTTGGCTACATACAATATAATGAAAGAAGATTAAAGTAAGAATTATAATTTTTTTCCTTATTAAAAATTTCGATAACGCCTTCCATGTAGCTGCAAAAATCTGGAAGGTTAGCCAAACATAACAGAAATCTTTTTCAAGATGATAATAACAGTATGAATTAGGAGACGAGGCAAGATTTCAACAAGAATCTATAATAATCATACGGAGAGGACTACAAACAGACAGTTCAATCTGAAAGTAAGTTCAAACATGCCCCAACTAATATTATTCATATGAGCAAAGAGTGGCATTTGAATCATACTGAGAGGACCACAGCCACCCACATGCTTCCCTGCGATTTTTAATATGAGCAAGAGCAACCTCACATTAGCTTCCACGTTGATTGTGATGATGATATATATGTTTATATATATATAATACAGTGATGAGGAGGGGTTCATGCATGAAGGGGAAAAGCTTACAACGCTAGTCTCAATTGCTTTCCTCATAGGCAAAATATAGAAAATTTTGCCCCTAAACAGACCAAAAAGTGGCAGTTGATGAGGCAAACATGAGAGCTCCACCAAAGTCAGTACATCAGATGCAAAATACAATTCCTAAGAATGTAAACTTTTTTGTTTTAAATGAATAAGAAGAAAAATATGCTTCAACGTGAAAAATTTTGGTTCTATCAAAATACGAGCAGAAAATGGAGAGAAAGGAAAACGAGCAGAAAACGGGCGAAAATTTTAATAATAAAGAATCTTTTCTTTTCTTTTCTTATCTAAACTACCAATCAGAGTGAACAAATAATTCAGACAGCAACCCCTGAGCATTCTCGAATTCATAACTCAAGCTCTATGTTCAATAATATATGTCCTGAAGGTATAAAACAACACAATCTGCTTTCCTTCTCAAATTCCCATATAAATATCAAAATTAACAGAATAAAGGGTTGGGTTGATGAATAAACAATAGCAAGAGCTGATGGCATGCATGTAATGAAGAAGGATATATTTGCAACTCATATCAAAGATGTCTCAAGTTTTGAAAGCTACAGTAAGTAACAGTTGAAGGGAATGACTCATTACATAAATCCCTATAAGTGACAGTCCCAGTTCAGTCTGCAAAAGTTTCAGCAGCTAAGGTGAACAGCTCATAACATAAATCCCCATGTAAGCTCATCAGAAAAGATAATACTGGACAAAAAAAAAAAAAAATCAAATTTATCAAAATCATGTGTTGCTCCCACCAAAGCCCACTGATGCAAAAAGATAACATGAAAACCTCTTCTATCAATCATAATAAATCACCTATTAGTATCCTGCACCACTATTATAAATTTCACCTCTCTGAAGCTAGTAAAAGCGCAGAGCATGTATCATAAGAAACTGTAATGCATAAAGCAGCGGCTGCCCTTACAAGTAAGCTTTATATGAAGCAGCAGTTGCCCTTGAAGTCATGGGCCATCCAAGCTGCTAATCTCCATGGCATGTGAATAGGGCAACTCTGTGAATCACCATAACATAATTGTACTAATTACCTTGTAAACCGGCACGAGCTCCTCCATATGAGAATCAATAAAATCACACTTTATAAAAGGCACAAGTACATTGAAGTGTTATTTATGGAACTTATGGCACTTCATTCAATATCAGAGTTCTGGCAAAAGCAACCTTTTCTCCACTAATCGCAAAGAAAGTTATGGAGGCGTTTATGGAACCAAATATTATTTCAAACCATGAGATTCATTTTATACCTGGCTAATGAGAATTGACTCAACAACATTTATATAAGAACTCAACCTTTTCTCCTCACAACAACACTTCATGTAAACTACACTATGCCAAACAAAAATTCATCTACTTCATTTCACTAATCATTCAATTTGCTCAGGATTAAGAATTACACCACAACATTTATATTAGACCACAACATTTGTAGGTATATCTAACATTGTCACCATAAAGTACAATGACTTGAAATGGAGAGGTTGGCATGAAGAGTATATATAAGTTTGAATTATTCACCTAGAAGGTGGAGTAGTAGACCACAACATTTCTAGGTATATCTAAGTTTGTCACCATAAACTAAAAGGAGTTGAAATGGAGAGGTTGTCATTATTCAAAGTGCTTCAGTTACCGTTAGCGGTTGGAACAAGCTAGCCTCATCTCTCTAGGCTTTGGAAACGGTCCCTTGCAAGGATTGCACCTTTTAATGCATAGAATTATAATATCAACTTGTTATAGATGAAAACATCAAACTTTTAAGTGTTAAATATGCAAATACATAAGAATTGAGTGGTAAGTATGTGAATTTCCCTTTTAAAAAACATGTTTCTGTCCACAAGTAACCAACTTTGAAAAATCAGTTCCTCAGGCATTCAAAAGTAGACGATTCATGTTAATTTGCAACTTTCTATTTATAACAACTCATTTCAGCAATTTTGTCTTCATCAAATTCCAAAAGCATGCCACCTACAGTATACCTCCTTAAGCATGAAACCTACAAAATACTTGGTAATTTCAAATATTCCATGAATCAAATAACCAAAATACCTTAAACATGCCATGACACTCTATAACAAGCACAATGAATAACATCAGAAACCATTCCAGGGAATGGAAGCTACTTGGTGCCCATAACTGCTAATACTGCTGGAATTCCTAATTCGGGGGAAAATTGCACTTGTGCCCTTTATCTCCTTCCCAAGAAAACTAACTTAAATAATTGTAAGAGTTCCGCCATAACTCTCATTGAGGGCTTGTTAGCAAAATTCAATCCAAATCAGAAAATTAAATCCAATATTCAGTATCCACTACTGCTCCACTTAACCGGTTAAGCTTACGAACCTCAATACCCTAGCTGTTAAGCGCAATATAGACTTCCCTATGCCTTAAGGCACCTTTTTCGTACTCCGCCGATTCCACGCCATTCCTTTTAGACCGTCCCCTCCCAGTCCCATCCCCACCCCCGTTTTCTTCCTCCGCCGCAACATCTTCCTTGCTTTGTGTATAAAATGCCCTCTCAGTATCCTCCAATAATGAAGGAGTCATGCCCCTCCTCTTCAGCTCCTTCATGAACAACGACTCCGGCGGCTCCTCTCACTACCATTAGAATAACCTTTGCCCTGCTGTAGACGACAATGGACAGGGATGGCGAGGGGGAGAACGGGGAGACAACGAACAGGGAGGTTTGGTCGGAAGGGGATCGAGGGCGAGAAGGAAAGCCTTGCTATATCCGAGTGAAAGCGGTGGCGTAACGTCTGGCGGAGAACTTCGCTCGGTGCGGCTCGGGAATGTTCATTTCACCTCACGGTGGTTAAAATAACGCGGGAGGAATAACGAAGAAGAAATTAGGAAAACGCAGCACCAAACAATATTTTTTAGCGGCCTCCCTACACACCGCGCAGAGGAAGCAGTGCCAAACGGATCCTAAAATAAATTATTATATTTTTAGAAAAAAATTATCATCTTGTATATTCTAAAATTGATAGAATTTATCATAAATTAGAAAGAAATCAAAATCATCATTTGGCCTCAAAAATAGACCTAGAGCTCTAAATGGTGAACCGGCATGCTTATTATTCTTGTAGGCCGAAGTATTCAGCCGGGTTGCTCCCTAGTAATCTGTAAATACTCTAGAAAATAATTATTTCTCCTTTAATAGTTAGGCGTCTATCAAATATGGTTTAACCGCACTAGGTCAACTTCGTCGGCCTAGGACAATGGAAGGTCAGTTTGAGATTGTCCAATAAACGTTATAGGCTTTTAGAATATCATATTTATAAATAACTTTTTTAGGCTCACTGTTGATGGGCCTAACAAGATATTATAGTTTTTGTTGTTATATATATTCATAAAAAAAAAGTAATTTATAAAAACATTCCTTCTATCTCTCTCGCAAAGTAATATATCTCATAGCATCATATTTAAAATATTTACATGAAATTAATTACATAAGTGTCATTTAAAATCAACACATGTTAATTTTAAGTCGAAATCTGAGTGACAAATCTATTTTTCTCCATGTTGTCTTTTAGAAATTATTTTTCATTTTCAATCTATGATTACAAACATGTAAATTATTACTTACCCAGAGGCCAATTCAAAATGGGCCTAGTCTACTTTGTTTGGGCAATCTCTTCAACTTTAGCCTTTATTTCATCATCTCCATCATCGGCCTCAAAATGGACCAATTGCTCTATATTGCTGAACCGGTTGTAAGTAATTAAAAATTATAGTTTAATATTGACTAAAATTAAAAAAAGTACAACCCCTATCTCAAGGAAGAAGAGCTTTCCTTGTTACCTGGGCACACATAACACTTTTGATAGAAATAGTAAAATAATTAAAAATAACGTTCAAACCAAATAAACAGAATTAAGTGTGCTAACAGATTCAAGTTGTAATATAAATCAATGCATGATGTTAAGAATGGAATAAATTATGAAGAAGTGTGTGAATAGTGAGATTCTACCGGCCAATAATCCCATGCCTCTTTCTCTTTTCATTCCTTTCTTATTCTAGGAGTGAACGTGAGATAAAGTGAAAGAACATACAAAATCATTCTAAACTTGTAATGTCCCACATATAACAAGTGAGAGTAATGTATGAAAAGATGATAAATAAAGGTATCTATAATAATGACATGTTATAATAAAATATATTATTGCTTTCTACTCTAAATATCATAAACATGATTTAATATTTATAGAAATGAATACTTCCAATGACTTTAATAAAATTTTAGTAATGACTTTGAATATATCTCCCTATAAAAGTTTGATAGAACTCATGGATTTTAAATTTTTGATTGGTTATGAAAATATTTGTCGGAACTTTTTATTTTTTAAGTAAAAAAAATTTTTAGTAATAAACATGATAATTAAAAGAAGAGGTCAAGCAAAGTGTAGAAGATGGAGAAGACACTTGTAGCCAGACTCCGTTGTTTTTTCAGATACATCAAAAAATTGAAAAGATTTTAACAAAGGATTAGTGAGACGTGAAAATTTAATAAGATATTTTTATTATCCATCAGTAACATGCCAAACAATATTTAGAATGTAAGAATTTGAATCCTTCTTTAGAATATCTTCATTAGATCTAGTTGCTAATATGAGTACTCCTTTGTTTACTAATTAGTGACTTTATTATTTTTTTTAACTTGTTATTAATTGAATTAATGTTTTAAATTTTATATATCATGTAGTGGTGATGGATTTGGGAAAGAATTGAAAGATACATTTAAGTAGAGTTTTTCTTCTTAGTGTTATGCCAAGTCCATTATCCATGCCTTTTCTTGGGTAGCACTTTATTTAATTGATATCACAATAATTCATTTTATTACTTAAATTTTAATCTTTGTCATGATTGTTATTAATTTAAAATTGTTCTTTTTCCCTCTAGAGAAAATTGGTAGAGTGAGAAATGCTTAGGAGATATAACAACTTCATGTGTGGTAAGAACTTTAAATGTTACACATATGAAGCATTGCGAAAGGCTAACATGCCTTGAACAAATAAGACAGGGTTATGGCTCATCATTGATGTAGCAAACATGTGCAAGGTCTTTAAAATTTATGTTTCAATTAAAGTTTGGCTTCCAATTTTATCCAATAGGATATTTAAGTTTAAATGATTATTGCCTTAAGATTTTTTTTTTTTTGTTTTGTTTTTATGGTTTCATGTTTCTAGGGTACCATATATTACAAAATTTATGTAACTCCTTAAAGTCATAAAATTGAAACTATAGAAATAAAAAATTTTCTAAGAAGTGAGGTAATAATTTATAATATCTTAAAAACACAAAATAAAAGCCCTGCGAAAGGCTAACATGGCTTGAACAAATAAGACAAAGGTTATGGCCCAGCATTGATGTAGCAAACATGTGCAAGATCTTTAAAATTTCTGTTTCAATTAAAGTTTGGCTTTTAATTTTATTCAATAGGATATTTAATTCTAAATGATTACTGCCTTAAGTGTTTTTATTTTGTTTTTATGGTTTCATGTTTTTAGGGTACCATATTACAAATTTTATGTAACACCTTAAAATCATAAACTTGAAACCATAGAAACAAAAATAAAAAATTAAATAAGGAGTGGGGTAACAATTTATAATATCTTAAAAACATAAAATAAAAAGAATTATAATTTTATTTTATTTTTGTTATTTTATTTAGTTTTGAATAAAGACTAAATTTTGATTTATCATTTCAATTTTACTTTCTTTTTATATATGAATTTAAAATGTTTTAAAAATTATTTCTATAATGAACGGTGGTCTCAAGAATATTTTATAAAAAGTGAAAGAATTTTGAATGATTATTATTTAATGATCATTTATTAATTATTTCTAAATCGAGCAGAAATCTCATAATGCTAAATGATTTTTTCTAGATATCATTATATCCGCTTATTTCCAAAAATTTATTCGGACCTCAAGTATAACACTCTTAGTTATCTCTTTCAATCTCATCCATGTGATTCTAATTGAATTCATGCAAGTGAGATTACATATTGGGTGTCAAACTTTTATTTAGTGCCTAACTTTGAGAGTTTTCTCACAAGCGACTATTATTTTTTTATAGAAGAGGTTGGTCGGAAGAGAAGCTAAGGCGAAAAATTGTCAACGTCCCATAGATTTTAGATGCTACTAAGAGACCACGTGGTGACCAAAAAATAACTACCTAAATATAGCTAGATATCAAAATACATCTCATGCACAATGCATCGTCTCGATTGGTTCTCTATGTTCCTAAGAGTTGCTCTTGAACTTTTTAACTGATTCCCTATTTGAAATACAACTTCTTCAAAAGACAGCTTCTTCTCCTTGAATTGAGGGTGAGAGTTAACTGTTAGAGGATAAGAAGGCCTCAGGTTCAAACTACTCTAATTGTTGCAATTCACATAAGGATTATGTTGATTAATTCCCCATTGTTTGTTTCTTATACCTTGATTTTTATTCCAACCAAAGTTAGAGTAATTCTTCTAATTAATATTTTAATAGTTAGAAAAAGGGTTGTTCATCCTATTGTTAATTGCATTTAGGGTCTCAAGAGATGAGGTGTTAGCATCAACCAATTATCCTCATGAATTTTCCTCAATTACTAGTAATCACTGAGGTTGGTTCATCCCAAACTGGTCTAGCTTCCTAGATATAGCAGCTACCTGAGAAGTTTAAATTGAATGCACGTCGATGTCAAACACACTTGCGACCTTTCTAGGGTTTACTCTTTTAGAAGGCCATTGGAAATTGTTTTTAGTCATATCCTTAAACAGAGAATAAGCCTTATTAAATTGCTCCGACATAAGAAATCCACCAGTTGCAGCATCAATGATAGACCTAAGAGGTCCCACTATACCATTGTACAAAGTCTGAATCATCAGCCAATTGAGTAATGCATGATGGGGGCACTTCCTAAGTGACCCGATTTTTGTATTTCCAAATACAAGGATTTATTACCACTGCTAGAAAATTTAATTTCTGGCAAAGGCGCGAAATATTTGACCTGGAATAACTTGCTACAAAGATGTGAACCAAATTTTAATTACGACAATAACATTAAATAAAACTTGATTGCTACTTAATGCTAGGACATTAATGTTTAATACTTTTTTAAATATATGTTTATATAGCAAAATAAATTTAAAAAGAAAATATTTTATATACTTTCTGGGTACTACACAAGTATACATATCGTTTCAAGTAATATAGGACTTTGAAACAAAAACCCCAGTATCAATCCCACGGGGAAAAAATATGGTAATAAGTTTTTAAATATTGTATTTCAAAAATCTTTTTGTATTTTAATCTAACTATAAATTACTTTTAATTTACTAGATGCAGATAAAGAAAACAATAATAAGAAAATGATTTTGTGAAAACTATATAAAATAAACAACTTTTTTCCCTTCAATTAATCTAAGATTTTTAAGATAATTTAATATTCGTTGGAGAATTCGATTTATGGTATTGTGCCAAATAGAAGCATTCCTATTCTTTACCCTTTGATCTAGGCACAAAGAACATTGGCTAATTTACAAATCAGGTCCGGATGTATTGTTAGTAGAATGGGTTAATCTAGACTCACACTACTAGATGTCCAAGGGTGGCTATGGTCGGCCCTACTAGTGACCCTTTCCTTATCTATAAATCAAATTATAAGAATTTAGTCTCTCACTCTAAAAACTTATCAATTCTACGCCCTTTAAATCTTATCTTCCTATTTATTTGCACTTCACCTTGAATAGCCCGCACATGGCCTTCGACTACCCAAGGATTCATGTGACATTTACAAGTTAAGAGTTCTTCTCCTTCTAGGTCTCAAAACTCTTCAACGAGTTTTAACAATTTAAATTGCCAATTTAAAAAGTAAAGTAAGATCATGTATTAATATCATCACAATGTTTTGAAAATATTTTGAATTTCAATTCTTCATCGAATCTTATATTATCTTATTTATCTCTTCATAATTGAAGGAAGAAAGTAAACAAACTACTCAGAACACATTGAATATAAACTGCAAAACATAATAAATAAACTTTGAATCAAAAATAAAACTTATCTCAAATATTCCTTCTACAAATCTTCTGAATCCTACTAACTCCACAGTGTAATGAACTCCAGATGCAACAACTTGAAAATAAACTCACTAAACTAAAATAAAAGTGGCCCTAAATTTCTCTCTATTTCTCTCTCTAAGGATGAGAGATCCTAAAGTGGATAAGAGAAAGGGGTTAAAATGGGGGCACGTTTTTCGAAGAAATGGACTCCTATTTATAGGCTTCAAGGGTTGCCTTGAGGCACCTCTTCAAAACATGTCCACATTCAATAAATCTTCTAGAAGGTCTGTCTGGCGCCTAGGCGCCAGACACAGCGTCCAGTTCTTCACACCTCTTTACTTTGGCTCGCACCTCTTCGCGATTAAAACCGTTTTGGAGTGTCCAAATGCATTGTATCACATGTCCTATTATCAAGGAACAGCTGTCAGTCTTCTAGAATATCCAATAACTGCTCACTCCGTCAAAATAACAGTTCAAATGTTGTAAAAAACTTGACAATTCTGTATCGAGTTTGGCGCTTAGGCGCCAACTTCTGGGGCCTAGTCGCCAGGCCATATTTTTTTTATAATTTTTGTATTTTGCTCCATTTTTGCTCCTTTTTGCTCCTTTTTGCTCCTTTTTCCTTTTTTGGACATTTTTACATCACCTACATCCAAAAACACAAAAATACCTTTCATTAAAGCATAATATCCTTAGAAATTGATAAGAATTAAGGCGTAAAAATAGGTATTTTTTTATGGATCAAAATCCCCTAAACTTAAATGATACTTATCCTCAAGTAACTCTTTCTACTATATAAAATGTATAACCTTTGGAATAAAAGACAAATATTTAAGATTCCTTATAATTTTTGATTTTATAAAGTTTTTAGTAAATTATTAACCTAATTTCACTAACTAGGTTTAATTTTAAGAATTTAAAGAATATTTAACTACCAAGTCATAAGATTTCAAACTTTGCATCCATTTTGAAAATAATAGAAGTATATTATATTAAGATCTCATAAATTATTTACAAGAAAAAGTTCTTCTTGAAAAATCTTTCCTAAATAATTATTCGGGCATAAAAATTAAGTAAAATATGTAACTAGTTTTCTTCCTATAAGATAATTCAAGTGAAGCCAATTTTTGATTAGGCATTTCCTCAAGCTTCTCCTCTCTTCTTTTTTTTTCTTTTTTTTTATTTTTTTTATTTTTTATTATTATTATTTTTATATATAGAGATGATTACTATATCTGGATAGCCTGTTAATGGTTTTGAACTTCACAATCCTTAACTTATATTTTCAAAACTTATACATTTCTACTTAATTATTATAACATGAAATAGAATTCAAAAAGATTTTCAATCTTTTCTTTTTCAAGTGATAATTTTTTATTACTTAATATTTCTAAAATTATATTATTTCTATCATGAATAGAAAAATTTCTTAATCTTATTCTTCTTTAAGTTAAATAATTATATTCTTAAAATCAATCAAAGTTATTAAAATTTTGGTTAATTTCACTAAATTGTTTATAATTTCAAAAATAAAAGTGATCTCAAATAAATTATTCATTCCTTAAGTTACGTTAAAAAGTTTTTATTTTTAAGAAAATATTAGCTCTTTAAGGACAAATAAAATTTAAATTTGAATGTATTTTCCCTTCCCCCAAACTTAAGTTTTGGTATACTATGACAATTTGAAAGTATGAGAGAAAGAAAATCACAATTTTAAAAAAAGAAATTTTTATAAGTATGTAAAAACGATCTTAAAAAGAAAAATTAACTTCTACTCATGCTTTTATAAATAATTAAGATAAAATTGAAGCAGGTATAAAAAGTAAGCAGGCTAATTTTTATGATTATATTAAATTTGAAACAAAATAAAAGCAGAGCAAAATTACTAATTACTAAACAGTAGACTAAAATAAATATATCATAAATTAACTCTAATCTCAGTCTCAACACAATATACTAAGAATATTCTAACAACAGAATCTTAACACTAATCAATCCACACAGATACTTAAATAAATCAACATACATCAAACATAAAACTAAACAAACAAACCAAACAAAACAAACCAACAAAGTAGCACAATATAGAGATCTATAAACTACTAGTCACTGGCTGTAGCCTCATCATCATCATCGTCACCAAAGGAAAATTCTATATCCTTAGGATCAAGAAATGGTGTGAAACTAGGAAAAGTAGGGAAACTATCATCATGTTCAACCTTCAGAAATCTGACTAGGGCTTCATTACTCAGCATCATAGCTACTCTTCCTCTGGGTATAATCAGATAAATGATAAAGTTTCCTATCAATAGTATCAATCCTGCAGTGAGTTTGAGATAACTCCTACTGCTGCTCTATAAACTGATCATGCATTGATTCCCAGAAACTCGATGGTGGCTCAGCAGAAGTAGAGGGTCGAGAAGTAGAAGGTCTACCTGGAGTAGGTACAGAAGAAGGAGCAGTCGATTTCTTCCCTCGAAGACGATCATAAATGCTAATGCTCTCTTGACCAATCGGCTCAGTAGTCTTCAACCTTTCCTCTGAAATATCTGCAGTGACTCCATTGCTAATACATAATGAATAAATCAGAGATGGGAATCCCAGTCCAACAGAAGTGTTGGATCTCGCAGTAGAATCCACAGAATCATAAATAATACTGCCGACATCAATAGGCTTCCTTTCCGAATATAGTAGTTTAAGATCGCTCGATCTCTAGTCACTTCACTCAGGTGGCTGGAAGGTAACAATCTTGCAGAAATAAAATAGTGCCATGCTTTAGAAATACCATTTAATTTGGAGGATTTGAAGTTTACCCTTTTCCCATTCCTGATCTTCCAAGATCCAGTACCGTCAGTCAAATAAGCAATGATCATATCCAAATATCCCCCAGATGGTGATAATCCAGAATAGTGGCACTCAATAGTCGGTGGCAGGTGATCTATAAAAAACACCTATTTCTTTATGTCTTATTTCTTATTAATTTCTAAGGATATTATGCTTTAATGAAAGGTATTTTTTGTATTTTTGGATGTAGGTAATGTAAAAAGGTCTAAGAAGGAAAAAGGAGCAAAAAGGAGCAAAAATAGAGCAAAATACCAAAAGTATTAAAAAATATGGTCTGGCGCCTAGGCGCCAGACTCGATACGAAAACTGTCAAGTTCTTGACAATGTATGATCAGTTATTTTGACGGAGTGAGTGGTTATTCGACATTCTAGAAGGCTGACAGTTGTTCCTTGATAATAAGACATGTGATACATTGTATTTGGACGCTCCAAAATTATTTTAATCGCAAAGAGGTGCGAGCCAAAGTGAAGAGGTGCTAAGAACTGGATGCGTGTGTCCGGCGCCTAGGCACCAGATTCCGCCGCCTAGGCGCCAGACCGACCTTCTAGAAGATTCATTGAATGTGGACATGTTTTGAAGAGGTGCCTCAAGGCAACTCTTGAAGCCTATAAATAGAGGTCCAATTCTTCAGAAAACGTGCCCCTCCCATTGTACCCCTTTCTCTTATCTACTTTAGGATCTCTCATCCTTAGAGAGAGAATTAGAGAGAGAAATTTAGGGCCACTTTTGTTTAGTTTAGTGAGTTTATTTTCAAGTTATTGCATCCGGAGTTCATTATACTTGTGGAGTCGGTAGGAATCGGAAGATCCGCGAAGAAATATTTGAGATAAGTATATTTTTACATTTGATTCAAAGTTTAATTATCATGTTTTGTTATTTATTTTCAATGTGTTCTGAGTAGTTAGTTACTTTCTTACTTCAATTATGAAGACATAGATAAGATAACATAAAGATTCGATGGAGAATTAAAATTCAAAATATTTTCAAAACATTGTGATGACATTAATACCTGATCTTACTTTACTTTTTAAATTGGTCGTTTGAATTGTTAAAACCTGTTGAAGAGTTTAAAAACCTTGTAGGAGAAGAACTCTTAACTCGTAAATGTCACATGAATCATTAGGTAGTCGAAGGCCATGTACGGGCTATTCATGATGAAGTGCAAATAAATAGGAAGATAATATTTAAAGGGCGTAGAATTGAGAAGTTTTTAGAGTGACAAACTAAGTTCTTATAATTTGATTTATAGACTAAGAAAGGGTCACTAGTAGAGCTGACCATAGCCACCCTTGGACATCTAGAAGTGTGAGCCTAGATTAACCTATTCTACTAACAATACATCCGGACCTATTCTGTAAATTAGTCAATGTTCTTTGCACCTGGATTAAAGGGTAAAGAATAGGAATGCTTCTATTTGGCATAATACCATAAATTAAATTCTCCAATGATTATTAAATTATCTTAAAAATCTTAGATTAATTGAAGGAAAGAAAGTTGTTTATTTTATATTGAGTTTATAAAATCATTTTTCTTATTATTGTTTTCTTTAAATTGCATCTAGTAAATTAATAATAATTTATAATCAAAATAATTTTTACTATTATATTTCTATAAATCTTCCCTGTGGGATCGATACTGGGGTCTTTGTTTAAAAACCTTATATTACTTGAAACGATATGTATACTTGCGTAGTACCCCTAGTGTGTAAAAATATTACTTATATAATATTAATTTTATACACTAGCCGCTATTTATAAATCGAGTCAAAAATTTTTGGCTATCTTTTGAAAGCAAACATTACTGCGTTAAGCGCGGTGGTCGGGTCAAGTTTTTGGCGCCATTGCCGGGGAAGAAATCAAAGGAAGAAAGAAATAAATAGTTAAATTTTATTGCTTATTTTATGCGAAGATTTGGTTTTGAAGGATTAATACCTTTAGATTCTGAGTTGGAAAGAACAATTAGAAAAATTAAAAAGGGAAAACAAATTCAAAAATTTCAAGAAATGGTTACTTTACAAAATCCAATTGAACTTAATGATTAAAATGTTTATAAACTATTAAGGGATTATGCTAACCCTACAGTTGATGAACTTCAAAGTAGTATTCAAATACCCACTGTAGATGCTAATTTTTTTGAACTTAAACTGTCTATTATTCAAATGGTGCAAAACAATCAATTTGGTGGATCACCAAATGAGGATCCAAACTTACATCTTGTTTGTTTTTTAGAACTTTGTGCTACCTTTAAATATAACAATGTTTCTGATGATGCTATTAGACTTAGACTCTTTCCTTTTTCTTTAAGATATAAAGCAAAAATGTGGTTAAACTCATTAGCGACTGGTTCTATTAAAACATGGGCTGAAATGACACAAAAATTCCTTGCTAAATATTTTCCTCCTTCTAAAACTACTAAATTAAGAAATGATATTACTTCGTTTAGTCAATTTGACGGGGAGACAACATATGGAACTTGGGAAAGATTTAGAGAACTATTAAGAAAATATCCTCATCATGCTTTACCTGATTGGTTGATTATTCAAACATTTTATAATGGATTAATTGGATCTTTAAAATCAATTATTGATCTTGCTGCTTGGAGGTTCTTTAATGTCTAAATCATTTGAAGAAGCTTACACTTTAATTGAAGAAATGGCTAATAACAATTTTCAATGGCCTTCCGAAAGGATTAACCCTAAAAAGATGGCTAGTATTCAAGATAATGAAGCCTTTTCTGTCTTAGCTTCACAAGTTACAGCAATATCTAAGAAATTATATAATTTTGCAATTAATATTTCGCATAATAACTCTGCTAATATTGAAGATCCTCAAACTATTGAAACTTTACAAGCTATTGCAAGTAAAAATATTCCTTATTCAAATTATTATAATCCTGGGTGGAAAAATCATCCTAATTTTAACTGGAACAATTCACAACAATAATAGGGTAATAATCAATCTCATCCCACCGGAAATTGGAATAATCAAGTTAATTCAAATTATAAACCTCCTGGATTTAATAATCAACATAAAAAGTTATCAATAGAAGAATTAATTATGCAAATGAATAATCAATTACAAAATTAAAATACTGCTATTCTTAATATTGAAAATCAAATGGGGCAAATTTCTACTTTAATTAATAACAAACCTGTAGGAACACTTCCTAGTAATGTTGAAATCAATCCAAAGGAAACTGGAAAAGAACATGAACAAGTTAAAGCTGTGCAACTTAGAAGTGGAAAGAAATTAAAAGAAAGATTGCAGAATGAAATTGAAAAAGAGATTGAGGATGAAGAGATTGAAAAACCTAAAGAAACTCTCTCTCCTAGTCAAGATCGATCATTATACTTGTTAATGTGGAAGTTGAAAAACCACCACCACCTTTTCCTCAAAGACTTAAACAACAGAAACTTGATCATCAATTTTCTAAGTTCTTTGAAATTTTTAAGAAACTTACTATTAACATACATTTTGCTGAAGCTTTGGAACAAATGCCAACTTACGCAAAATTTATGAAGGATATTTTAAGCAAAAAATGAAAAATTGAAGCTTTTGAAACTGTTGCATTAAGTGAAGAATGCATTGCAATAATTCAAAAGAAATTACCTGAAAAGCTTAAGGATCCTGGAAGTTTCACTATACCCTGTGCCATTGGAAAAAAATTTTGCGGAAAAGCTTTATGTGATTTAGGAGCAAGTATTAATCTCATGTCATTTTCTATCTATCGAAGATTGGATTTAGGAGATATTACTCCCACCACTGTAACTCTTCAGTTAGCTGATAAATCTATCACTTATGCTAAAGGAGTTATAGAAGATGTCCTTGTTAAAGTGGATAAATTTATCTTCCCTGTAGATTTCATAGTACTTGATATGGAAGAAGATAAAGAGATACCTATTATTTTAGGAAGACCTTTTCTAGCTACCGGAAGAGCTATGATTGATGTGCAAAAAGGAGAATTAACCATGAGAGTCAATGATCAAGAAATTAAATTCAATGTTCTTAAATCAATGAAGTATCTTGATAAAGAGAAATGTTATCGAATGGATATAATTGATTATTTAATTGAAAAACATTATCAAGAAAAATGTAAAGTTATTTCTAAAGAAAAATTTGAATTTTTAACTGATAAAGATGAAATAGTAGAAGGAGAAGAGACTCATTTTATTAAAGATAATTAGGAAACTTTAGACATAACTCATAATGATATACTTTTACCCTCAATTAAAAAAACACCTGAACTGGAATTAAAATTGTTACCTTCCCATTTAAAATATGCTTTTCTTGGAAATTCATTAACTTTACCTGTTATTATTTCTTCGAATCGAGTAAAGATCAAGAAGAAAAATTACTAGGTGTGTTAAAGAATCATAAGAAAGCTTTTGGTTGACTATTGTCGATATAAAAGGAATAAGCCCTTCCATTTGTATGCATAGAATTTTAATGGAAGAAAATTTTAAACCTACTATAGAATCGCAAAGAAGATTAAATCCTATTATGAAAGAGGTTGTTAAAAAATTAATTATTAAGTTGTTAGATGCTGGTATTATTTATCCTTTTTCGGATAGTCAATGGGTAAGTCCTATTCATTGTGTTCCGAAGAAAGGAGGATTAACTGTCATTGTTAATGATAAAAATGAACTTATTCCTACAAGACAAGTTACTAGATGGAGAATTTGTATTGACTATAGGAAACTAAATAAAGCCACTAGAAAGGATCATTTTCCTTTACCTTTCTTGGATCAAATGCTCGATAAATTAGCTGGACACTCATATTTCTATTTTTTGAATGGATATTCTGGTTATCATCAATTACTTATTGCTCCTGAGAACTAAGAAAAGACAACATTTACAATTCCTTATGGAACATTTGTTTTTAGAAGAATTCCTTTTGGCTTATGTAATGCATGTGCAACTTTTCAAAGGTGTATGATGTCAATATTTTGTGATTTGATTGACAAAGGAATTGAAATATTCATGGACGATTTTTCAGTCTTTGGAACTTCTTTTGAATCTTGTTTGGAAAACATAGCCAAAGTTCTGAAAAGATGCGAAGAAACAAATTTAGTTCTTAACTAGGAAAAATGTCAATTCATGGTCACAAAAGGCATTGTACTTGGACACAAATTATCATGAAAAGGGATGGAAGTAGATCAAGCAAAAGTGAAAATTATTGCTGAATCGCAACCACCTACTACTGTTACTGATGTGAGAAGTTTTCTAGGTCATGCTGTATTTTATAGAAGATATATAAAGGATTTTTCTAAAATTGCTAAACCTCTTTGTCATTTATTAGAAAAAGATGCACAATTTGAATTTAATGAAGAATGTATTAATGCTTTTAATATTCTAAAAGAAAAATTAATAACTGCACCTATCATTGTTGCACCTGACTGGAATAAATCTTTTGAATTAATGTGTGATGCAAGTGATTTTGCAATTGGAGCTGTATTAGAACAAAAATATGAGAAAGTTTTCAAAGTTGTATATTATGCTAATAAAACTCTCACTGAAGCACAAAGAAATTACACTACCACTGAGAAAGAGCTTCTAGCTATAGTATATGCCTTTGATAAATTTAGACCTTATCTTCTTGGTACTAAATACATAGTTCATACTGATCATTCTGCTATTAAATATCTAATATCTAAGAAGGATTCTAAACCTAGACTTATAAGATGAGTTTTACTTCTACAAGAATTTGATTTTCAAATAGTAGATAGAAAAGGAACTGAAAACCAAATTGCTAATCATTTGTCTAGAATTAAAAATGATATTATTTCGAAAGAAAATATAAATGAGAAATTTCCTGATGAATCTTTATATGTTATTCAAAGATACAAAACACCGTGGTATGCTGATATTGTTAATTATTTAGTTAGCAATATTTTACCTTATGACTTGGATAACAAATTTATTAAGAAATTTAAATATGATGCTAAATCTTATATTTGGGAAGAACCTCATTTATTTAAAATTGGTAAAGATTCTATGATTCGAAGATGTGTACCTTATGAGGAAACTTTTGCTATTATTCAAAAATATCATGATTATGATTTTGGAGGACACTTTGGCATAGATAAGACTGCATTTAAAATTTTAAATTCTTGATTTTATTGGCCTACCTTATTTAACGATGTGAGACAATATGTGAAAACATGTGATCGATGTCAAAGGATGGGAAATATATCTATGAAAGATGAAATGCCGTTAAACTATATATTGGAAGTTGAAATTTTTGATATATGGGGATTAGACTTTATGGGACCATTTGTTCCATCATCTGGAAAAATTTATATTTTATTAGCAGTTGATTATGTTTCAAAGTGGATTGAAGCAGTTGTTTTACTAAACTGTGATTCCAAAAGTGTTTTAAAATTCTTAAAGAAAATGATATTTTCAAGATTTGGAATGCCTAAGGTAATTATCACTGATGGTGGAAGTCATTTCAGGAATATAAGAATTCAATCATTACTTCAAAAATTTGGAATCAAACATAGAATTGCAATCGCTTATCACCCTCAAACTAGTGGAATAGTTGAAGTATCAAACGAGAGAAATTCAAAGAATTTTAGAAAAGACCGTTAATCCTAAAAGAACTGATTGGGTTGATAGACTTGATTCGCATTATGGGCTTATAGAACGACTTATAAGACACCAATCGGAATGTTACCTTACCGGTTAATTTATGGTAAACATTGTCACTTACCTGTAGAACTTGAACATAAAGCTTATTGGGCGATAAAGGAGTTTAATTTTAATTTGAATAAAGCAGGAGAAAAACGATTATTGCAACTAAATGAGATGGAAGAAATTAGAAACGAATCATATGAAAATGCGAGGATTTATAAAGAGAAAATGAAGATGTTGCATGATAAGAAAATTTCAAGAAAAATTTTTGAGCCTGGACAAAAAGTTTTACTGTTTAATTCTCGTTTAAGACTTTTTCATGGAAAATTAATATCTAAATGGATTGGACCTTATTTTGTTGAGAAAGTATACTATTATGGATCTGTGGATATTAAAGATCCCAAAATTGGAAAATTTTTTAAAGTAAATGAATTAAGATTGAAGCCTTATTTGGGAAATATTAAGAAGATTTATAAAGAGGCTTATGAATTGAGTCAAACTGATTAAAGATTTACTTAAGTCGGGCTGACGACATTAAACCAAGCGCTTTGTGGGAGGCAACCCATAATTATCTTGTGTTTTTGTGTTTTAATGTAAGGTTATGCCTCGATCTTGATTAATTTTATATTACTTTAGAAAAATTTGATGCTCATAAGTCTTGGTTGACTTAGGCTGAAAATTATTTTGAGGTATGTAAGATTTAAAAATAGGATCACTCTATTTTAAATATGAGTAAAAAGGAGATCAAGTTAACCTTCATTATGATAGTTTACAATGTGAGTTATCGAGTCTAAATTACTCTTACCAGTATAATTTACCTATCTTGGAGAACGAAATTTTGAAAAATTTGACGATTAGGCGAAACGGAGTTGAACATAGTTCCGGCGCCTAAGCGCCACGGTTACTGGGTCGTGCAAAAACCGAAAATTTTCAGTTTTTCACACGAATTTCCCTTTTAAATCTACCCATCTTCTTCCCTAACCATCAAGCAATCAAAATTACGTCCCTTGCATTTCATTCTTGAGAGATTTGAGAAAATTTTGAAGAAATGGAAAGGATAAATCATGGAGAAGAGGCTAGGGACGATGTCTCAAGGAATCCTCAACCCTACTTCAATGGTTTCATCGCTGTAAGTTTAGAGAAAATTTCTAGTCGTTTAGATAAGTTTGAAGAAGATTTTAAAAGGATTGGAGATCGCCTTCATGAGATGTTTCATCAAGTTGAACATCTAGAATGCTAAATGAAACTTCAATTTGATCATATTGCGGCTTATCAAGATGCTCAAGTTGAAATATATGCGAAGAACAAGTGGATTGATGAAAAGACGGCTACAGATTTCCCGAGAGCGTTAGTATTCTTTCCAAGTGGAATACACAATTTCCCGTGTGAAGATTAGAATATTCTGTAAAGAGATAGTTATTATGGTTTGTTGAGTCGTTGTATCGATTTAGAGAATCGATTGTGTTTGTTAGTATATTTGCTTTCATGTTCAATGTGTGTTGTATTTGCTTTGAACTTATTATGATTGAGTGTGTATTAGGAACTTGAATCAAATTTAGTACTTATCTGGAATGTATTGAGTCAAATTTGAAGATTTTAAATGGAAATTAGTGAGTTTGATTGAAAACCTTATGTTTGATTGGTGGATTCAATATTTAATTTTTATAAATTTTTGAAAAATGTTGTGGAAGTTAGAAACTGAAGCTCTACTCTGATATGAGTAATTGGAAGTTGAATTTATGAATTTTGGTGGAAAAATAAATTTAAACAAATTTTTTTTTGTGAAAGGCGAGTCTGGCGCCTAGGCGCCAGAATTCGGTGCCTAAGCGCTAGTTTGGCCTGCTACCCGAAAATTACCATTTAAACCCCCGAAAGCCATTTTTGACGCCTAAGCTTCATCTTCTTCCTCATTTTCGTAAAAATACATCCTCTAGATCCATTTTGAGGTCAAAACATCAAGGATTTGAGCGCGAAACCACTCGATTTCTTCGTCTCAAGGTCAGATCTACACTTTAAACCATTTTTTTTCAATTTTCACCATAGATTTCCCTAAGTTTTGCTAAGAATCGAAAATTTGAAAAAATATTCGATTTTTAGTTATTTCTTTGGATTTTTAAACTTATTTTAAGTTTTATAAACTTAAAAAGAGTTTAAATCTTTGATTACTAAATTAGTTCTTGTTTTCTTTCACGTTTAGATGGCTCTAAAATCTAAGCAGCAAATTTCCAACTGCGGCTGCGCATTTTCGCTTCCACGAACTTGCGTCGTCGAGAAAGTTCATCTCGGAACAAAGTTTTTATCATCCTGGGGAGATGATCGAAAATTCTATCGTTGCGCACAACTGGCAACGATTTTGTTACTTCTATCGCTATTCGTCGTTATCCCGATTGTTCGAGAATTTTATGCAAATTTTATGGATGCCGAGGATTCTGAAGTCTTTGTTAGAGGAATCGGAGTAGGATTTACTCTAGAAAGAATCAACATATTCTATGGCCTGCCACCGACTATTGAGTGTTATTCTTTTGGATTATCACCATCTGAGGGAGATTTGGACATGATTATTGCTTATCTGACTAACGGTACTGGATCTTGGAAGATCAGGAACGTAAAGAGGGTAAACTTCAAATCCTCTGAATTAAATGGTGTATTTAAAGCATGGCACTACTTTATTTCTGCAAGATTGTTACCTTCTAACCACCTGAGTGAAGTGACTAGAGATCGAGCGATCTTAAATTACTGCATTCAGGAGAGGAAACCTATTGATGTCGGAAGCATTATTTATGATTTTGTGGAGTCTACTACGAGATCCAAAACTTCTGTTGGATTGGGATTTTCATCTTTGATCTATTCACTATGTGTTAGTAATGGAGTCACTATTGATATTTCTGAGGAGAAGCTGAAGTCTACTAAGCCAATTGGGCAGGAGAGTGTTAGTATCTATGATAATCTTCGAGGGAAGAGATTGACCGCTCCTTCTACTTCTGCACATACTTCAGGTAGACCTTCTACTTCTAGACCCTCTACTTCGCCGAGCCACCATCAGATTTCTGGGAATCAATGCATGATCAGTTTTTAGAACAGCAGCAGGAGTTATTTCAAACTCACTGCAGGATTGATACTATTGATAGAAAACTAGATCATTTATTTGATTATACCTAGAGGAAGAGTAATTATGATGCTGAGTATAATGAAGCCCTAGTCAGATTTCTGAAGGGTGAACATGATGTTAGTTTTCCTACTTTTTTTAGTTTCACACCATTTGTTGATCCTAAGGACGTAGAATTTTCCTTTGGTGATGAAGATGATGATGAGGCTACAACTAGTGATTAGTTGTTATCGATTTCTTTGATGTGTAACTCTGTTAGTTTGTTTTATTTGGATTGTTTGTTAATTTTGTATTTGATGTATGTTGATTCGTTTAGTATTAGGATTCCGTTGTGTTGAGACCGAATTTAGAATTAGTTTAGATGTTGTTTTAGTTTAATGTTTAGTACTTAATTATTTTGCTCTCTTTTAATTCCGTTTCAAATTTAATATCATCATAAAATTAGCCCGCTTACCTTTCTATATACATGCTTCAATTTTATCTTAATTATTCATAAAAGCATGTTTAGAAGTTAATTTTTCTTTTTAAGATTTTTTTTACATACTTACTAAAAATACTTATGATTTTCTTTCTCTCATACTTTCAAATTATCATAGTATACCAAAACTTAAGTTTGGGGGAAGGGAAAATCCATTCAAAATTAAATTTTATTTGTCCTTAAAGAGCTAATACTTTCTTAAAAATAAAAACTTTTTAACATAACTTAAGGAATGAAGAAGTTATTTGAGATCACTTTTATTTTTTAAATTATAAACAATTAGTGAAAATTAACCAAAATTTTACTAACTTTGATTGATTTTAAGAATAGAATTATTTAACTTAAAGAAGAATGAGAAAAAGAATTTTTCTATTCATGATAGAAATAATAGAATTTTAGAAATATTAAGTAATAAAAAATTATCACTTGAAAAAGAAAAGATTGGAATTCTTTTTGAATTTTTATTTATGTTATAATAATTAAATGGAGATGTATAAGTTTTGAAAATATAAGTTAAGGTTAGTGAAGTTCAAAACCATTAACAGTGCTATTCAGATATAGTAATCCTCTCTATAAAAAAAAAAAGAGATAGAGAGGAGAAGCTTGAGGAAATGCCTAATCAAAAATTGGCTTCACTTGAATTATCTTATAAGAAGAAAACTAATTACATACTTTACTTAATTTTTATGCAAAAATATTTATTTAGAAAATATTTTTCAAGAAGATCTTTTTCTTGTAAATAATCTATGAAAGCTTAATATAATAGAATTCTATTATTTTCAAACTGGATGAAAAGTTAGAAATCTTATGAAGCAAAATATTGCCATGCATTAGAAATAACATTTAATTTGGAGGATTTGAAGTTTACCCTTTTCCCGTTCCTGATCTTTCAAGATCCAGTACCGCCAGTCAAATAAGCAATGATCATATCCAAATCTCCCTCAGATGGTGATAATCCAGAATAGTGGCACTCAATAGTCGGTGGCAGGTGATCTATAAAAAAATACCTATTTCTTTATGTCTTAATTCTTATTAATTTCTAAGGATATTATGCTTTAATGAAAGGTATTTTTTGTATTTTTGGATGTAGGTAATGTAAAAAGGTCTAAGAAGGAAAAAGGAGCAAAAATGAGCAAAATAGCAAAAATGGAGCAAAATACCAAAAGTATTAAAAAATATGGCCTGGCGCCTAGGCACCAGAAACGCTAGACTCGATACGAAAACTGTCAAGTTTTTGACAATGTTTGATCAGTTATTTTGACGGAGTGAGCGGTTATTGGACATTCTAGAAGGTTGGCAGTTGTTCCTTGATAATAGGACATGTGATACATTGCATTTGGACGCTCCAAAACGGTTTTAATCGCGAAGAGGTGCGAGCTAAATTGAAGAGGTGCGAAGAACTGGATGCGGTGTCCGGCGCCTAGGCGCCAGATTCCGACGCCTAGGCGCCAGACCGACCTTCTAGAAGATTCATTGAATGTGGACATGTTTTGAAGAGGTGCCTCAAGGCAACTCTTGAAGCCTATAAATAGAGGTCCATTTCTTCGGCAAACGTGCCCCTCCCATCGTACGCCTTTCTCTTATCTACTTTAGGATCTCTCATCCTTAGAGAGAGAATTGGAGAGAGAAATTTAGGGCCACTTTTGTTTAATTTAGTGAGTTTATTTTCAAGTTATTCATCATCGGAGTTCATTACACTCGTGGAGTCGGTAGGAATTAGAAGATCTGTAGAAGAAATATTTGAGATAAGTATATTTTTACATTTGATTCAAAGTTTAATTATCATGTTTTGTTATTTATTTTCAATGTGTTCTGAGTAGTTAGTTACTTTCTTACTTCAATTATGAAGAGATATATAAGATAATATAAAGATCCGATGGAGAATTAAAATTCAAAATATTTTCAAAATATTGTGATGACAATAATACCTGATCTTACTTTACTTTTTAAATTGGTCGTTTGAATTGTTAAAACCTGTTGAAGAGTTTAAAAACCTTGTAGGAGAAGAACTCTTAACTTGTAAATGTCACATGAATCCTTGGGTAGTCGAAGGCCATGTGCGGGTTATTCATGATGAAGTGCAAATAAATAGGAAGATAATATTTAAAGGGCGTAGAATTGAGAAGTTTTTAGAATGACAGACTAACTTCTTATAATTTGATTTATAGACTAGGAAAAGGTCACTAGTAGGGCCGACCATAACCACCCTTGGACATCTAGAAGTGTGAGCCTAGATTAACCCATTCTACTAACAATACATATGGACCTATTCTGTAAATTAGTCAATGTTCTTTGCACCTGGATCAAAGGGTAAAGAATAGGAATGCTTCTATTTGGCATAATACCATAAATTAAATTCTCCAATGAATATTAAATTATCTTAAAAATCTTAGATTAATTGAAGGAAATAAAGTTGTTTATTTTATATAGAGTTTATAAAATTATTTTTCTTATTATTGTTTTCTTTAAATTGCATCTAGTAAATTAATAGTAATTTATAATCAAAATAAAAATATTTTTACTATTATATTTCGCTTTATAGAAAATTTATTTCTATAAATCTTCCCTGTGGGATCGATATTGGGGTCTTTATTTAAAAATCATATATTACTTGAAACGATACGAATATTTGCGTAGTACCTTTACTTGAAACGATAGGAATAAAAAATTTAAAGTCTTTTTAAGTTTATAAAACTTAAAATAAGTTTAAAAATCCAAAGAAATCATTAAAAATCAAATTTTTTTTTTAAATTTTGGTTCTTAGCAAAACCTAGGGAAATCTATGGTAAAAATCGAAAATAAAAGGTTTAAAGTGTAGATCTGACCTTGAGACGAAGAAATCGAGTGATTTCACGCTCAAATCCTTGATGTTTTGACCTCAAAATGGATCTAAAAGATGTATTTTTGCGAAAATGGGGAAGAAGATGAAGCTTAGGCGTCGATAATGGCTTTTGGGGGTATTTAAGGAAATTTTCGGGTACAGACCAAACTGACGCTTTGGCGCCGAATTCTGGCGCCTAGGCGCCAGACTCGCCTTTCACAAAAAATTATTTTTAAATTTAATTTTCCACCAAAATTCATAAATTCAACTTCCAATTACTCACATTAGAGTAGGGTTTCAGTTTCTAACTTCCACAACATTTTTCAAAAATTTTAAAAATTAAATATTTAATCCACCAATCAAACATAAAGTTTAAATCAAACCCACTAAATTCCATTTATAATCTTCAATATTGGCTCAATACATTCCAGATAAGTATTATACTTGATTCAAGTTCCTAATACACACTCAAACACAACAATTTCTAAGCAAAAACAACACACATTGAACATGAAAGCAAATACACAAACAAACACAATCGATTCACTAAATCGATACAACGACTCAACAAACCAGATAATAACTATCTCATTACCAGAATATTCTAATCTTCACAAGGGAAATTGTGTATTCCACTTGGAAAGAACACTAACGCTCTCGGGAAATCTATAGCCGTCTTTTCGTCAATCCACTTGTTCTTCACATACATTTCAACTTCAGCATCTTGATAAGCCTCAAAATGATCAAATTGAAGTTTCATCTGCCATTCTAGATGTTCAATTTGATGAAACATCTCATGAAGGCGATCTCCAATGCTTTTAAACTCCGCTTTAAACTTATCCAAACGACTAGAAATTTTCTCTAAACTTACCGTGATGAAATTATTGAAGTAGGGTTGATGATCCTTTAAGACCTTATCCCTAGCTTCTTCTCCATGATTTCTTCCTTCCATTTCTTCAAAAATTTCTTAAATCTCTCAAAAAGGAAGTGTAATGGATGTAACTTTGATTGCTTGATGGTTAGGGAAGAAGATAGGTTGATTTAAAGGTGAAAATCGTGTGAAAAACTGAAAATTTTCGGTTTTTGCACGACCCAGTAACTGTGGTGCTTAGGCACCGAATCTGGCGCCTAGGCGCCGGACCTATTGATACATAGTTTGACTCTGGCGCTTAGGCGCCGAATCTTGGCGCCTAGGCACCGGAACTATGTTCAACTCTGTTTCGCCTAATCATCAAATTTCAAAATTTTATTCTCCAAGATATGTAATTATACTGGTAAGAGTAATCTAGACTCAATAACTCACATTGTAAACAATCAGAATGAAGGTTAACTTGATCTCATTTTTACTCATATTTAAAATAGAGTGATCCAATTTCTAAATCTTACATACTTCAAAATAATCTTCAGCCTAAGTCAACAAAGACTTAAGAGCATAAAAAAAAATTTAAAGTAATATAAAATTAGTCAAGATCGAGGCATAACCTTATATTAAAACATAAAAACACTCATAACAAAAGATAATTATGGGTTGCCTCCCACAAAGCGCTTGGTTTGACGTCGTCGACTCGACTTAAGTAAATCTTTAATCAGGTTGACTCAATTTATAAGTCTCTTTATAAATCATTTTAATATCTCCCAAATAAGGCTTCAATCTTAAACCATTTACTTTAAAAATTTTTCCTGTTTTAGGGTCTTTAATATCCACAGCTCCATAATGGTATACTTTCTCAACTATATAGGGTCCAATCCATTTAGATCTTAATTTTACAGGAAAAAGTTTTAAACGAGAGTTAAACAGTAATACTTCTTGTCCAGGCTCAAAAATTTTTTCTGAAATTTTCTTATCATGCAACATCTTCATTTTCTCTTTATAAATCCTTGCATTTTCATATGATTCATTTTTTATTTATTCCATCTCATTCAATTGCAATAATTGCTTTTCTCCTGCTTTATTCAAATTAAAATTAAACTTCTTTATCGCCCAATAAGCTTTATGTTCAAGTTCTACAGGTAAGTGACAATGTTTACCATAAATTAACCGGTAAGGTGACATTCCGATTGGTGTCTTATAAGCTGTTCTATAAGCCCATAATGCAGAATCAAGTCTATCAACCCAATAAGTTCTTTTAGGATTAACAGTCTTCTCTAAAATTTTTTTAATTTTTTTGTTTGATACTTCAACCATTCCACTTGTTTGTGGGTGATAAGTAGTTGCAATTCTATGTTTGATTCCAAATTTTTGTAGTAATGATTGAATTCTTATATTCCTGAAATGACTTCCACCATCAGTGATAATTACCTTAGGCATTCCAAATCTTGAAAATATCATTTTCTTTAAAAATTTAGAAACACTTTTGGAATCACAGTTGGTAATGCAACGAACTTCAATCCACTTTGAAACATAATCAACTGCTAATAAAATATAAATTTTTCCAGATGATGGAACAAATGGTCCCATAAAGTCTAAACCCCATATATAAAAAATTTCAACTTTCAATATATAGTTTAAAAACATTTCATTCTTCCTAGATATATTTCCCATCCTTTGACATCGATCACATATAACATAATGTCTCACATCGTTAAATAAGGTAGGCCAATAAAATCCATAATTTAAAATTTTAAATGTAGTTTTATCTATGCCAAAGTGTCCTCCAAAATCAGAATCATGACATTTTTGAATAATAGCAAAAGTTTCCTCATAAGGTACACATCTTCGAATCATAGAATCTTTTTCAATTTTAAATAAAAGAGGATCTTCCCAAATATAAGATTTAACATCATATTTAAATTTCTTAATAAATTTGTTATCCAATTCATAAGGCAAAATATTGCTAACTATATAATTAACAATATCAGCATACCAAGGTGTTTTGCATCTTTGAATAACATATAAAGATTCATCAGGAAATTTCTCATTTATATTTTCTTCCGAAATAATATCATTATTAATTCTAGACAAATGATCAGCAATTTGGTTTTCAGTTTCTTTTCTATCTACTATTTGAAAATCAAATTCTTGTAGAAGTAAAACCCATCTTATAAGTCTAGGTTAAGAATCCTTCTTAAATAATAGATATTTAATAGCAGGATGATCAGTATGAACTATGCATTTAGTACTAAGAAGATAAGGTCTAAATTTATCAAAGGCATATACTATAGCTAGAAGCTCCTTCTCAATGGTAGTGTAATTTCTTTGTGTTTCAGTGAGAGTTTTCCTAGCATAATATACAAATTTGAAAATCTTCTCATATTTTTGTTCTAATACAGCTCCAATTGCAAAATCACTTGCATCACACATTAATTCAAAAGATTTATTCCAATTAGGTGCAACAATGATAGGTGCAGTTACTAAGGGCCCGTTTGGGGCAGCTTATAACTGTAGTGGCGTTTTTGAAAACGCCGCGTAACTATTTGGTTCGCTCGTTTTTGAAAACGTTGTCTGCCGCGTTTTGGTTTTTTACACTAAATTCAGACCGTGGGTCAACCCCCGCGGTCGACCAGCGAGCCACGTTTCAGGATAAGCTGCTTATCCTGAAACGCACAAGCTGTCCCAAAAAGACCCTAATTTTTCTTTTAGAATATTAAAAGCGTTAATACATTTTTTGTTAAATTCAAATTTCGCATCTTTTTCCAATAAATGACAAAGAGGTTTTGCAATTTTAGAAAAATCCTTTATGTATCTTTTATAAAATTCAGCATGACCTAGAAAACTTCTCACATCAGTAATAGTAGTAGGTGATTGCAATTCAGCAATAATTTTCACTTTTGCTTGATCTACTTCCATCCCTTTTTGTGACACTTTGTGACCAAGTACAATGCCTTCGTGACCATGAATCGACATTTTTCCCGCTTAAGAACTAAATTTGTTTCTTCACATCTTTTCAGAACTTTGGAAATATTTTCCAAACAAGATTCAAAAGAAGTTCCAAAAACTGAAAAATTGTCCATGAATATTTCAATTCCTTTGTCAATCAAATCACAAAATATTGACATCATACAACTTTGAAAAGTTGCAGGGGCATTTCATAAACCAAAATACATTCTTCTAAAAGCAAAGGTTCCATAAGGACTTATAAATGTTGTGTTTTCTTGGTCCTCGGGAGCAATAAGTAACTGATGATAACCAGAATATCCATCCAGAAAATAGAAATATGGGTGTCCAGCTAATTTATCTAGCATTTGATCCAAGAAAGGTAAAGGAAAATGATCCTTTCTAGTGGCTTTATTTAATTTCCTATAGTCAATAAAAATTCGCCATCTAGTAACTTGTCTTGTAGGAATTAGTTCATTTTTATCATTAACAATGACAGTTACACCTCCTTTCTTCGGAACACAATGAATAGGACTTACCCATTGACTATCCGAAATAGGATAAATAATACCAGCATCTAACCACTTAACAATTTCTTTTTTAACAACCTCTTTCTTGATAGGATTTAATCTTCTTTGTGATTCAATAGTAGGTTTAAAATTTTCTTCCATTAAAATTCTATGCATACAAATGGAAGGGCTTATTCCTCTTATATCGACAATAGTCTAACCAAAAGCTTTCTTATAATTCTTTAACACACCTAAGTAGTTTTTCTTCTTGATCTTTACTCGCTTCGAAGAAATAATAACAGGTAAAGTTAATGAATTTCCAAGAAAAGCATATTTTAAATGTGAAGGTAACATTTTTAATTCCAGTTCAGGGGTTTTTTTAATTGATGGTAAAAGTATATCATTTTGAGTTATGTCTAAAGTTTCCCAGTTATCTTTAATAAAATGAGTCTCTTCTTCTTTTTCATTAGTTAAAAATTCAAATTTTTCTTCAGAAATGACTTTACATTTTTCTTGATAATGTTTTACAATTAAATAATCAATTATATACATTCGATAATATTTCTCTTTATCAGGGTACTTCATTGATTTAAGAACATTGAATTTAATTTCTTGATCGTCAACTCTCATGGTTAGTTCTCCCTTTTGCATATCAATCATAGCTCGTCCGGTAGCTAGAAAAGGACTCCCTAAAATAATAGGTATCTCTTTATCTTCTTCCATATCAAGTACGATGAAATCTACAGGGAAGATAAATTTATCTACTTTAACAAGGACATCCTCTATAACTCCTTTAGGATAAGTGATAGATCTATCAGCTAACTGAAGTGTTACAGTGGTGGGAGTAATATCTCCTAAATCCAATCGTCGAAAGATAGAAAATGGCATGAAATTAATACTTGCTCCTAAATCACATAAAGCTTTTCCACAAAATTTTTCTCCAATAGCACAGGGTATAGTGAAACTTCCAGGATCCTTAAGCTTTTCAAGTAATTTCTTTTAAATTATTGCACTGCATTCTTCACATAATGCAACAGTTTCAAAAGCTTCAAATTTTCATTTCTTGCTTAAAATATCCTTCATAAATTTTGCATAAGTTGACACTTGTTCCAAAGCTTCAAAGAAAAGGTATGTTAATAGTAAGTTTCTTAAAAATTTCAAAGAACTTAGAAAATTGATGATCAAGTTTCTGCTGTTTAAGTCTTTGAGGAAAAGGTGGTGGTGGGTTTTCAACTTCCACATTAATAGGTATAACAGTCTAATCTTGACTCGAAGAGAGAGTTTCTTTAGGTTTTTCAATCTCTTCAACCTCAATATCTTTTTCAATTTCATTCTGCATTCTTTCTTTTAATTCCTTTCCACTTCTAAGTTGCACAGCCTTAACATGTTCATGTTCTTTTCCAGTTTCCTTTGCATTAATTTCAACATTACTAGGAAGTGTTCCTACAGGTTTGTTATTAATTAATGTAGCAATTTGCCCCATTTTATTTTCAATATTATTTATAGCAGTATTTTGATTTTGTAATTGATTATTCTTTTGTAAAATTAATTCTTCTATTGATAACTTTTTCTATTGATTATTAAATCCAGGAGGTTTATAATTTGTATTAACTTGATTATTCCAATTTCCAGTGGGATGAGATTGATTAGTACCCCATTGTTGTTGTGAATTATTCCAGTTAAAATTAGGATGATTTTTTCACCCAGGATTATAATAATTTGAATAAGGATTATTTTTACTTGCAATAGCTTGTAAAGTTTCAATAGTCTGAGAATCTTCAATATTAGCAGAGTTATTATGTGAAATATTAATTGCAAAATTATCTAATTTCTTAGACATTGTCGCTACTTGTGAAGCTAAGATAGAAAAGGCTTCATTATCGTGAATACTTGCCATTTTTTTAGGATTAATCCTTTCGGAAGGCCATTGAAAATTGTTATTAGTCATTTCTTCAATTAAAGTGTAAGCTTCTTCAAATTATTTAGACATTAAAAAACCTCCAGCAGCAGCATCAATAATTGATTTTAAAGATCCAATTAATCCATTATAAAATATTTGAATAATTAACCAATCAGGTAAATCATGATGAGGACATTTTCTTAATAGTTCTTTAAATCTTTCACAAGTTTCATATATTGTCTCCCCGTTAAATTGACTAAACGAAGTAATATCATTTCTTAATTTAGCAGTTTTAGAAGGAGGAAAATATTTAGCAAGGAATCTTTGTGTCATTTCAGCCCATGTTTTAATAGAACCAGTTGCTAATGAGTTTAACCACATTTTTGTTTTATCTCTTAAAGAAAAAGGAAAGAGTTTAAGTCTAATAGCATCATCAGAAACATTGTTATATTTAAAGGTAACACAAAGTTCTAAAAAATTAACAAGGTGTAAATTTGGATTCTCATTTGGTGTTCCACCAAATTGATTGTTTTGCACCATTTGAATAATAGACGGTTTAAGTTCAAAAGAATTAGCATATACAGTGGGTATTTGAATACTTCTATAAAGTTCATCAACTGTAGGGTTAGCATAATCCCTTAATGGTTTATAAACATTTTGATCATTAAGTTCAATTGGATTTTTTTAAAATAGCCATTTCTTGAAATTTTTGATTTTGTTTTCCCTTTTAATTTTTCTAATTGTTCTTTCTAGTTCAGAATCTAAAGGTATTAATCCTTCGAACCAAAACTTCGCATAAAAAAAATAAAATAAGGAATAAAAAATATATATATATATATATATATATATATGTTTTTGGAAATATAATATTTAAAAATCTATAACTATTCTTGTTCCTTCCACGCAACGGCGCCAAAAACTTGACCTAATTTTTGTATTTCCAAATACAAGGATTTGTTACCACTGCTTAGAAAATTGAATTTCGGCAAAGGCGCGAAACACTTGACTCGGAATAACTTGCTATATAGATGTGTACCAAATTTTAATTACGACAATAACATTAAATAAAACTTGATTGCTACTTAATGCTAGGCCGTTAATGTTAAATACTTTTTTAAATATATATTTATATAGAAAAATATAATTTAAAAAGAAAATATTTTATATACTTTTTGGGTACTACGCAAGTATACGTATCGTTTCAAGTAATATAGGGCTTTGAAACAAAGACCCCAGTATCGATCCCACAAGGAAAAAATATGGTAATAAATTTTTATATATTGTATTTCAAAAATCTTTTTGTATTTTAATCTAACTATAAATTACTTTTAATTTACCAGATGCATATAAAGAAAACAATAATAAGAAAATGATTTTGCGAAAACTATATAAAACAAACAACTTTCTTCCCTTCAATTAATCTAAGATTTTTAAGATAATTTAATATTCCTTGGAGAATTTGATTTATGGTATTGTGCCAAATAGAAACATTCCTATTCTTTACCCTTTGATCCAGGCACAAAGAACATTGGCTAATTTACAGATCAGGTCCGGATGTATTGTTAGTAAATGGGTTAATCTAGACTCACACTACTAGATGTCCTAGGGTGGCTATGGTCGGCACTACTAGTGTATCATTCCTTATCTATAAATCAAATTATAAGAATTTAGTCTGTCACTCTAAAAACTTATCAATTCTACGCCCTTTAAATCTTATATTCCTATTTATTTGCACTTCACCTTGAATAGCCCGCACATGGCCTTCGACTACCCAAGGATTCATGTGACATTTACAAGTTAAGAGTTCTTCTCCTTCTAGGTCTCAAAACTCTTCAACAGGTTTTAACAATTTAAATTGTCAATTTAAAAAGTAAAGTAAGATCAGTTATTAATATCATCACAATGTTTTAAAAATATTTTGAATTTCAATTCTCCATCGAATCTTATATTATCTTATTTATCTCTTCATAATTGAAGGAAGAAAGTAAACTAACTACTCAGAACACATTGAATATAAACAACAAAACATAATAAATAAACTTTGAATCAAAAATAAAATACTTATCTCAAATATTTCTTCTACAGATCTTCTGATTCCTACTGACTCCACAGTGTAATGAAATCTAGATGTAACAACTTGAAAATAAACTCACTAAACTAAAATAAAAGTGGTCCTAAATTTCTCTCTCTATTTCTATCTCTAAGGATGAGAGTTCCTAAAGTGGATAAGAGAAAGGGGTTAAAATGGGGGGGGGCACGTTTTTCTGAAGAAATGGACTCCTATTTATAGGCTTCAAGGGTTGCCTTGAGGCACCTCTTCAAAATATATCCACATTCAATGAATCTTCTAGAAGGTCTGTCTGGCGCATAGGGACCGGAATCTGGCGCCTAGGCGCCGGACACCGCGTCCAGTTCTTCGCACCTCTTCACTTTGGCTCGCACCTCTTCGTGATTAAAACCGTTTTGGAGCGTCCAAATACAATATATCACATGTCCTATTATTAAGGAACAACTGTCAGTCTTCTAGAATGTCCAATAACCACTCACTCCGTTAAAATAACATTTCAAACATTGTAAAAAACTTGACAGTTCTATATCGAGCTTGGCGCTTAGGCGCCAACTTCTAGCGCCTAGGCGCCAGACCATATTTTTTTTATAATTTTTGTATTTTGCTCCATTTTTTTTCTTTTTTACTCTTTTTTTCTCCTTTTTCCTTTTTTGGACCTTTTTACATCACCTACATCCAAAAACACAAAAACATCTTTCATTAGAATATCCTTAGAAATTGATAAGAATTAAGGCGTAAAAAATAGGTATTTTTTTATGGATCACTAAGCGGTTCCATGAATCATTCCCAAGCTTCATAAATTGACTCACCTTCATACTTGGCAAAATGAAGTAATAACATTCCTATGTTTAGCCTTTTTTTAAGGTGGGAAATACTTAGCTAATAATTTTTGAGCTATCCCACGTCCTTATTATCCAGCTGCTAATGAGTTTAACCACATATTTTGTCCCTCAAGGAAAAATGAAATATCCTAAGTCTAATGACGTCATTAGTTACGCCATTATAGCGAAACGTGGCACAAAATTCTTGGAAAATCACTAAATTTAAGTTTATATCCTCAGACTGGATTCCCCCAAACTAGTTTCTTACCATTTAGATGATAACAGTCTTCTTTTCAAATGTGTTAGCTTCTACAGTAGAATTTTAAATACTTTAGTGAATTTCATCTGTCAAAGGATTGACACAGTCTCTTAAGGGTCTATGTGAGTCATGAATTGGTTCATGGGTTTTTAAACTTTTTTGTGAGTTGTTCGTTATGTCGTCAAGAATTTTTTTAAGTCTTTTCTTATTTCTAATTCTTCTAACATTTCTCTCTAGCTCTGAATTATATTGTGCAAATCTCATTAGTCCTGAACTACGTATACATAAATTAAAAAATTTAGGGTAAGATTCACACAAAAAATAAGTCAAACACACAAAGATTTAAAAAAAAAACATGCAAAAATATTTTTGGATTTATCTTTTTAAATAAACAAGCAAACCATTAAAATCAATCAGTTAACATTACAGGTTTCCAAGTATAAAAACTAGAGGTTCAACTAAAATTCCACTAAGTTAAATACACCGTCGATCCCCGATAATGGTGCCAGAAACTTGATATTTGTTTCTAGATGCAACTACACTCTAGGGACTCATGCAAGTGCATGTATTGTATCATTAATATCGAATGAGTCTGGAATGTCAATTTCATAGGGAATGAGGGAATTAAATTTAGGACAAGTTCTAGCCTATTGATTTCATTTATAGTATGAAATTTAGATTAGGTTAAAAGTCCTACAAACTAATCCTATAATATCTAAAGCATGTGTAAATCGTAAATCCTATAGAAATCCTACTTATCTCGGTGTTGGATTGATGAATATCAAGTTCTAAAGATGTCCTCCCTTGTAATAATGTAAGTGCAGTGTAAGAAATGTGAAGTGCAAACTGTAAATATGGTCAGTGACTAATAGGAGGAACCCTCTTCTTACCCTCTCCCGAGTGCATAAAGATAATTGGTTAATGCGATTTTAATTCCTTAAACCCTGTTTTGAACCCGTCAAAAAATATTTCCCTAACATTTGTATCTCCCTAAGAAGCATATCAACCTATACCTCACTGTTCAACGTGACTAACCTAGTTGATTCTACCAAAGCCCTCCCAAGTTATTATGATTCACAACACATTTTACAATTCAACTTGGCCAAAATGAAAATTAAATTAAGATGTGAAGGTTAACACATTAAGTATTAAAAATAATACTTTTTAAAACATTTTGTACTCCTACACATCCCACTCAATCATCACAAGGTAAGGTAAAGAGAACTACTCAAAAAGCATGAAGAACATACCATAAAGCTTCATTTGAAAACACGAGAATTCCACTAAATGATGTGTTACAACAAATGAAATACACAATCACTTATCTTCTTCAACCTTACAACAAATTTAAGTTGCCTTACCAAATGCTTCCCTGTTTGTTGCTCTTGAAGTCTTTCCCTATCCTCAACTGAAGTAAAAGAAGAAGGAAAAAACTTTGCAGCACACATAACCTTCTCCTTACTTTACCACTCAATTCTCTACAAAATACTCAATCTAACCCTAACTTTCATCAATCCTAAGCCTTACGTGCATTAATCCTTATAGAACAATAATACCTCCCTTTTATAGATTCATGTCAAACACCATAAAAGCCCCCCATTACCGTCTTCATAACTTTCCACGACAGGTAATCGAAATCCTCAAAACAGCCTCAGGCAGTTGTCGACGCTTAAGTGTCTAGGGGTTGTCGCATAGGCGCTAGTATCTTGTTTTACAGAGAATAGCATGGGACACATTTGTGCCCAAGGGAGCGATGCCTAGACGCCAGTATCGCGGTTCCTAGGCCCCAAGTGGGGGGCACTTAAGCGCCAATCTCTCGATTTGCCAGGGTTAAGGCTGAAGCCTGGGCGCTCAGGGGTCCGGCGCCTAGGCGCCAGTCTCCTGCATGCTTTTTTGCTCCTAGTCTCCTTCACATTGCTCTACTTCCAATGTTTGTGGTACCTGCAAAAAAAAAGAAACATGAGAATAACTTTCTTTAAAGTGCAATTTATCCATAAAAATGCGTAAAATATAAATGAATCATGTAGACTTATCTACCCATCAACTTCTCACACTCAAAAATGTATCGCAAAAATATTTAACAAATGTAATAAAGTATATATAGGCTACATTCTAAACATGTTTGAAAATCACTCAATTTTGTTTTACTTCAAACAATAAATTGATATATTTTTACTCAATGATTATCAACACACAACAAATTTTTATACCATGCAGCAATGATAACTCATTAAATTCCTTTCATGAAGATTACCTGCAGCATTTGCCCATTTACATATATGATAGTAATTTAAAATTTATAGCGTTCCATTAACATAAAGAAAAAAAAAATATTTTTTATAAATTGGTTATGTATTTATTCCAATCATGCACAATATTTTATAAAATCTGAATTTTTCTAGAATTTTATATGACGTGTCTATTTTCTTTATTATACTATTCTTTTTTAAATTATATTGAAACATGAGCTGTAATTCTCAAAACTTTATTTAACATTAAGTTATAACTTTTTAATTACCTCCGGCCCACCATGCATTTGGTCCATTTTATGGCCCGCAACAAAGATGAGAGAAGGTGCTAAACGCTGAGATTGTCCAATAAGATTTATAGGCTTTTATGATATATATGGGCTATCTTTTTTAGGCCCACTAGTGATGGGCCAAAGTTATAATTTTCATGGTTAAAATTATTGATGGAAAAAAAAACTTTAAAAAATATAAAGGAAAAAATATATGTTAATTACTCATATTTCATCCTATTGACCTTAATAATTAACATGCATTATTTTTAAATGACACTTATCTAATTATTTAAATGTAAATATTTTGTATCTGATGTTCTGAGATATGATTGATCTGAATTCTCATATTTTTTGGATTCTTTTAATATATCTCTCACGATTTGTTAGATAAAATATATGTTTTTATAAGTGAATATACATGTTCCCATTTTGAGAAACTAAATGTCGACACATATGAAAAAGATGACAAGCATCAATAATAAATTATAAGATTTCATCCTATCATCCTCATCGTCAATAGAATCCATAAAACCACGTTTAAGATATTTCCAAGGAATAAAAAAAATTATATGGGATCTTGGATCAATGATATCTCATAATATCGTATTAGAAAATTGTCATTTAAAAATTTAAACATGCAGGATGAAATCTGAGTAACTAATATATGTTTTTTTCTTGATGTTTTTTAAAAATATATATATATTTTTATTATTTTCAATCAATAATTATAACCATAAAAGTTATAACATCTTCTTAAGGCCATCACTAGTGGGCCTGAAGAAAGGGATATTTAATATCATATTCAAAAAGCCTTTATAGCATATTGGACAACTCCAAACTTTAGAATTTTCTTGTCATCTTTTGTCGTGGGCCCCAAAATGGACGTAATGATTTAACCGGCCTGCTTTTTCTCCAACAAATATGATTAACAAATCAAAGTTCAATATCCAAAATAAAAGAATAAAGAAAACAGTTAGAGTCGTTCCATTTAAATGAGCTAAATATTGGGTGTTAAATTTTATTTAGTGCCCAACTTTGAGAGTTTATTCACTAGTGATAAATATCTTTATAGAAGAGGCTTGCGGAAGAGATACGAGATTAATAGTTGTCAACATATGGAAGTTGGATGCTTTAAAGAAGACGAAGTGGTGACTGAGAAATAACTGCCTAAATATAGCTAGATATCAAAATATGAGCTATAAAAATATTATGCACAATGCAACATTGCGACAGTGGCTACAATCTACAATGATGAATTATACGGTGATATATAAAATATGGCTAGGTATCAAATAAAAGCTATAAAATATCCTGCATAATGGATCGTCGTGACGATGGCTAGAATCTACAGTGATATATATATATATATATCATAAATCAGGGAGAAAATTAAAGTCACAATCAGTTCCTCTTTACATTCCTAATTGATTTGACGTCTAATTTTCATTTTTATTTGGATGGCCTAGTCATACTTATCATTAAACTTTCATTTTTTTTTAATTTAAATTTCACTTTATAAAATCAAATTTAAATAGTCATTTTTGTTCATAAAATACAAAACATTAACTGCATCTGAAAGAATATTTACATTTGGTAATTACATCTAATTAAGTAAGAATTTCGATCTATTATGCTGACACAATTGGTTGTCTCATCGTGTTAGCATGAAGAACCAACTATCGAATTTAAAGCATGAGACGACTAAATTAAATTATTTCATGTTTGGAAAGAAATTATCGCCTTGTAATTATAACATTGATAGGATTTATCATAAATAAAAAAGAAATCAAAGTCACCATTAGCTCCTCTCTACATTCCTAATTGATTTGACATATACTATTCATTTTCATTTGGATGACTCAATTATACTTTTCATTAAGCATTCTTTGTCTTTTTTTTTTTTAATCTCACTTCATAAAATTCAAATTGAGTAGCCATTTTTATTCATGAAATACGAAAGGAAATTTTACATTAATTGCATCTGAAAGAATACTTACTTTTGATAATTACATCCAATTAAGTAAGAATTTTGATCTATTATGCTTTCGCGTAATTGATTGATTCATCACGTTAGCATAAAGAACCAGCTATCGAATTTAAGACATAGGAAGACTAAATTAAATTATTTCATATTTGGAAAAAAATTATAATGTTGATAAGATTTATCATAAATCGAGAAAAAAATCAAAGTCACCATCAGCTCATCTTTACATTCATAATTGATTTGACATTTCATTGGATGACTTAATTATACTTATCATTAATCTTTCTTTTTTTTTTTCATTTCGTAAAATCCAATTTGAGTAGTCATTTTTATTCATAAAATACAAAAGAAAATTTTACATTAACTGCATTCGATGGAATATTTACTTTTGATAATTACATTCAATTAAATAACAATTTTGATTTATTACGCTTATGCGTAATTGTTTAGCTTATCACGTTAGTATGAAGAACCAACTATCGAATTTAAGGTACGAGAAGACTAAATTAAACTATTTTATAATTGGAAATAAATTATCATCTTGTACATTGTAACGTTGATATGATTTATCTTAAATCGAAAAGAAATCAAAGTCATGATTAGCTCATTTTTATATTCCTAATTGATTTAACATCTGCTTTCGTTTTCATTCGCATGACTTAGAGTCTGTTTGAGCATGGTATCGTATCAGAATTCATTCGGATAATATTGCTTATTCGATAATCTATCGATAGCGAGCATATCTGAATAAACTGTCTGTATGTTTGTTTTGAGCGTTTGAAAAACGATTGATTCTGTATGTTTGTGGATAAATGACTATCATGCCCCTGAAATGAATAAGCTGTTGAACTGTTTGGTTTCTGCGGTTTAATAATGGCTTATTTGCAGCTATTCGTAGATAAAAAACTGTTTTCACTCCTCTTTACTGTTAAAATTATTTTAAAACATAAAATCTTATTTTAAAATATAAAATCTTATTTTCAATATAAAATCTTATTTTCAAATCTATAAAAAATTCATTTAATTTTTTTCTTTATTTTTTTATCTTCAAGAGAATATTTAAATAACGAAAGTCATATAAAATTTTTGAACATTCCCAAATCTCACGCTGACCAAAAGTCATATAAAATTTTTGAACATTTCTGAGTACGTCATACCTGTTAATAGTTCATTTCAGCAGCACTAAGCAGTCGACTTGATTGAACAAATCGACAATTAGCATATTTATTTTAAACCTTAAGTACATCACAATTGACAATGCTCTACTGACATAATCATGAAAAAATAGTCATAATCAAGAACAACACTATGACATTGACCAAGCAGATGCAGCCTTTAAAGAAAATTATAGAAGCCTCCGGAAAAGGAGGAAGGGTTTGCCACTCCAAGTTGCTCTTTGAATGCATGATTCACATAACATATAGAGGAATCGAGGTAAGTAATGCCCTTGCTTAATTCCTAAATGGGCTTTTACAGACATACCACCCAATTCCTAAAGGGGCATTTACAGATCAAGAGCTCCATTAATCATTGCAGAAAGAAATTGAGAGCAATTACTCAAAGGAAAAATTTTTAAAATTGTAGCCCATCAATGCAAGAGCTATCACTTGAAGGTCAAGCAAAACAAGATGTGTTAGAACCATTTGCGTATAATGAATACAATTCACCATCTCGAGGCAATTCACTGTACAAAAAATACTAAACAACAACAAAGGAATATTTTGTACAGAAACTAAAATTATAAACAACCCAACACTCCTAAATTATCTACCATATAAAATTTCTCCAGAAAAACATACCCTTGTAAGCAGTTTGCTGTTTGGGTCAGCTTTTTCAGAACACCTTATTGCAAGTCAAGGAGAGATAAAAATATTGAAATGTTCAATTAACAACTTTGACGACGTCGATCTTCAGCTCCGAACACGTCCTGAGAAAGCACCGCAACACGATCACTCTCGGCGATCCAACAGGTTGGTTAGTCAACCCAACGAAAGAAACCACAACGATCAGAAACTCCTCTGCGACATCCGTACAACTGTCTGCCACTACTGTGAGGCTGACGAATGTAAGTAAGGGTGCTAGGAGACCGCAATAGCATAACGACACCCGAGAGGTACCTGAAATCTGAGAGCTCATTTTGCTCCAAGGCATTAAAAGAAAAAAAAACCATTCGTTAGTTCAAAAAAATTGAAAATACACCTACAATGCACAGGTTTACAACGGGGTCATCACAACTAATTTCAGCCTTCACAATGCATACAATATTTTAACCACTTCAATAATACTGTATTGCATTTTAAACTGTACTGCAACCAATTTCAAATGAAACTCATGCAAGCTAATGTACGTGTATAACAACCATGCATATAAACTCAAATAACAGATGGGTTCAATATACAATTTATTATTCTAGCTTATTTTGGGACTTGGGAGTTGCTTCAAACTAATTGGGAGTTATAAGGAAGCCATCTCAACCTCCTTACATCCCCAAAAATTAATAATAAAGGAATGCACCCTTAAATAAACCATCATCTTTACAATGAACAGTGGCACATTATTTTTTGGAGAACTCACAGAATTTGCAAAGTAACAGAAAGACATAAAATTTGAATTTTCATGTGGGAGTTGCTTCAAACTAATTGGGAGGTATAAAGAAGCCATCTCAACCTCCTTACATCCCGAAAAATTAATGATAAAGGAATGCACCCTTAAGCAAATCATCAACCAAAAATGAAACTTTATCTAACAGCAAATAGGAGAATGTGACCCCCACTTGGGTTATGAAACTTTAAAGTACTCAGATTCTGGTATGAATGTATTCAATTAAAAGGTTCATTGCAATTTTGATTAGGTTTTTTTCTCATGCAGTAGATCTGTTATTTCATTGATGGGATACAATTTTAAGAAATTTTCTTTCGAGTAATTGCTCTCAATTTCTTCTGCAATGATTAATGGAGCTCTTTATCTGTAAATGCCCCTTTAGGAATTGGGTGGTATGTCTGTAAAAGCCCCTTTAGGAATTAAGCAAGGGCATCACTTACCTCCATTCCTCTATATGTTATGCGAATCATGCATTCAAAGAGCGCTTGGAGTGGTAAACTCTTCCACCTTTTCCGGAGGCTTCTATAATTTTCTTTAAAGGTTGCATCTGCTTGGTCAATGGCATAGTGTTGTTCTTGATTATGACTATTTTTCATAATTATGTCACTAGAGCATTATCAATTGCGATGTGCTTAAGGTTTAAAACAAATATGTTAATTGTCGATTTGTTCAATCAAGTTGACTGCTCAGTGCGGTTAAAATGAACTATTAACATGCATGACATACTCAGAAATGTTCAAAAATTTTATATGATTTTTGCTCAACATGAGATTTGGGAATGTTAAAAAATTTTATATGACTTCCGTTATTTAAATATTCTCTTGAAGATAAGAGAATAAAGAAAAAAATTAAATGAATTCTTTATAAGTTTGAAAATAAGATTTTATATTTTGAAATAATATTTTATATTTGAAAATAAGATTTTATATTTTAAAATAAGATTTTATATTTTAAACTAAGATTTTATATTTTTGAAATAATTTTAGCAATAAAGAGGAGTGAAAACAGTTTTTTTTCTAAAAACAGTTACGAAATAAGTCGTTATTAAACCGCAGAAATCAAACAATTCAACAACTTATTCATTTTAGGGGCATAATAGTCATTTATCCACAAAAAGCTGCAAATCAGCTATTTTTCAAATGCTCAAAGTAAACATACAGACAACTTATCTGGATCAGCTGTTTATCAGCAGATTATCAGAATAAGCAGCTTATCTGAATAAGCTGGATAAGCTGCAGCTGCCCTGAACAAACCCTTAGGGAAGAAGAAGGATAAGGAATAACAGATCTACAACATGGGAAAAAAAAAACTGATGTCGGGTATTGGGAAGAAGAAGGAGAAAGAGTACCACGCTGAGAACTTGCCGAACTCCTCAGACTCGAAGAACTCGTCAAAGGTTAGCAGAGGGGGAGAAGATTGGGGAAGGCGCTCCACGACAAGGGCGAGAAGGCACACGGGCTCGAGAAGGGCATAGGGGAAATTTACAACCTGAACGCGCGATAATCCGCTTCGAGGGCGCTTGCAACAGAACTAAAGGAAAGGGATAATCGCGGTAGCAGCGGTATCAAAAATTTGTACCCAGCACATTATTCAAACAGGGAGGCAGCGGTACAAAAACGCCACCGCTCCCTATAAGCTGCGCCAAACGGGCACTTAGTTATACTTATCATTAAGCTTTCTTTGTTTTTTTTTTCTTTTTACTTCCTAAAATCTAATTTGAGCAGCCATTTTTTTTCATAAAATACAAAAGAGAATTTTAAATTAACTATATCTAAAAGAATATTTACATCTGGTGATTACATACAATAAAGTAAGAATTTGTATTTATTACGCTTGAGCATAATTGGTTGGGTCGTCGTGTTAGCTTGAAGAACCAGCTATCGAATTTATGTTATGGGACGGCTAAATTAAATTATTTCATATTTAGAAAAAAATTATCATTTTGTACATTATAACATTGATAGGCTTTATCATAAATCTGAAAGAAATCAAAGTTACCATTAGCTCCCATTTACATTCCTAATTGATTTGACGTCTACTTTTCATTTTTATTTGGATGAATTAGTTATACTTATCTTTAAGCTTTCTTTGTTTTTTTTATTTCACTTCATATAATCCAATTTGAGTAGTCATTTTTATTCATAAAATACAAAAGTAAATTTAACGTTAACTACATCTAATAAAATATTTAGATTTTATAATCACATCCATTTAAGTAAGAATTTTGATCTTTACGCTTGCGCGTAATTGGTCGGTTCATCGCGTTAGCATAAAGAACTAGCAATCGAATTTAAGGCATGAAGCGAATATATTAAATTATTTCATATTTGGAAAGAAATTATCTTTTTGTACATTATAATGTTGATAAGATTTATCATAAATCTGGAAGAAATCAAAGTCACAATCAGCTCCTCTTTACATTATTAATTGATTTGACGTCTACATTTTGTTTTCCTTTGGATAGCTTAGTTATACTTATCATTAATTTTTCTATGTTTTTTTTATTTTACTTTATAAAATCCAATTTGAGTAGCGATTTTTATTCATAAAATATGAAAGGACGTTTTACTTTAACTGCATCCGAAGGAATATTTACATACGGTAATTACATCCAATTAAGTAAGAATTTTGATCTATTATGCTTGTGCATAGTTGGTTGGCTCATCGAGTTAGCATGAAGAATCATCTATTTAATTGAAGGCATTGGACGACTAAATTAAATCATTTAATATTTTTACCTCACTTTTGTTGAGGTCTTGCCATTCTTAGGACTTTTCTGGTAACTATCTTAGAAGACTAGTGATGAAACCCGTACCCCATAGAAATTCGAAACATTTTTTTGCTTCACTTAGAGTTTCAAATGCTTAAAGTGTAACATCTAAGTACTTAAGAGATGAGACCAAGTATAAAAAGCTCAAGTGGAGTTCCCTATAGAATGGTTAAGCCAGGACTCACCCTGGGAAGTATGGTCTGGGTGAGGATCACACACACACACGCACACCTAAAATTTTACACTTACACTCACCACTTCAAACCCTAAACCAATTTCCCTTAGGTTTGATCTCCTATGCCTTTAGAAACTCATGTGGGTGGTTCCAGAAGCTTTTGACCCAAGGCTAAAATTTGGTTAGAACCAACACATGGAGGATTCAAAATGGGATCTCTCTTGGTTCATAACTCAAATAGGTTGAAATTCTCAATTGACACCCAATATTACCAAAATTCCAACTTTTGACCTTTCTCTCCTAAAACTTCTACTAAAATTATCAAATTGCCCTTACAACCCTAATTTTTAACCAAATTCTCAAAATTACCTAAATTTCCAAATTTTCTCCAAAAATCATTTCAAAACGTTCCCCACCACGTAAAATACCCGAAACACCTCAAATTTTCCAAAATTCCCAAAAACCCCCAAATTAGCCTAAATTACTAAAATGCCACTCCAAATTCAAAAATTCCCAAAATTTCCAAAATTTCCAAAAATTCCAAAATCATTCAAAATGTCTCCAAAGCCAATTAAACCCATTTCATTAGACCTAATTTGACCAACTTAACCCATTTTGATTAAAAACCCCAAATTGCTCGTTAAGGCCCAAGATGCCCAAATCACTTCCAATGTCCATCCAACTGACCCTAATCCTCCCCAATTTCAATCCTAAACTCAAATTCATCATTCCCAATCTCATTCTAAACCAAATCCCCAATTTTACCCAATTTCAAGCTCAATTTTAATTCAAACCAAAAAGGCCCAATTTTGACCATATAACCTAAATCCCCTAAACTGAAACCCTTAGCCAAATCAATTTCCCCAATATTGAATTACAGAACCTTCATAATAGTCCTCTAAATCAAATTAATTCAAGAATTGACCCACATTTAAGCCCAATTCTTACCCAAATCTAACCCAAGTCAAAATCCCCAATTTTCCATAAATTAGCCACATATCTAAATATCACCAAATTGAATGCCTTATCCCAAAACTTTCCACCCAATTTCTATCTAAAACCCTTCATGAAAATCGCCTGCATCAATTTGAACCATCAATTGAACCCTATCCAAGCTCTATCCTAACATAAACTCAAGCCTCATTCAAGTTAGCCTAACTTAACCAAATATCCAAATTCCACCAAATTCACCTTTCAAACCATTTTAAAATCTCTCCAATCCTTTTCTAAACCCTTTTTGACAATCATACACACCCTTCTGAACAATCACTTAGATCCAACCTAAGCTTAAACCCAGTCTAGCCCAACTTGGGCCTAAATGACCAAAATTGAACCAAAACCCAAATGTCACCAAAACCTAGCTAAATTGACCAAGCCAAATCCTCCATATACAACATTTGGACTGTAGGAGCCACCCTAGATCCACTTATCCTAACCCACATGAGCCATGGACCAAAGATCTCCTAAATTAGGGGATCTCTTCCCATTTTTAGCTAAACCATGGAGATATCTTACCTAAAGCTATCACCAGCCATATTATCACTTTAATGGCCTGCACACTGGCTCACCTGATCAAATGACCACTAACTCAGGCCTGGCCGGCAGGCCTAGTCTCCAGAAATGCCAAAACTGAGAGCCACCTCACACCAAGTCAAACCCAATTTCACCCATCCAATGTGTATCACCATGACTGTTCACTAGCACCTTTCAGATTTCCACCTAAGCAACAAAGCACAGGCAAACCCAGCCAGCCACCCTAAGCTCCTCAATTTAAGCCACCAACCTTCATGGCCAAGTAAGAAGAACATATATAACCTAGGGGAAACTCTGTTCATGTGCTTCCAGAGCCTCCCACAGACCTCCTCATTTCAGTCCTCCTACTCTTAGCCACCCACAACCACCACCTGAGACCAATTTCTCCACTAAATTTCAAGCCAAAATTAGGACAAATTTCACATCTCTACACTACATCAAACGCCAAATTGATTTCCCCCACACTATTACAAGTCCAAACAAAGAAGATTCCCCAAAGATACCCCATCACAGAGCCTCTCCAACCCAGACTTCAATTTTTCGTTGATCGAACTCTAGTGCAGACCCAAAGGGAGCTCGAACAGATGCCTGTAGGAGCTACCCAAGGTCCCAAAGAACTTGTGGAACCATTCTGATTGAGGCCTCCCCTTCAAACTAAAGCATAGGGCTCTCATCTTAACCTGATCTTGATTTGATCCTCCATGCATGTATAATATATTTAAGACCTTATGAACAGTTTGGATCTGTTCGTTTGGATTAGATGTGTCTATAGGATCAAACCTGAATCGATTTGGTTGAGTCTGGCTCTAGTTCTTGAGGTTGGAAGGTGGTCGACTCTCGGGATGAACCAGGTGAAGACAATGAAGGAGAACCATCAGATCGCACGTATATTGGATGAACGCCCTGATCGCGCTAGACAAAACCACAATATATGAAGTGCGGGATGCATGGTTGTTGATTCAGATGGTGGCGTTAAATGGGAGTACGCTATACGGAGCTTCGAAGATGCCTATAATGACATGATGCTGCGTGGTTTAAATATGAAAAATAGGATATTTAGTATTTATTTAAATAAAAGACCTTAGAAATTTTATAACTTGATGTAGACACATTACAAAAATAAAATAAAGTAACCTTAATGCTCAGTGAAGAGAGGAGAACAATGTGAAAATAAGTTTGAGGTCATTTGACTTATGTTTTATTTTTAATTAATTAAATATAATAAATAATAGTTAAGCCATAATTTTCTCAATACATTTCACCATGGCATGAGATTTAGAGGGTTTAAAGACTCTTTGATTAGGGATCTTCCCTGATTTTTCCAAGCTTAGGGGTCATCACTAGCTAGAGGTCACTAATTTCTTAGTTAGCCCCCTCTGTTTTGGTATAAAAACTATAATAATTGAAAATTAAATTAGAAAAATACAAATTTTTTTTTGTAGGTTCACTGTGGTTAGAGGACCCTAAGAAAAATACTAAATGAGTTTGAATAATTAAGAATTACACTAGTCATAATTAAATCATTAAAAACATTTAAAAATTAAATAATTAAAATAAAGAAGTAAAAATCATAAACATGACTCGCATTGTTAATAACGAATAGAGTAGCTCCCCATAAAAATTTGAAGTTAATTGGAGTTAATTTACCCACTAAAATGAATTTTCAAGTTAAATGATTATTTCAAAATTAAAATAATTATAATAATTAAAATACAAGTAAAAAATCAAAAAATTAGATTTGGGAGCTCCTATTAATTAGAGGAACTTAAGAAAAATAAAACAGGAATTAAACAAATATTTCATTTTAAAATTATATTTTAATATTTTTATAATTAAAAATAATAAAATAAATAATAAAAATCATAAGATATCAAAACTCACCAAAATGTCAA